>OY757935.1:22581459-22693959 GCA_963585895.1 Sepioteuthis lessoniana
TTGTTTTTAATTTTTTCCACATTCAGGATCGTTCGTCTTGTTTCTGTGGTTTCAGACACAGAGATGTCAGACTTTTATTCTTAAAGGTGTAGGCAGGTTTCCGGCCGCGGTTCAACCGGCTGGTACCCCCACCCCCACTGCCGGCCCCCCCGGCACCCGCAACTCCGCCCCTGCAACCGCCGCCCACCCCCATGTCCGTGGCCGGCTGTTTAGTAGAAGGGATTAGCTTCTGTTTCAGACTGGTCCATAAGTTAGTGTCGGCGTGGTAGTTGCTTAATAAAACCGTCCGCGTCTTGTGCTGATCCAGGACGAGAGCCGTCCCGTTGGCCCCATCTCGCGGCGGTGGCGGAGGAGACGGAGGTGGGAGCGGTGGCATTTGCGGCTCCGTGATACCACCACCGCCGCCGCCATCCCCATTCGCACCCCCGTACACACCTCCCGCTGCTCCAAGCGAGCCCCCGTTTCCTCCACCGCCGCCGCCGCCTCCTTCCTGGATCTGTGGCACCTCGTTCGAGGACAGGCCGTTCAGCTCTATCCCGCGCACGATTGTACTGGCGTTGCTGAAACGCCTGTCGAAAGACAGACTCATGCTGCGGGCTAGACGACGTACGTTTTCCTTGCCCATGAAGCAGAAACAGAAACTTCGCCAGAATTCGTTGCGAAAACGCTGTCCGAAGAAATAGTACGGTATGATGTTCGTGGCTGAGTTGAAGATTACCAGGAAGTTACCGATCTCGTTGAGGAGATGGTAGCGCCAGTTGGACAGGAGAGTCGGGTTGAACGCCCACATCATTCGCGATATCAACGCCGGCATTTGACAGATGAAGAAAACAATGATTACCCCTATAAGCATGATGGTGGTATCGTTGCGCCGTTTCTCCTTGGCGTTTATAGACTTGCCCTTTCGCCGAGACTGGTGCACGGTGTGGATGAGGAAAGCGTTCAAGACGGCCATCGTGAAGAATGGTATCATGCACACAAAGATCAAATAGAGCCATGAGTGCACGATTACACGGAAATATTTGTTCTCTCCGAATTTTGTCAGCATGTTCACTGACCTGGTCTCGTTGTTGGGCAAATCGATCTCAATCACCGTGTATTCAAAACAGCGCGGTATGTTAAAAGCAATGCCGGCTAAGTAGAGCCCCAAGACTACCCGACGGGCACGGGGTATGTCACACATACGTTCCGCTTTAAAAGGGTGGCATATCATAATATAACGGTCGACCGTGAAGGCCAACGTAAGCCATATTGAAGTTACCTGAAATGTTAACGCAGCTGGATGGACAATGGGAAACATCTCATGGTAGTAGTCGTCGCTCCAAGAAAGGGACCCAAGTTCGGGGAATTTCGTGTCTTTCAGAATTAGGAGCATGGTAGTGAACAGAACCAGCAGGTCGCAGATGGCGAGGCCTGATAGATACGTATAGGTGGAGGACTTCATGGTTTTACGAGTGAGTACAACAAAAGACAGAATGTTTCCTATGATTCCAAGGCAACAGACTGTCATACCAGACACGCCTGTTAAGTAAAAATTGATTAACTTAATCTCATATCCAAGATTATTATTTATGGCACTGATATTAAGGTTGTAGGTGAAATTAACATCAAGTACACTGTCATTCCATATTAGGTCATAGTTCCTCTGGTCCATGGTTGCTCTCTCACCTTCATTCAGTGACCATAAGGGGGAATCTGGAGAGAGAGAGAGAGAGAGAGAGACTAACAGACTGACAGACAGACAAACAGAGCGACAAGGAGAAACAGACAGATAAATAGCTACACAGAGAGAGAGAGAGAAAGAGAGAGTGAGAGAGAGAGAGATGAACAGACTTAATTGAGATGTATATACATATATATATATACGAATCTTTAAAAAGAAAATTAATCGCAGCAAAATAGATGTATTTTTTCTTTCTTTCCTACGTTACAAATTTCTTAAATTTTTAGATAAAATTATTGATGAAAAATAAAAAAATATTAAAAATATTAAAACAAAATGTATGCATTAAAAGTTTATCTCTTGATTTCGCTATATAAGAGGACGTGTTTTCGGGTATTTATTGCACACACTGGCTACTGAACACGTCACTTCCTTGAAGATGATGCACTATTGGCTATATAATAATATATACATTTTTTGAACTGGACTGGAAAAGGATTGAAATCGTTTAAAATTCTACAAAGTCTTCGAAAAAACTTTAAGAATCGATGTTACCATTATCAGATGTGGGAGGTTTAATATTTCAGATTCCTGTCTCAGTTCGTGTTAATGGTAAAGGTCTTGGAGATCTTCCTCGAAAGGAAGATTAATAGACAATAAGGAATTACGGCAGATTACAATGACAAGAGGCAAAAAGTAAAACATTGGGCCAATAATAGAAGTCTTTATTTTGGGAGATTTTTTGAAAAAAGATTTCAATTATATAAAATGGGAGAGATGGACAGAAGGCTAGTAAGTCCTACAAGATGGATAGATTGTTGGATTTCTAGGAAGGGGATTAGAGAGCTAGCTAAGTAGCTAGCTAGCGCGAGAGAGAGAGAGAGAGAGAGAGAGAGAGAGAGAGAGAGAGAGAGAGAGAGAAACTAAAGGTGACGGGAAAAATTACGGGTGCTGGAAGGATTCGTGCCCATGAGAGCATACCATGGGAAACGCCTTTTCTTTCTTTTTTCTTTGACTCCAAGAATCAGGAAAATAAATATATAAGTTAAGTAGATATATATATATGTATACATATATAATATGTATGTCAAGATGGATACAAAAACAAGAGTGTGAGAAAGGTATGGTTCTTGTCGGAATATGAAAATCTATATATATGTTTTCGTACAGACATATATATATATATATATATATTCATAGACATACACACACACACATATATATATATGTATGTATGTATGTAAATATATATGTATGTATTGCTTTCTTAGTTTTTTAATATATTTTAAATTTCATTTGAAATTAGGATGATTATTTAGTAGTTGCACAAGTAATCATATTAGTCTTACTAGATAATCTAAAGAAAAAAAAGCAATAATATAATAAAAAATGCTACGGTGTTTCTTTTAGGAAACTTATATCGTTGCCAAAGCGATGAGAATTACTTTTTAATGACACTTTTTAAACATTTAATTAAAAATATATATATATGTATATATATTCATGTTCATATATAGTTTATTCATTGATTTATTTATCTATTTATTTATTATTATTATTTACTCTTTTGAGAGTTTTTCCTACTTTCATTAGCTGATGGTTTCGCACAGGAGTTTGAGTGACAGCAACTCCTTAAGTCTCCAGAACTCCTTCCAGTTTTCTGGCCGATCTTGATAATGGCGTAGTTTGGATGGTCTCTACTCGTCGTCTTATTTCCAAGTCTTCCAGAACCTTTACCAATCTTTTAGGAATTGTTTCAAGTTAAACAGTTACAATGGATATCACTGTTACCTTAATATTCCATTGTTTTTTTTTGGGGTGGGGTTTCAGTCCTTGCGAATTTTTCACATCACTTTTAACTGATTGGTTTTTACTGCAGGCTGAACAACAGCAAATCTTCCCAGGTCTCCAGAACTCTTCCAAGTAGTCTTGTTGATTTTAACAGTACTGTGGCCTGGGTAGTCTCGACTCTTCCGCGGGTCCTTTTCTTAAGCTAACATTTTTATGCGTATTATGTAAGTATCAATGAATATCTGTGCCTATTTCTATTGCCCTTTTAATTGATTGGTTTTTTTTTTCTCTCTCTTTCTTATTCCTTTTTATTTATTTATTTATTTATTTATTTTTTCCATCTAATATTTCTCTCTCTCCAATATTTTTTTTTGTTTCTTATTTATCTATTTTTTTTAATTTTTCATTTTGAATTTTGCAATTAATGAATCTTTATCTCGAAGAGCAACAAAAACACGAAGAAGAAGAAGACAAAGAAGAAGAAGAAGAAGAAGAAGAAGAAGAAGAAGAAGAAGAGAAGAAAAATTATCTAAAAAAAAAGACGAAGATTTAAACTCTCTTATTTTTACCTCACTTTTTAAAAAAAAATTTCCTCTGACTTTTTACTCCCTTTCTTTTCTTTCTATCTTTTTTTCTTTTTTAAAATATCTTTCTTTCTTTCTTTCTTTCTTTCTTTCTAAAAAATTGCTTCTTCTTTTTTATCTTTTCTTTCGTTTTTCTTTTTTTTTTTTTTGACTTTCTTTATTGACTCTTTTTTCTTCGTTTTTTTTTTCTTGCTTATTCCCTTTTCTCTTTTTGTTATCCTCCTTCTTTTTTTTTTCTTTTTTTTCTTCTTTTTCTTTCTTTTACTTTTTACTTTATTATTATTTTTTCTTTCTTTTCCCAGATATTTTGGAAGATATGAAAATACTTTAGCCGGTGAGAATTGAACTTCTCAATGATTATTTTTTCAATATTTTTTCTTCTTCTTATTATTATTATTATTAATATTGATATCAATAATTAATTAATTATTTGATTAATTAATAATGGTAAAATTCCTGAGTTGTTCTGACGTCTGATTTCACAAGACACTTGAAACCATGAGATGATCGTCGATATTTACGTTGTACGAATTATTTTTGGTAATTTTGGATCGTACAAAGCCAGAGTATGACACTGGCCTCAGAGTGGATGGTGGTGATGGAGGTGGCGACAGCACTGTGGAGGAGGATAGCGCTGCAACTGCCGATGAGCGGAGAGCTGATGGGACCTCATAGCTAACCACAAACCATGACACTGCCATCTCTCTCAGCAACCGTCTACAAAAGAAAAAAGGTAAAAAAAAAAAAACAGTTGTTAGACTTAATCAAGCTGAGATTTTAAAAAAATGTTGCGTAATAGTATTCATATAACAGTCCCCACCTGATGTCAACATGCCTCCGGCTCTCCCTGCCGGTGGGGATTAGAATAATCTGATTGTATCCCTTTGAAAAGGGTAAGACCTCCCTCAAGAAAAAAAAACGAGTGTCTCACACTAAACTGCATCTGATAGTGAGACTCCAGTTCCGTTTGGTTGGGTTTTATGGCATATCAACCATTGGAGATAATTTAATGCCAAATCCTCTTTATATATATATATATATATATATATATATATATATATATTACATGTATAGGATTTGATTTGGTTTTATGGCATATCAACTATTGTAGGTTATTTAATACCAAATCCTCTTTATTCATATATATTAAATATATTGTTTGTTTGTTTAATGGTATGCCAACCTTCTTTGGTTATTTAATACCAACTCTATCCTTCTAGAAGAACATTGGTGGTTCTATTTAACCCATAGCTGCGATGATAAAGGAGCTTAATACCTTTCCCAAGGGTATTTGTCCGAAAGTGAACGTTATAGCGCAACTGAAGTTCGAACTCGAATACTACGTTTCCATAGTCTAGCGCTTTAACCATTACATCACAAGGACACCCCCAATAAGCATATAGAATTTGGTTGGTTGGTTGGGTTTAACGGCATATCAACCTCTATAGGTTATTTAATGCCAGAGCCTGTTTACACATACATATCACATGTACAGTTTGTAAACACATAATTTAATGATACCATACTAAAACCAAACAACTCGTTTACTCGCATACGGGTAAATATTTTCAAGTATTTCTATATGATATTATTTTTAAAAATTATTTCTCACTACTATTTCTACTAACACAAACATAATAGTATTACTATTCAGCAATAATTTGCTTTTAGTTAATTAGTTCGTTGTGTTTTCAGGATTGTAACCAAATCTATATTTTCTGGTACAAAACCAAACCAAGCCAAACCAAACCAAGCCAAACCAAATCCTATATACCATAGGATTTGGTTTGGCTTGGTTTGGTTTTATGGCATATCAACCATTGTCGGTTATTTAATGCCAAATCCATATTATACATATAAAATTTGGTTTGGTTTGGTTTGGTTTTATGACATATCAAACATTGGAGGTTGCCAAATCCTTTCTAAACATATATATATATTAAATATATTATTTCTAAACACATTTCGTTGATAACATGGTTTTACATACAGTTCAGTGATCAAACGGTTCTATTTCAAACAATTCAGTTTAGCTTAAGTACAACATTTTTTGTTTACACGCAGTTAATTATTTAAGCACCAGTCATTTGTCTACACAGTTAAATTATCAAACACTTCTATATCAAACAATTCAGTTTAGCATGTCAAAATTAAATTGTTCCAAATATTGCTATGTATAACTAATAATTCAATTAAACACAAGTCATTCATTCGTTTACAGAGTTAAATGATCAAACAGTTCTATTTCTAACAATTCATAAGTACACAGTTTAAATGTTGAACAGTTCTATTTGACTCATTGATAGTGTTGGGTATCACCCACCTTTTCCACACAATGAACTAGTCCATCTACCATATGTAGCAGTAGTTACTAATACCAGGGCAGACTAGAAGGTGAAGAGCCGCTTCTTATAACGGAAGCCAATACTATCGTTGGACTATATCCTTATTCTGTATTCACTAATTCTATGTTCTTGTCTACTAACAGTCCCCCTATTGTATATACTTTTTCCTGGGAATATAACTCTATTTCCTCACATATCGTGGATTTAATATTGCAAGAGTACACTAACCAGAACGCAACAGATAGAAAAAAACCATTAAGATGCTTCCATTCCGGACCAGAGCAATGGCAAGGAAGAGGTACTATGCATTCTCCAAGACTCCAACGTTAGTGAAGTCTCAACATCAGATTGTTTAGTGTCATATTCAGGACACATGTTGGGGTTAGTCTTCCCCCTCTGCAGAGATGCTGTTAGTGTATTCTGCGGCCTCAGCCGACTGGGCCACTGAAGATCTGGGGAGTGTAGAGAACCTCTTTATTGCCATTATTCCCATGTTCACTCTGATTCCAAGCAGTAGAAATATTGGGGATCCCATCAATGGATTATATAGATATGTTTAAAAATTATTTCTATTATATAGGAGGTGCCCGTGGTGTAATGGTTATTGTCATAGGAAATGGACACGACGACACAAGTTCAAATCTTGGACGAGAATGATTGCATTTCACATAGCACTAATACCATTGGGAAAGGTATGAATCCAATTATTCTCCCTCCAACTATGGGTAAATAGTAGGATAGACTAGGTTCTTCAGCTTTGAGGAAGCAACTACTCTAGGAGAAGGAAAACTCTGAATTCAAACCTGTTAAACCCGCTTAAAAATTGACCTTGTGTCATATCCTGCCCGAGCGGAGGGGTTGGTAAATAGGATTAGACAGGAAAACTTGAAGACATATAACTATGGCAATTATCTGAATGAAATAGACTTGAAAGAATAACTTTGGACTTAGCTCGAAAAGCCCAACTCTGGAGTCACCACTGATATATATATATATATATATATATATATATATATATATATATATGTGTGTGTGTGTGTGTGTTTTGGGTTTTATAGCGTATCATCCCTAGTAGCTTATTTTATCCCAAATCTTGTTTATACATATACATATATTAAACATATATAATTTGTAAACGAATATTTCGTAGATAACATTTTAAACAAACCGGACCTCATTTATTTGCACAGAGTTAAATGGTTGGAAGAATTACGATTTAACATTAATAATTCTATTGAACGTTACTCATTTGTTTGCACACAGTTAATGGTTCAACGTATTGTGATTTAACACCAACAATTCGATTAACGTTAGTTATTTTCTTTGCTCACAAATAGTTAAACGATTCTATTTGACCATTAGATAGGATTCAAACAAGTATTATCCATCCGGTTCAGAGTGGACCTGGAAGTAATGGCAATGAAAGGGTAAAAAATTCTTCTGAGTTGCAGGACTAGAGCCTCACCATTAGATTCAGTTTAATATCTTATACAGGATACTCGTTGAAGTTGGGGTCTACCCTTCTGCAGTTGTTATATAAAACGTATGACATAGATTTTCGGTTCATTCCTTGTGACCCCGCGTGCTTTGACAAGCTGTCACGTTGTGATTTGTAAACAGAGCCGTCAGGTATAACAGGTGTGTAACCGGAAGGAGACCACGTGATAACAATGCAGTAAGATTTAGACAGAGGCAGAGAATCGGGAGTAGAGCCTGGGACTCGCAGCCGAACAGAGGCGTCTCGGACCTCTCTAACGACACGGCTCGCAAGGAAATGCAAGTGTTAGCACCCTCTGGCTCCCGGATGAAGATATGGGATAAGAAGAAGTCCCCTCTCTGAGTATATGTCTCTCCATCTATCTCTCAAACGAACAACAAAATCTGGGCCTTTTTCGAGAATAAAATGAGAGATATATTTTTATAAAGAAGTGTTTCGTTTGTTCATTGAAGTTCGTAAATCATGTTTGATTGAATATACAACACAGTGATGCAGTCGGTGTATTCTACAGCCCCCGCTGACTGGGCTTGTGTATGTGTGTGTGTCTGTGTGGCAATACTCAACTGGTTGGTTGGCGTTCGGTTATCCAGTGAAGACCTTGTTGTTATTTCTTACTCACAGACGAGTGGACATTTCACAAGTTGATAAAAAATAGCATTAAAAAAAAACAAAAACAAAGGGAGGGAGGAAGGAAGGAAGAAAAGACAAAACACGGATTTGAGACAGCACAACGTAAAAAGGTGAAGTCTGTGGCAATTTTGGCACTCTGCGCGTATATGTGGTTATTGCGAGAACTTTGTGAAAATCCTGTACAACTACCAAGATTGCTGGGTCATCTCTGGTCATCAACTTTTATTTCTCTGACTGCGTCCTCTTCTGACTGCGAGACTCTTTTGCTCTGTGTTAGACTCACCTTGCTGCTGATATCTTCGGCCCGCTCCACTCTCTACTCCGATTTCTAGATTCTATTACTATTGGTCCTTTCGGTCCCGAGTCTTAGACTACACTGCTTAGTGTCTTAGACTTGACTGACCGGCCCCACGTCCTAGACAGCTTCGTGTCTTTTACTTGACTGACCAACGCCCTTGGTCCTTGCTGCTTCCTACTTTCAATCTCGCAGGCCCATCTCTTTCTATGGTCTTCGCGCCAAAATAGACAAAGGAAAACCTTCCAGATTATCTGATGATGCTTAAAAGATACTGAAGATAAGAATCCCTCTGACTCTGGCAGCCACTCACAATGAATGCATCCATATATATATACATGAATACACACATTGTGTCACATCTGTGTGTGCGTGTGTCAGTTAGGAAAGCGTAGACATAATCAACGGCGCTTAATATGCGATGATCGTATAAGCGACAAACTTGTTTATATAGTTTCAAGTAACTATTCCTATTTAAAAATAATAATAGTTTGCGCAGAATTATATGGTATCAAGTATTCCTAATTGATTGGTTCAAGGGTTGGGATAGTCTACGTAGGGAATTGGCTAATGAACAGGATTGCAACAACGTAGTAAGGTAAGTGTGTTCGAACTCCAGTCGCGAAATAACATTCACTTTCGTTATACTATTCTTGGGAATATGGATTTAAGAGTATGACTAGAGTCCTTCGACAAAGACGGCTTTGGCATTGGATAACCCAAAAAGATTGATATGTCATTAAACAAAGAAACCAAACCACAACTGATTGGTCTGATGCTCGCATAGGCTAGAAACTAATAGTCAGCAAGCGCCGTTGACTTTATATCAACTCCATTCTAACTTACTTATATATGCTCTATCAATGATAGTGACCCCTGTATAAAGTTTAGGGTTCTTTATTTAATGGCACATCAACCTTCGAGGGTTATTTGATGTCAAACCGTTTCTTGTAGAAGAACAGTAGTTGTACTATTTGATCCATGGCTAGGTCTTTATTTATAAATATAACAAACTATATATATATATATATATATGTCGAGTTTGGTCTTCGTCGAGCGTTACATACTTGTGGCCTTGTACGGAGTGTCTCGCGGTGTAATGGTTATCGGCGTAGGAAATGGACTGGTCGATAAACGTTCAAATCCTGGACGAAACCGTTTGCTCTCCGCATAGCACTGGGAAAGATATGAATCCAATTATTCTCCCTCCAGCTATGGGTAGATAGTAGGACAGACTTGGTTAGTCAACCTATCAAGAAGAAGGAAAACTCTGACTTCAATCCTCTTAAACTCCACCTAAAAATCGGCCTTGTGTCACATCCGGTCCGTACGGTAGGGTTGGTAAATACATATCCTTGTACCAGACTGGACCCCATAAAATAAATACCCATAAACAGTATATAGCTTCATCACTCTCAAAATGAATGAAGTTTAATATTGAATCGACTTTTAAAGTTCAGGATTTAAAACTCGATAAAAGAAAATTAAAACGTCAAACCTGTCATTTCGTCTTTCTCGTTACTACTGTACTTTTCATTTCACAGCTCTACGCATCCGCCATCTCTGCAGCGTTTAGATGTGAGTCTGTAATATAGAGGACGTGGTTGTGTCTTATCGATAGAAAAACTCGACAGTTTTCTGTCGCTTGTGTCTGTGTCTAGTACGAAGTGCTCGTTGACGTTTGTATCTCAATTTCATATGAACAAACAGCGCCTTTGTTTCTTTTTCCTCTTCATACAAATTGCGTTTTAAAATTGGAAAAAATGCCACAGAAACGTATGGAATGCTTCAGACTGCTTTTGGACTATCTTGCATGAATCGAGCATCAGTTTTTGAGTGGCATAAGAGATTCAAGGAAGGCAGAGAGTCTGTGAGGGATGATGAGCGGTGTGGGAGGAGTAAGGAAGTCAGTACACCAGAGTTGATTGGCCAAAGGGTTAGGGTTAGGTTTAGGATTACTATGTTGAGGTTTTAAGGGAGTTCAGGAAAAGATTCTGTCGGCAGAGACCAGCACTCTTTAAATCGGGTCAGTGGCATTTCCTACAGGACAATACACCAGTTCACAACTCCATCCTTGTCACAGATTATTTGACCAAGATGGGCATCAAGACAGTTGCTCACCCTTCCTATAGTCGAGACCATGCTCCCTGTGGCTTTTGGTTAATCCCTAAGCTCAGAGGCTGTCGTTATGAGACAATTGAGGAGATGAAAGTGGCTGTAACGAAGGTCATTGACACGCTCACACAAGAGGACTTCAATGGGGCCTTCCAGAAGTTGTTGGAACAGTACAACACGTGCATTGCAGCCGGAGGAGATTACTTTGAAGGGGGCTAGAGTTTTATGTGTGTACTATCGATAAAAGTGCCCATACGAAAAAAGTCTGGAAACTTATCGTGTGCTCCTCGTATATATATATATATATATATATATATATATATATATATATATATATATATATATATATACTGTGTTCTAAGCCAGTAAGTTATTATTTAAGCATCTTGAAGAAAAAAAAACATTCCCAATAGATATAAAACTCACAGCAATGAACAATCAAACACAACCCTTACGGATGACCAGCGAAATGGTTGAAAGTGCTTGGGCTAATTTGGGCACTTTCTTCACCACCTTGACACACACAGGGAAAATAAGAAGACTCGAACTTCTTCACTTAAAGATCGTAAAAAGAAAATACTCGGAGATCTTCAACGGAACATGCTTATATATCGGCTCTAGTGGGTAGAGGGTTCGCCAATGGTCTGGGAGACCAGGGTTCAATTCCAAGTCGCGTCATACCAAAGACTTTAAAAATGGCACTTGACACTTCCTTGCTTAACACCCAGCAATATAAGGTACGTATCAAGGGAAAAGTGGAGCAAACCTGAGAAAGGAGTAGCGCCCCCCCTACACGTCGGTGTAGTAGCTATTGAAAAGCGAAACTTCTGGTCGCCCTCGACTACGGTCGCCAACTTTACTTTATATATATATATATATATGTATATATATATATATATATATCTTTTGAAACGTAAAGTGTTTCACGACCAGATGCAGTTGAATGTCCTACCCAGTACACTAAATTGTTTCAAGTATTCTTATCCCACTCTAATAATTCTATTCAATAATATTCATTCGTTTGCATTCAGTTAAATGGTTTTAAGTATTCTTATGTAATACTAATAATTCAACACCAGTCATTTATTTGTACACAATTAAATGGTTGCAAATATAGAAAATAATTAAATAGTTCTATTCGACCCATAGATGGGACCCTAACAGGTACTACCACTCCGAGTCAGACCAGGGGGTAATGGTAATGAAAGAGTACTCCACATTCCCCAGAGGTCCAGGATTGGGACTTCACAATCAGATTCACTTTAGTGTCATGCAGGAGGTGCGCGTGGTGTAATGGTTATCGCCGTAGGAAATGGACACGGCGACACGAGTTCAAATCCTGGAAGAGATTGATTGCATTTCACATAGCACTAATACCCTTGGGAAAGGTATGAATCCAATTATTTTCCCTCCAGCTATGGGTAAATAGTAGGGCAGACTAGGTTCTTCAGCCTTGATGAGGCAGCTAGTCTAGGAGAAGGAAAACTCAAAATTCAAACCTGTTAAACTCCGCTTAAAAATTGACCTTGAGTCATATCCTGCCCGAGCGGAGGGGTTGTGTCATGTCCAGGATGCTCGCTGAAGGTTCTTACTCCCCTGCAGAAATATATTCGGCGTATTCTACAGCCAGAGCCGACTAGGCTATCAAAAGAAGAGTTTCACAAGTGCTTCAAACAACAAAAAAACTCACTTGAATAGGTTTGTTGAATACCAAGAGGACTATTTTGAGGAAAATTAATGCTTCATTCATTGTTCATTTCTGTTTAGGTAAATACAGTTTTAGTATCGAGGCCTTTTGAACAAACCTCGTAGTTGCACTCTACATGGTGCTGGGAATTTAAATACGGTCCTTTTCTTTTCAAGCTTGCAGCTGTTAATTTGTTCTTTGGTTTGCATCTTCCAGGTGTGCAACGGGTTGTCTGTCTGACTGTCAGTCAATCTGTCTCTTAGTCGAGTAACTTGTAATGCATTCTCATTACCAGTCTGTCTGTCTGCAATCTAATTTGTATACCTCCAAGGTTTCTTTTTCCAATACCAATATGTCAGTCTATTCTCCCGTTCTGTCTCCAAACCTAATTGTCAGCCATTTTCTTTGCCTTTCGCAAGAAGTCTGTCAGTATTTTACCGAACACCATTTCTCATACTTCCACCAGTTTTCCCCATCTAGCTATTTGTTTTCCTATCGAAATCTGCGAGGCTTCTCTTATTTTCTCTGCAAATGAATTCGATGATCCTGAATTTACAAATTCTCTGATTTTCGACATCTTGGCAGAATTTCGTTGGAAGATTGTCGACTTATGTGAAAGTTTAATTCATTTTCTTTGTAACGTAAGACAGAAGTAAGGAAAAATCCCAAATCAGCCCAGTCGAACCATTTGGGTATGCCAGTGACTAGACCTTTGCCAGTATATCTAGGAATGAACAAGTTCAAGGAAAAGTGGATTCCCGCCCTTCCTGAGGGTATAAATGCAAATGATACATATTCGTTCGCCTGTGGTGTAATTGATATCGTCATTGGACAATGGTCATATCGACCTGAGTTCAAACCTGGACGAGGCTGTTTGCATTTTACAGAGCACAAGCACACTTGGAAAATGTAAGCACCCAACTATTCTCCTTCCAGCTATTGGTTACCTATAGGGTAGACTGATCTCTTTAGCCTTGCTATAGCAACCGGTCTAGGAGAAAGAAATGTTCTAAATTCAAACCTGTTAAAAATTGGCCTTGTGTCGCATCCAGGTCACGGCGAAGGGGTTGGGTGATTACATATTCAGTCTCTTTTCATCAGTTATTATATACAGGTAACTGCTTGATCATATACACACACTTATACGTAATATACATACACATGCATATAGATACATACACATTTGGACTTGAAGGCGCTGCACATGAAGCCCGTATCGGGCGGGAATACTTTGACGGAACCCATCCCTCTCATGGTCTACAATTTTCCGTACAAAGGTTAAATAGCCCAATCTGTCCTACTATCTACCCAAAGCTAGAGGGAGAATAGTTGAATTTATTGGAGCTACGTGAAAGACCAACAGTTTTGTTTAGCTTGCCGAGTCCACATCCAAAGACAATAACCGTTACGCTTCAAGCACCTCCTTATAAACATGCACAAAACATAAGATAAATTGAACGATCTTTGTCGAGGGTAACCCGAAGATTTCCTTTTCAATAGCTACTACATAGAGATGTAGGAGAGGGCACAACTCCTTTCCCTTCATTGCTCCACTTATCCTTGATCCGTACTTTATCTTGCTGAATGTTAAGCAAGGATGCATCAAGTACCATTTTTATGAGTCTTTGGTATGACTCAACCTGGAATCGAACCCCGATCTCCTGGGCCACTGGCGAACTCTCAAACATACACATTCAAATATATATGATTACGCGCCGAAATATTCGTGCTCAGCATAAAGGTGATCGTCGTTGGAAGTGGAGTTGGCGAAACGAGTTCGAAACATAGTGTGGCGTTGTGGTAACCAAAAAAAGTTGGCAGAGACGAAAGCAAGATGTAAATACGACGAGTTTACCTCAGGAAAGGAAAAGGTCAGACACGTTGACACAGAAAAATACCACTCTCCCTATTATCGATGCTTCAATCTCCCTCTGGACCGGTAACCGCCCCCCCAAAAAAACAGGAGAAATGAAGTGTAATTCTTGAGTCGATGAAGGAAAAATTTATTGTTTGACGAATCGAAGCTCACTCTCAGTGACGTTTTCGGGTGACCGTTTCTCGCTTCTACCGTGAGAGTTTTCGTGATCCTTTGCGGATGGTCATACAGCCAGGCACAGGTTTACTGGTGGCGAGAGGCGGTCACTTTATTATACATGCACGGCACTGTTTGGTCTTTCACTTCATGCTAATGTCTTTGCAAAAGGCAAGTGTCACGTGATAGCCCACGGAGACGATAGAAATAAGATTAATACTATCCTCCCGTTGGAATGAACAGTGGCAACCCGTCAAAAAAGTGACCGTTAAGAAAGAATGTAGGTCCCAGAGGGGATATCAACAGATGTTGTTACTTAGTAACCTCAGGTCGCCGGACACCGGAAGGAAGAAAGAGAGAGAAGCCAAATGATTGGCTGGGACCCTAAAACGGAAGTGGCACCTTCCCCCGTCGACGAAAAAAACGAGTAAAAAAGTCAGTTATTAGAAGGGGCTCGTGGCAGACAGACCCATAGCCATTTACTCCGGGGGAAGAAGACAAAAATATATCTTGGACACGAGGGACCCCAGGTTCTTCAAGCCAGTGTAAAAAAATAGCATAAAGTCTATTAGCCCGTGAAAGAAGAAAGATTCTCCAGTGGAACCCCGTCGAAAAATAAGATAAGTAACTTTGGGACTATTTCTCCTTTATACCCAAATTATATATACCCCCCCCTCTCTCTCAATTTGAAGGAAAACGAAAGAACAGAAAAGAAGAAGGACATTTATGTCCATGGACTGTTCAATTCATTATATATATTTGACACTTTGAAAGTGTATCTCTTTGTATAGTAAAGGATTCATGTATTTTTATGTTACCACGTGGTCGAAGTTGTTCTTTACCGTGTCTTCTACGAATTTGTTACCTCATGCTTCCTTTTCAGCTTCTATTCGCCTTATGTTATCTTGCTTAGAATTGTCCTATTAATTCCTTTAAAATCTCACACGGGAAACCGGAGTTGCCGACTACTACAATATAATATTATTACGACTAAACCTATAGGTCCATATCTTCCATTGTCTAGGGGAAGGAAGGAAAGCGACCTGGTGGGTGTGTGGATAGTGTGAAATTTGGAACCCCTTGCCAGCGGCGGTCAGTCTAGCCCTAAATTAATCCCCCACATAATATGCCCGTTCTTATATGCCTGAGAGAAAAACTCTGAACGAGGACTTATTCTTGAAGGGATCAAGTGCCAACCTGCCCCGTCTTCACACGTGCGAAAATTAAAGTCCCGTTTTGGGATTTTAGTCGATTTGCCGTCACACAAGCATCAGACTGTTATCTGTTATCACCCTACCCTAGTTTTAGGTAAAAAGTAGGGGCAGAATGGATTCTTTTACCAAAGTAGGAGAAGGAAAACCTTCAATTCAAACTCCGATTTAAAAAATACCATGTGTCACATCCTACCCTTAATGAGGAGGTCGGGAAACACACACACACACATACACACACACACACACTGACGCACGCACCCGCATGAACAAAAATATGTACACTCATACACGTACACACACATACACACACACGCATATACAATATCCACCTCAAAGAAGCACCTTCTATCTTCCGTACATTACGGTGTACGAGTCGACCTCCAGATTTTTGGCGTGAAATTCTGAGTTTTCCTTCTCTTCGACTGGTTGGCTAACAAAAGCTAAAGAAACCAATCTGCTTTACTATTTACCCATAGCTGGAGAGAGGGGAGGTAAATTCATACCTTTCCCAAGAGTATTAGTGTTAAGAGAATCTTTTTTTAAATTGTTAACGAGAATGATGAAATTAGTTACAAAAAAAATCATACCCTCTATCCAAAGCAGAAAAAAAATACACTGAAAGAAACCTGCACAGATTCGAGAATTGCATTCAATCCTTTAAGTAAATTTTGATTTTTTATTCCGCAAATTACGGCATACAAATCGATTTGGCATATGAAAGATGGGGTAATGAAGGAAATTATTCGTGGTAGTGGTGTATTGTTGGTATGTTGGGAAATTCTGAGATTTGTGTCTGACTCTTTTTCGTTTTCTTACCACATTCATTTATTGTTTTCTTTTTGCCTGTCGAAGTTGTAAAAAGAAATAAGGACGGAAGGCAAAAAACAGGGATACCTTTGGACTCAAACTTTATTTGGGGGTTTACGACAATTCTGTGCTGAATATGTTTTCCTGAACCTGTAGAAGTAGTCAGATTTCCCAGAAAAGGCGTTAAAGTATATTACAGAATCATTTTCGGCAATTACAAGTTGGAGGATCCGTCGTGTGTTCAGTGGGTATATTTAGCAGAGGCTGTTATCAGTAAGATAGACGCATCGTGCTGCTAAGTCCTGGATTTCAGCTGACACGTGCTCTTCCCACCAGCAGCAGAGAGAAAAGGGTCTTTTCAGTCGAGGTAGAAAACGTGTAATGAGGAAGAATTTCTCTTTTGCACCAGGAAGCCCCTCTTTTTAGGCATGCGCCGATTTCGTTTCCTGTCAGAGGTCTCCGGGGAAATCGTTACCTTTTGCATTTATTTAAAAAAAATTCTTTTTAATCTCCACAAAGTTGACCTCATGATTTTTAGCTCAAAATTCTGTGTTAGACTTATATGTCAGGTATAGGACGAACCCCAAACATACAATAAGCTACTAGTAGGCTTAAACTTACTAAGTAGGTCTATAGGAGAATAGGTTAAAACAAGCTAAAGTAAAAGCATACAAGTTTATAGGAGTTTGACTTTATGAAAGATCGGTTTGTTTTCTTTATTTTAATGGCATATCAACCTTCGGGTTTTATTTAATACCCAAAACCGTCCTTATTGAAGAATAGTAGTGATACTATTTAACCAATATCTAGGTGGATTTCGCACCTTTCGCAGGGAGATTAGTCCGAATGTAAGCGTAATAGCACTACTGGAGTTCGAACTTGCTTACTTCGAAGCCAATATCCCGCACCTTAGCCATTAGGCCACGGGGAGTCACCTTTATGAATGAGGATTAGTAAACACTAAATAAAAAAATAAAGTATAAAAAAATAAAAATACAGTGTGGCATCTTAAATTGTCATTAGTCCAGTTGAGTATGGTGTACGAAATTTTTCTTTGAAATCAGAATTACGTCCGCCGTATATGAAATAAGCAAATCTTACACAATGGTGCATGTATTCGTATGGATTCACAATCTATTGCGCTTGATCCAGTCGGTTGGAACTGCAGAATACTCCGGTTGCATCTTTGCACAGGGGTACGATCCCAACGAGGATCCTGGATATGTCACTATACAATCTGGTGGTGAGGCTCCACTTATGCTGGAGCTTTGGGGAATACGGAGTACCCCTTCATTGCCATCGCTCTAGCCCGGAGTGGTAGCACCTGATATGAGTCAAATAGACCAAAACTGTATACTAAACTGAATTGTTTGAAATAGAACTGTTTTGACCTTTAACTGTGTGTAAAAAAGAACTGTACTTATGCTAACCTGAATTATTTGAAATAGGACTGTTTTTGACATTTATACTGTGCACTTATGTTAAACTGAATTGTTTGAAATAGAACTGGTTCATCATCAGGGTTGTGTATATGGCAAATGCGATGTAACCTTTGCATGTACATTACTTTGTAAGTTTTTATCATTTATACTGGTCTGTTGTTATAGCGATCATTTTGAAATTTAGTTCTATAAGTTGCAGCAGTTGCTAAATACATTTAAGTACATTAGTACCGAATTCGAAATTGATTCTATTGAATTAAGGTAGTTTCTTTCTGATGTGGAGCGCTTCGAGGATCTTTAATATTTGCTAGTTATTTTGTTGTTCTAATATTATTATACTTTCGGTATTGCTTTTTGCAATATACACATCCCTAATGATTGCTCAAGATCGGGCAGAAAGTACGACGGAACCGATTAATTATGGGAGGTGTATTAACCAATTCCCGCCGGATATCATAAAATCGATGCAGCGAGTCAAAAGGATAAATACAAAAATGTGTAGACAAAGGATGCCTGTATTGTTTAATCAAATATGAAGAAATGCTGCCTATATATATATATATATATATATATGCACTAGATATGCATTAGATCATATAGAAATCAGATCTGACTGATAAAATGAAACGCAGTTTCTTCCAGGCAGCGGTCGTATCGATACTGCTATATGGATGCACTACTTGGACGCCAACTAAACGGATGAAGAAACTAGACGGCAATTACACAAGAATGTTGAGAGCAATATTGAACAAGTCCTGGCGGCAACACCCCACAAGACACCAACTATACGGCCACTTGCCTACCATCACGAAAACTATACAAGTTAGACGAACCAGACACGCAGGACACTGCTGGAGAAGCAAGGACGAGCTCATAAGTGATGTACTCCTATGGACCCCCGCATATGGCCAAGCAAAAGCAGGACGACCAGCTGGAACATACATACAGCAGCTATGAGAGGATACGGAATGTAGCCCTGAAGACCTGCCAAAAGCGATGAATGACAGGGAGAAGTGGGGAGAGAGGGTCAGGGATATCCGTACTGGCGGCACGACATAATAATGATGATGATGATGATATATATGCACACATATATATATATCGCAAAATAGATGTGAATACAGATAAATTGGGGGGGGGGTGTCCTCGTAGTGTAATGGTTAAAGCGATGGACTGCGGAATCGTAGTTAGTGAGTTCGTACTCCAGTCGCGCTATTACGTTCACATTCGGGCAAATACCCTTGGGAAAGGTATGAACCCCCTCATCCTCCCAGCTATGGGTTAAATAGTACCACTACAGTTCTTCTAGGAGAATGGCTTTGGCATTAAATAACCTACAAAGAGTTGATATGCTATTAAATAAAGAAGCTAGAAAAGAAGCTACAGATAAATTGATGTATCTATAAGTTTGAGGGGGTGTCCTCGTGGTGTAATGGTTAAAGCAATAGACTGCGGAATCGTAGTACGCGAGTTCGTACTCCAGTCGCGCTATTACGTTCACTTTCGGGCAAATACCCCTGGGAAAGGTATGAACCCCTTTATCCTCCCAGCTATGGGTTAAATAGTACCACTACTGTTCTTCTAGGAGAATGACTTTGGCATTAAATAACCTAAAAAGAGTTGATATGCCATTAAACAAAGAAACCAAACCAAACCTATAAGTTTGATACTATTTGTTGATTTATTACATGGATCTACTTTACTGTCTCTTTCATATATATATATATATGTGTGTGTGTGCCTTTGCTCTTACATAATCTATCTATCAGATAAGTTTGATCATATCTATCAATGTATTTTCTTTCGGCCTCTGTCTACAATTACCACAAGTCTAACGTGAAAAGATCTTTTTTCCTTCAAAGTTGAGGTTCCCATAAGATCACAGTTCATGATATGCAATTATATTCTCACAGTGAGAATTATTCTGACTTCTAATGGTCACCTCGCTTACAATTGCGTTACGCGTGGTCAACAGACTATAGAGTAAGTCGCGAATTTTTCACTAGCGCAAGTGACCGCAGTTTAATCAAAGCTACAATTCCAGAATTACGAAGGGTTAATTGTGATCTAAATCGTTTTAGAGTAGAGGTAGTGGCGAATCTTTCACCAACGCAAGCGACCACAATTAAATCAAAGCAGCAATCCCAGAATTACGAAGGGTTAATCGTGATCTAAGTCGTTTTAGAGTAGAGTTAGTCGCGAATTTTTCATCAAACGAGCCTGAGCTCATTTGTTTGCACACAGTTAAATGGTTTCAAGAATTGCAATATAAGTCACAATTAAAAATGTAGTCATTTGTTGGCTCACTCAGTTTGAAGGTAATTTCATTTTTTCATAAGTCAGAACTATTTTTTTACACACGAGTATTGCCATTATTTCTAAACAGTAAAATGCTATCAAACACTAATAATTCCATTTGATATTAATCATCTGTTTGCAAACAGGAAAGTGGTTGCAAGTATTGCTATATAATACCGATAATTCAATATAGGCACACAGTTAAAGAGTTTCTAGTTTTGCTATTTAACACTAATTATTAAACTTACATGACTCATTCGCTTGCACACAATTAATTTGTTTTAATTATTGCGATTCAATTAAACTTTAATTCAATTAAATATTTAATTCAATTAAACATTAGTCATTTGTCAATACAGAGTTAAATGATCAAACAGCTGTATTTCTAAAAATTCAAATTAACACAAGTCATTGTTTACTCAGAGATTAAATGCCAAACTGTTCTATTCGATCCATTAATCGGACCCTATCAGGTGCTACCACTCCGAGCCTGAGTGGACTTGGGAGCAATGACAGTGAAGGGGTACATCACATTCCTGATGCTCCAGGACTGGAGCCTCACAATAAGATGGTATTGTGTCATACCTCGGACACCCATTGGAGTTAGGAGAGTCTTATTCCTCTGTAAAGATTCAGTTGGTGTCTTCTACAATCCTAGCCGATTGGGCCACAGGACACTCGTTGTGGGAGTCTTACTTCTCTGCAGAGATTCAGTCGGTGTCTTATATAACCCTAGCTAACTGGGCCACAGGACACTCGTTGGGAGAGCTTACTTCAATGTAGAGGTTCAGTCGATGTCTTCTACAATCCTAGCCGACTGGGCCACAGGACACTCGTTGTGGGAGTCTTACTTCTCTGTAGAGATTCAGTCGGTGTCTTATATAACCCTAGCTAACTGGGCCACAGGACACTCGTTGGGAGAGCTTACTTCAATGTAGAGGTTCAGTCGATGTCTTCTACAATCCTAGCCGACTGGGCTACAGTACACTCGTTGGGGGAGTCTTACTTCTCTGCAGAGATTCAGTCGTTATCTTATATAACCCTGGCTAACTGGGCCACAGGACACTCGTTGGGAGAGCTTACTTCAATGTAGAGGTTCAGTCGATGTCTTCTACAATCCTAGCCGACTGGGCTACAGTATACTCGTTGGGGGAGTCTTACTTCTCTGCAGAGATTCAGTCGTTATCTTCTACAACCCTAGCCGACTAGGTAATTTTCTATTAGGCATAATCCAACATCTACCTTAGAATGATAATTTTTAAACAATTGACGAAAATCTTATCATGAGTCTGAAACCTTATGATCTTATTTGGGGATTCCCCGTTACATAATGGTTAAAGAGCGGTATTTCGGCTTCGAAGTAAATGAGTTCGAGATCCAGTCGGGCTATTATATTTAGTTTTAGTCAAATACCCAGGAGAATGGTATTGATGCCCATTATTCAACCAGCTATGCGTCAAAGAGTATGACTGCTGTTTTTCTCCAAGAATGGCATTGGCATTAAATAACGCAAGAAGGTTGATATGCCATTAAACAAAGAAACCCATTGCTTTTCGCCTGTTTTCTTTAATCGACATTCTTTTTGCAGTTAACGTGTTCGAAACAACAAATGCCTCCTTAATCAAAATCTAATTCTCTGCCACATTGTAAATATACTGTCCCAGAGAACCTCAGAAACCTTTATGGCACCTCGGGTGGTGTAATGGTTAGCAAGCTCGACTAGCAAACCTACACGAGTGAGTTCGAGTCTCATTGGGTGCCCCTTTCATATTGCCTTGTGCCACATCTAAGCAAAAAGCTTAGTAAATTACCACCTAGGGTGGTGTAATGGTTTACAAGCTAGACTAGCAAACCTACACGAGTGAGTTCAAGTCTCATTTGGGTGCCCAACTCATAGGGCCTTGTGATACATCTAAGCGAAGAGCTTAATAAATTACGACCGTCCCTTAGAACCCATCCACACATTTTCACTTTTACTTCTCTCCTTTTAGTTCCCACGACTCACTCCCTCCCCAACACGGAGTCAATAGGAATAATTCAGATTTTTTACTCAACGGTCTGAGTGTTTTTGGACTGTCGGGACCATCATTTTTAATGACAATGAATCTATTTCTGCTCGTTAATTTGATTGGTGTACTATTGAACGCGACGTGTTTGGGAACGGAATAAGGTGTTCGGAATTTGTAGTTTTCTTTGCTGGTGAAGCAAATACATTCCGAATTTGGTCAGTAGTCATCATGACCTTAAATCCTGCGGGAAGAGTAAGCATGCATTTACCCAGCCTCTTCGTCATGGGCAGGATGTAAAATAAGGTCAGTTTTCACGTAGATGAATTGATTCATTGATTTTAATGGCATGTCAAAACGTCTGATGGTTATTTTATGCCCAGGGTTGATGTGATTTCGTTTGGTTTGGTTCATAACTTTCCTAAGGATATTAACCTGAAAGCAAACGCAATCGGTTTAGTTAATTTGTTTAATGGCATATCAACCCTTATGGGTTATCTAATTCTAAAGCCATCTTTATAGAAGAACAGTAGTTGTACTATGTAACCCATAGGGAGAATAAAGAGGTTCATACCTATCCCCAAGGGTATTTGTCCAAAATTAAATGTAATAACGTGATTGGTTTGCTTTAGTTTTTTTTTTTTTTTTTGTTTAATGACATAACGTTCCTCTTGGGTTGTTTAATGTCAAAGCCATCCTTGTAGAAGAACAGTACTGGTACAATGTAACCCATTTCTGGTGGGAGCCAGATTGGGAGTTTATACTTTTCCCCAGAAAGTAAACAAAATAGCGCAACTGGAGTTCGAACTCGCTTACTAGGAATTTACTGTTTTGTACGTTAGCTCCGACGCCACAAAAAACTCCCCCTCACACACATTTTGCCGATGAATTTAAAGTTTTACCGCCCTGTGGGTGGTGTTTAGAATACGCAGATATTTTCCTTTGAAGAATGATTAGACCCCCCCACCTCCTAAAAAAAAGGAGTGTCCTAGGTATGACACTAAACTGTATCTGATGGTAAAACTCAAATTCCAGGGATTAGGGGGGGTGTCCTCGTGGTGTAATAGTTAAAGCGATGGGCTGTGGAATCATAGTAAGCAAGTTCATACTCCAGTCACGCTATTACGTTCACTTTCGGGCAAATATCCTTGGGAAAGGTATGAACCCCCTTATCCTCCCAGCTATGGGTTAAATAGTACAACTGTTCTTCTAAGAGAATAGCTTTGGCATTAAATAACCTACCAAGGTTGATATGCCATTAAACAAAGAAACCAAACCAAACCAGGGATTAGAAGAGTGTTGAGAACTCCTTCATTGCCATTACTCCTAACATTATTTCCAACTTCATATTAACTCAGACAACTCATGCTAAGCCCATCCACCATGTTTATTACAACACAAAAGACTACTACAAAGACAAGGGACAAAACTAAGTATTTACAACTATTAGGCTAGATAACTCAGACTTCAACACAGGACACCCATTTTCAGATCCGGAATGGTAGTACCTCTTAAGGTGATATCTATGGATCAAATGGATCTGTCTAAAAATTATCTATTGATCAAATGGATCTGTCTAAAAGTTATCCGTATTCTATGGACCGTGTAAAAAAAGAAAAAAACTCTAAAAAACTACTGCACAAAAAATGTTGATTTGAACGTACAATGAACGCGATTCCCTAACCTCTAGGCATAAAATGACCCTAGACGAGTTGACATGCGGTTAAAATCAACCAATCAATCAGTCAATCAAAGTATTCATTCTCCTAAACTGGTTAACTAACAAAAGCTAAAGAACTCTCTGTTTAGTTTTGGCTCATAGCTGGTGCTGGTAGGTTGGTTGGTTTGATGATTGTTTTTTTCAGGGTATCAACCCTCTTTGGGGTATTTAACACTGAATTAAATTTCAGACAATTCAGTTTTGTATAAGTATAGGTTTTGTTTACAAACAGTTAAATGTCGAAAACAGTTCTATTTCAAACAATTCAGTTAAGCACAAGTGCATAGTTTCAATGTCAAAAACAGTTCTATTTCAAACAATTCAGTTTAACACAAGTACATAGTTTCAATGTCGAAAACAGTTCTATTTCAAACAATTAAGTTTAGTATAAGTACAGAGTTTAGTTCTATTTGACCCATAGATAGGACCCTATCAGGTGCTACCACTCCGGGCCGGAGCGGAACAGGAAGCAATGCCAATGAAGAGGTACTTGATGCCTCCTTGCTTAACACTCAGTATTGTAAGATATGGACCAAGAGTAAGGGGAGGAATCCAGAGAAAGGAGTAGTGTCCTCCCCTACATCTCGGTGTAGTAGCTATTGAAAAGAAAGTCTTTGGGTTGCTGTCAACGACAGTTGGCAAACATATATATATATATATATAAACTCAAGACCGGGCCATTGGCATAATGATTAGAGTGTTCGCCAATGGTCTGGGAGACCAGGGTTCAATCCCAGGTTGAGTCGTACCAAAGACTCAAAAAATAGTACTTGATGTCGCCTTGCTTAACACTCAGAATTATAAGGTACGCGTCAAGGGTAAAGTGGAGCAATCCAGGGAAAGGAGTAGTGCCCTCCCCTATACCTCAGTGTAGTAGCTATTGAAAAGGGAGCCTTCGGGTCGCCCTCGACTAAAGTCACTAACTTTACTTACTTACATAGATTCACCTCTTCATATGAGGAAACTATTCTGCAAAGAGTGCTCTGAAATGTTTACATGTACTAAACAGATTTTTTTTTTCAATTCAGAATTTTGTCTTAATGTCAGAGGCACTAACTTTAAGTCCAGACCTTTAAAAATGATCAAATGAGATTTTAATTCAAAATATTCCGTTAATTTTATGTGGGGGCGGGGAATAGTGACATTTTATGCCACTTCGTCGTGGAAAGTTCAGCATTTCTACATTAACTTTTTAGCCCTCACCAAAAAAAAAAAAAAAAGAAAAAGAAAAAAAGAAAAAGAAAAATAGGAAAGAAAAGCTGGTTTAACAATGTGATCTTTCAAAGTATCTATCAATCTATCTATCATTCTATCTATCTATCTATCAATCTGTTTTATAGATGGATAGATAGATATGTTTTTTGTTCATATATCTATCAAATGAATCTATCTACCTATCTATCTATGAATTTCTCTCTTTTTTTGATTGGTCTCTGGTACTACCTGGCTATCTGCTTTTGTTGCAGTAGCTCCCTTTCTCCCTCTGCATATGTAAAATATGCAAAATACGTATATATATATATATATATATATATATATATATATATATATATATATAAGCATGTTTGATAAAATAATAAAGACACATTTTGTTTATATACTTTGATTAAGATCCTTTCAAGTTTTTTGATAAGTGTCTTGGTTTCCAGTTGGAATTGGTGGATGAATTTACCAAAATTGTCCCGAGTTTATTCGAACCTTTCATAGGCCATCATCAGGGGTTGTTTGCTTGTGTAAAGAGTGTTTTTAAAGAGTTTTGAAAGTTTTTTGGTTTTTTATAACATGACAAAATTATGCAAACGCAGAGTTGGATAAAATGGAGTTGCTGATGAATTTAAAAACAGAACGCTGTAAATAGAAATAGAATATTATCAAGAAATATAGAATATTTACCAAAAAATTACTTGATGATATTCTATTTCCGTTGATAACGTTCTGTTTTTCAAATTCATCAGCTACTCAGTTTTATCCAACTCTGCGTTTGGATAGTTTTGTTTTGTTATAAAAACCAAAAAAACTTTCAAAACTCTTTAAGAACACTCTTTAAACAAGCAAGTAACCCCTGATGATGGCCTATGAAAGGTCCGAAAGTGCCCGGGACAATTTTGGTAAATTCATCCTCTAATTCAAACCTAAAACCAAGACACTTATCAAAAAACTTGAAAGGATCTTAATCAAATTATATATCATATCTCCTGGCTTAACAATCAGCTTTATAAGGTGCATATCAAGGGTAAAGTGGAGCAATCTGAGGGAGGGAGTTGCGCCCTCTCCTACACCTTGGTGTAGTAGCTATTGAAAAAGGAGCCTTTGGGTTGCCCTTGACTACAGTTGTCAACTTTACTTTACTTACTTGATAAACAGAATTACAAACAGTAATTCTTGAAACCATTTAACTGGGTACAAAGAAATGCTTTCTATCAACTTATTCAGAAGATGTCTTCAAACTGTTCATATATATATATATATATATATATATATATATGTATGTATGTAAAAAATATTTTTTCTTTGTTGTTGGTCTAAAGAGAGAAAAAAGTAAATATTTCAAAATGTATGTATCCACAAAGAGATTTGTATTTTTTAAGAATTAACTATTTTGTTCTTACATATGTGTATGTTTCCAGCTTGTTGCTTTCGTCAGAGAACATATGTGGCCCAAGGCCATATGCATGGGGCAACCAATATGTAAGTTTATTAGTCGTATCTAACAAACCTGCAAGAGTGAGTTCGAGTCTCATTGGGCGCCCCATGCATATGGCCTAGTCTAACATATGTTCTCTGTTGAAAGCAACCAACAGGAAACATACACATGTGTAAGAATGAAATAAATAATTCTTAAAAAATACAAATCTCTTTGTGAACTTATTTATTTTGAAATATGTGTGTGTGTGTATATATATATATATATATATATATATATATAGAGAGAGAGAGATTTTGGGATTTACATATACAGATTTTGTGATGGTTATCTGAAGAGGTTGGTTTTTTTTGTATGGAGTTGCCAGTTGAAAAAAATTTATAATAGTCATGTAATGATTTGTTGAGTTTTTTCCAATTATATATATATATATATATATATATATATATATATAAGGAACAGGATTTGGCATTAAATGACCAAGGCTGGATTTGCCTTAAAGATTGCAATCAACCAATTAATCAACCAACCAACCAACCAACCAAGTATCTCAATGTATAACTATCAATCTATCTATCTTGATATTTTCATACTCATCCGCTGAAAGTCTCCTTATAAAAAACAGTTCAATTCAAGATTAGGGGTGTCCTCGTGGTGTAATGGTTAAAGCGATGGACTACGGAATCGTAGTAAGCGAGTTCGTACTCCAGCCGCTCTATTATGTTCACTTTCGGGCAAATACCCTTGGGAAAGGTATGAACCCTCTTATCCTCCCAGCTATGGGTTAAATAGTACCACTACTGTTCTTCTGTGAGAATGGCTTTGGCATTAAATAACCTACAAATGTTGATATGCTATTAAACAAAGAAACCAAACCAGAGCTCAATTCGAGATTGAATTATACAAAATTTTCTTGTTGCTACAGTTATTTTCTATTTTTTTTTTTTTTCAATCACTGTTTTTCTATAAATATTTGTTTTTACCCATTATTTATTTATTTAGTCTAAAATACTTACATTGTTTTTCAAATACTCCAAACAACTAACTGAAGTTTTTTGATAAGTGTCCACTCATATTCCATCAATTCAGAGACTCTCTCTCTCTCTCTCTTTCTCTCTATTTCTCCCTTTATTTTCTCTCTTTCTCTTTCTCTCTCTTTCTCTCTTTTCCTTACCACTTCAAGCCTTTAACAAGAGTAAATAAAATATAACCTGAGACTTTCGTTGTATCATTGGTATAATCCAAAGAGATGAGTTGCTGAAAAGTATCTCAAAATGGTGTCATTTTGGTACAGTTAAGTTTTGTGTTGTTTTTTTTACTATTTTTTTTTGTGTTTGTGTTTTTGTTCTTTTCCATATAAGAATTAAATTATTCAAAGACACATTCTGCATAGCTCGGATGACAGATGTTAATGTCACTGAAAATAAAGACCCAAAATCTTTCACAACAGGAGAATAATGATATAGCAGGAGTCAGTGAACTTTTTGGTGGGGTAATATAAAAAAAAATCTATTTATGTCAGATAATATCATCCTCAACATTCTCTCAGCCAACTTCAACATAAACAACAGCAAACACACTGCCCTTAAAATGAAGACGAAAAATTCTGGGAAGGTCAAGAATTAATGGCCTTCTATCATCCTCAAATGGTGCCCGTGGTGTAATGGTTATCGTCGCAGGATATGGACATGGCGACACGAGTTCAAATCCTGGACCTGACTGATTGCATTTCACATAACACTAATACCCTTGGGAAAGGAATGAATCCAAATATTCTCCCTCCAGCTATGGGTAAATAGTAGGGCGGACTAGGTTCTTTAGCCGTGGTGAGGCAACTAGTCTAGGAGAAGGAAAACTCCGCTTAAAAATTGACCTTGTGTCATATCCTGCCCGAGCGGAGGGGTTGGTAAATATGATCATCCTCAAATTTTCATTTTTACCCCTTTGGATGGGGGGTGGGGAGTCATAGATCATTATTTTAAATGCCTGTTTTATACTTGTGTTTAGGGCTGCCAGTTTGGCAAAGCTTAGAATACTCTGACTGTACACCAAACTGAGGGTTAAAACCTGTTATGGTGACCAATGTACACGATAATGAACTTTTCCTCCTTCATAAATACTAAACCTATTTACTCTCGGGGAGACTTCTTCCTAGCAGTCAAACCTGATCATTATGGACGAACACTTCTACCTATTGTACTGACACTCTTGTTTTGTATATATAGCGGTTTGAGAAATAGTTAATTTGTTTAACACTATATTTTTTAGGCAACACAAATGAATTACGAAACTTTTCTTTAACAACACAACAAAGAAAGTTTTTTTTATTTGCAGCTTTGAATATGATTTGCTTTTGGTGCTGCAAGACTCGTGGAGTTTAGGCTTGTTAGTGTTGGAGACGAAATGGCTTAGCGGGATGTTGAGATGGCAGCGTGTGTTGCTGGACGTGTGAGGGATTGTGTTTAGAGTCACCGTGTAGTTTTGTATTTGGTATTTGGGTGAGAGTATGCGTTATCTCCATTAATGTGGGCCAGAGGTGAAATGGTAGCTAGTGTGTCGAGAGCGGAGTTACGCTCGGATCGACATAGCCAATTTTTGGGGTGACACAAAGTTGGGCTTGTGCGAGGCATGTTGTATATTTCTAATTAATGTTCAACTGGGATTCCTCATAGGAAATCCCTAAATTAGATGGTTCCCTCGTTGAGTGTCCATGTTGCTGCTGCTGCTGTTGTTATGTTAAAAAGCATCGCTAAGCAGGGACGACCAGACGAACGTCTGTTCTGGTTGCCGTTGTGGTATCACCTCCCTTACTAAGGTCAGTAAATGGGGCAGTCAATACTAACTCAACAGAAATCTTGGTCCTTACTTCCACCTCGGCCAAGGAATGCTATCCCAGAATCCATCGCCTCTCACTCTTCTCTCTTCCCTTCTCTCTCCTTTTCTCTCTCGCTTTCCCTCTCCCTCTGGCCAATCAGCGGAGATAGTAGCAGTTGCCGAAGACGACCCAAGACAGAAGAGGAGGCAGTTGCTGAAGAGATTCCAAACACTAAACACACGTGTTGACCGCCGGACATTTTCTAGCCAGCACGTGGCGTTGTATACGAAGAATAAAATTCCTTTTGTAAAGTTAATATTTGTACTTCTCATTTATTATCTCAAATAACATAACCCAAGTACATATATTACACCGTCTCAAGCCAAAGAGACTGGGTTTGGCTGCTCACCCGTTTTGCTAGCCGGAAATGAAGGTCCGGGCTGAATAGGATAAGTCATCCTGATTGTGTGAAATTAATTGTTGAAATAAATTGAGCGCCAAACCAAAATACGAGATTTTCCTCTTCTGTTTATTCAATACGCTGGTTCCATCTACTTTCTCTTTTTCCATGTCTTCTTTCTGGCCCCTAACAGGTTACAACAAAACCCCACTCCATAAAGGAAGTGCTGGATATGACACTAAACTGCATCTGATGGTGAGGCTCCAGTTTAAGAGCTCCAGGAAGTATGGAGTATCCCTTTCATTACTTTGGCCCAGTCAGTTCGGGCCGCAGAATACACCAACTGTATCTCTGTTGGTGAGTTATCTTATCCAGGCCAGTGTCATATCCAGGACACTCGTTACAGAGTGTCCTGGATATAAGATTAAACAATCTGATGGTGAGATTCCAGTAATGCTGGGCTTTGGGCAACGCAGAGTACCCCTTCATTGCTATTGCCCTAATGTTTACTCTGGCCAGAGTGGTAGCACCTGATAGAGTCCTATCTATGGGTCAAATAGAACTGTTTTTGACATTTCAACTGTGTACTTATGCTAAACAGAGTTATTTAAAATAGAACTGTTTTTACATTTAACTGTGTTAATGATTGATTTATCTCCAAAATGTTTTTGGAAATCATATATTGAATTTTTGTATTGTTGTAAGGAAGAGATACACAGTGAAATAGAGTAAACTATTTATTAACTAAAGTGGTACAGTCCAACAAATATATTATAAGTCTCGCGCTGTCGAAGTTGGTCTTACAGAGACAGATATCTTTCAGTACTGATCAGGCTTAAGAAACATGACGTCTTTTATTCCTCCAAGATAGCGGAAGCCACTATACAACATTAATAAATATGAATAAAGATGGATTTGGCATTAAGTAGAATATACCGACTGCTTCTCTGCTGAGAGGTAAGACTCCCACCAATGAGTGTCCTGTTATGACACTAAACAATCAGATGGTGAGGTTCCAGTAACGCTAGAGCTTTGGGGAATGTTGAGCACCTCTTCATTGCCATTGCTCCCAGGTCCACTCTGGCCTGGAATGGTAGCACCTGATAGAGTCCTATCTATGGGTTAAATAGAAATAACTACATACTTATGCTAAACTGAATTGTTTGAATTAGAACTGTTTGACTAAACTGAATAGCTTGAAATAGAAATGTTTTTGACTATTAAACTGTACTTACATTTAAACAGCATGCTTATGCTAAACTTAATTGTTTGAAATGGACCTTTTTTTGACATTGAAACTCTATTTACACTAAGCTGAATTGTTTAATATAGAACTGTTTTGATATTTAACTGTGTGTGAACAACATCTGTACTTATACTAAACTGAATTTGCTGAATTAGAACTGTTTTGAAAATTAAACTGTGTACTCATAATAAACTGAATTGTTTGAAATAGAGCTATTTGCATAGAAATGGATTTGGCATTAAATAATCTACAAAGGTTGATATGCCATGAAGCCCAACCAACCAACCAACCAGAAGTATTGATTATGCAGGATCAAACCTATAAACTCTGGTTAAAGATCACAACATCAACAAGAAAATAACTGCTAAAAATTTTACAATATTTTTTCAGGCAATCATCAATCTCTTAAGACTATGAATATGCCCATGAAGCAGAGCTCCCCTCTTCGTCCATAGCTTGTTAGAAAGCGATGGGTAGATTCCTTTGACATGACACAAAAGGTTGTGTGGATGGCATCATAGGATGTGCACTTCTTTTCCAGGGTAAACAGGACACAGGTGTTCTTCAAATATGGTGGGTTGCCTGGGTGGCATGCTCGATGGATGGGGCGTCCGTGTGTGGTGCATAGGTTGAAGGTGTGGTCATGGGGATTGTGTGGGTGTCCTGAAAATTATTTAATCCAGAAAAGAGTTTCAACCTGGGCAGAATGGAGCAGAAAAGCAGAGAGGTTTCACAAAAAAAAACTACACCATTGCCCCAGTATGTGTGCATTTCAGCCATCTTCGACTTGCTCTTACTCTTCCCATATGTACATATTAGGCAATAAAAAAAAACAAGGAAAGAAGCAGATTATATTTCTATACATCAGTGCTTTTGTTCTTCCCTGCATGCATCAAGCTCACAAGCATACAGACAAGCAAAGAGATAAATTATATGCAGAATTGTTTGTTTGGTAAGTTGGGTTTTAAGGCATATCAACCTTTGCTGGTTATTTAATGCCAAATCCATTTTTATATAAATAATCAGTTCTATTTCAAACAATTCAGCTTAGCATGAGTACACAGGTTAATTGTCAAAAAACATTTCTAATTTAAGCTATTCAGTATAGTCAAACAGTTCTAATTCAAACAATTCAATTTCGTATAAGTACAGTTTTTACCACACAGTTAAATGTCAAAACTGCTCTCCTTCAAACAATACAGTTTAACAAGAATACGCACTTTTGATATCAAAACAGTTCTATTTCAAGTAGTTCAGTTTAGCATAAGTATGCATTTTAGTTCTATTTGACCCATAGGTTGGACCCTATCAGGTGCTACCACTCTGGGTCAGAGTTGATCTGGGAGTGATGGTAATGAAGGGGTGCCCTACTTTCCCCAAAGCTGCATCATTACAGGAACCTCACCATCAGATTGTTTAGTGTCATATCCAGGACACTCATGGGGGGGGGTTTACTCCTCTGCAGAGATTCTGTCGGTGTATTCTACCGCCCCAGTTGACTGGATCATATATGCATAGATATTTTCAGCTTGAATTTCTATCACAGTATATCTTTTAAAGTTAGACGAACCAGACCTGCAGGACACTGCTGGAGAAGCAAGGACGAGCTGATAAGTGATGTACTCCTATGAACCCCCACATATAGCTGAGCAAAAGCAGGAAGACCAGCTCAAACATACATAGAGCAGCTATGTGAGGATACAGGATGTAGCCCTGAAGACCTGCCAGAGGCAATGAGAAGTGGTAAGAGAGGGTCAGGGATATCTGTGCTAGTGGCATGACATGATGATGATGATGATATCCTTTAAGCCAATGCATTTACCCAACCCCTCCCCATAGGCAGAATTAAATTATTTTAATCTCACAAAAATGTTTATTTTGAGGCAATTCAAAATCATGGCAAATCAAACGGAGTGCTACAAGCTTGAACAGAGGCCTGTGTTCAAAATTTAGTTTGCTGAGAAGTGCAAACCATGTGAAATTTACAAAGAAGCATATCTTAATCAAAGAAATTTTTACAAATAAGATACACATGAGTTTGCCATTACAAGTCTGAGTGAAAAAGACAATCCGTGGAATGAAAACACATTGACTCTCCAGTAAAGAAAAAGTTCCGTGCACAGCCAATCAGTAAAGAAGTTGATGCTGACAGTCATCTGGAACATGAAAGTGACAATCATCCTTGATTTCCTTGTAAAAGGGGCACCTGCAAACAGTGCTTCCGATTGCCAACTCCCAAGGCAATATTTCATCAAATTTATTGAATGATTCTCACAGTCCCAACTCTTAATACATATACTCATTGGCTAGTGGGTAAAGTGTTCACCAATGGTCCAGGTGACCTGGGTTCAATCCTAGATCGCATCATGCCAAAGACTTGATACCTCCTTGCTTAACACTCAGCATTATAAGGTAAGAATCAAAGGTAAAGTGGAGCAATCCAGGGAAAGGAGTAGTGCCCTCCCCTACACCTTGGTGTAGTAGCTATTGAAAAGGGAGCCTTCTGGTCATCCTTGACTATGGTTGCCAACTTTACTTACTTTTACTTACATGGTTTTAAGTATTCTTATATAATTTTAATAATTTTCATACAGATCTGTTTGATCCATTGATGAGATTCAAACATATGCTGTCTCTCCAGGTCATAGTGGACCTGGGAGTAATGGTAATAATATGATGAGGTGATTCCTCACATGCCTCAGATGATCAGAACTGGAGCCTCACCAACAAATTTAGTTTAGTGCCTTACCCTAAACATCTCATATGTCAGGATGTGTGTAATATAGTAATTTACGAAGCTCTTTGCTTCGATGTGACACATGGCCGAATGAATGGGGCATCCAATGAGATGTGTGTATATATGCCTCAAAATGTGCATACATGCTTTTGAAGGAGAGAAAAGAAAAGAAAAGAAAGCCAGCAAGCAATCATCAGTTCATGAATATTCATTAATCTCATGAATATGCAATGAGTTGTGAAGATTCATGAGAAAAAGAGGTGGCTTTTACTATTATACTGTTTCCTGACATCTGAGAGTTTGAATATTTTTCAAGTCATCATGAAACAGATTCAAGATTCGAGATTTGAGATGATGAGGAATTAAGTCTCGAAAACACTTTCAAAAAAATTTCGATGCCCATTTTCAAACAAATTCATAAATTCTTTTTCTGTTTTTTTCTTCTCTTTTAGATTAAATTTCTCTTAGTTTGGTTTGTTTGTTTAGGTTTCATTGCATATCAACCTTTGCAGGTTATTTAATGCCAAATCCATTTTTATATATATAAACAGTTTTACTTCAAACAATTCAGTTTAGCATGAGTACACAGTTTAATTGTTAAAAAACATTTCTATTTCAAGATATTCAGTTTAGTCAAACAGTTCTAATTCAAACAATTCAGTTTAGTATAAGTACAGTTTTTACCACGCAGTTAAATGTCAAAACTGCTCTACTTCAAACAATACAATTTAACAAGAATACGCACTTTTGATATCAAAACAGTTCTATTTCAAGTAGTTCAGTTAAGCATTAGTATGCATTTTAGTTCTATTTGACCCATAGGTTGGACCCTATCAGGTGCTACCACTCTGGGTCAGAGTTGATCTGGGAGTGATGGTAATGAAGGGGTGCCCTACTTTCCCCAAAGCTGCATCATTACAGGAACCTCACCATCAGATTGTTTAGTGTCATATCCAGGACACTCATGGGGGGGGGTCTTACTCCTCTGCAGAGATTCTGTCGGTGTATTCTGCCGCCCCAGTTGACTGGATCATATATGCATAGATATTTTCAGCTTGAATTTCTATCACAGTATATCTTTTAAAGTTAGACGAACCAGACCTGCAGGACACTGCTGGAGAAGCAAGGACGAGCTGATAAGTGATGTACTCCTATGGACCCCCACATATGGCCGCGCAAAAGCAGGACAACCATCTCGAACATACATATAAACTTTGATGCCCATTTTCAAACAAATTCATAAAATCTTTTTCTGTTTTTTCCTTCTCTTTTTGATTAAATTTCTCTTAGTCTGGTTTGTTTGTTTGGGTTTTATGGCATATCAACCTTTGCATGTTATTTAATGCCAAATCCATTTTTATACATATAAACAGTTTTACTTCAAACAATTCAGTTTAGCATAAGTACACAGTTTCAATGTCAAAAACATTTCTACTTCAAGCAATTCCGTTTAGTATTAGTATACAGTTTAGTTCTATTTGACCTATAGATAGAACCCTATGAGAATGGACCTGTAAGCAATTGCCATGAACAGGTGCTCTGCATTCCCCAAAGCCCCCGCTTCACTAGAACTTCCCCATCAGATTGTTTAGAGGTGCCCGTGGTGTAAAGGTTATCATCGTAGGAAATGGACACGGCGAGACGAGTTCAAATCCTGGACGAGACTGCATTTCACATAGCACTAATACCCTTGGGAATGGTATGAATCCAATTATTCTCCCTCTAGCTATGGGTAAATAGTAGTACAGACTGGGTTCTTCAGCCTTGGTGAGGCAACTTATCTAGGAGAAGGAAAACTCTGAATTCAAACTTGTTAAACTCCGCTTAAAAATTGACCTTGTGTCATATCCTGCCCGAGCAGAAGGTTTGGTAAATAGGACCATCAGATTGTTTAGTGTCATATCCAGGACACTCGTCAGCGGTGAGGGTCTTACCTGTCAGCAGAGAAGCAGTCGGTGTATTATACAGCTCCAGCCGAATGGGCAAACATTTCTCTTGGAGAAGAAATTAATCTTTTTAAATTTACATTGGGTTTTTGCTCTTAAATTTAAGAAAGAAAATATTGAGGTTTAATTTTTAGATTGAGTGGGGGCAAAAAAAAAAAATGACAAAAATTGTGAGAAGTGGCTGTATTTCATTTCTAAATTGAAATCAAATGAAAAGCTGAAGAGTAATTATGGTACGCATTCTGAATAACCAGCTAACAGAAATTTATATTATTTCAGTGGTAATGAACTAGGGGGAAAAAAAATATATATATATATATATATATACTCCCCTACACCCTTAGGGTTGAGTTCTCCAGCGAATAAAGTAATCGTGTTGCCATTAGCATTTATTGCAAGCCTCTTCATATATGAATTGAGGTCTCGGTAGCCGTTAAACGGATGTATGTAAACAATTGTAGTTGTGATTCATAACCGTTTAAAAATTTACTTCGATGCTACTGGCTCCTTGTGGCTGAAGGGCTGGAAGATTGAATTGGCATTTGAGTCAACCGGGTTTTGATCCCAGCTACGGGAAGCTAATATGTCTAGCCACACTGATGAGTCCTGATAGAACGAAACAGATCTGTCTGTGGATGACAATATATATATGTGTGTGTGTGTGTGTGTGTGTGTATATATATATATATATGTATAGTGCTTACATTTGTCAACAAATCATATTCCCCAGGTTCACTTTGACGCTAGACTGATAGTACCTGTTAGGGTCCTATGTATGGGACAAATAGATCTATTTGAAAATTATTATTATTTGATAGAAATAATTGAAACCATTTAACAGTGTGTAAATTATTTGTGTTAGATTAGAATACTTGATACCTTATAATTGTGTACTAGTAAATGATTGTCAAGAGTCTAAATGGCTAGTAGCTGATGTGCTGGATGGCAACATCATAGTTTGAAAGTTTGAATACCAATCATGCTATTACCTTCACTTTCACTTTTACATTAACTTTCACTTTTAAATTTACTTTCACTTTTACATTCACTTAGGAAAAGTATGAACCCCTTTATCTTCTCAGGTATGCGTTAAGTAGTATCAATGTTGTTCCTCTACAAGGATGGCTTTGGCATTAAATAACCCACAAAAGTTGATATGCCATTAAACAAGAAACCAAACCAAACCAAACCAAACCAAACCGAACAAATGATTATTATCATTTAATAGGAAGTTACAAACAACTATATAATTGTGTATGAGTTATTAGTATTTGATAAGAATACTTGAAACCATACCGCTGTGAGCAAACAAATTATTATTAAAGGGAAAGTTACTTGCAAGCATATAATTGTGTATAAATTATTAGTATTAGATGAGAATACTTGAAACCATATAACTATGTGCAAACAAATGATTATTATTAAATAGAAATAGTAACTTGAAACCATAAATCATCATCATCATATCGCGCTGGTAGCACGGATATCCCTGACCCTCTCTCGCCACTCCTCCCTATCGTTCATTGCCCTAGGTAGGTCTTCAGGACAACATCCCGTATCCTCACATAGCTGCTGAATGTACGTTCATGCTGGTCGTCCTGTTTTTGCGCGGCCATGTGTGGGGATCCATAAGAGTACATCTCTTATGAGTTCATCTCTGCTTCTCCAGCAGTGTCCTGCATGTCTGGTTCGTCTAACTTGAATAGTTTTCGTGATAGGGGGCAGGTGGCCGTACAGTTGGTGTCTTGTTGGGTGTTGCCGCCAGAACTTGTTCAGGATTGCACGCAGCATTCTTGTGTAATTGCCATCTAGCTTCTTCTCCAGCCGTTTTGTTAGCGTCCATGTAGTGCATCCATATAGCAGTATCGATGTGACTGCTGCCTGGAAGAAACTGCGTTTCATTTTATCAGTTAGGTCTGATTTCCATATAATTGATAGCCTATTGATAGCTGTCCATGCTTTCGTTAACCTCGTTTCGATGTCCTTTTCGGTTGATTCGACGCTGCTTCCTATGCATAAATTATTAGCCTTAGATAGAAATACTTGAAATCACATGACTGGTTTGGTGTCTTTGTCTAAATTGATCCACTCTTTCATCCTAAGACAGAAACCACCACCAAAGCATTCATGTGGAAAGCCATGCACAGTGAAGCATACATTGATAAAATGTAAAGACCTCTCCCATATCTGAAGAGCTTTCCAAAATGCACAAACATGAAAGAACTATTTGAATCAACAGGTTTTATTCACATAATCAACTATTGGATAAAAATCAGTCTCTAATCAAAGATTTAGGTCGATGGACCTTCCCCACTACAACAGAACAGCTTACTTCATGAGTGCAAACATATGAGCTACAATCTACATGTTCACAAATCGTACATACTAAATATATATGTATAAATAAGATTTAGCATTAAATAACCTATGATGGTTGATATGTCATTAAACCAAACTAAATCAAACCATATATACTTAATGTATATGTATAAACAAGATTTGGGATTAAATAACCTAGAATGGTTGATATGCCATAAAACCAAACCAAATCAAACTATATATACTTAATATATATGTATAAACAAGATTTGGCATCGAATAACCTACAATGGTTGATGTGCCATAAAACCTAACAAAATCAAACCATATATACTTGATATATATGTATAAACAAGATTTGGCATTAAATAACCTACAATGGTTGATATGCCATAGAACCCAACCAACCAACCAACCAACTACCAATGATTCATTCATTGTTTATATCTCTCTTCAATTTCCATACTTTTTAACACATACACACACACACACACACACACACACACACACACACATACACACACACATATATATATATATATATGAGCCATCATGAATATTTATTTAAACTCACTATATAATTTTTTTTTTATTTTCATGTCTTAAAATATTGATTAAGATAGATTTTCTATTATCTGATTTCGTTTGGTTTTACATATTAAATATATATGATTTGTTTTTGTTGGGTTTTATGGTATATCAACTGTTATATGTTATTTAATGCCAAATCCTCTTTATACACATATATTAAATATATATGATTTGGTTTGGTTGGGTTTTATGGCATATCAACTATTGTAGGTTATTTAATGCAAAATCTTTTTTCGTATATATTAAATATATATGATTTAGTTTGGTTTGGTTTTATGGCATATCAACCATTGAAAGTTATTTAATGCCAAATCCATCTTTATAAATATAAACAGTTCTATTTCAAACAATTAAGTTTAGTATAAGTATAGTTTTTGATTACACACTGTTAAATATAAAAACAGTCCTTTTTCAAACAATTCTGTTTAGTATAAGTATACAGGTTAGTTCTATTTAACTAATTGATAGGACCCTATCAGGTGCAACCACTTCAGGACGGAGTGGACCAGGGAGTGATGGCAATAAATCAGTACTCCGCATTACCGAAAGCTCCAGCATTACTGGAGCCTCACCATCAGATTGTTTAGGATCATATCTGGAACACTTGTTGAGGGGTCTTAACCCTCTACCAAGAAGCAGTTTGTATATTCTGTGGCCCCATTCAACAGGGGCAATATATTTTCTTGGCTGTGTTAATAATAAGGACTTGGGGAGGAGAAGTGGAAAGTATTGCGACTAAAATTGCTTTCCTGTTCATATTCTTATCCGATTTTCCTTCATGTTTTCTGTTGGCTGATATATATATATATATATATATATATATATATATAACAATAAGTAAAGTTGGTGACTGTAGTCGAGGGTGACCCAAAGGTTCCCTTTTCAATAGCTACTACACCGAGGTGTAGGGTAGGGCGCTACTCCTTCCCCTGGATTTCTCCACTTTACCTTTGATACACACCTTATAATGCTGAGTGTTAAGCAAAGAAGTATCAAGTACCATTTTTTAAATCTTTTGTATGACTCGACCTGGGATCAAACCCTGGTCTCCTAGACCATTGGTGAAGACTCTACCCACTTGGCCAACGAGCTGGACATATATATATATATATGTATATACTTCTTTAAGAAAAACAACGAAACCGGTCATATAGGATTATAAATTTATTTCAATCCTGTTACGCATTTTTGAAATTTCCAAAAACACGAAAAAAGTAACAGGACTTTTTCAGATCATTTTGGATAAAAAAATTGAATAGACACATGGTAGTGGGAGGGGATAGTATGAGGGAGTCGAAGATTTGGGAGGGAGTCGAAGAGGGGTGAGGAGTTACCTCTTCATTAAGCCCACTTCCGTTTTAAATTTAACTTTCAGTTAGCAGTGTAGTAAATATTGTTTTTTTAAAAGGTTTTTTAAAATTTATATTTAGACCTAAATTATAGGTTTTTTATTGACTAAGATTTAAAACTTTAAATAAAAAATTCAGGGTACAGGTACAGTATTAGATATATTAATTTTAAAGCAAATATTTACTTTCTTTACTATATTTTAACATTTCAAAATTATTTAGAAAGCATTAATTCGTTCCACTTTTTATGCGTAGTACGTATGTATTATATTCTTTTTTACAATTTTCTATCTAACAATTTATTTTATTTATTCTCAAAATTCGCTCTATGTTGTTATAGAAAAATTTTGTTAATTATTTATAGTTTAAATTTAGCCCTATGTCTACACCTAGCTATTAGTTCATTTCTCTTATTTAATAATTTTTTTGGCTCAGGAAAGAGCAAAATGTGGATTTTTTCTTCAAGACACAGGTTGCACCTACTATCGAAAGATTTTGGGGAAGTAGATCTTCTCAATATGGACCATTGTATTTCCGGGGTATGTATATATATATATATATATATTAAATTGGGTGACATTCTGTGGTATGGGTGGTCCCCATTTGTCGCGTCCTGTATAGACAATCTTAGTTTCCTTGAAACATCGAATCGTTTTTATGGCGCGTAGTTAAACACTTTCCCACTGTTGAGACTTTGAAGATGAATTGCTAGTTTATTCACCATAGAATGGTTTAAAAACTGAAAGAGGAATAGATTTTGAGAATAAGTTCGAAAGGACACAATACAGCAAATAAATCAGCCCGTTGTAAACTGAGTTTAAGTCTTCACAACTAAATACAAAGAAAAAAATAACATGACTTGTAATTTCATGCCCATAAAATCAAGACTTAAACTACAAAAAAAATTAATCTAATGACATGGCTCGGATGATCATTAAAATCTCAAATGTGATGTACTTATTCAAAGAATATATTTTGGTTTTGACTTCTCACTTAAATTTGTTTGCCCAGTCAGCTGGGGCTGTAGAATATACTGACTGCTGCTCTACAAAGAAATAAGACCTCCCCTCCCAACTAGTGTCCTGGATATGACATTAAAGAATCTGATGGTGAGGTTCCAATAATGCTGGAGCTCTAGAGAATGCAAAGTATCCCTTTATTGCTATCGCTCCCTGGTCCACTCAGGCCTGAAGTGGTAGCACCTAATAGGGTCCTATCTATGGGTCAAATAGAATAAACAGTGTATTCATATTAAACTGAATTGTTTGAAATAGAACTGTTTTTTGACATTTAACTGTATTTAAACAAAAATCTGTCCCTACACTAAGCGGACTTGTTTGAAACTTTTATCAAAATGACTTGATTCGGCGTTAAATGACCTGAAAAGTGTTGATACGCCATAAAACTAACCAGCCAACCAACTTGAGGGCAGTTACACACAGTTATGAGATCAAGTATTCTGATCTAATTCAAATAACTGGCACAGAGTTGTGCGGTTTCAAGTATTCCTATGTAAGTAAAGTTGGCAGCTGTTGTCGAGGGCAACCAGAAGGCTCCTTTTTCGATAGCTACTACACCGAAGTGTAGGGGAGGGTGCTACTCCTTTCCCTTGATTTATCCTTGATATGTACCTTATAATGCTGAGTGTTAAGCAAGGAGGTATCAAGTACCGTTTTTAAAGTCTTTGGTATGAGCCAGTTAGTAATATTAATAATCATACAGTTTTAAGGGAATTATCTCTACCTGTTAATTGTCATTTGTTTGCGTAGTGTCATATTATTTTGAGTAACTAATAATAATCCTTACAAAACAATTATAGTTTCAAGAAACTATTCTTAAGGTAAATAATTTACCAAAGCAGGCAGTCCCCCTGGCATAATGGCTTAAGTTCTGGACTGTAGCCTCAAAGTAAGTGAGTTCAAACTCCAGTCACAGTATATCATTCACTTTTCAGACAAATACCCTTAGGAAAGGTATGGACCATTTTATTCCTCCAGCAATAGGTTAAATAGTATCACTGTTGTTCTTCTACAAGGGTGGCTTTGGCATTAAATTGTCTACAAAGTTTGACATGCCATTAAAAAAAGAAACCGAAACAGAAGGGTAAAGTGGGGCAATTCAGAGAAAGGAGTAGCACCCTCCCCAACAACTTAGTGTAGTAGCTATTGAAAATGGAGCTTTCAACTCACCCTCACCTATGGTCACCAACTTCAGTTTTTTTATATGGATTCAAGTAACTATTTTTATTTAATATTAATTATTTATTTGCACACAGCGATATGGTTTTAAGTAACTGATAATAAACCTTAATGTACAACCTCAGTTTCTAGTAAGTATTCTTAATACAAATAATTTATGGTTATATGTTATGAAGAATTTTTATTGAATATGAAGAATTTTTAAATTGATCTATTTTATTCATAGACAGGATTCTTTCAAGTACTACCAATCCAGGTCAAAGTGGATCTGGAAGTAATGACAAGGAAAGAGTATTCCACATTTCCCAGATCTCCAGAACTGGACCCTCATGACCAGATGCAATTTAGTATCATACCCACAACACCCCTTTTCGTTAAGGTATTACCGCTCTGCAAGAAACACTGTCAGTATATTCTAAGTCCTGATGACAAGGTAGATGGATGACCAAGAGTTGCTACCAATATATATATATATATATATATATATATATATATATATATATATATATGCATGTATCTGTGTAAATGTGTGGCAATTAAGGGAAGCAATCTGTTGAAATCTGTCTGGAAGATCTCCGAATTTCTGGCCAATTTTGGGTGAGGCTTGAAGGAAAGGAAACACCATATTGTTGTCAACAGTGAATCTGATAATGTGCGAGGCAACAAATTAGTGAAAATAAATCCTCTGCTTCTCACCCAAGTCAGAACCCTCCATCCCATTCCGGAACAGCTCCTCTTAACAATAGTGTCATTGTCATTCCTTTGTCTTTACTTTCTATTATACTTACATACCAAACTTAAATGGATCCAATCTCTGTTCAGCTCTGATGCAAAAATTTTAAATACACACACACACACACACACACACACACACACACACACACACACACACACACACATAAAAACACACACATACATATACATATATATACATATATATATGTACATTAGGATAAGCTAGCTCGGCTTATGTTTCATCCACAAAAAAAAAACCTGTGTATCTTACTCAAACAATTGTTTTATTCTTATTTTACTATTTGTGAGTTTAAACCCAAAATCTGCTCTTCTGGTAGGGTTTGTTTTTTTTTGGGGGGGGCAGTTTATATTATGGGTGGTCTGTTTGCTTCTTGGGTGGCCAGTTTGAATCTTGGGTGGTCAGTTTTTAACTTATGCTATCAGTTTTGGTGAGTGTTAAGAAAGGAGGTATACATAGTCTGTATCTTGGGTGGTCATTTTTTTCTTAGGTGGTCAGTATGTATCTTGGGGGGTCATTTTTTATCTTAGGTGGTCAGTATGTATCTCGTGAGGTCATTTTTTTCTTAGGTGGTCAGTATGTATCTTGGGCAGTCATTTTTTTCTTAGGCGGTCAGTATGTATCTTGGGTGGTCATTTTTTTCTTAGGTGGTCAGTATGTATCTTGGGCGGTCATTTTGTATCTTGAGCAGTCAGTTTATAAATTGGGTTGTCATTTTTTATCTTAGGTGGTCACTATGTCATATGTGTAGTCTGTTTGTATCTCAGGTGGTCAATTTTTACCTTGGGTGGTCATTTTTTTCTTAGGTGGTCAGTACATATGTTGGGTGATCAGTTTTTTATCTTTTTTTTATGTATCTTGAGTGGTCAGTTTTTAACTTGGGAGGTCAGATTTTAACTTGGGTGGTCAGTTTGTATCTTAGGTTGTCAGTTTGTAAAAACAGTGAACAAATGTATTTTTATTTTGAATATTACTCTAACCATAGTTTCATTTAAGACACAATGATAATAAAATTCAAGATAATAAAATTCTAGTTAATATTACTACTAATATTAGAAATAAAAACCAACAGAAATTAAGGTAAAAGAAATATTCAAAAATTAATTATCATATCATATTTACCAACCCCTCCGCTCGGGCAGGATATGACACAAGGTCAATTTTTAAGCGGAGTTTAACAGGTTTGAATTCAGAGTTTTCCTTCTCCTAGACTAGTTGCCTCACCAAGGCTGAAGAACCTAGTCCACCCTACTATTTACCCATAGCTGGAGGGAGAATATTTGGTTTCATGCCTTTCCCAAGGGTATTAGTGCTATGTGAAATGCAATCAGTCAGGTCCAGGATTAGAACTCGTGTCGCCGTGTCCATATCCTGCGACGATAGCCATTACACCACGGGCACCACCATCAAAAATCAATTATAGTTGACAATGCTACATCGCATTATATCATATTATTCTGCAAAAATATCACTGTCCTTTACGATGTTATCATTGATGAAAATAAATAATTTTTATTAATTTAACCAATAAGTTGGTGACCATAGTCGAGGGCAACCAGAAGGTTCCCTTTTCAATAGCTACAATACCTAGGTGTGGGAGAGGGCACTACTCCTTTCCCAGGATTACCCTTGATACATACCTTATATTGCTGAGTGTTAAGAAAGGAGGTATCAAGAACCATTTTTTAAGTCTTTGGTATGACACGACTTAGGATTGAACCAAGGTCTCCTGGACCATTGGCAAACACTCTACCCACTAGACCAATGAGCCGGTGTTAAACATAGTTCAATGGAAGATAAATTTATTTAAATAAAAGAGTACGAACGGAATTTTCTAGCAAAATACTGCTCATCCAGTATACGAAAATATTATCAATTAAAGTTATATAAATGGTCTGTTTATATAAAATGGTCTGTTTGTATCTTACATAGTCTGTATCTTGGGTGGCCATTTTTTTCTTAGGTGGTCAGTAAGTATCTTGGGGGGTCATTTTTTCTTAGGTGGTCAGTATGTATCTTGGGTGGTCATTTTGTATCTTGAGCAGTCACATTGCAAATTGGGTGGTCATTTTCTATCTCCTTGTGTGTTAAACGAGGAGATGTCATTCTAATGACAACAACATTTAAATAGATTTTTTTTTAGGTGGTCAGTATGTATCTTGGGTGGTCATTTTTTATCGTGAGCAGTCAGTTTGTAAATTTGGTTGTCATTTTTTATCTCCTTGTGTGTTAAACGAGATGTCATTCCAATGACAACAATATTTCAATAGATTTGGGTTTTTGCCATTCCATATAAGATGGTGACATTTAATTACTGTTGGAATTAAAGATAATTATATGTGATCAGAGATTACATTAAATAGATCACATTGCATAACAAAATGTTAAGAACCCTGTCAGCAGAGTTTTAAATGCATTGTCTCCCCTGCAGAGGAGTAAGATCCTCCCAAAAAGGAGTGTCTTGGGTGAGGCACTAAACTGTACATGATGGTGAGGCTTCAGTTCTGGAGACTTGGGGAATATGGAGTACCTCTTCGTTGCCACTACATACAGTCCACTCTGACCTGGAGTGGTAGAACTTTATAGGGTACCATCTATGGGTCAAATAGATTTGGGTTTTTACCCTGCCATATAAGGTGATGGGTAGTATTTATTAATTTGACATAGGAATAAAAAGTAGTTACAAAAAATACTTACTTATTAGGGCACCCATCTTTGGGTCAAATAGATTTGGATTTTAGCCCTACCATATAAGTTGATCCATAGTTTTGAAGAGATTTTTTCAGGCTTCAATGGTCGTCTTATATGCCACAATTTATGACATTTTTATCCATTTAACATATGAATAAAAAGTAGTTAAAGTAGCTTTCCATTTTAAACTTAATGCAATGGATGATATATTTATTTAGATGAGAGAGTTCAAAAGGAATTTTCTCGCAAAAATATCTTACACATTCAGTTTACTTAAATATTATCAATGAACAAGTTATATACATCAGCTTAGTATCTACTTATGATAATTACAGTTAAAATTGAAGATAATTAACTGTAATTAAAGATTAGATTAAATGGATCTCCTAAGCTCTGAAAAGTAAAGAGCCCTTTCAGTAAGTTTAATATACACTTACTGTTTATTATTTCACTTTTTTGAGAATTTTTGCACCAGCGATAGCTGATAGTCTTTCACTGGAGTTTGAGTGACAGCAAGTCTCTTCAAGTCTTCGGGACTCTTCTTAGTACTCTGTCCAATCTTAACAATTATTTTACTCATCTGAGAGTTTCTCACACCAGCATAAGCTGATGGTCTTTCACTGGAGTTTGAGTGACAGCAAGTCTCTTCAAGTCTTCGGGACTCTTCTTAGTACTCTGTCCAATCTTAACAATTATTTTACTCATTTGAGAGTTTCTCACACCAGCATAAGCTGATGGTCATTCACTGGAGTTTGAGTGACAGCAAGTCTCTTCAAGTCTCCAGGGCTCTTCTCAGTATTCTAGCTGATCTTAACAATTATTTTACTCATTTGAGATTTTCTCACACCAGCATAAGCTGATGGTCATTCACTGGAGTTTGAGTGACAGCAAGTCTCTTCAAGTCTCCAGGACTCTTCTTAGTATTCTGTCCAATCTTAACAATTATTTTACTCATTTGAGAGTTTCTCACACCAGCATAAGCTGATGGTCATTCACTGGAGTTTGAGTGACAGCAAGTCTCTTCAAGTCTCCAGGACTCTTCTTAGTATTCTGTCCAATCTTAACAATTATTTTACTCATTTGAGAGTTTCTCACACCAGCATAAGCTGATGGTCTTTCACTGGAGTTTGAGTGACCGCATGTCTCTTCAAGTCTCCAGGGCTCTTCTCAGTATTCTAGCCGATCTTAACAATTATTTTACTCATTTGAGATTTTCTCACACCAACATAAGCTGATGGTCATTCACTGGAGTTTGAGTGACAGCAAGTCTCTTCAAGTCTCCAGGACTCTTCTTAGTATTCTGTCCAATCTTAACAATTATTTTACTCATTTGAGAGTTTCTCACACAAGCATAAGCTGATGGTCTTTCACTGGAGTTTGAGTGACAGCAAGTCTCTTCAAGTCTCCAGGACTCTTCTTAGTACTCTGTCCATACTCATTTGAGAGTTTGTCACACCAGCATAAGCTGATAGTCTTTCACTGGAGTTTGAGTGACAGCAAGTCTCCTCAAGTCTCCGGGCCTCTTCTCAGTATTCTGGCCAATCTAAATAATGCTGGAGTCGGGATGGTCTCCACTTCTCTTATTTCCAATTCTGCCAGCCCCTTTACCAACCTTTCGGAGATTGTTCCAAGTGCACTGATTACAATTGGCATCACTGTCACTTTCATATTCCATATAAGTCCCAATCCTAACTTTTGAAACAATATTTAACAAATTCATAAAAGATTGTACTGATTTCTGTTTGTGTGATTAAGTTATTTAAATAAATGTCATCTTTCAAGGACTATAATAATAAGTAAGGCATGCAACTGAAACCAAATAATACATACATATACATATATATATATATATATATATGTATTTACCAAACCCCTTTGCACTAGCAGGGTGTAACACAAGGACAATTTTCTAGTGCAGTTTAACTGGTTTGAATTCAGAGTTTTCCTTCTCTGAGATTAGTTGCCATACTAAGTTTGAAGAGCGTGGTCTGCCCTATTATTTATCCATACCTGGATTCATCCCTTTGCCAAAGATATTAGCTCTACAGGAAATGCAAACATCATTCAGGATTTGAATTCAACTTACTATGACCATTTCCAATGACAACAAAAATTATATCACAAGTGCTATATATATATATATATACAAGGAAAAGTAAAGTTGGCGACCATAGTCGAGGGCGACCCAAAGGTTCCTTTATATCAACTACCACATCAAGGTCTAGGGAAGGGCATTATTCCTTTCCCTGAATTGCTCCACTTACTCTTGATCTGACCTGTATAATGCTGTGTGGTAAACAAGAAGATATCAAGTACCATTTTTTGAGTCTTTGCTATGATTCAACCTGAGATTGAGGTATATTTTAAAGTATATATATATATATATATTAAAATTAATAGCTCTGTGAGTGAATTTGTTTTTATATCATTTATTTTTTGAAAAGTTGCTTAGCTTCCTGCTGTCAGTATCTATCGACCTTGCCTTTCAATTATAGGTAAGCTTCGACACTAGTTGGTTTAGGTTGGTTGTTTTGGTTTTATGGTATATCAACCTTTGTCAGTTAATTAATGCCAAATCCATTTTTATACAAAGAAACAGTTCTATTTCAAACAATTCATCATCATCATCATCGTGTCGTGCTGCCAGCTCAGATATGCCTGACCCACTCTCGCCACTTCTCCATATCGTCCATCGCTTCTGGGAGTTCTTCAGGGCTACATCCGTATCCTCACATAGCTGCTGTATGTATGTTCGAGCTGGTTGTCCAGCTATTGCTTGGCCATATGTGGGGGTCCATAGGAGTACATTACTTATGAACTTGTCCCTGCTTCAAACAATTCATCATCATCATCATATCGTGCTGGCAGCACGGATATCCCTGACCCTCTCTCGCCACTCCTCCCTATCGTTCATCGCCCTAGGCAGGTCTTCAGGACAACATCCTGTATCCTCACACAGCTGCTGAATGTACGTTCGTGCTGGTCGTCCTGCTTTTGCGCGGCCGTGTGTAGGGATCCATAAGAGTACATCTCTTATGAGTTCATCTCTGCTTCTCCAGCAATGTCCTGCATGTCTGGTTCGCCTAACTTGAATAGTTTTCGTGATAGGGGGCAGGTGGCCGTACAGTTGGTGTCTTGTTGGGTGTTGCTGCCAGGACTTGTTGAGGATTGCACGCAGCATTCTTGTGTAATTGCCATCTAGTTTCTTCTCGAGCCGTTTTGTTAGCGTCCATGTAGTGCATCCATATAGCAGTATCGATGTGACCGCTGCCTGGAAGAAACTGCGTTTCATTTTATCGGTTAGGTCTGATTTCCATATAGTCGATAGCCTATTGATAGCTGTCCATGCTTTCGTTAACCTCGTTTCGATGTCCTTTTCGGTTGATTCGACGCTGCTTCCTAGGTACGTGAATTTGTCTACTAGTTTAAGAGGGGTTCCTTCTAGAGTGGAGATGTCCCCCGTTTGGTTATAGCACATATATTCCGTTTTGTGTGCATTAACATGGAGGCCTATGCTTGCTGCTGCTCGTTCCAGGCTATGCAGAAGTGCAGTTTCATCAAACAGTTTTAATTCAAACGATTCAGTTTAGCATAAGTATAGTTTTTGTTTACACTCAGTTAAATGTCTAAACAGTTCCATTCCAACCAATTCCTTTTAGCATACAAAAACTGTTCCATGTTAAACAATTCCGTTTAGCATAAGTATGCAGTTTAAATTTCAAAACAGTTCTATTTCAAACAATTCAGTTTAGTGTAAATACACAATTTAGTTCTATTTGACTCATAGATCTGACCCTACCAAGTGCTACCACTCTGGGACAGAGTGGACCTGGGAGCAATGGTATTTCCCAAAGCTCCAGCATTACTGGAACCTCATCATCAGATTGTCTTGTGTTATATCCAGGATATTTGGCGGGGGATCTTACCCCTCTGCAGAGGTGCAGTCTGTGTATTCTACAGCCCCACGTGACTCAGCAAAACACTAGTTGGAGGTGCTGCTAATTCTGAATGCTCTCTCTCTCTCTCTCTATATATATATATATATATATATATTGACTGTTTTGTTGTATCAAAACTCTTCAGTGTGGCTCGACATATAGGACGCTTGAAGACTGCTCAGCCAGCTCGGGAATTTAAGGCATTATATAGTAGCTAGCATTTGTTTACATTTTTGTTTTACTGGATAATATATATACATCTATATACACTTTATATATATATATATATATATACTTTAAGATGAATAGGTCTGCAAACGAATGTGCATGTTCCCAAGAGTGAGTTTTTGTATTCATCTATATTGTAGTATATTGACCTCCAACCCGGCCAAGCATGCCATTCTAAAGACGGTGGAAGTGCATATTCTGTTGACATGGGCGGGCTTGGCTGACAGTATGGGACAGGGTTAAAATCCCACGGTACAGTCACAAACTGATGCACCGGAAGAGAGTAACCTGTGAACTGCATGACAGTTATTTCCGCTCAATGATGATCAAATATGCCATTTCAAAGATGGTGGAAGTGCATATTCTGATGGCCAGTTAAGGGGAGATATTGAGTGGGCATTGAACTATTATATAACTCAGTGCACAGGAAATTTAATGAGTTGGAGACAAGTTGCGATAGAGAAAGCCAGCACCTAGCAGAAGGAGCCCTCAGGCCCCCGATTAATCAGTTTGAAGATCAGAGGAGTTGGAGGGAAGATGCTGGAATGAGAACATGTCCCAGAGAGGCTGGGCCCCGATGTTCCCAGTTGAGCAGCCCAGGAGAACGAGAAAGAAACGTGGTTATGGCCAATAGAGTGGGAGTCAATATGTTGCAGTTCTGTTTGGTCTCCAACTCCCTCTCACACATAACCTTTCAATAAAGTGGGAGGTATATTTTTCTAAGAACTGTGTTGCTCGTTATTATTGTGTTGTCGTTTGTTTGGCCAGAGCGAAATGTAACATAATGCAACAATATGTATATACTTTCAAGAGGTTTATTTTTTTCTTTTATTACTCTTCTCCCTCAACATAATCTTTCATTATTGATATGCCATAAAATTCAACTGATTACTCACCTTCCTCCCTGAATGATTCTGTTTGTGTGTGTGTGTGCGTGTGTGCATTCCTGTATATACTGCAGAAAAAACATTGAAAGATGCTTAACTTCCTGCAGGTAGGTTGCACTCCCCACCAAACAGGTGAGGGTTGCTCAAGGCCTTTTTTAAGGTGAGTCAGGGCCAGAACTGTAGCCCGCACACAACTGGTGGTTCCAAAAATGCCTTGTTCCCTGTCGGCATTCCCTTAAAAAGGGGTGCCAAGCAATAAATCTAGCCCCTTCGGAGAGGGTTAGAGCCTGTGGGAATGGCCCCCTGAGATTCAAGGAGTGCCAGTCTTAGTGGGTAACATGAATGCCGGCTTCCTAGAATCCACGTCAGACAGCCTAGACTAATTGCCACTCGAATCAAGATACACCTGACCTGATCTGTGTACTGTGAATATGGCCAACTGAAATGTATCTCAGCCCAGCAATGCTCAAACTGAACTCTAGGTAAGCACCTTGCCTTCCAATTATCGGCAGGTTTCAACACTAGTTAAAGCTGCTGATGATGATTCTGAATGCTCTGTATAATTCTGACCATAGTCTTTACTCCAATTTACTCCATACTGTCATATTTCATTGTGAAAAGAGATTACAGCAAATTGAATTATGCTTATCATAGCTACAGATTTTCAAAGAATATCTGCTTGGAGGTTTCATGATTCAAATGAAATACAAATTATAACTAAATAAAGATGTATTTGATCTTGTATAGAATGCTTTTATTTGGGTAAGTCTCCCAATATATATATATATATATATATATCTTTAAGAAAAAACCAAAGACCGCTTAATTTAGGATTATAAATTTATTTCCATCCTGTTTTTCAGTTTCTGGTGTAAACCAAAAACACGAAGAAAAATATAACAGGACTTCTTCAGATCCAATGGATAAATAAAACAGAATAGACACGTGGGGTGGAGGGGGAAGGGGAAGAGATTAAGGAGTTACCTCCTCGTTTTATTGAATTTCCGTTTTTTTATTTACCTATTTATTTTATTTTCAAGTTTCTTCCGTCAGTTATAATTACGGTAATTTAACTTTTTTATTTATTCATTTGATTTATTTTTTTTTCATGTTAAGTTCGATAATTAACTTTTAAGAGAAATATTAATGCTTATATTAATTCTGATACCATTTATTTAGCTACCTATTTTTTCCTACGTTTTTGATACGTTTTTTTTCTGGTTTCACTATTTATTTCTATGTTTTTAAATTTTTTTAGTCTATAGTTTAAATTTAGTCTTATGTCTACATCTAGCTATTAATTCATTTATTTAATGACTTATCAGGCCATTTATGTATTAAAATATGTATTTTCTCTTCTAAGCACAAATTGCATCTACCATCAAAAATACATACAATATATATATATATATATATATATATTTTTTTTTGAGTGTGTGTGTGTGTGTGTCCTGGATATGACACTAAACCATTTGATTGTGAGGCTCCAGTCTTTGAGCTTTGAGGAATATGAAGGCCCCCTTCATTGCCATTGCTCCAAGGTCAACACTGAGCTAGAGAGGTTGCACCTGATAGGGTCCAATCTATGAGTCAAATAGAATGTTTGTCATTTAAACTGTGTGCAAACAAATGTCTTATGCTAAATTGAATTGTTAGAAATAGAACTGTTTTATCATTTAACTGTGTGTAAACAAATTACTCATTTAAATGTGTGCAAAGAAATGCCCAATAGTAAACTAAATTATTCATGTTGGATGGAAGTACTTGAAACTATTTAACTGTGTGAAAAAAAATGAGATCAGACTCATTTAGAAATGTTATTTACAAAATGTGTTTACAAATCATATATATTTGATATATATGTATGAATAGAATTTGCCATATGATAACCTACAATGATTGATATGTCATAAAACTCAACCAAACCAAATCAGATATATCTAATATATATGTATAAAGAGGATTTGGCATTAAACAACCCACAATGGTTGATATGCCATAAAATCCAACCAAACCAAATCCTATATATTTAATATATATGTATGAATAGAATTTGCCATTTGATAACCTACAATGATTGATATGTCATAAAACTCAACCAAACCAAATCAGATATATTTAATATATATGCATAAAGAGGATTTGGCATTAAATAACCTACAATGGTTGATGTGCCATAAAACCCAATCAAACGAAACCAAATCAGATATATTTAGTATATATGTATAAACAGGATTTGGCATTAAGTAACCTTCAATGGTTGATATGCCATTAAACCAACAGCCAACTAACCAACCAACAAACCAGCCAACTATGTATTCAACCATAACCTCTATAAACACCCTGTCAGGGAGGCTTTGAATTTGCTGACTATCCCCTACAGAGGGGTAAGACCTCCCCCTTAAAAAAGGAGTGTATTGAGAAGGACACTAAACTATATCTGATGCTGAAGCCTCAGTTCTAGAGATCTGGGAATATGGAGTACACATTTATTGACATTACTCTCAGATCCACTCTGACCTGAAGTAGTAGTACCTGCTGGGATCTTATCTATGAGTCAAATAGATATCTTTGAAAATCATTGATATTTGATAGTACCAAGTGCCAAAAAAAAAAAAAAAACTTATGAAATAACTGTTCAAAAAATGTAAATAGAATACAGTTTGGTTTCTTTCTTTTTTTGCTTAAGAGCATATCAACCTTTGTGGGTTATTTAATGCCTAAACAATCCTTGTAGAAGAACGTTAGTACTATTTAAGGTATTAGTAGGTATTAAAAGGTATTAGTCCAAAAAGGAAAGTAATAGTAGGATTGGAATTCAAATACAGTTACAAGGATATTGCTGTCCTTCATGTTAGTCACCATGCCACAAGGACTCCCCAGTGATCCCCTAATCTCCCCTTGTGAAATAACACCTGATGAGTTGACACATTGTTAAAATCAATCAATCAAAACAAACCTAGATAAATATTGCCCAGTCAACTGACTGTACCTCTGCAGAGGGGTAGCCGCCCCCCATGAATGTCCCGGATATGACACTAAACAATCTGATAGTGAGGTTCCAGTGATACTGGAGCTTTGGAGAATGTGGAACACCCCTCCTTTGCCATTGCTCCCAGGTCCACTCTAGCCCAGAATGGTGGCACCTGATAGGGCCCTATCTATGGGTTAAATAGAACTAACTGTATACGTATGCTAAACTGAATTGTTTGAAATGGAACTGTTTTTGACATTGAAGCTGTACTTACTCCAAACTGAATTGTTTAATATAGAACTGTTTTGACATTTAACTGTGTGTAAACAAAATCTGTACTTATACTAAACTGAATTAGCTGAATTAGAACTGTTTGAATAAACTAAATAGCTTGACATAGAAATGTTTTTGACATTTAAACTGTGTACTCATGCTAAACTGAATTGTTTGAAATAGAACTGACTATTTGCATAAGAATGGACTTGGTGTTGAATAACCTATACAGGTTGATATGCCATAAAACCCAAACAACCAACCAACCAACCTTGATAAATATATTTTTTAAGACTGTAGCACTTTTCTTAGGCTGCATGTAATTATTATTCCGCAAAAAAGGACAAAATGCCTAGAAACGAAGAACTGAACAACATAAATTGGGTGCCTTGGGTTGTGTAATGGTTGGAAAAGTGAGTTGGAGTCTCATTGGGTGCCCCATTCATTTGGCCTTGAACCACATCTAAGCAAAAAAGCTTTGTAAATTACTACATAAATTGAATCAAAGGATTACAACAAGCATGTATTTATTAACATACAACAACGAAATTGTAATACAAACAAGAGAAACCAGCTGAAGATCTGTTTCAACAAAAGGTTTGGTTTCGTTTCTTTGTTTAATGGCATATCAACTCTTTTTAGGTTATTTAATGCCAAAGCCATTCTCCTAGAAGAGCAGTAGTGGTACTATTTAACCCATAGCTGGGAGGATAAGGGGGTTCATACCTTTCCCAAGGGTATTTGCCCGAAAGTGAACATAATAGCGCGACTGGAGTACGAACTCGCATACTATGATTCCGCAGTCCATCGCTTTAACCATTACACCACGAGGACACCCCTTCTACAAAAGAGTTTTCAAAAGAAAAAGTTCTGTTCATGCGAAAGAGTTAGTTCATTTGGGAAAAGTCTGTTCAGAAAGCTTTGATAAAATTTAAGTGTTTTATACACAGAAATGATTTTCCGGCATTCAGTATATGTTAAGGCAAAATTGCATTCAGTTTTCCGCAAACATACTAGTACATTTTAAGCAGCAGGGAAAAAGCAATGAAAGTAGTGTCAAATGTAGTTGGAGTACTTGTACATAAATGTATGTAAAAATGCGTATGTGGGTGTGTTCACTGGTAGTTATATGTTAGCGACTGGAGGATATTCAGTTAATTTCAATAACCAATAGTAACCTGCTCAGTACTTAGTTGTTATGAGCTGAAATTTGATTCTCACATTTGTTGTTTTTGAGTTGAGCATGTTGACTGTCAAAGGTTCCTGTGGAAAGCTGAGGCTGAACTGCTGGGGGAAAATGTTTTTATGTATTTATAAGATTTTTGGATTAAAAAGTGGATCACTTAGATTTTTGTATTATTGGTGGGAATTAAGGTATACGCTTACAAGTTGTTTTTGGCCAAACTGAAAATTGGGCGAATTGTAATAAATTTCCACCTTTTTGGATCCTAAAATTTGCACAAAATTTAACTGTATATGCTTCTGGTTGAGATATAGAGTTAGTTACAAGACTAGACTACCTTACATTGACAGGAAAAAATTGAAAACAGTAGCAATTTTGAAATACCTCATTATTGATTATGGACACGGCGACACAAGTTCAAATCCTGGCCGAGACTAATTGCATTTCACATAGCACTAATACCCTTGGGAAAGGTATGAATCCAATTATTCTCTCTCCAGCTATGGGTAAATAGTAGGGCAGACGAGGTTCTTCAGCCTTGGTGAGGCAACTAATCTAGGAGAAAGAAAACTCTGAATTCAAACCTGTTAAACTTCACTTAAAAATTGACCTTGTGTCACATCCTGCCCGAGCGAAGGGATTGGTAAAAATGATTATAAATTATTATTAATCCCAGGATGTGTTATACCAAAGACTTTAAAAATGGTTCTTGATACCTCTTTGCTTAACACTCAGCCATAAAAGGTATGTATTAAGGGTAAAGTGGAGCAATCCAGTGAAAGGAGTAGCATCCTTCCCTACACCTCAGTGTAGTAGCTATTGAAAAGGGAGCCTTCTGGTCACCCTCAACTAAGGTCACCAACTTTATTTTTTTACTTTTTATTATAATAAATTATTATAAATTGTTATGAATTATTCTCTATAAATTCTCTCTTTATTTAATTTTGCCACTTATTGAAAGTCGGAAAAATTTTTTTTTAAATAAATAAATGAAGCATTTGTGTGGTTTGCTAACATTTTCAAATATGAGAAAAATTAAATTTTAATTAAATCTCGTAAATAAATTGATTCGTTCAAGTGTAATTACTCAAGATATTAAATCTGTTTTTGTTTTTTTAGCACCCTGAGCCAGACTTAATCCTACCAATCAGCTTATTATGCTAGAGCTTTTCTCTAAGAAGACGTTCACGGAAAGATAACAAATATGCCTACAGATAATGACAAAATGTAGGTCAAACTAATGATTTTAGTCACTTCTAATAACTTTTGTAATTTTTGTAATCATATTATTTTAAATTTTATTATTATTAAATCAAGCATTGTCTACCCTTATAAATTTTTGACGAGTATTTCATTCATTTTTATTTCAGTTGTTTTTAAATGACATTAGTAGTATTAGTAGTAATATTATCTTGAATTTTATGGCCTAGAATTCACTGACTGCATCTCTGCGGAAGGATAGGACTCCCCCAACAAGTGTTCTGAATATGATATTAAAGGATCTGATGCAGGAGCTTTGGGGAATGCAGGGTACATCTTTTTTGCCATTACTCTCAGGTCCACTCTGGCCCAGAGTGGTAGCACCTGATAGGATCCTAACTATGGATCAAATAGGACTAAACAGTATAATTATACTAAACTAAATTGTTTGAAATAGAACTGCTTTTACATTTAACTGCTTGTTTAAACTGCAAACTTATGCTAATCTAAATTATTTGAAATAGAACTATTTTTGACATTTAAACTCTGTACTTCTGTTAAAATGAGTTGTTTGAAAGAGAACTGGTTGGTTGGTTGGTTGGTTGAATTTTATTGTATAACAACCTTTGTGGGTTATTTAATGCCAGATCTATTTTTATACAAATAAATAGTTCTATAAGAAATAATTCAGTTTAGCATGAATACACATTTTAATTGTCAAAAACATTTCTATTTCAAGCTGTTCAGTTTTGTCAAACAGTTCTAATTAAACCCTTTCAGTTTAGTATAAGTATAGATTTTGTTTACACACAGGTAAATATCAAAACATTTCTATTTCAAACAATTCACTTTAATATGAGTACAGTTTCAAAGTCAAAAACAATTCCATTTTAAACAATTCAGTTTAGCATACAAAATCAGCCGTATTTCAAGCAATTCAGTTTAGCATAAGCACAGTTAAATTCTATTTGACCCATAGATAGGACCCTATCAGGTGCTACCACTTCAGGTCAGAGTGGACCTGGGAGTGATGGCAATGAAAGGGTACTCTGTATTCCCCAAAACTACAGCATTACTAGGACTTCACCATCAGATAGTTTAGTGTCATATCCAGGACACTTGTTGGGTGGGGGTGGGGGTATTCCTTTGCAGAGAAGCAGTCGGTGTATTCTACTGCAACAGCTGACTGGGTAAGAAAGAGAACTGTTTATTTGTAGAAAAATGGATTTGGCATTAAATGGCCCACAATGGTTGTGATGCCATAAAACCAAACCAAACCTTGAATCTTATTATTAGATGACACATTATCAATCAAATATTCATTTTTGACTAACATTTATTTCATCTTAATTTCAGTTGCTTTTTATTATGTTAGTTGTATTAGTACTGATATTATCTTGGATTTTATAATTATTAGTGGGTAGAGGGTTTGCCAATGGTCTGGGAGGCCTGGGTTCAATCCCAGGTCACATCATACCAAAGATTTTTTAAATGGTACTTGATACCTCCTTGCTTAATACTCAGCAATATAAGGTATATATCAAGGGTAAATTCAAGCAATCCAGGGAAAGGAGTAGCGCTCTTCCCTACAACTTGATGTAGAAGCTATTGAAAAGGGAGCCCTCTGGTCACCCTCGTCTACGATGGCCAACTTCACTTTTTTACAAGATGAAGTACTGTCAAAAATTATTCATTTTTGATTGGTATTTCTTTCATCTTAATTGTAGTTGCTTTTCATTACATCAATTGTAATATCTTGAATTTTATGATCATTACGCAATTATTTTCAGCCATTATTCATTTCTGAGGAGTTCATGTTTTAATCAAAAAATAATAAAAGAGCAACTTGATATGTGTGAGTGATATACTTGTTATAATCCTGACATTAACCTTATGACTGTAAAGAGGCATATTCCATTTATTCCTATTAAACTTTCACTTGACATTTTCTTTGTTTAATTTGATCACTTTAAATCTTTAAAATCTTTGATGATCATGACTTGAAAGAAATACGATCTGAAATTAATAAAAGTTAATTAAATTTTGTAATTGAATTGATTTGTTCGAGAAGATACAAATGATAGATAGATAGATAGATATCTCAGTCTCTCCATATCTATCTATCTGGATAGATATGAAGAGACTGAGATAGATAGATAGATAGATAGATAGATAGATAGATATAAAGAGACTGAGATAGATAGATAGATAGATAGATAGATAGATAGATAGATAGATTGACTAAAAAGATAGATAGATAGATAGATAGATAGATATCTCAGTCTCTCCATATCTATCTATCTATCTTTCTGGATAGATATGAAGTGATTGAGATAGATAGATAGATAGATAGATAGATAGATAGATAGATAACTCAGTCTCTTCATATCTATCTATTTCTATAGATAGGTATGAAGAGACTGAGATAGATAGATAGATAGATTGATGGATAGATAGATATAAAGAGACTGGGATAGATAGATAGATAGATGTGGTGGATTGTGAAATTGATTCATAAGTGTGCAGTTTTATAAAAGTACATAAATTATATCAATATTGTTTAAAACAAGCACTGACAAGTACTGCATACATACATATATATATATATATATATGAGGGAAAGAGAGAATGCAAAACATATGATAAAAATACTTAAAATTAATTCAACACTTACTGATAAACTAGACTGGCACAAACGTCACACATGAGATTACATGTAAACGCTACCTCTCACATTGATAAGCAGATCAGCACTGTGTGAGCGGTAGAGCTATGCACTCTTTAGCCCACTTCCCTCTTGGGTATGAGCACAATAAAGCAAACCTCACTGAAGAGAAGACTGTTCCGAATATTCCATATTTTGTTTTCTAGGAATGTGAGGTTGACCATTGACATTAGGTTTGACATTAAGGGTTGATTTTAATCAACTGAATCCAGTTAATGGGTTACACTTCAGCCAGCCGTGGTATCAATGGCACAGATCTGGTTGGGTGTGTCTCATCTCTGGATATACCTCCAGCCTCTGGAGGCCATCCCCCCAGGCTTTAACCCACCTTGGAAGGGTTAAGTTTATCGCCTGGCGCCTGAGATGCCTCTTTTAAGGGGAATGCTGACGGGGCCCAAGGTATTTTTGGAGCTGCCGGGTGCATCTGTACCTGGTGCACCTGTGCCTGGATCCACCTTAAAAATGGCCTTGTGCCACACTCGTCCGCTTTGTGGAACAGAAGACAAATACCATTGACATTAAGTTTAAGGATTATTGATAACAGTATTAAATATCATCTGCAAATATAAATAAATATATACGTATATTTTCAGTTTATATCGGAAGAAATAGGTGGTGCTGCATTTCCACACTACCCACAGATGAGCCACCACTGATTGAGCCAGAGAGAGAGAGAGAGAGAGTGAGAGTGAGAAAGAAGTATAGATTGAGAGAGAAAGATTGTTTGCTGTGTACAATCTGAGATATATATATATATATATATATTGAGAGAGAGAGAGAGAGAGAGAGAAAGGGAGAGAGAGACAGACAGACAGACAGAGACAGAGAGAGACTGAGTGATGTATAGACTGAGAGAAAAAGATAGTCTTGTATGAACAGCCTTAGACAGATATATATATATATATATATATATATATATATATAGATAGATAGATAGATAGATAGATAGATTTGAACAGAAAGAGTGGATAGATAATAAATAGATTCAGATAGATAAATAGATAGATAGATGTTACCAGATTGGGTTGATAAATGGATCTGAACAAAATGATAAGATAGATAGATAGATAAATAGATATAAACAGAATAGATAGATAGTTATTTACAGAATGGATAGATAGATGTATATGAACAGGATAGATAGATAGATAGATAGATAGATAGATGAACTTCCCAAGGTAAAAAATAAGTTCATATTTAACTGTGGCTTATTTCTAAAGTCCAATCCTTGCTGATTGCCATAAATTATTAGCCTGAATATATTAAATGAAGAACATCTAAAATTAGGATCAAGTTAATACAAGTAATTATTTACCAATGGCTAATTAAAATCAAATCAACTTATTTAAGAGCATCTGATTAAACTTCCTTGTTAAGGATTAATTTTGATCTTCTGTAACCTCTGTGTAGTGTTTGTAGCTCAGTCAGTAGAGCTGCTCGTAAAATCAAATTTCCCAATACAAAAGCCAAGTAAGTTTCAGTAAAGCTTATCACTTATAATAGCAGCAGATCAACTGATGAAAAAGCATCTAAAATGATGAAAAGAATGCAAGTCAAAAGGGAATAATGGTGAATTGAATTTTGTACATAAATTTACTCATTTAACTAATGCCATTGCTATTCTTCTACATGGATGGTTTTGGAACCAATATATGAAGATTGATATCTCATTAATTAAAGAAATCATTAGTTATTTTTGTTGTATAGTGATGATCATGACCAACTATACAAACACATAATACATATACATCTACATATGCATGCAGAATCCACGACACACAATAAGGACGAGCGAAGTCTTTGTAGCATAAATTTCATATACATACACAAACATTGCACTCACATTTTTAAACCAATCAACAAACATTAGGACATTCTAGAAAAAAAGGATCCAAACAACATACACAAAATTCGCACCCATAGATTTTTAATCCAATCAACAAACATTTGAACATTCTAGAAAAAAAGGATCCAAACCACAATATACAAAATTCGCACCCATAGATTTTTAACCAATCAAGTACTTTCCCCCCCAATAAACATTTATACCCGTTTTGATCTTCTTAGGAGTTATAAAAAGAAAACGATGGACCAATTCCACTGAGGTCTCACCGCTAACAACAAGGAAACTACATTACACTACTGGACTGCTCCCTCACCCACCAAAACATGAGAGACGCCACGCTGTCTAGCAAAGACATTGCCATTTCTACTTACACCAAAGGCGAAATCAACAGCAACAACATTGTGAGTTCTTTGGTACAATATTCCAGCTGAATAATAAACCTTTATTTTAAAGTTATTCAGGTTTTGTTTTTGTTTTGTTAGGGAAATTACTTGCGAGGAACACGTACTGCCTCCAAGCTTTATTTTATACTTGCGACATATCTCACAATATCCCCGACAACTTCTTTAAAAAAATATACCTCTCACTTTATTTGAAAGGGTTGTGTGTGAGAGGGAGTTGGAGACCGAACAGAACTGCAATATATTGACCCCCACTCTTATGGCCATCAGCGTTGTGTCTTTCTCATTCTCCAGGGCTGCTCAACTGGAGGCCCAGGGGCCCAGCTCTCTGCTGGATGATGGCTTTCTCTACCGCATCTTGTCTCTAACTCATCTGATCTCCAACTCCAAACTAACTGACTTCCTGTCTTCATCGAGTTATATAATAGTTCAATCGCTCACTCAATATCTCCCCATGACTGGCCACCGGGATGTGTCATTTCCACTGTCCTTGGAATGGCATGTTTGATCGTCATCAAGCGGAAATAACTGTCGTGCAGTTCACAGGTCACTCTCTTCCAGTGCATCAGTCTATGTGTGTACCATGGGATTTTACCTTGTCCCATTTTTTCAGCCAAGCCCGCCTACGCGATTTCTTCTCATAACTGCCATCGGAATATGTCACTTCCTTCCGGTGCATCATCTTGGAATGGCATGTTTGGCCAGGTCGAAGGTCAATATACAACTTTTTCTCCTTTGTTATGATGCTTTTCTTTCAACAGAATCCAAGCTCAGGGATTGAACTCATGATCTCCGGGTACATAACAACTAGAAATTCCCTGAATGTTACCGACTACAACAAAAAACACCCACAGAACGCTGAAGGGTACAGTAGCTGAAAATATTTTCAAGATGAAGTTTGATAATTGTTTTTTCTTAGAATATTCAAATTATTGACTTCATTCTTATTGTTGTAATCATCATGTTTCAGCCGATATATTCTTCAGCCTTCTTCAGGTGTTTCACGTCAAACTTGGGAGTTCACACAAAATCTCGAACTCATGAAATTGAAATTGTCTTTTTATATTTTTTGAGCCCCTCCAGTATTAATCAACATGGCAACTGTCTAGTAAAAAGAAATTCAAGGGGAGGTAACTTGTATGATACAAACAAATATCTTGAGATAAGAACATTTTGTGTTCTCTCTTTCTTTCTCTCTCTCTGTCTCTCTCTTTCTCTTTCTCTCTCTATCTTTCTCTTTCTCTTATATGGTATACAAAGATAATTTTTCGGCTCTTGCAAAAATGCAGCAATGGTTAGTCTTCTTTTCTTGTTTTTACCGTCTAACACAGGAGTGAGCAAACTGGTGGCCTGCAGGCTGCATGCAACCCACTATATTGTTCTGTGTGGCCTGCAGGAGCCTCAAAAAAATTCTAAAAATTAAAAATAAACACTTGCACTTGAATTGAGCCTAGATTCTTTTGATTTTAAAAGATGCAGCACTTTGATAATTGATAACCCAGTGATGCAGCCTTCCAACCAAAAAGTTTGCCCACTGTTCGTCTAACAGATCCAATATTCTTGCTTAAAAGGGATTGGTTTAAATATGGCTTTTTTTTTATTTTTATGACCAAGCCCTCTACATGAACAAGATCAGACACTAAGTCATTTTTTTAGTGCTGAGTTTAACATGTTTGAATTCTGAATTTTCCTTCTCCTAGACTGGTTGCAATACAAAGATTAAAGAACCTTGTCTGCTTTACTATTTACCAATAGCTGGAAGAAAAACAGTTGGATATACGCCTATCCTAAAGGTATTAACTCAGTGTGAAATGCCAACTGCTTAGTTCAGGATTTGAACTTGGATTGCCATGTTCATTTCATCATGATAACCATTACACGATGAGGGTCTCTGATCTTTTCTCAGGGTTCCAAATGTGATTGAGAAATTCATTATTTTTTAGATAAGAATTACTGAAAGTTAATTTTGAATTAGTTTTCATGTATTCTTTTATATTTGTTTCATACCAGGAGTTTTTGACCAGCTTTCTATCTGAATTTCCAAGACAAATTATTCTTACTATTATACATTGATTCTTATCAACCTGTTTCCTTGTCTATTTTGTCTTTATCACAATGTTTCAGCTGCTCTATCCTCTGACCATCTTTCTATCTAAATTTCTAAGACAAGGTCTTCTTACTATTATACATTAATTCTTTTCAACCTGTTTCCTAGTCTTTTTTTGTCCTTATCACAAAGTTTCAGTGGTTTTCATTAGAAATATTTGGTGTTAACAATATATATATATATATATATATATATATATATATATATATGAGAAAAAAGTGATTAAACAAATAGAAATATTTCTTTTCTGTTATTTATCTTATGATTGTTCCCAACTAGTTTCAGCTTTAGGTTATCAGCAGCGGAAAGGTTTTTGTGAAGAAATATATATATATATATATATATATATATATTCCTTATGTTTTAACCAGGAGAAAAGTTTTTGTTAAGAAACACATGTATACGAATATATATATATATGTATCAATATATATATATATATATATATGTGTGTGTGTGGGTGTGTGTGTGTGCATAAATTTATAGATTTTTGAATTTATATGAGTATATATATATATATATATATATATGAATGTAAATAAATAGGTATAGAGATACATAGATATATAGATTAAGTTGTTGGTACATTTCTGCAACATTAAAGAATGTTTGAGTTTCTTGGCATAAATGTTTTGGAATCTCTTGAAGAAAATTTGATATAGAAAACCCAAAGTAAAAAATATATATATATATATATATATATATATATATATATATATATAATCATATGGATATACATATATATGGATGCATATATGTTGGTTGGTTGGTTGGTTGGTGGTTGGTTGGTTGGGTTTCGAGGCATATCAACCTTTGTGGGTTATTTAATGCCAAATCCATTTTTATGCAAATAATCAGTTCTATTTCAAACAATTCAGTTTAGCATAGGTACACATTTTAATTGTCAAAAACATTTCTATTTTAAGCTATTCAGTTCATTCAAACAGTTCTAATTCGGCCAATTCGGTTTAGTATAAGTACAGATTTTGTTTACATACAGTTAAATGTCAAAACAGTTCAATATTAAACAATTCAGTTTAGTGTAAGTAAAATTTCAATGTTAAAAACAGTTCCATTTCAAACAATTCAGTTTAGCATAAGCACACAGTTTAAATGTAAGTACAGTTTAATTATCAAAAACATTTCTATTTTAAGAAATTCACAAAGTTTTATTTTAAAAATTCAGTTTAGCATAAGTATGCAGTTAGCTCTATTTAACCCATTGATAGGGCCCTATCAGGTGCTACCATTCCAGGCCAAAAAGGACCAGGGAGCAATGGCAATGAAGGGGTGGTCCACTTTCCCCAAAGCTCCAGCATCACTGGAACCTCACCATCAGATTGTTTAGTGTCATATCCAGGACACTAACGGGGTGGGGGGTCTTATTCCTCTGCAGAGGTGCATTTGGTGTATTCTACAGCCCCAACTGATTTGGCAATACACAGAGTTAATGTCAAAACAGTTTTGTCTCAGATAATTCAGTTTAGCATAAGTACACAGTTTAGATGTCAAAAAGTTCTATTTTGAGCAATTCAGTTCAGCATAAGTATGCAGTTTAAATGTCAAAACAGTTCTATTTTAAACAATTCAGTTTACTATAAATACACTGTTTAAATGCAAAAAACAGTAAAGTCAAGAAAGCACGGTTTAGTTCTATTTGACCCATAGATAGGACTCTTATCAGGTGCTACCACTTCTGGCCAGAGTGGACCTGGGAGCAATGGCAATAAACGGGTATTCTGCATTCCCCAAAGCTCAAGCATTACTAGAGTCTTAAGTCTCTGCAGAGATGCAGTCAATGTATTCTACAGCCCCAGCTGACTGGGCTAATATATATATTTTAATATATGCATTATGATTAGGTTGTCAATAAATTTCTTCAACATCAAAGAAAGTTTGTAAAGTTCCAGGTCTAGAATGTTTTTGAATTTCTACAAGTCAGATCGTATCTATAAAACGGCACTCAACCTTTCACTATTATTAGTTTCACTCACATCAACATATTCACAATGTCAGTAAAAATTGATTTTGGATGAGCACCTGAAAACTTGTTGTGCGCATATGATTTCAATGTGCTGTCAAATCAGTGTACAAAATCATTCAGGTGTTTCAGCAAACAAACTTTCAACAAAACTACAACTTATCGATGGTTCTCAATGTTGCAACATGGCATCTAGAAGACATCGGACAAAACAGAAAGGAGAATTTATGAGATTTGTAAAACAATCAAACTTCACTTGCCCATTTGGTGACAGTTGTTAAAATAGTTTAAATTGGAAATTAGTCATTTAATTTCTTAGAAGAGAATGTATCGGCTGTTTGATTTTCGAATTGCTTAAACAAGACACTGGATAAATGGTGAAATTGGAAAATTAGATAAAGTTAGGTATGACAAGGAAGAGTTGTCCTGCTGAAAAATGATAGATAGATAGATAGATAGATATGAACAAATTGAGATAGATAGATAGATAGATAGATAGATAGATATGAATAAACATAGATAGATAGATGGATAGATTGAAAGACATTTGTAGAGATTATTGTAAAAATCATTTATGCATAGACAGATGGATAGATATGAATAAATTGAGAGAGATAGATAGATAGATAGATATGAACAAACATAGATAGATAAATAGATAGATAGATAGATAGATAATACACTGTCTTATTTTGCCAGCAATTGGCAAATTATTTAAATTTGGAAACTGAGGGTTTGATTTTTAACTGAACACACCGTACATCCATAATCCACAACACCCTCAAAACAACATACAATAAATGACGTGCACAAACACTCAATGTTCACAAACAAGAAAGACGTACCATGTACACACCCAACACACAACTCACCATAATTAGAGTGAGTATTATTTGCTCATTTCCAAATTGATTTATCACAGAATTTGAAAACAGTCCTAAGATAAAAAAAATAAACAAAAAAAAAACCTAATTCAAACACATTATCAAAAGAGTTTTTTTTTTTTTAACTAATTCTGTCTGGGAGAAGAGCATGAAAACTCTTTCATTTAGTAAACAAATTTTTTTATTATTATCTTAAGGATTTTTTTTTCCAATTTACTTTTTGGCTCTTATTTGTTCATTTTTTTGGTTTTGTTTTGTTTTGCTTTATTTTTCTAAGCTGAAAACCAAATAAAAAAATATCTCATTCTAGTTGAACTGTTGGATGGAGAAAATCAACTCATTTATTTATTTATTTATTCATCTTTTCTTTCGAAAATTATTTTTGAAAAATTATAGATTATGTTTATTCTGGTTTTTGTATTAATATTTTAGATTCTATTTTTTGTTTAAATTTTTTTATATTTTTTATTGTACAATTTCAAAATTTTTTTTCGTATGTGTTTCTGTTTTTTTTTCTTTATCATAGAATTTCTAATTTTGTTTGTGCAGCTGAAGGGAAGACAAATGATTTTGTGTTTTAATTGGTTTTTGTATTCTTATTTTTATTTGTAATGAATGGAACATTAGAACAAGAGATTTTGTTGTCATCTGAACGAAAGGAATGAAGGAAAGAAGGAAGATGAAGTGAAAAAAAAATCGGTCACGGAGTGGAAGGAAAGTTGCAAGGAAGGAATGATTGAAAATGGGAAAGAAACAAATAAAGAAAGAAAGGTTGAAATGGAAGAGGAAGGAAGGAAGAACGGATGGAAGGAAGGAAGAAAAAAGGAATAAAGAAAAAAAGAAAGGCAAAAAGGATTAAAGGGGAGAAGAGGGAGGGAAAGATGAAGGAAAGAAACAAGATGTAAAAGAAAGAAGGAAGAAAAGAAGAAAGGAAGAAAAGCAGAAAGGAATTATTAAAAGTGGAGAAGGAGGATGGAAAGAAGAAAGAATGGAAGGAAGAAAAGAAGAAAGGAAAGAAGCGTTAAAAGAGGAGAGGAAGGATGGAAAGAAGAAAAGAAGAATGGATGAAAGAAAAGAAGGAAAGAAAAAAGAAGAAAGGAAGGAAGGGTTAAAAGAAGAGAGGAAGGATAGAAGGAAGAAAAGAAGAATGGATGAAAGAAAAGAAGGAAAGAAAAAAGTAGAAAGGAAGGAAGGGTTAAAAGAGGAGAGGAAGGATAGAAGGAAGAAAAGAAGGATGGATGAAAGAAAAGAAGGAAAGAAAAAAGAAGAAAGGAAGGAAGGAAGGGTTAAAAGAGGAGAGGAAGGATAGAAGGAAGAAAAGAAGGATGGATGAAAGAAAAGAAGGAAAGAAAAAAGAAGAAAGGAAGGAAGGAAGGAAGGAAGGAAGGGTTAAAAGAGGAGAGGAAGGATAGAAGGAAGAAAAGAAGGAAAGAAAAAAGTAGAAAGGAAGGGTTAAAAGAGGAGAGGAAGGATGGAAAGAAGAAAAGACGGATGGATGAAAGAAAAGAAGGAAAGAAAAAAGAAGAAAGGAAGGAAGGGTTAAAAGAGGAGAGGAAGGATGGAAAGAAGAAAAGACGGATGGATGAAAGAAAAGAAGGAAAGAAAAAAGAAGAAAGGAAGGAAGGGTTAAAAGAGGAGAGGAAGGATAGAAGGAAGAAAAGAAGGATGGATGAAAGAAAAGAAGGAAAGAAAAAAGAAGAAAGGAAGGAAGGAAAGGTTAAAAGAGGAGAGGAAGGATAGAAGGAAGAAAAGAAGGATGGATGAAAGAAAAGAAGGAAAGGAAAAAGAAGAAAGGAAAGAAGGGTTAAAAGTGGAGAGGAAGGATAGAAGGAAGAAAAGAAGGATGGATGAAAGAAAAGAAGGAAAGAAAAAAGAAGAAAGGAAGGAAGGAAGGAAGGAAGGAAGGGTTAAAAGAGGAGAGGAAGGATAGAAGGAAGAAAAGAAGGAAAGAAAAAAGTAGAAAGGAAGGGTTAAAAGAGGAGAGGAAGGATGGAAAGAAGAAAAGACGGATGGATGAAAGAAAAGAAGGAAAGAAAAAAGTAGAAAGGAAGGAAGGGTTAAAAGAGGAGAGGAAGGATGGAAAGAAGAAAAGAAGGATGGATGAAAGAAAAGAAGGAAAGAAAAAAGAAAGGAAGGAAGGGTTAAAAGAGGAGAGGAAGGATAGAAGGAAGAAAAGAAGGATGGATGAAAGAAAAGAAGGAAAGAAAAAAGAAGAAAGGAAAAAGGAAGGATTAAAGCAATAATTAAGACACTATCGGCTTCAAAAGAAAGGAAGAAAGAAAGAACATTATACGTAAGATGTTTAATGTTTGCTTCAAAAAAAAGAAAGAAAGAATTTGCTTTTGTGACTAGAATGTCATCCATAACTTAAAAAATCCAAACATTCCTATCACTTTGATAAATGCTATGAATCCAAGATGAATCCCAAGACAAACCATCTTTCCTGTTGAAGTTTATTAATGTGAAAAAGACATTTTCAACATAAAAAACACTTTTAAAAATAATTTAAGATGCCGAAGATTATTATCATGAAAGAACTATTGTCTATATCAAAAATACTGAAGTAATTACCGTACCACAAGTTTAGCCGGTCATCCAAAGTAATGAGTTGGCTGGGCAGAGACCTGTAAAATAAAGAAATATAATAAATAAATAAAATAATAAAACTGAAATTACGGGGGATAAAGAAAAAGATACTAGGGCAAGTTTAAAGTTTTGTAATTGGCATAAATGTTAGAGTGTTTGCCAATGGTTCAGAAGATTGTGGTTCAATCCCAGATTGAATCCTATTAAAAACTTAACAAATGGTTCTTGATACCTCCTTGCACCCTCCCCGAAACCTGAGTGTAGTAGCTATTGAAAAGAGAGCTTTTGGGTCACCCTCAATTACAGTTAGCCAACTTACTATATCACATAATCAAGCTATATTTACCAAGACAGAAATGAACAATGAATGAAACATTAATTTTCTTCAAAATGTGAGGTCTAATCAATAGGTATTTATTACCAAACTCTACAGCATTGAAACTGAAATCCGCTAAATCAAAACAGATATTGTTTGGTATTAATTATTATCAAACTCTGCAGCATTGAAACTGAAATGCACTTAATCAAAACAGATATTATTAGGTATTAATTATTACCAAACTCTATAGCATTGAAACTGAAATGCACTTAATCAAAACAGATATTATTAGGTATTATAGCCAAAGGATTAGAGTATTCACAAATGGTCTGGGAGATCGGGATTCAATCCCTGGTTGAGTCATAGCAAAGACTTAAAAAATGGTACTTGATGTTGCCTTGCTTAGTACTCAGCAATGTAAGGACCAAGGGTAAAGTGGAGCAATCCAGGGAAAGGAGTGGTACCCTCCCCTACTCCTTGGTGTGGTAGCTATCGAAAAAGGAGCCTTCGGGTCACCCTTGACTAAAGCTGCCAACTTTACTTTTTACTTATATATTACCGAACTCTAAAGCATTAAAACTGAAATGAAAACATTCAAAACAGATATCATTAGGTATTTTCTATTACCAAACTCTACAGCACTGAAACTAAATTGAGCCCAATCAAAACAGATATTATTAGGTATTATTTATCATCAAAGCAGTTGAAGCCATGGTAGGTACCCACTGTGGCTAGTAGTATGGTGGTAGTTGGTGTGCTAACCAGTTGTGCATTGCTTTACTCTATCTGTGATTTGAAAGTAGTACAAATCAATGGGCAGCATAGTCTAATTTGGAAAGTTATGCTTTACGAGTATGAACCGGGGTATAATGTTGTGGAAGCAACCAAAAACTATTGAACAAAAGGTGAAGTTGTAGTTGATCATGTTACAGTAACCAGAGGGTTAAAAAATTTTGGCTTGAGTTGCAAAGACCTCAACAATCAAGAAAGGTCAGGTAGGCCTGAAAGTGTGGATAACGATTCCAAGCTCCACATCATAGAGGCTAATCCAATGAGTACCATACAGAGAGTATCAGGTAACAAGTTCACCATGTTACAGTCCTTGGATGGTTGGTTTATTCGGTTTTATGGCATGTCAACCTTTGTAGGCTATTTAATGCCAAATCCATTTTAATGTAAATAATCTGTTCTATTTAAAACAATTCAGTTTAGCATAAGTACACAGTTTAATGGTCAAAAACATTTCTATTTCAAACTATTCAAGCAGTTATATGTAATAATTCAGTTAGGTGTAAATACAGTTTTAATGTCGAAAAACAGTTCTATTTGAAATAATTCAGTTAAGCATAAGCACGCAGTTTAAATGTAAGTAAGTAAAGTTAGCGACCATAGTCGAGGGTGACCCGAAGGCTCCCTTTTTGATAGCTACTACACCAAGGTGTAGGGGAGGGCGCTACTCCATTCCCAGGATTGCTCCACTTTACCCTTGAACCGTACCTTATAATGCTGAGTGTTAAGCAAGGTGGTATCAAGTACCATTTTTAAAGTCTTTGGTATGACTCGACCTGGGATTGAACCCAGGTCTCCCGGGCCATTGGCGAACACTCTAACCACTGGGCCAAAAACATTTCTACTTAAAGCTATTCAGTTTACTCAAACAATTAATTTTAGCATAAGTATGCTGTTAGTTCTGTTTAACCCATAGATAGGGCCCTATCAAGTGCTACCACTCCGGGCCAGAGTGGACCTGGGAGCGATGGCAATGAAGGGGTACTCCGCATTCCCCAAAGCTCCAGCACTGCTGGAACCTCACCATCAGATTATTTAGTGTCATATCCAGGACACTCGTTAGGGGGGCGGTCTTACCCCTCTGCAGAGGTACAGTCAGTGTATTCTACAGCCCCAGCAGACTGGGCAATACACAGAGTTAAATGTCAAACAGTTTTATTTCAGATAATTCAGTTCAGCATAAGTACACAGTTTAGATGTCAAAAAAGTTCTATTTCGAGCAATTCAGTTCAGCTTGTATGCAGTTCCAATGTCAAAACAGTTCTATTTTAAACAATTCAGTGTAGCATAAATACGCAGTTTAAATGCAAAAATCAGTATAGTCAAAGAAGCACGGTTTAGTTCTATTTAATCCATAGATAGGACCCTTATCAGGTGCTACCACTCCGGACCAGAGTGGACCTGGGAGCGATGGCAATGAAGGGGTACTCCACATTCCCCAAAACCCCAGCATTGCTGGAATCTCACCATCAGATTGTTTAGTGTCATATGCAGGACACTGGTTGGCGGGGTCTTACCCCTCTGCAGAGAAGCAGTCGGTGTATTCTACAGCCCCAGTTGACTGGGCAAGTTATAGTCCTGTGAAGTTTGTCACTTTCATGTGTAACATATATTATGATACGGATATGTGAAATAGACATAGGAAATCCGAAAAACATGAAATTGGTTCAGGTATGAAACTTTTATTTACCTTTTTGAGTTTAAGGTTTTTCAACATGGGGAGAGAGAGACACAATTTCTTCAACAAATGTGTGGCACATTTTGTAGACCCCAAAAATCGATTACCTTCCTCTAGACTCGAATCTCAACTAACCCATTCGGAGTTTAAATCTCAACTAAATGTTTTTTTCAAAGTCCAAAATCCTCAGCGCTTCTGGGCATGACGTTATTAACATCCCCATCCCTATTTCCTATCTGGGGTTTTTATTGTGACATCTCTGATTGTCACATCTGCCCCGCATGCACGTGAACACCTGCACTCAATGTGTGCACCTAACTAACCCATGCACTAAGCGAAAGGTTCTCAGCCTAACTAAACCGAAAGGCATGATATATAAAACGAAATCCCTCCGCAATTATATTACACATGACCTTGGTAAAAGCATTCAGAGATGCTAAATTGTGCATCATACTACTGAAATATTGCAAAACTCATTCAAGTAGATAAAAAAAATTTCAAAAGTAAACAGTATGCAAAATTTATTTTTTATTTATTTTTCCTTCAAATTTTCACAATTCACAGGCCGTGATTGTAGAATACACCAACTGCATCTATGCAGTGGGGTAAGACACCTCACTCCATTTGTTAACGGATTTTTGACTAAAACATGATTCCCTGACATATCAAACATTCTTCTGTAAATGTCACATGGTTTGCTCAAGTCAGCTACCAAATACTTGATGATACACCTCTCTACAAATCTGTTTGATTTGCCACCATTTTGAATAGCCTCAAACAAATGTTTTTCTGAGATCAAAATAATTATTTCTATAAAGAAATTCAAAATAATGCAGTTTACATTCATGGAAAAATTCAGAAAAAACAAATGATTCGTCTTGCTTTTTTTTTTTTTTGCAAAAAAATTCCCCTTATTTATTGAATGACCCTTATATGTTGATTCAAAGTGACTTTTTTCTGGCTTTTAGTTTGAATCAATATATGATTCAGTTTTTTTTTTCTTTTCTCAGATTAAAATATAAATATTTGCAGACAACATTAAATGCACTTGAAATGTTTCTTGCTTTTTGTTTTTTACAAAAATGGAGATGAAATAAATACAAATAAGAGAAAGCATTTTGGAATAGAAAATCACATGACATGTTTATCAAAGCTGATGACGGAAAAAAAAATAAAGAAGAATAAGTAACGTATTATTTTCTTCACGTCCTTTCTTTCATTGTTTTCTTTCTTTATTTATTTATTTCTTTTACTTTTTCTTGATTTCTTTCTCTGTTCATTTCCTTTCTTTCCTTCTTTCTTTCTTTCTTTCACAGTTCATTTTCTTTCTTTCTTTCTTCATTTTCTTTCTTTCTTTCTTTCTTTCATTGATCATTTTCTTTCTTTCTTTCTTTCTTTCTTTCTTTCTTTCTTTCTTTCACTGTTCATTTCCTTTCTTTCTTTCTTTCTTTCTTTCTTTCTTTCTTTCACTGTTCATTTTCTTTCTTTCTTTCTTTCCTTTCTTTCACAGTTAATTTTCTTTCTTTCTTTCTTTCTTTCTTTCTTTCTTTCTTTCTTTCTTCATTTCCTCCCTTTCTTTCTTTCTTTCTTTCTTTCTTTCTTTCTTTCTTTCACTGTTCATTTTCTTTCTTTCTTTGATCATTTTCTTTCTTTCTTTCTTTCTTTCTCTGTTCATTTTTTTCTTTTTTTCTTTCACTATTCATTTTCTTTCATTCTTTCTTTCTACTGAAAGTCCGATTGTCTCACCTAAGTCATTCTGTTCATATCTGTCCCAGTCTTTTTATATCTATCTATTTATCTATACTTTTTCTGCTGGTCAACTCCACCTTGTCATCCCTAACTCTATGTGATTTGCCCATTTCAACATTTACCCAATGCCTTGTTTTAGCTATTTAAAAACCATGCCGCAGACACATTGTCTTCTGAGAAATTAAGTGACCAATTATTTCCAAATTTAAATCCTTTACCACCTGAACCCTAATGAGCGTTTGTTGTTAAATTGTTTCACATTTCTTGTCAATTCTACTTCGTGTTTTCTCCAATGTCTTTCAGTAGCCATGTCGCCATTTGGAGAACCTGTTATATGGCTGACGGAATGCCATACTGATTTAGTCCAGTGATTTTACAGAAATAAGACTGACTTTGAAGCCAGATGCACATTTTCAAGTGCTCGTCCAAAATCAATTTTTACTGACATTGTGAATACTTTGATGTGTATGAAACTGATAATTGTGAAAGCTGAGTGCTGTTCTATAAATAAAGTTGAAAGTATTTGCAAATATTTCATATCTGGAACTTCCCAAACTTTCTCTTATGTTCAAGAAATGTGCTATCAGCCTAGTTTTACTACCTATATATATGTTTTTTAAACATCTACTACCTATATATATATGTTTTTTTATACTTCTACTACCTATATATATATATATATATATATATATATATATAAATATATTTTAAACATGTACTACCTATATATATATATTTTTTAAACATCTACAACCTATATATATATATTTTTTAAACATCAACTACTTATATATATATATATATATATATATATATATATATATATATATATATATATATTAAGCATCTATTACCTATATATATATTTTTTTAAACATCTACTACCTATATAGATGTATATATTTTTTTAAACATCAACTACCTATATATAATTTTTTCTTTAAACATCTACTACCTATATATATATATATATTTTTTTTAACATATCGTTGATTTAACATCACTAATATCATCCTTCATAGACCTGATGATGGTTCACTAGAACCGAAACGCTATAGTGTCAACTTTGTGTCTCAATAAATCTCTCCCTCTACTTGGATTACCTTGTAATCAATTTTTTTTCATATATATATATACAAATATATATATATATATATATATATATTCTAATTTTAGTATTTATTAGTGTTAGTTGGTTGGTTGGCTGGTAGTTTTTTTATGGGATATCAACCCTTTTTGGGTAATTCAAGTGTCCAACGTGTCTAGCCACACTGAAGAGTTGTGATACAACAAAACAGTCTGTCTGTGGATGACAATGTATATATTTATATATATATATTATCTATACAAAAAGTCAGAGAATCATATTTATCAATCAATAAAATAATAAAAAAACAAATTGGAGAGACCCTTTCAACTGGCATGTTTTCAACAAATACACCAGAATTTACTCATCAAATCATTTCAAAGATAAAAATATTAAATCATAGTGGGGGTGGAATATTGAAAAAAAACAAAAAAAAAACCCTCAACCCCCATGATTCCCACCCAATTCTCCAAACAGGCAAAGAATGTCAAATTGTCTTCTCTGCCAACACAACCTAGAGCAATATAGTGTAATAGCTATGGTCTCTAAAAAAGCAAGATGTTGTTGAGACCTAGCCTTGAACAAGAGAAAGAAAAAGTCATTTGAATAGTTATTCCTACTTATATAATAATTGGTCAAGCAGTAGCCAATGGCTGACTCTTGTACCTGAGAAGACCTGGATGTTGTATTTTGAGGCCGTCTTTGTGATTCCCATGGGACATATTGTTTAACTTGAACTTCTGGCCTTTGAAAGTCTTACCAATATTGTCAGCATCCCTCTGACACTGGAATTTATCTTACTTACAGGATAAGTTAGATGTCCTTTTGGAAAGGTTTAGTGGTGAAGATTGTTCTCGCCTCAACAGGTGAAACTGTAAACAATGCTTCTTATTGCTGACTCCTGAGGCAATATTTCACCTATATATATATATATATATATATATATATATATATATATATTATGATAATAGATAAATATAGACTAGTTTTTGTATATATTCAATAGCATAGATGCTTATCTGTGACCACTGGTTTCATGCCATCTTTTTACGACAATCATCAGGCAGAAAAAGAAAAATTCTGGAGAAAAACATCCAAAAAAATAAAATCTAAAGATTTTTGCTTCAGATCACTATACATATATTCATCAGACAACCTCAAATCTGCCATGCACCATGATATCATCATACACACACACACACACACACACACACACTAACAATCACATATATGACCACACACAACAATATGCCAATATAACCTACACATACGCACACGCACACACAAAATAAGACTTATATGCAATTCTAACATAAAAACTGTTTTGATTATATCTTTTCAATTTTTTCAATTTCTCTGAAATCTTTCTTTTTCTGCCTGATGATTGTCATATAAAGATGGCATGAAACTAGTGGTCAAAGATAAGCATCCAAGCTATTACATATATATAGGAGAAGGAAAGAGAGAGAGAGAGAGAGAGAGAGAGAGAGAGAGAACATGCTGGACTGCAAGATATTAGTATGCAAGGCTAAACTCCTGTGGCACTGTTATGTTCACTTTTGGGTTAATACCCTTGGTAAAGGCATGAAACATCTTACCCATGACCTAGGGGCGAAATAGTGCCACTACAATTTTTTTACAAAGATGGTTCTGGCATTCAATAACCCACAAAGGTTGATATGCCCATAAACAAAGAAAACCAAACCAAACCAATCAAATCAGATAAAATTACATGATTAAAATATCCATAATATATATGATTATACAACATATTCACATTTTTCATTAATAAGTTTAAATACTCTGGAGTTTGGTAATAAATAATACCTAACAATATCTATTTTGATTGAGTGCACTTCAGTTTCAATACTGTAGAGTAAGAAAATGAATAGCACCTAACAATATCTGTTTTGATTGATTGCATTTCAGTTTCAATGTGGTTGAGTTTGGTAATAAATAATATCTAATGATCCTATTTACCCAACCCCTCCGCTCGGGCAGGATATGACACAAGGTCAATTTTTTAAGCGGAGTTTAACAGGTTTGAATTCAGAGTTTTCCTTCTCCTAGACTAGTTGCCTCACCAAGGCTGAAGAACCTAGTCTGCCCTACTATTTACCCATAGCTGGAGGGAGAATAATTGGATTCATACCTTTCCCAAGGGTATTAGTGCTATGTGAAATGCAATCAGTCTTGTCCAGGAATTGAACTTGTATCGCCATGTCCATATCCTGTGACGATAACCATTACACCACGGGCACCTCCCAAATAATATCTAATGATATCTGTTTTGATTTTATAATGTTCCACCAGAAATGATAATATCCTGGTACTTTTCATTTAGGATAAATTGAAATTTTGATTAAAAATTACCAAGTATTCAGTTTTTTAAGCAAGTATATATATATATATATATATATATTAGAATAGAAGTGATGAGACAAAAAGGAATAGTTCTTATCTCTAACTTATTTTTAATTTCTCTCTTCTTGGGTTATCACCAGGAGAAATGTTTTTGTGAAGAAATATAAACATATATATATACATAGATGTATATATATATATATATATATATATATATATATATATATATATATATATATTTATATATATAAATGTATATATATATATATATAGATTGATAGATAGATAAAATTGCTAATAAATTTCTACAACATTATTGAAAGTTTAAGAATTTCTGAGCATAAAATGTTTTTGAATCTTCAGAAGAAAATTTATCCTAGAAAACCTAAAACAGAGAAAGTTTACTGACGGTCTTTGTGACAGGAAACCGTTTGTTATAAAGCAGCTGAGAAGGAAATATATATACATCTATAGTTAAAGATAAATATACACATATATATTTATATATAATCATACACATATGCATATATGCATACACATATATACACACACATACACACACACATATATATACATATGTATATTTAATCATAACATATATATGTATACACACACACAGAGAAACAGAGACACACACACACACACACACACACACACACACACACACATATATATATATATATGCATACACATATAGAAACATACACACACATACAGCCAAAAAGAGAAAACTGAACCATATGTGGTTTTCTCTGCTGGCTGGTGTGGAGCACTCTTTTTAAATGTTACTTTTATTCTTAAAGACATGTTCATTATATATATATGTAATCATAATGAATATATTAATATACACATATATAATCATAATGTATATATATATATATATAGCCCCCCCCCCAGAAAGGGAAAAAAAAAAAAAAACCCAACAAAAACGAATTCTCCCCTCCACCCCAGTAGACCGCCACCCCCAAAGCTACCTAAAATATCAGTAGTAAATAAAAGTCCAAACGGAGAAGAGCATTTGAACTCAGGAGCCGAGTGGAAGAAATGTCAATATTGGTCAGTATGTCTTTAATTCCAATTTAAAATGCTGAATTTTACAAAATGTTATGCTGTATTTTGTTTGTGAAATAATGCTTAAACTATGCGTTTTAAATGTAAAGGCACGCTTACTCTACTATAAAGCCAATTTGATATTAAGCCTATCCACATGTCAGCGAACAAGGCAGAATGTTTTTGAATATCTTCTATCGAATAATTTAAAAATTCGTAAATGTATAAGTCAGTACTAGTGAAAGTCTTAAGAAAGTACCTTAATGTTGGACTTTAACTAAGTTGAAACTTAAAACAAATTCCCCCACCCTCTTTTTTTTTTTTTTTTTTTTTTTTAAATGTACACATGGGAAGCAGCATGATGTACGTAAAGGTATTTGAATAAAACAATGGACGACCAAACTCAATACCCAAATAGGTCCTGGACGTGAGTCTGAAGACTTTTCGCTCAGGATCGACAGTTCGATCGGGGAACTACTGCTGCTCCTCTATAAGAGTGGCTTCTATAGAAGAGAATAAAACAGCCATCGAAAGATAACCATGACCCACACTCAAACCACTTACACAAACCGCATCGCTCTTCGCGCGGGTAAAAAAGGGGCGCGTCCTGCTGAGGTTGGAGCCCTGGCCTCGGTGTTCGAAAAATCAGCTACAGAGCTCAAACAATCAAAACTACTAAAATGCAAGCAAACACTACAAATAGCCACATTTAACGTAAGAACCTTAAATAGAATAGGACAACTCCCAGAGCTAATCGCATCGGCCGAAGAACATAAAATAGACATAATATGCATACAAGAACACAGATACACGCACACAGAAGATATCAAATATCACGAAACTGGCAATGGATGGTCGCTCGCCACTGTATCCGCATGGAAAAACTCTGTCAACGCCGCAGTAGGAGGGGTAGGTTTGCTTATAGGACCTAGAGCACTAAAAACGCTTAATAGCATAGAGAAAATACAACCTAGAATGATGGTAGCTACATTTAACGGAAACCCCAGAGCAACAATCGTCTCATGCTACAGCCCCACCAATGTTAGTGAAGAAAATGAAATAGTCACCTTCTACGATGAGTTATCCTCATTAGTGCGTAGCATCCCGAAACACAACATGTTAGTCATTGGCGGAGACATGAATGCACAAATCGGGAAAAACGGAAACAACAAATACAGCCTCCACAACACGTCAAATAGAAATGGGCAACATCTAACAGATTTCATGATAGAAAATAGATTAGCATGCCTCAATACAAACTACCAAAAAAGAGAGGGCAAACTATGGACATACACGTACGCAAACAATACTAAAGCTCAGATAGACTACGTCCTTATAAACAAGAAATGGAAGAATAGTGCATTGAATTGCGAGGCATACTCCTCTTTTGAGGGTGTGTCCACCGATCACCGAATAGTCACGGCGAAAATACGGTTAAGCCTACGAAAAAACGACAAACGAACAGCGACCACCAAACACTATGACTGGGCCCTATTAAACAACAAAGATGTAAGAGATAAATACGTATTAGAATTAAGAAACAGATTCGAAACACTACAAGAAAAGACGGAAAAAAGTACACCAAACGACGAATACGAAAATTTCGTCAATGCACACCTTGAGGCAGCAGCAAAATACATTCCAACAAAAATTAAAACTAAATATAGAGTCCCATGGGAAACTTTAGCGGTGAGAGAAAAACGTGCACTAGTGAAAACAGCCTCCAAAAAATATCGAAAAAACCCAACAAACACAAATGCCTTAAAACTAAAAACGGCACAATATCAATTAGCAGGCATATATATAAAGGAACAGACAGAATACATTCAAAATCAGATAGATAAGATTAGAGACTCGGTGGAAGATAGACAATCTAGAATTGCCTGGCAAACAATAAACGAAGTGAGCAGAAGAAAGAACACGGCCAAAGCAAAACTTAAAGCAGCAAACCAACAAGAAAGAATAAAACTGTGGAAACAGCACTTCGAAAACTTACTTGGAAACCCACCAAAAATAACGCCTGAACCAATCACCAGAATAATTAGCAAACAATTAGACATTAAACTTGGACCGATCACACAAGAAGAACTTGACTCGGTTCTCAGAAAAATTAAAAATAGAAAAGCTGCAGGACTGGACGAAATTCCCCCGGAAGTATGGAAGACCAGACAATTCGACGACATACTGCTCCGACACTGCAACGCGGTATACAATCAAAATCCGATAGATAGATGGACGAAGGGATGCATACTCCCCTTCCCTAAAAAGGGGGACCTCGGATTAGCCAAAAACTACCGAGGCATAACACTTACATCCATAGCTGCCAAAATCTACAATGCCCTACTACGAAACAGAATAGAACCCAAAATCGACAACATACTTAGAAAAAACCAAAATGGCTTCCGAAGAAATAGATCTACGACCTCACAAATATTAACCATCCGCAGAATCCTTGAAGGTGTACGGGCAAAGAACCTACAAGCGACATTAATATTTGTCGACTTTACCAAGGCTTTCGACTCCATTCACAGAGGAAAGATGGAACAAATCCTACTAGCATACGGCATACCTAAAGAAACCGTAGCGGCAATAACGATTCTCTATAGAAACACTAAAGTAAAAGTACGATCACCAGATGGAGACACAGAATACTTCGACATAGTAGCAGGAGTACTACAAGGAGACACGCTGGCTCCGTATCTCTTTATCATTTGTCTAGACTACGTACTTAGAACATCGATTGACAAAATCAAAGAGAATGGCTTCGAACTGACGAAGAAAAGAAGCAGAAGATACCCCGCAACAACAATTACCGACGCCGACTACGCCGATGACATAGCGATACTGGTGAATACACCTGACCAAGCCGAAACACTTCTGCATAGTTTGGAACGAGCAGCAGCAAGCATAGGCCTCCATGTTAATGCACATAAAACGGAATATATGTGCTATAACCAAACGGGGGACATCTCCACTCTAGAAGGAACCCCTCTTAAACTAGTAGACAAATTCACGTACCTAGGAAGCAGCATCGAATCAACCGAAAAGGACATCGAAACGAGGTTAACGAAAGCATGGACAGCTATCAATAGGCTATCGACTATATGGAAATCAGACCTAACCGATAAAATGAAACGCAGTTTCTTCCAGGCAGCGGTCACATCGATACTGCTATATGGATGCACTACATGGACGCTAACAAAACGGCTGGAGAAGAAACTAGATGGCAATTACACAAGAATGCTGCGTGCAATCCTCAACAAGTCCTGGCGGCAACACCCAACAAGACACCAACTGTACGGCCACCTACCCCCTATCACGAAAACTATTCAAGTTAGGCAAACCAGACATGCAGGACATTGCTGGAGAAGCAGAGATGAACTCATAAGAGATGTACTCTTATGGATCCCCACACACGGCCGTGCAAAAGCAGGACGACCAGCACGAACGTACATTCAGCAGCTATGTGAGGATACAGGTTGTTGTCCTGAAGACCTGCCTAGGGCGATGAACGATAGGGAGGAGTGGAGAAAGAGGGTCAGGGATATCCGTGCTGCCAGCACGATATGATGATGATGATATATATATATATATGCATATATATACACACACACATGCGCACACAGACACAGACACAGATATATATATATATATATATATATATATATATTAGATTAAACTGTTTATAAAATTCTGGAACATCAAAGAAAGTCTGCAAAATTCCAGGTCTAAAATGTTTTTGAATCTCTACAAGTCAGATTTTATTTATAAAACAGCACTCAGCCTTCACAATTATCAGTTTCACACACATCAAAGTATTCACAATGTCAGTAAAAATTGATTTTAGACGAGTACTTGAAAATGTGCATCTGGCTTCAAAGTCAGTCTTATTTCTGTAAAATCATTGGACTAAATCAGTATGGCATTCCGTCAGCCATATAACAGGTCCTCCAAATGGCGACATGGCTACTGAAAGACATTGGAGAAAACACGAAGTAGAATTGACAAGAAATGTGAAACAATTTAAGAACAAATGCTCATTTGGGTTCAGGTGGTAAAGGATTTAAATTTGGAAATAATTGGTTGCTTAATTTTTCAGAAGATGATGTATCGGCAGCATAATTTTTAAATAGCTAAAACAAGGCATTGGATAAATGTTGAAATGGGCAAATCACATAGAGTTAGGGATGACAAGGTGGAGTTGACCAGCGGAAAAAGGAACAACTCGAAAGATAATTAGATATAAACAGATAGATAGATAGATAGATAGATAGATAGATAGAGGAAGTGCCTGCAGTGTAATGGTTATTATCGTAGGAAATGGACACGAGTTCAAATCCTGAATGAGACTGATTGCATTTCACATAGCACTAATACCCTTGGGAAAGGTAAGAATCCAATTATTCTCTCTCCAGCTATGGGTAAAATAGTAGGGCAGACTAGGTTCTTCAGCCTTGGTGAGGCAATTAGTCTAGGAGAAGGAAAACTCTGAATTCAAACCTGTTAAACTCTGCTTAAAAAAAATTGACCTTGTGTCATATCCTGCCCGAGCAGAAGGGTTGGTAAATATAGATGGATAGATAGAAAAAAGACTGAGATTGATAGATAGACTGATGGATAGATCGAATGGTAGATGGATTTAAATAAACTGAGAGAGAAAGATAAATGGATATAAACAGATATATAGATAGATATAAAGATAGATAGATATGAAACGACTGACAGGCTGATAGATAGATAGATAGATAGATATGAAATGACTGATAGATAGATTTCAATAAACTGAGAGGGAAATATAAATAGATATAAAGAAATCAATAGATTGAGAGATAGATTAAAAAAACTTGATATATATATTACTGAGCACATACAAATAGAGAAATAAAAAAACTATAATTCGAGAAAAAGTAACGGAACATTAGAAATCTACTAATGATTACAGTCAAACATTTACAGATGAATCAAATTTAGGCTTTAAATAACCACAAGGAGTTGATATTCTATTAAGATTTCAACTGGTATTTGATAGGAACTTCAAAACTTATTAGTATCACAAACAGTTTTTTATTAGTACCACAAATAGTTTTAATCAGTATCACAAATAGTTTTTAATTAGTACCACAAATATCTTTAATTAGTATCACAAATAGTTTTTTATTAGTACCACAAATAGTTTTAATCAGTATCATAAATAGTTTTTAATTAGTATCACTAATAATTTTTTATTAGTACCACAAATATTTTTAATTAGTATCACAAATAGTTTTTAATCAGTATCACTAATAGTTTTTTATTAGTACCACAAATAGTTTTGATTAGTATCACAAATAGTTTTTAATTAGTATCACTAATAGTTTACTTGAAGCTGAGATTTCCAACAAATCATCATCTGTAGTTACTTAAAACCATATAGCAACATTAAATAGTCCTACAAGGACTGACAGCCTGGTTGATTGGTTGTTTTGTTTACTGCGTATCAACCCTTTTTTGGTCATTTAATGCCAAATTAAGTCATTTTGATAAAAGTTTCAAACAATTCAGTCTAATACAAGTACAGTTTTTCTTTATTCACCATTAGATGCCAAAACAGTTCTATTTCAAACATTCAGTTTAGCATAAGTACATAGAACTCTTTTTGACATTTAAACTATTTCAGGCAGTTCAGTCCAACACAAATATGTAGTTTAGTTCTATTTGACTAATAGATAGGACCCTATCAGGTACTACTACTGTGGGTCAGAGTGGACCTGGGAGTGATGGCAATGAAGGGGTACTCCACATTCCCAAAAGCTCCAGCATTACTGAAGCCTCACCATTAGATTGTTTAGTGTCGTATCCAGGACACTCTTTGAGGGAGTCTTACCCCTCAGCAAAGTTGCAGTCAATGTATTATGTAACCCCAGCCTACTGGGACAGGATTGACAGGCATGAAAACTAACTAACCAATCAACCAACTTAGATTTGGTCGCAAATCACAAATATTGAATGCTTGGTGAGGATGAAACTCAAGGCTCCATCATAATCAACCAATGAGATGAGCTCGCTGAACACTGTGGTATGTCTTATTTATTAATCATCATCATCATCATCATCAAGTTGAGCTGACAGTGTAGACTTTATATATATATATATATATATATTAAGTTAGAAATTACCATGACAAGAAAATCTGGCTCACACCTACACATGACATATGGAGCACTGAACAGCTGTTTCGACCTTATTAGGTCTCATCAGCAGTGCACACCGTGATCTCCACCACTGGAGATTGAACCAACAACCACAGTATGGAGAAGCCAAAACTCTACCACTGGGCCACTGGTTCATGTCACGAATAAGTGGTGGAGATCACGGTATGCACTGCTGATGAGACCTAATAAGATCAAAACAGCTGTTCAGTGCTCTGTATGTCACGTGTAGGTGTGTGCCGGATTTTCTTGTCATGGTAATTTCTAACTTAATATATCAATTCCTCCATTCATAATTATAATAATATTTCCTGCTCATGAGGCTTACGTTATGAGGACTCGTAACACCAACTTGGGAACATGTAGCCCCGGAGGTGGCCATGTCTGCTGTAGGGAATACATACCTATAAAAAAGACACATTAGATCAAGTGGTCGCGCAATTTACCATGACTTGTTAATTCAGGATCGCTTATACGTGACATAAACCAGTGGCCCAGTGGTAGAGTTTCAGCTTCTGCATGCTGTGGTTGTTGGTTCGATCTCCAGTGGTGGAGATCACGGTGTGTACTCCTGATGAGACCTAATAAGGTTGAAAAAGCTGTTCAGTGCTTCATATGTCACACATAGGTGTGTGCCGGATTTTCTTGTCATGGTAATTTCTAACTTAATATATCAATTCCTCCATTCATAATTATATATATATATATATATATATCAACTATTTGTGAACCTGGTAGTTAACAGCAGACAGTAAATGATTCATGCTGTAGTGAGTTTCTTTCATTTGTACTGAATGCCCCATAGGGATAGATGAAAAACTATTCCCATTATGCAGAAGAACTGCTTTGAGACTTCTGCTGGATGAGTCAATAAAAAGTTTCCATTCCATAGCATCATACACTAAGCCCATTGATTTGAACAATCCAAATATGTTTTGCAATAAACCAATGATGACTTATTCTGAATATGAAAAACTGTTTTAATTCTCTTTCTTGGTCTCAATACCAGTAGAACATTGTTCCTGGTGCTTACACGTTTCTCTTTGAGTTGTGAACCCAGCAGCTGATCAGACTCAAAAGTTCAGTTATCGTGTCAGGTCATTGAGTTCTGCTTGTGTCAAGGGTACTCACTGGTCGTCCTCTTCTAGCTTGTATGCATTATCCCCAACTACAACAGTCATGTCACTATGTTTGGAATCTGAGCAATAAACTATGTTGCCATCTGGCTCAGGAATTGGAAGGTCTGGGCCATGAAGGATAAGTCTAATGGCAAGAAAAACATTGGGATATTGGACATGGTGTTTGTTCTTGTGATTGATTCCTTTTAGATTTTTCATGAAGAAATAGTGGTCTATAATGTAATCTTTTCCATCCCTGTCACCCATCACTCATGGCATGTCTTCTGTAGTACATCCTGTGCCTGAGCACAACTAATATAAATAAGTTCTTGCTGGTCGGCCAACATTGGCATGTCTATGTTAAAAGGTACATGGGAGAACATCACTTATGAGCTTGTCTTTGCTTCTCCAGCAGTGTCCACCATATCTTGTTTGTCTTATTTGGAAGGCTTTTGAGATAGGAGGTAAGTGGCCGTTGGGTGTTGCTTCCAGGATTTGTTCAAGATAGCTCATATCATCCTTGCATAGTTCCCATCTAGCTTTTACTCTACGTATTTTGTTGGCATCCATGAGGTGCATCCATATTGTAGTATTGATACGACTGCTGTTTGGAAGAAGTCCCATTTTATTTCATCGGAAAGATTAGACTTCCATATGATTGATAGCAGTCCATACCTTTACTAAGTGTATATTAACATCATTTTCAGTAAATAAGATACTGCTGCAGATGTACATGAACTTTTCTACTAATTTTAGATGTTCAACACTCAGAGTAGGGATGATTCCATCTCCCCATCTCATTTAAATACACTCTCTTATTAATAATTTTTTAAAAATTCTTGCTATCTTTCTACCATTATCAAAAGCCTTATCACAAATTAGGATATCAAATCAAGAAAAAAAAGTTCTAAAAAATTTCTTATTTTGGGGATTTCTTTGACAACCTTAATCAAAAAAAATAATCACTTCCTAAGCCATTGAAGTTTCATTCAAATTTATGCCAGTAATACAAAATGGTTCAGTTTTTTCATTGTCTTATATTTTAATGAAACTTCAATGGCTTAGACACACACATAGGAAGTGATTAATTTCCTTATATATATACATATATAGAGAGATAAAGAGAGAGAGAAAAAAGAGAGAGAGTGTTCACCAATGGTCCAGAAGGCCCGGGTTCAGTTCCAAGTTATGTCATATCAAAAACTAAAAAAATGGTACTTAATTCCTCCTTGCTTAACACAGCATTATAAGGTATGGATCAAGGAAAAGTGGAGCAATCCAAGGAAAGAAAAAATTACCTCCCCTACACCACGGTGTTGTAGCTATTGAAAAGGAAGCCTTCGAGTTGCCTTTGTCTATGATTGATCAACTTACATAATCCAAATACATACATACATATATATATATATATATGAGGTCTGTCTGAAAAGTAATGCCACTAGTGTGTTGTGGGAGCAATGAGTGAAAGAGAAATAAGCATATTGTGGGATCATCTAATATGATATCTTGAGAGTACATAACTCTAACCATATTTACCCAACCCCTCCACTTGGGCAGGATATGACACAAGGTCAATTTTTTAAAGCGGAGTTTAACAGGTTTGAATTCAGAGTTTTCCTTCTCCTAGACTAGTTGCCTCACCAAGGCTGAAGAACCCAGTCTGCCCTACATAACTCTAATCTTAGCTTTCTGCAACCATTGCATTTTTTCTCACATGCTTTTGTCAACACTACCTCTTTTTCTGCTTGTTCAGCTATGAACACTGAGAAATGGATGAACTTGAAAGTTCTGATCTTATTGTGTTAGTATAGCGTTTATTCTAAGGCTAACAGCAACAAATAAATGAATTAATACTTCATTTAATTCTAACAATTTATTAACCAACACATGAAACAATCAATATCAATATACAGTCCTTCCTGTGTATAAAGTTAAGTTCAAGGGACTAACTTGAGCACTGAAGAAGATATCTTAGGGTTGTCTTTCTGAGAGCTTTTAATGTCCCTGCCTCACAGAATGCTGGGTGGAATCTATCTGACTGTATGGGATACACATTTTTTCTAGTCTTAAAATAAGCAATAAAAACATACTTAAGAACATTCAAGAAATTTAGGATCAAAACCGTATTAGCATTTAAATTACATTTTTATATTTTTCAACCAATCAGCTAAAAACATAGAATAGAACATTCTAGAAAAATAGGATCGGAAGTGAACTAACAGAAAATATTTAGGCTCGAAAATAAAATAGTAAAATACAAATCTGATGGGTCAATAAATGTCTACGCGCCAAAGTTTTAGGACGATTCTTTGATCCACCTGTAGGATATAAATAACAGAGTTAGGGAGCCATACACACAAGCTTACACACAGACGAAGACAAGCCACTAAGCCAGCAAAGCAGTACCCGATACTATGTCCGGCAAATTCCTTTCCTTCCTCAACTAAAGTTCATGACCTCTCTTCAGATGGCCGAGAATCACATTCAAAAGAAAAACCAGACAAACTTTCTTTCATCAAGAATGAATCGCCACAATCATAAAACAAGACATGAACTTAATGTAAGTAAGAACGACTTATTTACGGACTGCGTTAACATGAACATACACACATCTTTAAACAAATTTATTTTCTTCTTGTCAAACTTTATTTTCCAAAAGGCCATTTGCACATCATGTATTTTGTTTGTTTTCATATTCTGTTATATGCATATTAAATTGTTTGTTGTTTAATGTTCGTTGTGTTCTATTCCATTTCTTTTACGCGATTGTAAAGTTTTGTGTTGTATTTGTGGTGGAAATAATTAAGAGAGCAATACCCGTAAAGTATGAATGCACATCTACTGAAATAACCAAAATTACATACACCCACCACAACTGTATTTTTGATTTTGTGCTAAGACTTCTGGGCTCATCAGGTGATTAGTATATCCAATCACAGAGAGCCTCTCCCTCACTCACTCACTCCATACACAGGAATTACCATTTTACTGACCCAACAGTCTAGTTGTTGAAATGTTTCAGCAAGTGTATGGAGATAACATCATGTCAGCTACAGGTGTTTTTGAGTGGCACAAGAGGTTCAAAGAGGGTCACAGGGAGGTGAAAGACGGCCCCAGGAATTGGACTCAGGTCAGCTGTTTGAATGTTTACAATTAAGTAGGATATGAAAAAAAAAAGTTTTTCGAAGATCATCACAGAAGATTTGAGCATATTTGAAAAGTAACAGGAGTGAGTGTACAAAGAATCCAGCAGTTCCTGGCTGAAAGGGACATAATTGTCCGGGAATAACCTCTCTATTCACATGATCTTGTTCCCATGTAACGTTTTTCTTTTTCCTAGGTTTAAGGAGATTATCATTTTGAAGGTGTGTAAGTAAAAAAAAGTAAAGTTGGCGACTATAGTCAAGGGTAACCCGAAGGCTCCATTTTCGATAGATACTACACCGAGGTGTAGGGGAGGGCGCTACTCCTTTCCCTGGATTGCTCCACTTTACCCTTGATGCGTACCTTATAATGCTGAGTGTTAAGCAAGATAGCATCAAGTACCATTTTTTGAGTCTTTGGTATGACTCGACCTGGGATTGAACCCAGATCTCCCGAGCCATTGGCGAACACTCTAACCATTATGCCAATGTCCGGTGTGTAGGCTGTCAAAAGGACCATAACAACAGACCAGAGGATGGGGCATCCCAGAAGAATACTTCCAGCAATCCATAGAGGCATGGCAGAGCAAAATGGGTAAGTTCATTAGACTTGAGGAGGATTACTCTGAAGGAGAAACCATGTAGTTTATTGTTTGGAATTGATATAAATTTTCTGCGACAACAGTCTTTTTATTGTTTTAGACACATTTTGTATATATAAATAAAAGTATGTAAAGAAATATAATGCAAATAGATGTTTATATTTGACTGAGAGCTGACATTTTAAAGAGACTCACTGACAATTACTTAATCTACAATAAAAAAAAAGAAAAGAGAGAAATAATATTTTGAGGCAGTCTTCATTTCCTAGCTGCAAAGGTGCATCCAAAGTCGACTTGCTAAATTTTGTAAAAAAAATGGGTGAATATGAAATTATATAAAATGAAAAGTAACCTTTAATTGAAAAGATGAAGGCTAAAGTTTTTTTTTTAGATTTATTTGTTAAAAAACAAAATTTTGAACCTACAATGCCAGGAGATACAATAGCAAGACATCATTATTTGACTCAAATTCAACATTTTAGAAAAATGAGATAACTTGAGGTATACAATTTCTTTCTAGGAACAAAAAGAATTGAAAATAAGAAAATGAGATACTTCATGAAAATTTCTGCAATATTTGAGGAGGTAACTTGAGAAATGAACATATACAAGGCCTGTCATGGGAACAAAAAGGGGCCTGTCGGTGGGGCTAATAGTTGAGCTTAGAGTATACTGATTACAGAGAGGTAAGATTCCCTACCAATAACAAAAGGTTGCCCAGTTGGCTGGGACTGTAAAATACACTGACTACTTCTCTGCAGAGGGGTGAGACCCCCTCAAAGAGTGTCTTGGCTATGACACTAAACAATCTGATGGTGAGGTTCCATAATGCCGGAGCTTTGGGGAATGCAGAGTACCAGTTCATTGCCAGCACTCCCAGGTCTACTCTGGTTCAATGTACGGGTCAAATAAAGCTAAACAGTGTACTTATGCTGAACTGAATTGCTTGAAATAGAATTGTTTTTGACATTGACACTGCATACTTATGCTCAAGTGAACTATTTGAAATAGAACTGTTTTTAAAGAGAACAAACTGTGTTCTTATGCTAAACTGAATTGTTTGAGATAGAACTGTTTTTAAATAGAAAAAACTGTGTGCTTATGCTAAATTGAATTCTTTGAAATAGAACTGTTTAGACATTTAACTGGATTTAAAAAAAAATATTCTTATTCTGAACAGAATTGTTTGAAATAGAACTGTTTGTGACATTGAAACTATGTACTTATGCTATATTGAATAATTTGTAATAGAACTCTTTTGAGATTCAATTGAGTTTTTAAGAAAATATTCTTATACAAAACGGAATTGTTTGAAATTTAACTCAGCATTAAATGATGTGAAAAGGGTTGATACACCGTAAAACCAAATCAAACCAAACAAAAGGTGTGTCCTACGTAAGACACTAAACTGCATCCAATGATGAGGTTTAACTTCCGGAACTCTGGGGAGGGTGAAATCACGTCTTTATTGCCATTACAACCAGACCCACTCTAACTTGGTATGATAGAACTTTTTGGGGCCCTATTTGTGGATCAAATTGACGTGTTTAAAAATGATTCTTATTAGATAGGAAGACTAGATATCCTATAACTATTACAACTGTATACAAAAAGCTCTTTGCCTAGTCAGCTGGGGCTGTAGAATACACCGACAGCACCTCTACAGAAGGGTAAGACCCCCTCCCCCATGAGTGCCCTGTATATGATACTAAAAAATCTGGTGGTGACGTTCAATAATGCTGGGAATTCGGAGAATTATGAGCACCCTTTCATTGCCATGACTCCCAGGTCCACTCTGGCTCGGAATGGTTGCATCTGATAGGGTTATCTATTGAACTAACTGCATATTTATGCTAGACTGAATTAGAACTGTGTGACTAAACTGAATAGCTCGAAATAGAAATGTTTTTGACAATCAAACTGTACTTACATTTAAACTGCGTGCTTATGCTAAACTGAATTGTTTGAAATGGAACCATTTTTTGACATTGAAACTCTACTTACACTAAACTGAGTTGTTATATATAGAACTGTTTTGACATTTAACTGTGTGTAAACAAATGTACTTATACTAAACTGAATTGGCTGAATTAGAACTGTTTGAATAAACTGAATAGCTTGAAATAGAAATGTTTTAGACAATTAAATGGTGTACCTATGCTAAACTGAATTGTTTAAAATAGAACTGACTATTTGGATAAAAATGGATTTAGCATTAAATAACCTAAAAAAGTTGATATGCCATAAAAAACTCAACCAACCAACCAACCAACCAACCAACCCAAAAGCTCTTTGGAAACAACAACACAAACTTAAATTTAAATATTCAATGTATCAAATTCCCTTAGCTCTGACATGCTATTAAAGTAAATCAATCAATCGGAAATTTATAAATTTTACAAAAAATGGTGTGATGGTTATCGTTGTAGGAATTGGACATGGCGACACGAGTTCTAATCCTGGACGAGACTAATTGCATTTCACATAGCACTAATACCCTTGGGAAAAGTATGAATCCAATTATTCTCCCTCCAGCTATGGGTAAATTGTAGGACAGACTAGGTTCTTCAGCCTTGGTGAGGCAACTAGTCTAAGAGAAGGAAAACTCTGACTTCAAACCTGTTAAACTCCGCTTAAAAACTGACCTTGTTTCATATCCTGCCCGAGTGGAGGGGTTGGGTAAATAGGATAAATTTTTCAAACCCCATCTAAAAAAGAGTGTCCTGATATGACACTAAACTGTATCTGATGGTGAGGCTACAGCTCTCGAGATCTGGGCAGTGTACCTCTTCATTGCCACTACTCCTGGAGTAGCAGTATCTATTAGGATCCCTCTAAGGGCCAAATAAAGCTGTTTGAAAATGATTAATATTCAATAGGACTGTGTGTAAACAAAAACATCTTAAGAAATAACTTGCCCAGTCAGCTGGGGCTGTAGAATACACTGACTGCTAAGACCCCCCCCACAACGAGTGTCCTGGATATGACACTAAATAATCTGATGGTGAGGTCCCAGCAGTGCTGGACCTTTGGGGAATGCGGAGTACCCCTTCATTGCCATCGCTCCCAGGTCCACACTGGCCTGGAGTGGTAGCACCTGATATGGGTCCTATCTATGGGTTAAATACAAGTAACAGTATACTTATGCTAAACTGAATTGTTTCAGTAAACTGAATAGCTTGAAATAGAAATGTTTTTGACAATTAAACCGTACTTACATTTAAACTGCATGCTTATGCTTAACTGAATTTTTTGAAATAGAACTGTTTTTCGACATTAAAACTGTATTTACACTTAACTGAATTGTTATATATAACTGCTTGAATAGTTTGAAATGGAAATGTTTTTGACAATTAAACTGTGTACTTATGCTAAACTGAATTTGTTTTAAATAGAACAGATTATTTACATAAAAATGGATTTGGCATTAAATAACCTACAAAGGTTAATATGTCATAAAACTCAACAAACCAAACCAAACCAAACTTAAGAAATAACAGCACAAAAACGTAAATATGAATATACGATTAAGATGATTTTCTGACATTCAAGCTATGAAATAATCTTAGATAAATCGACATGGCATTCAATCATTGAATTAATTAATCAAACTCCAACAGTGATACTACAGTTAAGTCACGACTCATCGATTGATCAAATGGATATGTTTTGATATGGTTTGGCTTTATTTGAATGTATGGTATATCAACCATTGTTGGTTATTTGAGGCCAAATCCAAATTTATAATTTGTAACACGCATTTTGTAGATACATAGTTAAAGGATCAAACAGTTCTATTTCTAACAATTCAATTTAGCTGAAGTCAATAAAGTTAAATGGTTCCAAGTATTGCTACATATCACTAACAATTCAATTAAAAATCAGTCATTTGTTTACACACAGTTAAATTATCAAACTGTACAATTTCTAACAATTCAATTTTGCATGAATCAAAGTTAAATGGTTCCAAGTATTGTTATGTATTACTAACAATTCAATTAAACATCAGTCATTTGTTTACACACAGTTGAATGATCAAACAGTTCTATTTCTAACAATTCAGTTTAGCATAAGTTAATTTTCTGCACTCATTTTAAATGTCAAACAGTTCCATTTGGTGCATAGATAGGACCCTTTAAAATGCTACTACTCAGTGCTAGAGTGGACCTGGGAGTGCTGGCAATTAAGGGTACTCTGCATTCCATCATTACTGGATTGGTTTGGTTTAGTTTTGTTTCTTTATTTAATGGCATATCAACTTTTGTAGGTAAGTTAATGCCAAAGCCATCCTTCTAGAAGAACAAAGGTCATACTATTTAACCCATAGCTGGGAGGATAAGGAGATTCATACCTTTCCCAAGGGTATGTGTCAGAAAGTGAATGTAATAGTGTGACTGGAGTTCAAACTCGCATACTATGATTCTGTAGTCCAGCACTTTAACTATCACACCACAAGGACACCCCCAGCATTACTGGAATCTCACCATCAGATTGTTAAGCGTCATACCAGGACACTCATCAGGGAAGGGTCTTGCCCCTCCACAAAGATGCAGTTGGTGTATTCTACAGCCCCAACTGACTGGGCTAGTTTAGAAATGATTCCTGTTAGATAAAGATACTTTGTATCTGATAACTGTATTCAGAAAGCTCTTCACAAACAACACAAATTAAACTATAGATATATGTGCATAAAATAATATAAGATGGGTTGAGTTACAGTTAAAATAAATCAGTAAATCAGGGGTGGGGTCCTCGTGGTGTCATGGTTAAAGTGCTGGATTGCAGAATCATAGTAAGCGAGTTCAAACTCCAGTTGTGCTATTACGTTCTTTTTTGGACAAATACCTTCAGGAAAACTATGAACCCTCTTATCCTTCCAGCTATTAGTTAAATAGTATAACAACTGTTCTTCTAGAAAGATGGATTTGGCATTAAATAGCCTAAGAAGGTTGATGTGCCATTAAACAACAAAATGAACTAACAAAATCAGTCAAAAAAATCTAAATTAAAAATTTGTTTAAAAGTATTATCTGATGAAGATTATGCAGAGTGAAGTGTCATGATGCATTTACAAACTTTCTATGAAAATGGTTTCCTTGTCTTATTTATCTTCCATTATGTCAGATATTTTCAATTTCATTATGTCAGATATTTTACTTTGAATTATGTTGGGTATTTTTTCTTCCAATTTGTCAGATATTATAACTTCTCTTATGTCAGTTATTTTATCTTCCATAACATCAGATATTTTATCTTTTATAATGTCAGCTATTTTATTTTCCATCATGTCAGATAATTTATCTTCCATAATGTTGAACATTTTTTTCTTCCATTATATCAGATATTTTATCTTTTATAATTTCAGCTATTTTATTTTCCATTATGTCAGATAATTTATCTTCCATAATGTTGAACATTTTTTTCTTCCATTATATCAGATATTTTTTCTTTTATAATGTCAGCTATTTTATTTTCCATTATGTCAGATAATTTATCTTCCATAATGTTGAACATTTTTTCCTCCATTATATCAGATATTTTTTCTTTTATAATGTCAGCTATTTTATTTTCCATTATGTCAGATAATTTATCTTCCATAATGTTGAACATTTTTTCCTCCATTATATCAGATATTTTATCTTTTATTATGTCAGTATTTCATATTTCATTATGTTGGATATTTTATCTTCCATAATGTTTAAAATTTTTTCTTCCATTGTGTCAGATATTTTATCTTCCATTACGTCAGATATTTTATTTCCATAATGTGGACATCTTTTCTTTCCTTTTGTCAGATATTTAATCCTCCATTAGGTCAGATATTTTATCTTCCATAATGTTGGACATTTTATCTTCCATAATACTGGAGAGTTTTTTCATTGTGTCAGATATATTATCTTCCATAATTTTTGATTTTTTACCTTCAATAATGTCAGATCCTTTATTTTTCATTATGACAGATATTTTTTCTTCCATTATGTTGGATATATTATTCCCACAATGTTTCAGCCGATATGTTCTCTGGCCTTCTTCAGTTGTTTGTCAAACTCGGGAACCTACACGGAACTTTGAACAACATCCTTTATTGAATCCACGAGGGTCGTTTGTTCTAATTCCATTAGCCATAACCAGGTACAAGTGTTAAGTATTCCTGTATTGTTACTTGCTTGCAGTCAGGATTGAACATCAACCTCCAGAAGAAGGCTGGAGGACATATCAGCCGGGACGTTCTGGAAATAACAATAAAGATGAAGACAATAGTTCGAAAACCCTTAATGATAAAAATTCTGATGATGTTATCCATATAGAAATAATGTGTTAATCTGATTATCTGCAAAGGTTATTGGTTGAAGTGAGTGCTCGATTTCTTTTATTAGTTTCTATACAGATTCTTTTGTTGATGTCGAGCTGTAGGAGTTGTTTGAAATTCTTTCTGGGAGGAAACGATCTTTCTCGACCTTAACAACCTGCTATATTTTTTCCTGTATTGAGAAGCAGCTTCTCTGACATTTAAACAGAAACTTCTCACATCGGTACCAGCAATAGTGTCTTGGTATTTATAGATTTCCTACCCATTCAGATGGGGCTGTAGAATATACTGACTGCATCTCCTCAGAGGGGTAAGACTCGCCCAACAAGTGTCCTGAATATGACATTAAACCATCTTATGGCGAGGCTCTAGCCTTGGAGATTTGGGTAATGTAGAGTACCCCTTCATTGCCATTACTCCAATGTTTACTCTGACCTGGAGTGGTAGCACCTGATAGGGTCCTATCTATGGGTCAAATAGAACAAACTGTGTGTGCAAACAAATGACTGATGTTAAATTGTGACTGTTATATAGCAATACTTGAAACCCTCTCTTGCCACCCTTCACTATCATCCATTCCTTCCAGCTGGTCCTCAGGACGACATCCCGTATAGGCACAGAGTTGCTGTATGTAAGTTCTAGCTGGTTGTCCTGCCTTTGCTCGTCCATGTGAAGGGGTCCACAGGAGTACAACACTTATGAGTTTGTCATTACTTCTTCAGCAGTGTCCTGCATGTCTGGTTCGTCTAACTTTGATAGTTTTCTTGGTGGGGGGGGAAAGTGGCCGTACAGCTGCTGCTTTGTGGTGTGCTGCCTCCAGGACTTGTTCAATATTGCTCACAGCATTCTTGTGCAGGTACTGTCAAGCTTTTTCTCTATACGTTTAGTTAGTGTCCATGCAGTGCATCCATACAGCAGTATCAACACAACCACTGTTTGAAGGAAACTGTGTTTTATTTTATAGGTCAGATCTGACTTCCATATGTCCGATAGCATATCGATAGCTGTCCATGCCTTTGCTAGTCATGTGTTGAAAAATAGGACCTGGCATTAAATGACCTACAGTGGTTGATATGCCATAAAACAAAACAAAACCAGTCCAGATCAAACCAAACCAATAAATTACTTTCTTTGGTGTTGGGAATGAATTCCACGTTCATCGGCTTATTAGAATATTTTTACGGCAAGCCTATGAAACAAGTAGACCAGTTCTTATACCTTGGTAGGAATATCTCATCTACTAAAAGTGATGTCAACATACACAGAGGTAAGGCATAGGCTGCTATTGATCATCATCATCATCATCATGTTGTGCCACCAGCACGGATATCCCTGACCCTCTCTTGCTACTTCTCCCTATCATTCATCGCCTCGGGCTGGTCTTCAGGGCTACATCCTGTATCCTCACATAGTTGCTGTATGTATGTTCGAGCTGGTCATCCTGCTTTTGCTTGGCCATATGCGGGGGTCCATTGGAGTACATCACTTATGAGCTCATCCTTGCTTCTCCAGCAGTGTCCTGCATGTCTGGTTCGTCTAGCTTGGATAGTTTTCATGATGGGAGGCAGGTGGCCGTATAGTTGGTGTCTTGTGGGGTGTTGCCGCTAGGACTTGTTCAATATTGCTCACAACATTCTTGTGTAATTGCCATCTAGATTCTTCTCCAGCCGTAGGTTAATGATTATATAGCAGTCTGATCTCTCTGATTAAATAAAATAGGAATTCTTCCAAGCTTTGGTTGTGCCAGTACTACTGTTTGATTGCACATCTTGGATTCAAATGAAACACTTGGAGAAAAAGCAACATGCAAGCCACACTAGGATGCTGCATGCTGTTTCAAATAATTCCTGGAAGATGCACTCTACAATATAGCAACTGTATGGCCACTTTCTTCCCATCTCATTAACCATTCAAGTAAGGCTAACTAGACATGCTAGGCACTGCTGGAGAAGTATGAAAGAACTCATAAGCAACGTTCTCTTGTGGAATTGAACCCATGGATAAACCAGTGTTGGCCACCCATCGAAAATTTACATACATTCGCTCTGTAACCAGGGCATGGCAACCAGTCTAGGAGAAGGAAAATTCTGAATTCAAAACTGTTAAACTCTATTTAAAAAATTGACCACGTGTCACATCCAGCTTGTGCAGAGGAGTTGGGTAAATATAAACATTAGCTCAGTAGAGACACTGAATGCCATGTGGAGGACTTGCCATCAGGGACGGATGATGCGAGAGAGAGAGAGAGAGAGAGAGAGAGAGAGAGAAAGAGAGGTAGTCAAGGAAATCTGTGCTGTTAGTATGCCTTGATGAGGGTGATAATTAGAAAAGAATGAAGCGGATGGAGAGTGTACGAGTCACAGACAACTTAATTCTCTCAATCCATTTTCCCAGGAACTGAGCATGAGGTCTCTGTAACTCCTCTAAATAGTTGGAATTTATGAAAACAAGACTCTTGAAATTCTGTTTCAGGCAGGAACTTATTGGCATCTTTCGGTTCAAAATATATTAAATTGGGATACGCTCCAAAGAAGCCACATACAAACCCTTAGGCACAGCGGATATTGACAACGTGACACCCTATAAATGTTAAATTGGTTATTCGAACCAAACATATTTTGTGTTTAAGATGTCTGAATTTCAGACAGATTTTGTCCGCAATGCCACAAGAGACACAGAATCGAAAACTCAGCTCTGGGCAGAGGTTTCCAATGTGAATTTTTATTACTGACTTTAGACTGGATCTCAGCAAAAGACATCAATAGCCATTTTCAAAGAGGAAAACATGCTCAATGCCACCCTTACTTTCTCAAATAAAGATTTCATATGGAACAAAACATTGATGATCATATTTACCCAACCCCTCTACTCAGGCAGGATATGACAGAAGGTCATTTTTTAAGCTGAGTTTAACAGGTTTGAAGTCAGAGTTTTCCTTCTCCTAGACTAGTTGCCTTACCAAGGCTGAAGAACCCAGTCTGCCCTACTATTTACCCATAGCTTGAGGGAGAATAATTGGATTCATACCTTTCCCAAGGGTATTAGTGCAATGTGAAGTGCAATCAATCTCGTCCAGGATTTGAACTCGTGTCACTGTGTTCATTTCCAACGACGATAACCAGTACACCACGGGCACCCCCAAAACATTGATGATAATCATTTTGGTAAGCATATTTCAATGCACACACACATACACACACACACACACACACACACACACACACATATATATATATATATATATATATACCTCAGAGAGTGTTCATCAGTGGCTCAGAAGACTGGGGTTCAATCTCATTTCAAGTCATACTAACGAAGTCAAAAAGTACTTGATATCTCCTTGCTTAACACTCAGCATTATAAGGTATGTATCAAGGGTAAAGTGGACAATCCAGGCAAAGGAGTAGCATCCTCACCTACACCTCAGAGTAGTAGCTCTTGAAAAGAGAGTCTTCGGGTTGCCCTCGACTATGATCACCAAATTTACTTACTATATATATATATGCTTGCCGTGTAATGGTCATTATCGTAATAAATGGACATTGCAAACTGGGATCAAATCACGGACAAAGCTATTTGCATTTCCCATTACACGCATACCCTTGGGAAAAGTATGAGTCCAACTATTCCAGGTGCAGGTAAATAGTAGGATAGACTGTCTCATAAATCTTGGCATGGTACCTTATCTAGAAGAAAAACTCTGAATTCAAACCTGTTAAGAACTGTTTAGAATGTCCTGATGCTGCATCCTGCTCATGCAGTTGGGTCGGGTGAAAAGAAAAAAAAATTTTTTTTATCAATATTAAGTATGCCTTGAGAGTATTCTATTTCCGTTGATATTTTAATGCCTATATTTTGAGTTATTTTGAGGGGAAAATAAATTAACTCTGCTATATAAGCTGCACACAGACTACTTTTTGTTGTGTCAAGTGTCATTTTGTCAGTGTTGTCCTATGAAGATATATACCTGAATATCTGTAGAAATCTGAGGGGTGTACTCACTTCTGTGATACACTGTATATATGTATATATGTATGTATATGCTAAATATATATATATATATATATATATATATATGTAAATATATCTATATATATATATATATATATAAATTTATATATATATATATAAATATATATATATCATCATCATCATCATGTCGTGCTGGTAGCACGGATATCTCTGACCCTCTCTCGCCACTTTTCCCTATCGTTCATCACGTCTGGCAGGTCTTCTGGACTACATCCCGTATCCTCACATTGTTGCTGAATGTATGTTCGTGCTGGTCGTCCTGCTTTTGCTCGGCCATGTGTGGGGGTCCATAAGAGTACATTACTTATGAGTTCGTCCCTGCTTCTCCAGTTGTGTCCTGCATGTCTGGTTTGTCTAACTTGACATAGTTTTCGTGATAGGAGGCAGGTCGCCGTACAGTTGATGTCTTGTTGGGTGTTGCTGCCAGGACTTGTTCAAGATTGCTCGCAGCATTATTGTGTAATTGCCGTCTAGCTTCTTCTCCGGCTGTTTTGTTCGAGTCCATGTAGTGTATCCATATAGCAGTATCGATGCGACCGCTGCCTGGAAGAAACTGCATTTCATTTTATCGGTTAGGACTAATTTCCATATAATCGATAGCCTATTGATAGCTGTCCATGCCTTCGTTAACCTCGTGCCAATGTCCTTTTTGGTTGATGCGACGCTGCTTCCTAGGTAAGTGAATTTGTCTGCTAGTTTGAGAGGGGTTCCATCTAGAGTGGAGATGTCACCCATTTGATTATAGCACATATATTCCATTTTGTGTGCATTGACATTGAGGCCTATGCCTGTGGCTGCTCGTTCCAAACTATGCAGTAGTGTTTCGGCTTGCTTGGGTGTATTTGCCAGTATCTCATCGGTAATTGTTTTTGCGGGGTACCTTCTGCTTCTTACATATATATATATACATATATATGTATATATAAATGTATATATGTAAAAATATATATACATATATATATATATATAAATATATATATATATATATACGTAAATATATATATATATAGATACTGTCTAGCCACACTGATGAGTTTGATAGAATGAAACAGATCTGTCTGTGGATGACTATTGATATATATATATATATATATAAATATGTAAATATACATATATATGTAAATATATATATATTTATATATATGTAAATATATATATACATGTAAATATATATATATATATAAATATATGTATATATATATATGTAAATATATATATATATAGATATGTAAATATATAAATATATATAAATATATATATAAATATATATATATATGTGTTAATATCGACCTATATATACATATATATATCTAAATATATATATATATATATATATATATATATATGTAAATATACATATATATGTAAATGTATATATATATATATTAAAAGAAGTATATATATATATATATATATATATATATGTAAATATACATATATATGTAAATGTATAAATATATATATTCAAAAGGAGTAGGTCCCATGAAGCCAATTTGTATTTTTTAGAATTTATTCATTTATTTTGTTCTTGCATACGTGTATGTTTCCAGCTTGGTGCTTTTGTCAGAGAACATGTATGGCATGTTAAGCCTAGTTAATGGGGTATTCACTGAGACTTGAACTCACTTGTGTTTCAAACAACAAACATGAGTTAGTTCAAGTTTCATTGAATACACCATTACCTAGGCCTTGTGCCATACATGTTCTCAGAAAAAAGCATCAAGTTGGAAACATGCACATATGTAAGAAAAAATTTGATAAATTCTAAAAAATACAAAACTCTTCGTGGACCTACTCATTTTAAAATGTTTCTATTCTCCCTTGAAACTTACAACAAAAAATTTATATATATATATATATATATATATATATATATATATATACAAGGATCATTAAATAAGTTTCCAGACTTTTTTCGTATGGGCACTTTTATTGATAGTATACACATGAAACTCTAGTCCCCTTTGAAGTAATCTCCTCTGGCTGTAATCCATTTGTTGTACCATGCCAACAACTTCTGGAAGACCCCATGGAAGTCCTCTTGTGTGAGCGTGTCAATGACCTTCATCACAGCCTCTTTTATTTCCTCAATTGTCTCATAACAACAGCCTCTAAGCTTAGTGAATAACCAAAGTCACAGGGAGCAAGGTCTGGACTATAGGGAGGCTGAGGAACTGTCTTGATGCCCATCTTGGTCAAATAATCTGTGACAAGGATGGAGTTGTGGACTAGTGCATTGTCCTGCTGGAAATGCCACTGACCCGATTTGAAGAGTGCTGGCCTCTTCCGACGGAATCTCTTCCAGAACTCCCATAAAACCTCAACATAGTAACCCTAACCCTAACCCTTTAGCCAGTCAACTCTGGTGTATTGACTTTCTTACTCCTTCCACACCTCTCATCATCTCTTACAGACTCCCTGCCTTCCTTGAATCACTTATGCCACTCAAAAACTGATGCTCAATTCATGCAAGATGGTCGAAAAGCAGTCTGAAGCATTCCATACATTTCTCTGGCATTTTTTGCACGTTTAAAACCGAATTTTATTGCATATCGTTCTTCTAAAGTGTCCTCATGTCCAGATTGCATTTTTGAAATTCACCAGCTGTGACAATCAGGATTTAGTAGGGTGTATTCCAATTGCTGCTGTAGCTGTTCATTTGAACCTGAAATTGGTCAGTAATCTCATAAGATGTATGGCAATAATATACTGAATTTCCAAGAGTCTATCACAATTTTAAATGCCTGTACAAAAAAGTCTGTAAACTTATTGAATACACCACATAAATTGCATTGTTTGAAATAGAACAGTTTTTACATTTATCAACAATATATTCCGTATTTAGTTAATATATTCCACATATATCATAATTTTATGCTTTCTTTTTCTTTTTGTCTCTCTTTTTCTTCCTTTTGATTCAAAATCTTTCTCGATAAACAAATGGAACATAAATTCTATACAATATTCCTGATAAGTGAAATGACGTAATTTAAAACATCAAACACTGATTCACTAATTAAACGGCCAACTTTTTCTTGTTATACAAAAATTTCCCTAGGTTTTTGTATTTTGCATTTTTAAACATCCATCATTTATTCAACACCACTAATATCACCCCTGATAGTCCTGATGATGTATAGCAATAACAAACTGAATTTCAAGAGTCAACGACAATTTTAAATGCCTGTACAAAAAAAGTCTGGAAGCTTATTGAATGCATCACGTATATATATCTATATATATATATTGTGGTGTTTGAGGCCTTGGGTTTCATGCTTTATGCATTCATCAGACTGAGTGAAAGGTTGTTTTTTTTTAATGATTAATATGATAATTTTTTTTTGAAAACCTTTCACTCAGTCTGATGAATGTGTAAAGCATGAATTCAGAAAGCATGAAACCAAGGGTCACTGACACCACCATGTAATATATATATATATATATATATATATATGATAAAGCTGTTACACACACACATAGATATATATATATGTATATATATAAGGTATTATTCGGTCCAGTTAAACCAGAGTTTGGAGTAATTCCTTCAGGACAAGAAAATCATTCAGAAGCTGAACATTTAAATTTTCCTGATAGAAAGCTCAACGTAACTAATATTACAGAGCAATACTTTCTTTAAAGAAAAAACCAAAGACCGGTTATTTTAGGATTATAAATTTATTTCCATCCTGTTTTGCGTTTCTGATGTAAACCAAAACAGGATGGAAATAAATTTATAATCCTAAAATAACCGGTCTTTGGTTTTTTCTTTAAAGGAAAATATATATATATATATATATATATATATATTCTTATATGTATAAAAGCTCTATCATTGATAATGAGCATTATTTAATAATACTGCAAAATTTGGTCCATTATTAACTTACCAAGTGAGTAAGTGATAACCATAAACAATTAGAGTATATATATATATATATATATATATATGAAGAGGAAAAATGAATAAGAAAACATTAATTATTCTTTATTTCTAAGTGTAATGTTTTGCGAACTTTCAGACCATTTTAAAACACAAAATGAACAGATGAGGAAAGATAATTTTCCAATAACCATGGCGACTGGTGACGTATATGATTTTGAGAATGTTCTTTTATTTGAAAAATTGAAAATCATTGGATGATAGTTTTAGCCAAGATTCTTGAAATATCTGGAGTACATTACAATTGAAATTATAAAATTATGAAAATTTTTTAAAACCAAAATTTGAAAATATTTCAATTGAAAATATCATTGCATTATTTAACTTCAACAGTAATACATAATTTTTCAAAAATATTTCTAAATTGTGTAAATGATTCTACCTTACCAAGTGGGTAGAGTGTTCACCAATGGTCCAGGAGACCAGGGTTCAATCTCAGGTCGAGTCATACCAAAGACTAAAAATAGTACTTGATACCTCCTTGCTTAAAACTCAGCAATATATGGTACGTATCAAGGGTAAAGTTGAGCAATGCAGGGAAAATAGTTGCGCTCTCTCCTAAACCTCGGTGTAGTAGCTATTGAAAAAAGAGCCTTTTGGTCGCCCTTGACTACGGTCACCAACTACTTATTCCACCAATGCTAGTTTGAAAAGTGAGCATAGAAAATTATTGAGATGGTTTGGTTTGGTTTGATTTCTTTGTTTGATAGCATATCAACCTTCATGGGTTATTTAATGCCAAAGCTATCCTTGTAGAAGAACAGTAATAATACTATTTTACCCATAGCATTTGTGTGGGGGAGGATAAGAGGATTTATTCCTTTCTCAAGGGTATTTGGTCAAAAGTGAATGTAATAGCATGACTGGAGTTTCATCTCACTTACTACAATGTTGCAGTCCAACATGTTAACAACAAAAATATCGAACCTATATCTTAAAAAAAATTGCTGGTGACCATAGTCGAGGGTAACCCAAAGGCTCCCTTTTCAATTGGTACCGCACCGAGGTGTTGAAAAGGACACAACTTCTTTCCCTGGATCCATACTTTATAATGCTGAGTGTTAAGCAAGGCATTTTTTGTGTCTTAGGCATGACTCGACCTGGGATTGAACCCCAGTCTCTCAGACCATTGGTAACTCGTCAGGCCAATGGCCCAGTTCTAGCTTAATTTTCTTTAACTACTATTTTAACCACAAAGTATATGATAGAAATTCCCTTCCTGATTAATGTGGTTAAATTGAGAAATGGTAGCAGGTTCTATAAGTTTTCAAGAGGATCTTTTGTTTAATTGATTGAGTGATAAATCGATTTTAACAGCATGTCAACCTATCTGGGGTTATTTTATGCCAAGAGGCTAGGCAATTGCATTCAGTATGTATTTATATTTACATTTTTTCTGAAGTTTTTTAAAAAGTTTTTTCTTACCAAGTATTATACAATTATTTGAAAACTGATCTATTTTAAAGGTATGTCAACCTGTCTAGGGTTATTTTATGCCAAGAGGTTAGGAAATTGCATTCAGTATGCATTTATATTTACATTTTTTCTGAAGTTTTTTAAAAAGTTTTTTCTTACCAAGTATTATACAATTATTTGAAAACTGATCTATTTTAAAGGTATGTCAACCTGTCTAGGGTTATTTTATGCCAAGAGGTTAGGAAATTGCATTCAGTATGCATTTATATTTACATTTTTTCTGAAGTTTTTTAAAAAGTTTTTTCTTACCAAGTATTATACAATTATTTGAAAACTGATCTATTTTAAAGGTATGTCAACCTGTCTAGGGTTATTTTATGCCTAGAGGTTAGCAAATCATTTTAACAGTATATTCATACTTACAATTTTGTGCAGTTATTTCTTAAGAGATTTTTTGTTTGCATACAGTCCTATTGAATATGAATGATTTTCAAACGGCTTTATTTGACCTGTAAATGGGACCCAAATAGATACTCCAGGAGTAGTGGCAATGAAGAGGTACTCCACACTGCTCAGATTTCCCGAACTGGAGCCTCACCATTGGATACAGTTTAGTGTCATACTCAGGACACCCTTTTTTAGGTGAGGTTTGTAAAATATTTCCATTTTTGATTGATTGATTGATTTTAATGGTATGTCTAACTATCTATGGTTATTTTATGCCTAGAGGTTCGGGAATCTTATACATTGAATGTTTATATAGAAATTTGGGAAGTTGTTTCATAAGAGCTTTTTGTATACAGTTATAATAGTTATAGGATATCTAGCATCCCTATCTAATATGAATCATTTTTAGACACATCCATGAGACCTACAGATAGGACCCTAAGAAGTACTTTCATTTTTGATTTGAGTGGACCCGGGAATAATGCAATGAATGGGTACTTCTTACTTCCCAGAGCTATAGAATTAGCGCCTTACTACCAGATGCAGTTTAGTGTCATACCCAGGACATACCCCTTTTAGGAGGGGGTCTGTAGGGGAGAGAGCATATTCTAAACCTTGAAATGACAAGGTAACAATAAGAAATAAAAGTAACATTTATAATCAGATGTAGGATTCTCTGTGAATAGATGTTATCACATTCAACCGAATTGAAGTTTTTGCAATGCTTAAGCAAAGGTTTAATTCAATTAAACCAAAAGCCAGAAGCTAAACAGAATTTCAGAGGAATATATATGTTGGGTAAACTTAATTAAAAACCTTTGTTTCAATAATTTTTATAATCATGCTGGTTATTTTCATTAAATTTGCCGCAATAAATTGCCTTTGGATTTATTCAAGGTTCCGTAATTTTTCATTATATAATAATTTGCTTTTTCTCACATTCCTTTATTTGTGGTTTCATTCAGAAAATAATTAGGATATTTGGATATGAACAGGGATATTTTTAAGGAGGGATTAGGAGTGTTTAAACCCCATAGAAATGTTTTTTTGATGTCTTGATAATTGTAATTGATTCAATTTTTGATTACATAAAGAGGATTCTGTAAAAATAATTTTGGTAAACATTTACCAAACTCATTTCTCCATCAAAATTGTGAAATTTCGTAAATTTTGTAAACATTTTGTAAATTCTGTAAATTTGGTTCATTTTGCGTAAATTTTATGAATTTTGTAAATTCTTAGCAAATTTTGCTAAATTTTTTACAATTTTGTAAATTATGTAAATTTTAAAAAAATTTTGTGAATTTTTTACAAACTTCTGTTGATTTTTTAAATTATTATAAATTTTATAGATTTTTTTGGAATTTTTGTAAACTTCTTATACTGAATTTTGTAAAATTTTATAAATCCATAGATTCTTAAAATCTTTTATATATCTAATACATTTAGTAAATTTAGTAAATTTTGAAAATGTTTGAAAAAATTTAAGTTAATTTTTGAAATTCTTTGTAAATTTTTGGTAAATTCTGTATAGAACCCCCCCCCAATCTTAGTGCTAAATGTTTTAATTCAGAACTTTTCTTTTGCCTAAACCAGTTCCTCTACCAAGGCCAAACAGCCCAGTCTAACCTACCATTCATAAATAACATAGGTGGGGAGGAGGACAGGTTGACCCATGCCTTTCCCTAAGGCATTAGCATGAAATGAAATTTGGAAACTCAGATTGTGACATCCATTTCCTTCGACGATAACCCTAACTTTAAATATAACTAACTTATAACAAAATACCAAAGGGGTTAACAGTTTAAAATGAATGTGAAGATATATTTTTCTGCCATGTACAACTGGAGATAATGGTTGTTGAAGTGATTTCGGCATAATGTAACCACACAAGGATTGAAATGCCTAAAAACCAACCAACCAACCAACCAACCAACCAACAAATCAATGAAGCAGTTTTTATTTAGGTTAATTTGTAACCTGTGTGCTCACAGTTAAATAATTTCAAGTATTGTTGTTTATTGTTTGCACACAGTTAAATAGTTTCAAGTATTTTCATCTTTATCTAACACAAATAATTCAATTTAATATGAATAATTTGTTTGCACACAGTTAAAAAGTTTCAAGTATGATAAATAATTAAGCAATTCTGTTTGATTTATAGATGGAACCCTAACAGGCATCATCACTCCAAGTCAGAGTGGACCTGGAAGTAATGACAATGAAGGGGTACTTCACATTCCCGAAAGCTCCTGAACTGGAGCCTCACCATCAGATAGTATACTGTTACATCCGGGACACTTGTTGGAGTAGTTTTACTCCTCTTGGCTGGAGCTGAAGAATACATCAACTGCAGAGGGGTAAGACTCCCCCAACAAGTATCATGACATAACACTACACAATCTTAGAGTGAGGCTCTAGTAATGCTGGAGCTTTGCTCCGAGGTCCACTCTGGTCTGGAGTGGTAGCACCTGATAGGGTCCTATCTATGTGCTAAATAGAACTAAACTACGTACTTATGCCAAACTGATTTACTTGAAATAGAACAGTTTTTAGCATTGAAACTGTACTCACGCTAAACTGAGTTGTTTGAAAAAAACTGTTTTGACAGTTAACTGTGTGAGGACAAAAACTATACTCATACTAAACTGAATAGCTTGAAATAGAAATGTTGTGAACTTACATTTAAACTGTGTACTTATGCTAAACTGAATTGTTTGAATTAGAACTATTTTGACATTTAACTGTATTTAAATAAAAACTATACTTATTCTAAACTGAATTGGTAGAAAGAAAACTTTATTTGTATAAAAATGGATTTTGCATTAAATAACCTACAACGGTTGATATGCCGTAAAACCAACTGAAATCTGCAATGATGCATTCAGCATATTTTAAACCTTACAAAATTATTCCTCAAATAATCTCTGATGCTAATTTTTGTCTAAAACTTTTTAAAATTCTATGTATACATGAGTAAATATGGTAATTTTATTTTCAAGGTTTTTAAATTTTATGTAACTGGGTACGAGCTTGGTTTAGTTTTATTTCTTTGTTTAATAGCAGATCAAACTTTACTGGTTATCTAATGCAAAAACCATCCTTCTAAAAGAATAGTTGTGGCATATCTAACCTATAACTGGGGGGATGCGGAAGTTCATACCTTTCCCAAGGAAACTAGTGCAAAAAGGAACATAATAACATGACTGAAGTTCGAACTCACTTGCTGCAATGTTACAGTTCAGTAAATTACCTTATTTGACAGCATATAAGATGTGTCAATGCATAAGACACACCCTGATTTCAGCTGGGCAAATCAAGAAAAAAATGAATAATATATAAAAATATTCGTAAATGGTACTGCCGTGGCTATATTCATGAGAGGGGATTTCGGTTAAACAATAAAAGTTAATAATAATATTTAATAATTAATAATTTAAAAATTAAATGAAAAATAATAGAAAAAAAATGAACACAATCCTATAAAAACTTTATTAAATTCAAAGATAAGAAAACAAAATAAAAATCTAAAAAATAAACTAAATATGTCATGTAAGATATTGGGATATTTAAAAAGACATTTTTGATAAAAAAAAAAGTGCTTTATATGCCTTCAAATACGGCAGCTACTATGCCATAGGGACTTCCCTGTAGTATTGTGTTTATGCTTGGAGGGGATCTCACTGGAAAAGCGTCAGGGTGGAAGAATCTCATGACGCACGCACAACGAGCCTTCTCGGGGTGCAGTTTTTCTTCCTTTTTGGTTTCGAGATGTGAAGAGGTTAAGATGCAGAGACAGCAAGGAAGGATTCATGGTAACCTTGGGATGTAGTAGCTGCCAAATTGAAAACGCAATTTTTCCCCTGCTGCACTGGTTTGAATGTGAGTAGTTGTTCACCTTATATTTTTCTTGTTTGGACATTTAAGTGTATAGGGTAGTGGCTGTGTGTTTTGTTATTCTCACAGTGAAAGAAGCATGTGAAGGTCCCACCAAGGTTTCGAGGTCTGAAGGAAGAACTAAAATTACTTGCTGTATTGTTGCCTAACTTCGTCTTCCATAAATAAGCAATAGAGAAAGAAATATAAATTCACTACGAATAGCTTGGAACAGTACAAAATCAAATGCAAAATAAAATGAGAGAACTGCCTGTCTTGAAATGGAGTGGAGAAATAAGGAGAAAAAAGAAAGCCAATGAAAGAATACCGTCTGAAAATATGATGGAATGTAGGATTTCATAGATAAGCAGAGTATATTTATGAATATTTTGTTTTTAGAGAAGGACAGACAAGCAAAGACATGGGTTGGTTATAAATACTGAAAATTATTTTGGGAAATATCTACTTTTTAGTTTTTCCATCAAAAAGAATATCATCTTCACCAACAAGACAACTATCCCACCAGAGTTGTCTCCCCCTTGCCTTAATTTAGTCAATCCCATACTATCATAAATACCCACTAATGAATTAATAAATTTCATGATATTTACTATGTTCATGCCAAATGCACATCTCAGAGCACCAACTACCACAATACTACCAACCTCAGTGAATACCTTTTGTGGCTTGAACTACTTTGGTCCAATGATATACGCACTACACATGTGTGTGAATAAAAATTTTTGATTCGCACTAGTATTTTTAATACTCCTTAAAAAAGAGTGTGATACTATCAAATACTATCTTTAATACCCGTCCACTGCACACTACCAACCAGCGATCCAACATAGCGTCAACTGCTTTGGTCACTGTGCGACTAGCAAAAGATTGATCCGATAAAAGTTAATATCTAAGGTTCAGGAACCTAAAATTTAGTCCACAGATGTTTGGCATAAAAAGAACTTCATACCTGCATTTAAACTTTTACAGAGATGCCCACTGTGCAATGGTAACCATTGAAGAAAATAGACATGGCGACACGGGTTCAAACCCTGGATGAGGCTGTTTGCATTTCACATAGCGCTAATACTTTTGGGAAAAGTATAAATCCCCTTATCCTCCCTCCAGCTATGGGTAAATAGTAGAGCAAACAGGGCTCTTTAACCTTGGTATGGCAACCAGTCTAGGAGAAGAATTCAAAACTGTTAAATTCCACTTAAAAATTGGCCTTGTGTCGCATTCTGCTTGTTGCGGAGGGGTTGGGTAAATATATATAATGCAATGAGACAACTGCAAGGTTGGATAGGGAATAACAACAACTGACCAGCACTCATAGAATAGCCAGCAGTCTGTTGTAATTATGCCAGTTTCTGCAGAAATGCCAGTAAGTTGGGAGAAAGAAAAACATTCCAAAGAGGGTTTTAGTAATCATAAAATGTTTGCTACAGTTTTGTGGAAAAATAAGATTAGGGAAAGATACCAAGGTAATGTAGTTATTGTTTTTGTTTCCCTTGTTGTTGTTAGAGCGGGAAAGTGTATGGTGAAGAGAAGAGAGAGAAAAATAAATATTAGGCTGAAGGAAAGTATGTAAAATTCTTTTTTTTTTAAAAGAGATAGAGTGGAGAGAGAAAGAAAAATAAGGAGAAAAAAGAAAGCCAATGAAAGAATACCGTCTGAAAATATGAAGGAATGTAGGATTTCGTAGATAAGCAAAGTGTACTTATGAATATTTTGTTTTTAGAGAAGGACAGACAAGCAGACAGAGACAGAAAGGGAGAAAAAAAAGAAAAAGCAAAAAAAGAAAAAGCAAAGAGAGAATCTAAAAAATGATGAAAGATGTTGGAGTTCTTACATAAACTGTATATATTGATGGACATTTTTTTTGAGAGAAAGAGAGAAACAGACACACAGACAGGAAAGAAAGAAAGAAAGAAAGAAAGAAAGAAAGAGTGAAAAGAAGAAAGAAGGAGAAAAAAGTAGGAGTAATGAAAAAGAAGAAGAATCTGAGAAATATGGAAAGATGTAGAATTTCTTATCTAAACTGTATATTTTAATAAATATTTTTATTTTGAAAAAGGAATAAATGACAGAAAGAGAAGGAGAAAAAGCAAAGGAAGAAAGAGAAAAAGAAAAAAGAAAAAAAGTAGAATGAATGAAAAAAGAGTTGGAGGAATGAAAAGAGGAAGAGAATCAGAAAAGATGAAGGTTTGTTTGTTTTTTAATGGCATATCATGCTTCTTGTGTTATTTAATGCCTAATCCATCCTTCTTGAAGAACAGTAGTGGTACTATTTAACCCATAGGAGAATAAGGGGGCTCATACCTTTCCCAAGGGTATTTGTCCGAAAGTGAACGTAATGGCGTGACTGGAGTTCAAACTCACTTATAACGATTCAGCAGTCAAGTGCTTTAACCATTATGCCACGAGTACACCTTCAAAAAGATGTTGGTTTTTAAAATATACTATATACTAATGAATATATTATCATTATAACTATTTGAGAGAGAGAGAATAAGAGAAAGAGAGGGATGGAGAGAGAGAGAGAGGGATGGAGCGAGAGAGAGAGGGATGGAGAGAGAGAGAGAGAGAAAGTGAGGGATGGAGAGAGAGAGAGAGGGATGGAGCGAGAGAGAGAGGGATGGAGAGAGAGAGAGAAAGTGAGGGATGGAGAGAGAGAGAGAGAGAAGAAAGAAATGGCAAAAAAAAGAAAAAGAGAAACAAAACAAAAATGTAGTAGGTGTAAAAGTTGGAGAATCTGAGAAAATATATAAATATGAGCTGTCAGCTTACATAAGGTACGAGGTGACTTTCGCCATTATTATTATTATTATTGTTATACATTATACATTATATTCGAGGCCCTAAATTGCACTTGAAACTTTTGCATATCAAGTTATGCATCCAATTACATTGAGGGCTGAGCACCAGGTCACTTAGTATAATTGGATACTATGTATAACTTAAAAATCCTGACGTGCTGGCAACATTTTGATTATAGATTTATAATCAGCATCTACCATTTAGTCTAAAACATGTATTAACCCCAGCAGTAAGAACCTTTGCAGACTACTGATATAAAATAGTCTTAAATTAATAATGATTATACTTCATTTAAGCAATTCAGTCAATTTAAGACTGATGCATCTACTATTACGATTAAGGAGAAAGCAATTCAAACAAATATCCGATTTGATGGTTAGTTGGTTGTTTGGGTTTTTTGGCATATCAGACTTTGTAGGTTATTTAATGCCAAATCCCTTTTTATGAAAATAGTTCTATTTCAAACAATTCAGTTTAGGATAAGTAAGCAGTTTAAATGTAAGTACAGTTTAATTGTCAAAAACATTTCTATTTCG
>OY757935.1:22698959-22731459 GCA_963585895.1 Sepioteuthis lessoniana
TTTAAGTATAAGTACGGTTTAATTGTCAAAAATGTTTCTATTTCAAGCTATTCAGTTTACTCAATTCATTTTAGCATAAGTAGTTCTATTTAACCCATAGATAGGGTCCTATCAGGTGCTACCACTCCAGGCCAGAGTAGACCTGGGAGCGGTGGCAATGAAGGGGGACTCCGCATTCCTCAAAGCTCCAGCACTGCTGGAACCTCACCATCAGATTGTTTAGTGTCATATCAAGGACACTCATTAGGGGGTATCTTACCCCTCTGCAGAGGTGCAGTCAGTGTATTCTACAGCCCCAGCTGACTGGGCAACATACCATGCTCGTCAAAATTAAAAAAGAAACTTCTAATGATAATTGTTATATAAACATTTCTTCACATTGGTTGTACAGATTGTGACATTTGACTATTTTATTCAGTAGTTTAAAGTGTCTAAAATTGCAATTTACGTGGATTGCTTCGTTTTCATCTCTTTGCTTAGAAAAATCAAATACGTAGAAAGAATTTTTAACCAATTTTCTGTTAGCTGCGCCATGTCTGCAGTCAAAGACTTGACCACTTACGTCTTTGGTGGTTTAATGGTTAGCAAGCTTTACTAGCCAACCTTCACGAGTGAGTTTGAGTCTCATTGGATGTCCCTGATCTTAGCAAAAAAAAAAAGCTTAGTAAATTACGAAGACTTGACCACTTACGCCTTGGGTGGTGTAATGGTTAACACGCTTGACTAGCCAACCTTCACAAGTGAGTTTGAGTTTCATTGGATATCCCAATCTAAACGAAAAAAAGCTTAGTAAATTACGAAGACTTGACCACTTATGCCTCGGGTGGTGTAATGGTTAACAAGCTTGACTAGCCAACCTTAACAAGTGAGTTTGAGTTTCATTGGATGTCCCAATCTAAACGAAAAAAAGCTTAGTAAATTACGAAGACTTGACCACTTGCCCAAATTAATTACGAGAAGGGATTTTTGATATTTACCTGTTGGGCTTGCTATCCCTGCTATTGAAGCCTCAACCTCTTACCTAACAAAGACAGGGACTTTAACTTGTAACAATATTCTCTATAGAGTTTCAACCAATGACGTTTGTTTAGAAAAATGAAATATGTTGAGAGATTTTTTTTAACAAATTGTCTCTAATCTGCGCCCGCCTTGTCAAAGACTTGACAAGTACGTCAATTCATTATTGTACAATTGAATTTTAATTGATCAATTATTTAGCCCTGTGCATGTGTATGATATGAATGAAAAGAAAGAGACAGTCGTTTTTTTTTTCAAAATAGGCACCAACAGTTTCTTTCAAGGGTTGTGCAGAAGGATAGATCAGTTTGGTTTGGTTTCTTTGTTCATTGGCGTATCAACCTTTATGGGGTAATCTAATGCTAAAGCTATCCTTATAGAAGAGAAGTAGAGGTAATATTTAACCTGTCATCATTATCATCATGTCGTGCCCCTGGCACGGATATCCCTGACCCTCTCTCGCCACTTCTTCCTATCATTTATCGCCTCTGGCAGGTCTTCAGGGCTACATCCCATATCCTCACATAGCTGCTGTATGTATGTTCGAGCTGGTCGTCCTGCTTTTGCTCAGCCATATGCAGGGGTCCATAGGAGTACATCACTTAAGAGCTCGTCCTTGCTTCTCCAGCAGTGTCCTGGTTTGTCTAACTTGGATAGTTTTCATGATGGGAGGCAGGTGGCCGTATAGTTGGTGCCTTGTTAGGTGTTGCCACCAGGACTTGTTCAATATTGTTCGCAACATTCTTCTAGGGAATAAAGTGGTTCATACCTTTCCAAAAGAATTAGTCGGAAAAAGAAATGTACTAGTGTGGGTGGAGTTTGGACTCGCTGACTCTGTGCCCCAGTCGGCTGGAACTGCAGAATACATTAACAGCACCTCTGCTGAGAGATAAAACTACCCACAATGAGTCTCTCAGATGTGACTCTAAACAATCTGATGGTGAGGCTCCGGTAATGCTGGAGCTTTTGGAGAATGCGGAGTACCGTTTTATTACCCTTGCTCCCAGGTCCACTTTGGCCTGGAGTGATAGCACCTGATAGGGTCCTATCTATGGGTCAAATAGAAGTAGACTGTGTGATTATACTTAAATGAATTGTTTGAAATTAACTTTTTCCATTAAACTGTGTGTAAACAAAAAACTGTACTTATGCTAAACTGAATTGTTTGAAATAGAACTGTTTTAACATTTTACTGTATGTTAAGAAAACTGTACTTATATTAAACAGAATTATTTGAACCTTTTATCAAAATAACTTAATTTGGCGTTAAATGACCAAAAAGGATTGATACACCATAAAACAAAACACTCTCTTACTATGATATTTCAGTCTAGCATGTTAACCACTGTACCATAGAGACTCTGTACAATTTAGATGTTTACCTTTAACTATTATAAGTTTAATCAAGAATTCTTTTGTAATTTATACAGTTTTCTTCGATTAGTGTTAATTCCAGAAAAATTTCTATTAGAATTATTTGAAAAGATCCTCACTCAGCAAGTCTATCTCTTAAATCATAGAAATTCAGAAATATAATGATTTCTGAGCAATCAATATTCTGATCAGAATTTCTGAGATGAAGAATAATCAATATTACACTCGAGGCATAATTGTATTTTGGCTAGTGACCTCAACTTGATTGTCGCAGTCCTAAGGTTTTGGTCTGTTGTGTGCACATTCATTTACTTTAGGTGGTCGTCACAAACATCAGGGCATTTTATATATTGAATAAAGTGCTTGGCATAAAATTCCTGGAATATTACCACCTGTATAGAGCCCTACTGGTGGTGTTTAGAGTACACTGAGTGCCCTTAAAGTGGAAAAACTTGTCTTTGCTTCTTTTATTTTAATATCTTGCACAATTCCGAGTGGATCGCCTATCACACCCTCTCATGCCTAATCTTGTATTTCTTTTGTTCTAGTTTGTGGCATTTGATTTTTGTATGGTTAACTGTTACATCTCTGACAACATATCACCTACACTTGCTATACTTCAGTGCATTATTAATTTTTGCTTTGATATATGTGGGGCCCAGCCAGCTGAGGCTGCAGAATACACCAACTGCATCGCTGCAGAGAGTCTCCCCACCCGAGTGTCCAGTGGCCCAGAATTTACCAGCTGTAGAATACACCGGCTACATCTCTGCAGAAAGGTAAGACCTCCCTTGTCCCATGAGTGTCCTGTGGCCCAGTCAACTGGGGCTGTAGAATACACCGGCTGCATCTCTGCAGAGAGGTAAGAGCTCCCTTGCCCCATGAATGTCCTGTGGCCCAGTCTACTGGGGCTGTAGAATACACCGGCTGCATCTATACAGACAGGTAAGACACCCCACCAATGAGTGTCCTGTGGCCCAGAATATACCGACTGTAGAATACACCGACTGCATCTATGCAGGCGGGTAAGACCCCCCACTAATGAGTGTCCTGTAGCCCAGTTGGCTGGAGCTGTAGAATACACTGACTGCATCTCTGCAAACGGGTTAGACACACTTAAACAAGAATCCAAGATATGACACAAAAAAATCTGATGGTGAGGCTGCAATAATTCTGGTGCTTTAGGGAATGTGGTGTAGCCCTTTATTGCCATCACTCGTAGGTCCTCTTGGGCCCAGAGTGGTATCACCTGATCGGGTCTTATCTATGAGTCAAATAGAACTAAACTGTGTACTTATGCTAAACTGAATTGTTTCAAATAGAACTGTTTTGACATTTAACTGAGTGTAAACAAAAAACTGTATTTATGCTAAACTGAATTTAAAATAGTTCTTTTTCTTAACATTAAACTGCGTACTTGTGGTAAACTGAACTGTTTGAAATAGAACTGTTTAGATGTATAAAAATGGATTTGCCATTAAATAACTTCTAGTTGTCAGTATATCATAAAACCAAACCAAACCAAACCAAATCATATACATTTAATACATATGTATAAAGAGGATTTGGCATTAAATAACCTACAATGGTTGATATGCCATAAAACCCAACTAAACCAATTCCTATATATTTGATATATATGTATAAAATAGATTTGGCATTAAATACCCTATAATGGTTGATATGCCACATAACCAAATCAAACCAAATTATATATATTTCATATATATGTATAAAGAGAATTTGGCTTAAATACCCTACAATGGTTGATATGCCATAAACCCAACCAAACCAAATCATATATATTTAATATATATGTATAAAGAGGATATGGCATTAAATAACCTATAATGGTTGATATACCTTAAAACCCAACCAAACCAAATCATATATATTTAATAGATATGTATAAAGAGGATTTGGCATTAAATAATCTACAGTGGTTGATATGCCATAAAACAAAACCAAATCCTATATATCTAATATATATGTATAAAGAGGATTTGGCATTAAATAATCTACAATGGTTGATATGCCATAAAACCCAACCCAACCAAATCATATATATTTAATATATATGTATAAAGAGGATTTGGCATTAAATAACCTACAATGGTTGATATGCCATAAAACCCAACCAAACTTTACTAAGCTCTTATTGCATTATTACTCTGAGTCAGAGTGGATCTGGGAGTAATGGCAATGAAGGGGTACTCTGCATTCTTCAAAGCTCCAGTATTTCTGGAACCTTGCAGTCAGATGGTTTAGTGTCATATCACAACACTTGTTGTGGGAGCTTTGACCCCTCTGCAGAGATGCAATCGGTGTATTCTGCAGATGCAGCCGACTGAGCCAGATTGACTTGTACACTGCAATTTACAAAATAAAAAAATAGTTTGTGAATTTATTTGAATATAAGCGATAATGTGTAAGATTTTCATGCTTTATATTTGGTTGATGTCATTCTGATTTCAGAGAAAAATTACAAACTCTATACACTACTGGCGTAATGACAGTTTAATACAACATAATTGCAGTTTATTGAATATAAACACATTGGCATTATTACTGTACTTATATGGCTCAACATTTTAAATAAAAGGTTTTTTGAAGGTTGTTTTCTTGACGATTACAACTATGATCTGTAACATAATTTTAAAAGTATTTACTTATATCCATTAAACTCCAATAAACTTATATACTTTTGCTACAGTTTATCATAGCCTTTTCTCATTTAGGCCGACTTGGTGAATTTGGGTCCGCCAGTAGCCTATAGCATGTTTTTTTTGGGGGGTGGGGCGACCAATTCATCAAGTTTAGGTTTAGCCCAGAATTTTGAGCTAAAAATCTTGAGGTTAATTTATATGACAGATTGATTTGAATATTCTAATTCATGGTTGTGTTGCTTTGTTCTTGTATCTGAACATGAGATGACTATTTGAAAAAGACAGTTTCAAATTGGATCCAAGTTAACTTTTCTCTCATCTTAATTTTAAAGACTTGTGTCTGCTTCTTGTAATATAATTAAGGATGATACTTAATTATATTAGATAATTATCGTCTTTGTATTAACAAATTGTAAGTTGGCTAGAAAACTTTGAATGTAAGTGTAGGTCGTCGCATTGGTCATGTGCGTGCATGTGTCCCAGGATGAGGTTGGCAGATGATCAAGTTGACAGGTTGCTTTTAAATCATAGGTGAAAGGCCAGATGTGGAAAAAAAAACAGATTGAGGACTGGGGTGATGACCTCATGTATGAAGGTTAAAGACACGTGTGCTTATGGTTAGCTGATGAAATAATTAAGATATATTATATTAAGAAAATATATTTTTTACTTCAGTGGGAATTCTTCAGTTGGGGTAGTCCAGTTCTGAGTCAGATGGTTGAGCCTAGAGCACTCTGGGAGCAAGAGGGGCTGAGGAATGGGGTAGGGTGTATCTTTTGTCTGCCACCCATGTATCTGATAGCGTTTCTATGAAACAACAGTAGATCTTTCAGTCTGTCTTTCTCGTGTTTCAATGACTGCTGTATGAAATGTAAACAGTCAGAAATAAACTGTTTTGTATTTTGTAGCAGTGAGTCCGCCTTGTATTTGCTGACTATGATATTTATTAATATTCGAGATGATGCTGGATCGGTGAGGATACATTATACACGTTCTGTTTGGTCCCTGTATGTTTCATTCTTACTCATCTATTCTTCTTTTCTTTTGTTTTTCATTAAAACCATTTATATCTTTCCATCGTCAATTCATTTACCTGACTGCAGTTGCAGGGCCCCTTGTGAGGATCAAACTCATTGCACTAGTGAATGCGCTTTTAGAATATTTTCTTCACCATTGCTCAAATTTTTCTATTAGTTCTTTCCCTATATTTTTTCTTTCAATCTGAATGATAATTTCAACAAATTCTTACTTGACTATGGTAGCAGGGCACTGAGTGAGTATCAAACTCACTGTGCTAGCTCATTGTTCTTTCCAACTATTTTCTTAATCATTGCTCCAACTAACTTATCAGTAATTTCCTTGTTTTTTTTGTTGTTGTTGTTTTTGTTTTGTTTTGTTTTTTTTTCAATGTGAATGGTAATTCCAACAAATTCTTACTTGACTATAGTAGCAGGGCACTGAGTGAGAATCAAACTCACTGTACTAGCTCATTGTTCTTTCCAACTATTTTCTTCATCATTGCTCCAACTAACTTATCAGTTCTTTCCTTATTTTTTTGTTCTTGTTTTTGTTTTGTTTTTGTTTTTCAATGTGAATGGTAATTCCAACAAATTCTTCAGTTCATCGTTCTTACATTTATTTGATCGAAAGCGACAATGATTCGGCAAAATGCGCACATCCCGATGACTGCGTCTACTTTGCATTCGCTCCTTTCCTTCCTTTCCAATTTATCCGAACCCCCACCCACATCTCTACTGCAGTTCTCTGCCAACAATTGTCTGCACTTACAGATTGACTGAGTTTTCTTTGATGCTTGCTATCACTATCTTTCCAAGACACCATTTTTGTTGACTCGCCAGTGCATCTGCCGTCCTCTACAGACAAGATCCAGAATTTGAAGTTTCCAATCTCCGACAGGAATCAGCAGGAAGGGGGCTTGAGGGAGCCGGGGAGTAATGTGAAGTTCCTCTTTTATTAGAGTCTTTATAGGTTTTTTTTTCTTTTTTTGTTTTCCTTCTCTCTTTTTCCACTATTCCCTCTTTATTTCCTTCTTTTCATTAATTTCTTTTCTTTCTTTTTTCTTTCTTTTAGTACAATTTTCTTTCTTTCTTTCTTTCTTTCTTTCTTTCTTTCTTTCAATGTTTACTTTCTTTCTTTCTTTCTTTCTTTCTTTTTGCACAATTTCTAATTTAATTTTTCAGCCTAAATAGTTAAAGTGATCGCCAATGGCCCAGGAGACTGGGGTTCCATCCCAGTTGGAGTCATACCAAAGACGCAAAAAATGGTACTCGATGCCGCCTTGCTTAACACTCAGCATTATAAAGTACGTATCAAGGGTAAAGTTGTGCAATCCAGGGAAAAGAGTATCGCCCTCCCCTACACCTCGGTGTTGTAGCTATCAAAAAGGAAGCCTTTGGGTCACCTTCAACTACAGTTGCCAACTTACTGACTCTTTTTTTCTGCCTTTGATGTTCTTTCTTTCTTTCTTTCTTTCACTGCTCATGCAACAACCAGCCTTTTACAGTATTAAGAAACCATAAATACATATTCCAGCATAAAGAGATCAAATATATAAGAATTTACTTTGTTATTTTCTTTATAGTATTCAAATGAAAGGTCTGGAAAGGGAATTTTCTCATGCAGAAGACAAAGAGTAACATTAGCTTCTACGCTTGTATCAGCAAGGTAACATGGTATTGTCCAGGTCAGAATAGCTCTTATTATCTTTACTTAACAATTATCATGTTTGGTCATTTTCTATGACCCAGAAGATTTGTGATATAATCGGGTGTCTCCCAAAAAAGTTTGTCACTGATCCTGACAACAGGAAACGAATGGCAGACACATTGGTTACAGACTGATGTTTATTTCCAAGATTATGAATTCTTTGGTTTATTCCCAATAGGAAGGTGTAGCATGACTTTGCACAGTCAACTGAGGAAAGAAGATACAATTTTTCACATTTTAACCATTGTCCACCCCTAAAAAGTAGGTGGTTTATTCTCAATCCCAAACAAACAGACTTTGAGTCACAATATCAAAATGGCATTTTTTAATCATTAAAAATCCTGACTGATTAATTGATTGTTTTGATTTGGTTTAGTCGTGTTCTGTGGCATATCAACCTATGTGTGTTATTTAATGCCCAATGCTCTTCATGCATAAATATATATTATATATGATTTGTCAGTGAATAATTGGTGGTAATATTTTTAAATGAGCCAGAACTCATTTGTTTGCACACAGTTAAATAGTTTTAAGAATTGCTATCAAATACTATAGTTCTGTCTGCACACAGTGAAATGATTTCCAGGACTACCATCTAAAATTAATTGCTCTATTTGCACACAGTTAAAAAGTTTTAAGAATTGCTATCAAACACTATAGTTCTGTTTGCACACAGTGAAATGGTTTCAAGGACTGCAATCTTAAACTAATTACTCTATTTGCACACAGTTAAATAGTTTTAATAATTGCTATCAAACACTACAGTTCTGTGTGCACACAGTGAATTGGTTTCAAGGACTGCAATCTTAAACTAATTGCTCTATTTGCACACAGTTAAATAGTTTTAAGAATTGCTATCAAACACTACAGTTCTGTGTGCACATAGTGAAATGGTTTCAATTATTGCTATATAACACTAATAATTCAATTTGATAATTATAAATCTCTTGAAAAAAAATCAAACAGTTCTATTTGACACATAGATGGGACCCAAGCAAGTTTTATCACTCTGGATCAGAGTGAATCTCAGTAATTTCTATTTTTCCTAAAAAAAAAGATATTTTACTTGTCACGTTCATCCCACCGAAAAAAATGCAAGGAATTTCTGTTTTCTGCTGTATTTTATTCTCTGTCCATTGATAGCTGGTTAAAAGACAGACAACTTTTAAAAGTGAGAGAGAAAGAGAGACAGTGGAAGACTGTTAAGTCTTTCTTATGGTTCTCTTCCGATGCAAATAAGAGAGAGTTTAAGACTTTCTGGCTGTCCCTTTTTAATGGTTGAATACCCTCTGGTCTTATTTAAAAGGATATTAATTTAGATTCATTTTTTTATTTTTTTGCTTTATTTGTTTTCTTGCTAGGATACCTAACCTCTGAGGGCAGTTTTGCTGCACCCACTTCAGTGCTAACAGTTAATTGATTTTCTGGTTTTTGTATTTTTTATCAGCTATCCTTGTTTCAGAAAAGTAATCTAATGGCTTTGCCCATTTCATGCCTTTGACCCACCCAGACTTTCCAGAGCAGAGTGGCTTCAAAAAAGAAAGATTAAACAGGTGGTCGATATATAACCCCTATCTGCCAACTAGTTTAAAGTCAGAAAGTGAATTTAACTAAAGAAGGTCTTCAACTCAATTGGGTGAGATCAAAGGGGAGACAACCCCACTGGACAATCCCTTATTTGCAAATGTTAAGAATAGATAATTTACATTTGTTTACACTCCTACTAAAGGGAAAAATTAATTTGACTTGATTTTAAACTAGACAAGCCTACTTTTTATATTGTCTGGAGCAGACGTATTTTTTTTTAAATTTTAGAATATATAAATGGTTTGTACTTACAATTAATTTACTTATGTTTCAGAGAAATTTTTCTAAGAAATTACACAGAACAGAAGTTTGAATTTTAATTATATTTAAACGTGTAAAAATACATGTAATACTCTTAAATATTTTCACTGGATGTTGGGCTTCACAATATTGGTGGCGCAGTAGACCAAACAAGAAACTTAATCTAAGGGCCTATCTAACCCTGAGCATAAGTCATTGACAAATTAAATGTTACAATATTATGAAAATACTGTTTCTTTCCTATTGTAAATTTAAATTATCTCCTAGATAATTTCCAATGATGTGCGTCTTCCCAGGTTACCACCAGGCTATGAATGATAATTCCAAAAACCTTATAAATTTATCACGCCAATAAGCAAGTCTTTCCAGCAAAGTTAAAAGAAAAGTGGTAAAAGCAATAAAATTATAATTAATGATTAAGCTAACTTTACTGGTTAATTCACATTGTTAATAATAATATGCTTATTGAAAGATTTTTATGTTTATGGTTAATTACAAGGATTAGATAGGGATTTAGAGAGACAGAGAAAGAGATTGAGAGATACACAGAGAGGGATAGAGAGACAAAGAGAAAGAGGTAGAAATTGAAAGATACAAATAGAGAGAGTAAGAGTATAGAGAAAGGGGTAGATATTGAGAGATATGGATAGAGAGATATAGAGAAAGGGGTAGATATTGAGAGATATAGATAGAGAGATATAAAGGGGTAGAAATTGAGAGATATAGATAGAGAGATAGAGAGAAAGGGGAAGAAATTGAGAGATATAGATAGAGAGATAGAGAGAAAGGGGTAGAAATTGAGAGATATAGATAGAGAGATAGAGAGAAAGGGGTAGAAATTGAGAGATACAGATAGAGAGATAGAGAGAAAGGGGTAGAAATTGAGAGATACAGATAGAGAGATATAGAGAAAGGGGTAGAAATTGAGAGATATAGATAGAGAGATAGAGAGAAAGGGGTAGAAATTGAGAGATGTAGATAGAGAGATAGAGAGAAAGGGGTAGAAATTGAGAGATATAGATAGAGAGATAGAGAGAAAGGGGTAGAAATTGAGAGATACAGATAGAGATAGAGAGAAAGAGGTAGAAATTGAGAGATACAGTTAGAGAGATAGAGAGAAAGGGGTAGAAATTGAGAGATATAGATAGAGAGATAGAGAGAAAGGGGTAGAAATTGAGAGATATAGATAGAGAGATAGAGAGAAAGGGGTAGAAATTGAGAGATATAGATAGAGAAATAGAGAGAAAGGGGTAGAAATTGAGAGATGTAGATAGAGAGATATAGAGAAAGGGGTAGAAATTGAGAGATACAGATAGAGAGATAGAGAGAAAGGGGTAGAAATTGAGAGATATAGATAGAGAGATAGAGAGAAAGGGGTAGAAATTGAGAGATATAGATAGAGAGATAGAGAGAAAGGGGTAGAAATTGAGAGATATAGATAGAGAGATAGAGAGAAAGGGGTAGAAATTGAGAGATATAGATAGAGAGATAGAGAGAAAGGGGTAGAAATTGAGAGATGTAGATAGAGAGATAGAGAGAAAGGGGTAGAAATTGAGAGATGTAGATAGAGAGATAGAGAGAAAGGGGTAGAAATTGAGAGATATAGATAGAGAGATAGAGAGAAAGGGGTAGAAATTGAGAGATACAGATAGAGAGATAGAGAGAAAAGGGTAGAAATTGAGAGATACAGATAGAGATAGAGAGAAAGAGGTAGAAATTGAGAGATACAGATAGAGAGATAGAGAGAAAGGGATAGAAATTGAGAGATATAGATAGAGAGATAGAGAGAAAGGGGTAGAAATTGAGAGATATAGATAGAGAGATAGAGAGAAAGGGGTAGAAATTGAGAGATATAGATAGAGAGATAGAGAGAAAGGGGTAGAAATTGAGAGATATAGATAGAGAGATAGAGAGAAAGGGGTAGAAATTGAGAGATATAGATAGAGAGATAGAGAGAAAGGGGTAGAAATTGAGAGATATAGATAGAGAGATAGAGAGAAAGGGGTAGAAATTGAGAGATATAGATAGAGAGATATAGAGAAAGGGGTAGAAATTGAGAGATATAGATAGAGAGATATAAAGGGGTAGAAATTGAGAGATATAGATAGAGAGATAGAGAGAAAGGGGTCGAAATTGAGAGATATAGATAGAGAGATAGAGAGAAAGGGGTAGAACTTGAGAGATATAGATAGAGAGATAGAGAGAAAGGGGTAGAACTTGAGAGATATAGATAGAGAGATAGAGAGAAAGAGGTAGAAATTGAGAGATATAGATAGAGAGATAGAGAGAAAGGGGTAGAAATTGAGAGATATAGATAGAGAGATAGAGAGAAAGAGGTAGAAATTGAGAGATATAGATAGAGAGATAGAGAGAAAGAGGTAGAAATTGAGAGATATAGATAGAGAGATAGAGAGAAAGAGGTAGAAATTGAGAGATATAGATAGAGAGATAGAGAGAAAGGGGTAGAAATTGAGAGATATAAATAGAGAGATATAGAGAAAGGGGTAGAAATTGAGAGATATAGATAGAGAGATAGAGAGAAAGGGGTAGAAATTGAGAGATATGCAGAAAGAGGTAGAAGAGAGCTACATCATCATCACCGTTATTATCAACATTGTCATCCCCACCATCTTTATTATCATTGTCATTATCACCATCATCACCATTGTCAACATCATCATCATAGTCCATTGTCCTTACCATCATCATCCTTAATTTTATCATTTTTCTGTCATCCTTAATATTATAAGGATTTCTAGAATATTATTTAATTACCCGAAGAAGCCATTTTACATTTTATCATTTCATGTCCACACTGTAATGAATGAGATTTTTATTCTTATGCCAATGTCATCAATTTTGTTAATATCGTCATTTTCATTAGAATTTGTTCATTTTATCATTGCCGTCATATTTATTATTATATCATCTTCAAAATATTAGTCATTTCATCCTCATCAATATCAGTATTTTTTTATCGTGTTCATTATACAAGTGTCAGTATTATATTATTTCATCATTATACCACTGTCACTATTATATTATCTTATCATTATATCATTTTCAATATTATCTCATCATTATACCATTGTCCGTATTATATTATCTTATCATTATACCATTTTCAATATTATCTCATCATTATACCATTGTCAGTATTATATTTTCTCATCATTATACCATTTTCAATATTATCTCATCATTATACCATTTTCAATATTATCTCATCATTATACCATTGTCAGTATTATATCATCTCATCATTATACCATTTTCAATATTATCTCATCCTTATACCATTCCATTGTCAGTATTATATTATCTCATCATTATACCATTTTTAATATTATCTCATCCTTATACCATTGTCAGTATTATATTATCTCATCATTATACCATTGTCAGTATTATCTCATCCTTATACCATTCCATTTTCAGTATTATATTTTCTCATCATTCTCAAAAAGTTACAAACTAAACCTTTAATGTTTTAACACTCTCTTTGCGTTCATGTGTATCAGTGTATATATACACATGTGCATGATGTATTCATGTGTGAGTATGACTGCATATGGGAGTGCCTATCTATGCATGCCTGTGTGTATGTGTATGTGTATGTGTGTGTGTGAGTGTGTGTGTGTGTGTGCACGTTCCTCCAGAAGGCTTTTGTACTTAAAAACAGCTGTAAAAATTAACCATTGTTTTTTCGGCTAGTCATTATCACCAGGAAAATTACATTGCAAAAGTATTTCTGAAATTAAGCTTAATAATTTACTGGGACACATTGACATTTTATGCCCACTGGATATTATTGTCTTACAAACCCAAATATCTGGAGAATAGTGATTGCTTTTACTTTCTTTCTACTTTTTCTTTCTTTCTTTCTTTCTTTCTTTCTTTCTTTTTTTTTTTCACTGAATTCTGAAATTAGATCTTTCTCCTTTTCCTGCTAGGAAAAGAAAAATCAAGAACCAGGTGTATACCTATCTAACAATTACTGGTCTTGAGCTCTATAACCAATCTTAGAAAAGATAAAGTCTAGTTTTGTAGCCAAGGACAAATAGAGATTATCAATGGCAAGCCATTTTAATGCGTTTATTCTCAAACAATATCAGTCCCCCATAATATCTATTTATCTATCTATCTAAGAATACACACACTTGCGTATATATATATATATATATATATATATAAGTATGCGACCATAGTCGAGAGCAACCCAAAGACTCTCTTTTCAGTAGCTACTACACTGAGGTGTAGGAGAGGGCACTACACCTTTCCTTGGATTGCTCCACTTTACCCTTAATCCCAACCTTAATGCTGAGTGTAAATCAAGGAGGCATCAAGTAACATCTTTAGAGTTTTTGGTATGACTTGACCTGGGATTGAACCCAATCTCCTGTGACATTGGTGAACACTCTCCCCACTCACCCAACATATGCATTTATCCAACTCCTAAGATTTGAGTAGGATGTGGAACAAAGTCAATTTTTTGTGGAGTAAAGCTGATTTGTGTTTTCCTTCTCCTTGACTGGTTGCCTAACCAAAGCTAAAGAACCCAATTTGTCCTATTATTTACCCATAGCCAGCAGAAAAGGATTTTAGGTTACTTTGTTTAATGGCATATCAACCTTTGTTGCACCCATTATTTTAGAGCTTGTCTATCTATTGATCTGTTTGTATCATAAATCCACTATATTACTTGTATGTTTAATCTTGAGTCATTTTTGTCCAGTCGGCTGGGGCTGTAGAATACACTGACTGCTTCTCTGCAGAGAGGTAAAAACCCCTCAACAAGTGTCAAGGTGGTAGCACCTGATAGGGTCCTATCTATTAGTCAAATAGAACTAAACTGCATATTTATGCTAAACTGAATTGCTTGAAATAAAACTTTTATCATTTCGGACTATTATCTTCATCTTTATTGTTATTTCCACAACGTTTTGGCCAATATGTCCTTCTGCCTTCTTCAGGTGTTTGTCGAACTCGGGAACCTAAACGGAACTTTGAACTCTGTCCTTTATTGAATCCACGTGGGTCACCTATTCTGATTCCCTTAGCCATAACTGGGTACAAGTGTTAAGTATTCCTGTATTGTTACTTGCCTGTAGTCAGGATTGAACCTGCAACCTCCAGATGATTGTAAACTGTATGTAAACAAAAAAAACTATTTAAACAAATGACAGTATGCAAACAAGACTACTTCGTCTTAACTAAATTGTCTGCATTGAAGTGAAACCATTTAACTATGTACAAATAAAAACAAGCTCAGGTTTGTTCGAGAATATTTTCTTCAATATAAAACAATACACTCGTCTGAAATAGAACTGTTTTTTGCATTTAAACTATGTACTTATGCTAAACTAAATTGTTTTAAATAGAACTGTTTATATAGATGAAAATGGATATGGGATTAAGTGACTTATAATTGTTGATATGCTATAAAACCCAACCAAACCAAATCCTATATATCTAACATATATGAACAATGAGGATTTGGCATTAAATAACATACAATGGTTGATATGCCTTAAAACCCAACCAAACCAAATCCTATATATTTAATATATATGCATAAAGAGGATTTGGCATTAAATAACCTATAATGGTTCATATGTCATAAAACCAAACCAAACCAAATCCTATATATTTAACATATATGAATAATGAGGATTTGGCATTAAATAACCTATAATGGTTTATATGTCATAAAACCCAACCAAACCAAATCCTATGTATTTAATGTATATGTATAAAGAGGATTTGGCATTAAATACCCTACAATGATTGATATGCCATAAAACCCAACCAAACCAAATCCTATATATCTAATATATATGTATAAAGAGGATTTGGCATTAAATACCCTACAATGGCTGGTATGCCATAAGATCAAACTGAACCAAACCAAATCCTATATATTTAATATATATAAAGTATGAGGATTTGACATTAAATAACCTACAATGGTTAATATGCCATAAAACCAAACTAAACATAAGATTAAACAAAGATAACAATTGATCTGATGCCTACTCCTCTGGCTATGAGTAAAAGTAATTTTTAATATATAGATATATAAAAGTAGTTTATTTTTTAAGTTTATTCATCTAGAGCCATTCCCAATTTGAATTCTTTTAATACAATTTCTTGTATCCCCATCTGTCATCTTCTCAGATTACAAAAAAAGTTCTCTTTACCCACAAAAATGGCTAATTATATCCTGTTTTCATTTTTGATTAATTGGGATATTTCCCACAGCAAGGTTTCTGTTTTTTTATGATGTTTTATCTTTGTACTCTAAGGCCTCCGGAAACCCGAAAAGTTTAAAGCTCACCCAGATTTTAAATTTATTGCACACTTATCACCTTTGTCATGGACTCACCAACACAAAAATTAAGACAGAAATCTGCATTAGTTTTTGTAACTTTATAAGTTGTGGTAGAGTGTTGTCACGACAAAAATGTTCATCTATGGCACTTCTTGCTTTGTGAAGCTTAGAACTTTTTGAACGATGGCCAAAGACACACACACACACACACACACACACACACACACGCACACGCACACACTCATACTTTCTATTAGGCATTTCTCTGTCTTTCTATAACCTTTTCCTTGGTGCCCATGGTGTAATGATTATCGCTGTAGCAAATGGACACGGGGACATGAGTTCAAATTCTGGACGAGACTGATTGCATTTCACATAGCACTAATACCCTTGGGAAAGGTATGAATCCAATTATTCTCCCTCCAGCCATGGGTAAATAGTAGGGCAGACTGAATTCTTCAGCCTTAGTGAGGCAACTAGTCTAGGAGAAGGAAAACTCTGAATTCAAACCTGTTAAACTTCACTTAGAAATTGACCTTGTGTCATATGCTGCCCGAGTGGAGGGACTGGTAAATATATATAACCTTTTCCTTCTTTTATAAGCATTTTTAAGTGTTAAATAAAAATATATATCGTTGTGTTATTAGTATTTACTTTGTTCATTACTTTTCCATTCAATCCTCTCACAATATGATAACCTTAATGATTAATGAATCCAGCGTTTTATATCAACAGAGGAGCCGCAGAGGCTAATGCACTGGACTGTGACATCATAGTAAGCCAGTTCAAACTCCTGTCATGCTATTACATTCACTTTTGGATCAGTACCCTTGTAAAAGGTATGAAACCCCTTATTCTCCTTGCTATGGGTTAAATAGTATCACAACTATTTTTCTATAAGGGCAGTTTTGGCATTAAATGACCCACAAAAGTCGATATGCCATTAAACAAGGAAACCTAATCAAATAATTTTATATCATCATATTCAAATACTAAAGCTGAAAAATTCATGTTCAAAATGTATTGAAACTGAAGCTGTATTTACCAAGAGAGAAATGAATAATGAATGAAAGGTAAATTTTCTTCAATATACAAAGTCTGTTCAAAACGATTTGAAACTGAAGCTGTATTTACCAAGAGAGAAATGAACAATGAATGGAACATTTATTTTCTTTAAATTTCCTCAGTATTAAACACATATATTCCAGTGAGTTTTTCATTGGTTAAAGCACGCCTGAAATCTCCCTTTTGATATGGCATAAAACTGCATTGTCATATTTCTTTAAACATCCCCAATAACATATTGACCCTCGAACGAGCCGTCAATCAAGAGATGCACCTGTGTAAATAAGCGGAAGATCAGCGGAAGCAGGTGGGCGTCAAACAAAAATATAACCAGGACACAGACAGCTTGAGTCAGTTGGAGTTGGAGTCAGTTGGGGACAAGATGCCGAAGTGAGAGCCAGCGGCAGACAGAGGGCTTTGGGCCCTCAGTGACCCACAGTTGAGCAACACCAGCCAAGATGAGAAAGAAGTGCTGCTATGGTCTGAAGAACTTGGGTCAATATGTGGCAATCTGTCCCCGTCTCCAACTCACCTCTCACACACAACCAACATCAACCTTTTTGAGAATAAAGTGTGAGAGATATATTTTTATAAAGAAGTGTGTTCATTCATTCATTGAAGTCGTCGTTGTATTTGATTATGTTATGCATATATTTGTATATGTATTATGTATATGTATGTGGCTATACAACACCCCTACATCCCCAAATCTTATCCTGCAGATAAATTTACAGTTTAGGAAACAAGAAAAATTTGTGTGGAGCAAAGTACAATGAAGATGGAGAGAGCTGCACTTGTACAATCCTGTGTTTCACAAAAAATATTGGCTCAAATGTATCAATGCATCAGGTTTGTTTCAAATCATCTGTGACTGTTTGCTTTAATTTATCTAGGTATATGTGTGTCAACCCAAATCTGTCCATCCAATTTCAAAGCTGTCATATCATTATTGTTCATATTTTGTATGTGTATATATTGGCCTAGTGAGGAGAGTGTTTGCCAATGGCCTGGGAGACTGGAGTTCGATCCCATGTCAAGTCATACCAAAGACTCAGAAAATGGTACTTGATACCTCCTTGCTTAATACTCAGCACTGTAGGGTAAGAATCAAAGGTAAAGTGGAGCAATCCAGGGAATGGAATAGCGCCCTTCCCTATACCTATGGTGTAGTAGCTATTGAAAAGGGAGCCTTTGTTTCACCCTCGACTATGGTCGCCAACTTTACTTACTTATGAAGAAAGTAGAAAAACAGAATAATCCAAATTAGATGATTTTATTGTGATGTAAAACCAACGTTAAATATTTCAGTTTTAATAACCTTCATTAGGACTTTGATATCATGAGAATTGTTCACACAGTGATGGATGCTTGTCGAGATTAAAAAGGAGCAAATAAAATGTATATAACGAAAAGATAGAAATGTGCATATAGTGTTCTTAATTTAAAAGTATTAAGTATGTGTTTGGCACATGGAATGATATTTTAAAAATGTTGGATTTGAAGACAAGAAAAATCCTCCTGTCTTTTAAAGAAACATGCAGAGATAGGAAAGTTTTCAAATATACAGATCGTTTTGAAGTCATCCATATTAGATGTCATGTTAGAATATATTTGGTATATATATATATATATATATATGCATCATAGATATACAGCATAGAAGGGAATTATGATTGTTAAATGCACAGGCAGCTGATGAGGCCAGTATGTGATCCACACATATAATGACAGTAAGGGAAGATGTTGATATGATCTTGATCACCTTCTTCTGAGGAGTAAGCATTACTGTTACTGTGAAGAAAGCAATGTTTAACAAAGTATTTGTATCTTTTCCTCTTGCCTCCTTCAGAAAGTTTGCTTTGATATAAACCAAGCAAAATGTACATGCATCAAGAGCTAACAATTCAGCAAAGCATAAGAATATATATATATATTGGATCAAATCTACATTTTCTAATATTAGAAGTGACTAATGAAAAGTACTGTAATGTCCTCATTACATTGGCATCTCCTCCTATGGGAGTGGATGCCTGGACCATCAGGCAATACAACCCATTTTGGACAATAATCACAGGCGTTGCCTGGAAGTACAGCCCTTTTCAGACAGGATATCCCTAATAAATCTGCAAATCAGAGCCAGAAAAGCCAATGTTATACAGAGGAAGGCTTGAGTTTAGCAGTGAAATGAGAGAAAGTTCGATAGAATGAGGCTAGGAATAACTCTGGGTCATAACACGTGCCCATCCCCCAATCTATAACCACTGACTTTTTAGGCTTATCATTTTTTTAACTTCTCATTTCTGACTGGCCAGTGAGCAAATGATTTAAAGAACAAGACATTATAATCTTACAAATAAAGTAAAGTTAGCGACCTTAGTTGAGGGTGACTCAAAGGCTCCCTTTTTGATAGCTACGACACCAGGGTGTAGAGGAGGATGCTACTCCTTTCCCTGGATTGCTCCACTTTACCCTTGATGCTTACCTTATAATGCTGAGTGTTAAGCAAGATGGCATCAAGTAGCATTTTTTGAGTCTTTGGTATGACTCGACTTAGGATTGAACCCCACTCTCCTGGACCATAGGTGAACACTCTACTCAATGGGCCAATGGCCTAATAATATATATACATATGAATAGTGCGGAGTGTTAAGCAACGAGGCATCAAGTACCATTTTTAGAGTCTTTGGTATGACTCGGCCTTAGATTGAACCCAGGTCTCCCAGGCCATTGGCGAATACTCTAATCATCATGCCAATGTCCGGTGTTATAACACTATATAAGAATTTTTTAATTATTTTCTTGTTCCTGCGCAGAAAGAATAATTTCTATACTTCTAAAGTATAAGCAATTAAGATATAATACATAATATTTATGAACAAAGCTTGCATAACATAGCATAATTAATGAGAGATGATATTGCAAAAGATATGCTGCTTCTTTGCAGAAACATGTATATCCTTTGGTATAAGTTCCTATATCTTATATCATTTTGAGAAATCAGAAGTTATAGAACTCACTGTCCATAATTCAAAATGAACTATAGCATTGAAAATATAATGCACTGAGATATATGGTAGGCATAGATATTGGGGCCCCTAATGCTTGAACTGTTATGGTGGGGATCTGAATCTGGAACTAGTATGAGAGCTTATGCTTGAGCTGTTATGGCGCTCTTGAAACTTGAACTGTTTTAGGGGCCTGAAATTTGTACTGTTGTGACCCCTTGAAGCATGAACATATTTGGAGCTCCTGCAGTCCAATGATGCATAAGTATATATATATATATGTGTGTGTGTATTTGTGTGCATACACACGCACACACAATATATTGTCACTCAAGAAATTCTAAGGATTAGCAAGAAAGGAGAGCCACAGCTAAATATTTTTGTTGTGGCGACACAGTACTACTTCTTATGAAACTAGAAAAACTAATTCAGATTTCTCTGTGAATATCTGTGCAAGTGAAGCCCATACAAAGGTGAACTTGGTTTGGTTTGGTTTGGTTTGGTTTTATGGCACATCAACTATAGTAGGTTATTTAATTCCAAATCCATTTTTTTCTGCATAGAAACAGTTCTATTTCAAACCATTCAGTTTAGCCTAACTACACAGTTTCATTCTATTTGACCCATAGGTAGGACCCTATCAGGTACAACCACTCCAGGCAAGAGTGGATCCGGGAGCAATGATAATAAAGGGATACTCCACATTCCCCAAAGCTCCAGCATTACTGGAACCTCACCATCAAATTGTTTAGTGTTATATCCAGGACACTCATTAGGGAAGTCTTACCCATCTGCAGAGATGCAGTCAGTGAATTCTACAGCCCCAGCCAACTGAGCCAACAAAAGTGACAATTGTACAACAAATCTATAATCTGAGAGAGGCTAGAAACTTTTTCAACAACCCTTGTATATATATATATATATATATATATGCATAAATGCATATTTGGTTTGGTTTATTAGTTTTATGGCATATCAACTCCTCATTGGTTATTTGATTCAATTCTAAATGTCTGATTACAGTCATAAGTAGATTTTCAATGTTCCTGCATATTTTTAAAATTGCACTTTTTATTTGCCCATAGTCATTTGTTAGCACACAGTCACATGATATCAAGTATTCCTATCTAATATAAATAATTTGCACACAGTTATATGGTTTCAAGTATTCTCATGTAATACTAATAATTTCTAGATAATTACAAGGTGCATACGATAAGTTTCCAGACTTTGTTTGTATGGGCACTTTCATTGATATCACACACATGAAACTCTAGTCCCCTTCGAAATAATCTTCTCCCGCTGCAATGCAATTGTTGTACCATGCCAACAACTTCACAGCCTCTTTCATCTCCTCAAGTGTCTCATAACGGCAGCCTCTGAGCTTAGGGAATAAGCAAAAGTCACAGGGAGCAAGGTCTCAACTATAGGGAGGGGGAGAAACTGTCTTGATGCCCCTCTTGCTGAAATAGTCTGTGACAAGAATGGAGTTGTGGACTGGTGCATTGTCCTACTGGAAATGCCACTGACCCGATTTGAAGAGTGCTGGCCTGTTCCGATAGAATCTCTTCCTGCACTCCCTTAAAACCTCAACATAGTAACCCTAACCTTAACCCTTCAGGCCAATCAACTCTGGTGTTCTGACTTCCTTACTCCTGCCACACCTCTCATCATTCCTCACAGACTCCTTGCCTTGCTTGAATCTCTTATGCTACTCAAAAACATGCTCAATTCATGCAAGATGGTTCAAATGCAATCTGAAGCATTCCATACGTTTCTGTGGCATATGTTCCAAGTTTAAAACAGAATTTTATCGCATATCATTCTTCTAAAGTGTCAGACTGCATTTTTGAAATTCACCTGCTGTGACAATCAAGCTTTAGTAGGGTGTATTCCAATTGCTGCTGTAGCTGTTCATTTGAACCTGAAATCATAAAAATTGGTCACTCATTTCAAAAGATCTAGAGCAATAACATACTGAATTTTCAAGAGTCTATGTCAATTTTAAATGCCTGTACAAAAAAGTCTGGAAACTTATTGTATGCACCTCGTATATGGTTTCAAGTAATTATTTTTATTTAATAATAATCATTTGTTTTCACACAATTCTATAGTTCCAAATAACCTATTAATAATAATCCTTGGTAAATAATTATAGCTTCAACTATTCCTAAAACAAATAACTTACAGTAATATAGTATCAAGCATTACTCAGTAAAGTTGGTGACCATAGTCGAGGGCGACCTGATGGTTACCTTTTCTATAACTACTACACCAAGGTGAGGCTGATGGAGCTACTCCTTTCTCCGGGTTGTTCCAGGTTACTCTTGATCCATACCTTATAATGCTGAGCATTAAGCAAGGTGGCATCAAGTAGCATTTTTTGAGTCTTTGGTATGGCTCAACCTGGGATTGAACCCCGGTCTCTCTGGCCATTGGCGAACACCCTACCCACTATCCAAAAAGTTTTTAAATGCATCAATTTGATCCATAAATGGGACCCAACAGGCACCATCATTCCAGGTCAGAGTGGAGCTGGGAGTAATGGCAATGAAAGTGTATTCCACACTTCCAACTCTCCAGAACTGGAACTTCATCATTAGCAGCAGTTTAATTTTGTGGCTCAAAATTTACTTTCTGCTTCCCTTCTTTGGATGAAAATATTAAATTGCCGCATTCCTGTCTTGCATCAGAGTATAGTTTCCATTTACCCAGTTGAGAATCAAAGCATCAATTTACAGTATGCCTGCAGTATTCCAGCATGCGATCTGACCATAATTTCTGTGTACTCCCAGTGAGAAGCATCTTCTACATGTAAAAATTTAGTTAAATATACTGAAAAAAATTAAATTAAAAGAACAAGAAAAAAATTACTTATTTATACATCTGCTTTATCTTATTTTGTATTTATTTTTGTACAGATACTACACTCTGATTCAACACAAAAATACAGAGAAGTGTGTAGAAGTCACTGCTCTATGATGCAGAATAAACAAGTACAACACTTACTGGTTCAGCACCCCCAGTTAGTGTCCAGCAGGCAGATAAAAAATAATTTGGGCAGTAACTTGATACTGAGCCTGTAACGTCTTAAGCAAGCCAGTGTATACTCTAATATACCTATTCATTGGGCCAGCAACCAATCACTGTTCAGAGAATTGATTTGGCCACTCAAGAACAATAGAGTGCCCCAATGTCCATATAATCTCTCCTCAAGTCGTAGCTTATGACTTAATATGCAAAATGAGTATTTACTCACACCTACTGAGCTTTATGAATGAATTCCAGCAAAGTGGCACTTTGATCCAAAACAGAGTGTGCAGACACACCAATCTGATCCGAGGCAGATGTTTTGATCCATATGCAAATAATACCCAGATTTTAAAATTAGCATGGGATTTGCACCAGGACAGAAACCGAATTCTGATTATACACAGAAACGCTGAGAAGTGACCTTTGATACAAAGCAGTGTGCGCAGATACTACCCTCTGATCCGAAGCAGATGTTTTGATCCCTATGTAAATAATCCCAACATTTTAAAATAAGTAAGGTGTTTCCACTGGTGCAGAAACTGCACTCTGACTATACACAGAAATGCTGAGAAGTGACACTTTGATACAAAGCAGTGTGCACAGATACTCCACTCTGATCCTGAGTAGATGTCTTGATCCATATGTAAATAATCACAACATTTTGCATGGGATTTCCACAGGTGCAGATACAAAGCAGAAGTGTTAAGGAACTATATTTTGATTGTAAGCAGATCTAACTGATAATACACTCTGATCTGAGGCAGAATTATTCATCTATACATAAATAATCATGTTTTTCCAAAGAAACTTAGCTAGAACGCTGTGTCAAGTAATTCATTGTACGGTAAATTCATCTTGAAGTAAATTCATCTTTGGTAAATCAATCGTATAGAAAATTTATTGCCAATAAATTCATCATATTGTACATTTATCAAATTACTCGCGCCTGAATGCAGATTTTAATCATTACTTTGAAGAATTTAATAAAAAGAGGGTTAGGATTAGGATTAAGGTTAGGATTAGTTTCAGGGTTAGGGTTCGGGGAAAGACCTCTATTATAACAGCAATCAATCTGATACAATGAATTTACCTGAGATAAATTTACCATAAGATTAATTTACCAACAATGAAATTTATTGCAATGAAATTTACTGCAATGTATATAATTGGAATCCTCATCTCTACATAAAACTTTGTTTTATCAAACAAGCTTAAGGTTTAAAGAATAACCATAACTATGCATTGTGTGCAATCAATATTTGATTTACAAATTCATCTGATCTGTCATATCCAGCTTTATTTCTACTTTCTATGTGAAATTCCGTTCCTTTTTTTTAAAACTTCATTCTTTTTTATCCATTTCCCTCACTTGGTTTGTTTGTTTGTTGGTTTGGGTTTGACGGCATATCAACCTTTTTAGCTTATTTAATGCCAAATATATTTTTATATAAACAAACAGGCGTATTTCAAACAATTTCAGTTTAACATAGGTACACAGTTTAATTGTCAAAAACGTTTCTATTTCAAGCTATTCATTTTTGTCAAACAGTTGTATTTCAAACAATTCAGTTTAGTATAAGTATAGTTTTTGTCCACATACGGTTCTATTTCAAACAGTTCAGTTTAGTGTAAGTACAGATTCAATGTCAAAAACAGTTCAATTCCAAACAATTCAGTTTAGTCTAAGTACAGTTTCAGTGTCAAAAAAAAGTTCTCTTTGAAACAATTCAATTTTGTGTAAGTACAGTTTAAATGTCAAAACAGTTCTATTTCAAGTAATTCACTTTAGTATAAGTACACAGTTTAGTTCTTTTTAACCCATATATAGGACCCTATCAGGTGCTAGCACCCTGGGCCAGAGTGGACCTGGGAGTGATGGCAATGAAAGGGTACTCCTCATTCCTCAAAGCTCCAGCATTACTGGAGTTTCCTCATCAGATTGTTTTGTATCATATCCTGGACACTTGTTGTGGTGGGGGGGGTCTTACCCCTCTGCAGAGAAGCAGTTGATGGATTCTACTGCCCCTGCCGACAGGGCAATTTCTGGCTTGGAATTTTTCTAGCTTTTCTATTGAAATCATTCCGATTAAAATTTCATTCATTTCCTTTTTTTTTTCCTTTCTTTTCATTAAAATTCAATCCTTTCTTTTTTCTTTTTTTTTTGCTCATTCATTTTAATTTAAATTTCACCATTTTTCTTTTTTTCATTTTTTTTAAAATTTAGTCTTTTTCTTTTTCAAATTTCTTTATTTTTTGTTAACCTTTTGTTTATCTTAAAATTCATTCCCTTTTTCTCTTTACTAATTTTGATTCAAATTTCATTCTTTTTCTTTTCTCTTTCCTCTTTCAAATTTTATATTTAAAGAAAAATTCTTAATCATTCTTTTACAAAATTCATTGGTTCATGTTTTTCTTTCCCTTTTCATTTAATTTCTTTTTCCTTTTTTATTCAGTCTGATTTTAATTTCATTCTTTTTCTTTTCTCTTTTCTCTTTCATTTAATTCCTTCCTTCTTCTTCATTCAGTCTGATTTTAATTTCTTTCTTTTTCTTTTCTCTTTCATCTTTCAGTTAATTTCTTTTTCCTTCTTTATTCAGTCTGATTTTAATTTCATTCTTTTTCTTTTCTCTTTCCTCTTTCAGTTAATTTCTTTTTCCTTCTTTATTCAGTCTGATTTTAATTTCATTCTTTTTTTTTCTTTTCTTCTTTCAGTTAATTTCATTTTCCTTCTTTATTCAGTCTGATTTTAATTTCATTCTTTTTCTTTTCTTTTTCTTCTTTCAGTTAATTTCGTTTTTCTTCTTTATTCCGTCTGATTTTAATTTCATTCTTTTTCTTTTCTCTTTCCTCTTTCAGTTAATTTCTTTTTCCTTCTTTATTCAGTCTGATTTTAATTTCTTTCTTTTTCTTTTCTCTTTCCTCTTTCATTTAATTTCTTTCTCCTTCTTTATTCAGTCTGATTTTAATTTCACTCATTTTTTTTCTCTTTCCTCTTTCAGTTAATTTCTTTTTCCTTCTTGATTCAGTCTGATTTTAATTTCATTCTTTTTCTTTTCTTTTTTTTTCTTTCAGTTAATTTCTTTTTCCTTCTTTATTCAGTCTGATTTTAATTCCATTCTTTTCCTTTTCTCTTTCCTCTTTCATTTAATTTCGTTTTCCTTCTTTATTCCGTCTGATTTTAATTTCACTCTTTTCTTTTCCTCTTTCCCCTCCAAATTCAATAATATTTATGATGGCTAACCTATTACCGAATTTCTTTGGATAATACAACAATATAAATGGCAAAAGTAGATAATAATTCTAATATGTTATCTTTTAAAATTATGATATTGCAATTTATTGTTCTAAGCAGGAGTTTTCTATTGGAACATATGTGACGATAATGATGATAGTTCTGCTGTGGGCTAGAAGAATGATGATGATGATGATGATGATGATGATGATGATGATGATGCTTTCAGTTGTTGATAGTGATGACAGTTATCTGAATAAGTAAGATTATTTATTGAGGGTAGAAGGTAGAGTTGGTTGCAAGCCAAGTTGGTGAGAGCAAGGTGGAGAGTGAGGCTAGGCAGGTGATAAAAGCAGAAAAGCAAGGGCTATGTGAAAAAGAAAAAGCAGGGAGTATGGGAATGCATTGTAATGTACTGATACAGAACTGCCTGAGACAAACATAAAGATGAAGGCTGAGAAGAATGAAAAAGAGAATTTGATTTAAATGAGATGGAAAAAAAAAAGAGAGGAAAAACTGATTGAATAATCAAGGAGAAAGAGATAAGAAAAAAAGAATGGAATTTGAATCACTACAAATAAGAAAGAAAAAGCTATTGAATTTGAAGAGACAAAGAAAGAGAAAGTTAGAGGATGAAGTAACTGTTGGCAATAGTAACAAAAGCGATAACAGCCACTTCATTATCTTTGCCAATTATGAACCTGGTTTATGTTCAACAAGAGATGGGTAATGAGAACAGAATCTTTTTGATGAGGATAGAGCAAGAAATTTGGGAGCCTTAGGTGCTTTGGCTACCTCGTAATTGTTTAATGTCAGTTGAAATGCAGTTGCTGAACTACTGTTTATAAAACGTTTTAGCCCCAATTACATCAAGGTCTTAAAAGGGCATTTTCAAATAGTCCCTTCCCCTCTTTATCTATGCACTCTGCTTTGTGGAAATTTACTAAGCTTTTTGCTTAGATGTGGCACAAGGCCATATGAAAGGGGCACCCAATGAGACTCGAACTCACTCGTGTAGGTCTGCTAGTCGAGCTTGCTAACCATTACACCACCAGAGGCGCCTTTGTGGATTGGCACAAATTTCAAACAAAGCAATGTCTATCACACACACTCACACTCACACACACACACATACACATTGCTCAGTCAGCTGGGGTGGTAGAATACACCGACTGCATCTCTGCAGAGGGGTAAGACTCCCCCCCCACACACACACTCAATGAGTGTCTTGATACGACACTAAACCATCTGATGTTGTCAAACAGAACTAAACTGCATACTTATGCTAAACTGAATTGTTTGAAATAGATGTTTGTTTTGTTTTTTTAATGGCATATCAACCTTCTTGGGTTATTTAAGTTTTAAATAGAACTGTTTGACTAAACTAAATAGCTTGAAATAGAAAAGTTTTTGAAAATTTAACTGTGTACTTATGCTAAACTAATTTGTTTGAAATAGAACTGTTTATTTGTATAAAAATAGATTTGGCATTAAATGTCATAAAACACACACACACACACACACACACGTACGCACGCATACACACACACACACGTACGCACGCACACACACACACACACATATATTATATAGATATGATTTTTAAATGCCAATATATTAATCACAAAAGCATTTAATATGCTTGCATATTAAACATTTAATATGGAAATCACTCTATTTTAGATATTGAGCACTGCTGCAGACAAGAATATCAGACATATAACTTTTATTTTTTTATTAAGTACATAAAAGAGTCATTCAAAAAATTTGGGGAATTTGACTGAAAGAGTTGGCAACTGGATGCACTCTTTTTAGTCATATCTTTTTCAAGGAAATCAATAGTGAAGGGTCCTTTCATGTCCCTGAAGGCAGTCAGCATGACCTTCTTTACTGACTACTTCACCAAGAACTTCTCTATTGGAGAATCAGTGTGTTTCCACTCCATGAACTGTCTTTCCGATTCAGTCTCATGTGGGCAAAACCATGTATAGCTTATTTTAAAATATTAATTTTTGGTTTGGTTGGCTTTTATGGCATATCAACCATTGTAGGTTATTCAATGCCAAATCCTCTTTATACATATATATTAGATATATAAATGATTTGGTTTAGTTGGGTTTTATGGCATATCAACCATTGTGGGTTATTCAATGCCAAAACCGATTTATACATATATATTAGATATATATGATTAGGTTGGGTTGGCTTTTATGGCATATCAACCATAGTAGGTTATTTAATGCCAAGTCTGGTTTATACATATACATTAGATATATACGATTTGTAACCATGAGTCAACAAAGGTAAATAGTTCCATGCATTGCTATCTATCACTGACAATTCAATTAAACATCAGTCATTTATTTATACACAGTTAAATGATCAAGCAGTTCTATTTCTAACAATTCAATTTAGCATTAGTCAACAAAGTTAAATGGTTATAAGTATTGCTATGTATCACAAACAATTCCATTAAACATCAGTCATTTGTTTACTCACAGTTAAATGATCGAGCAGTTCTATTTGTAACAATTCAATTTAGCAATAGTCCACAAAGTTATATGGTTATAAGTATTGCTATGTATCACAAACAATTCCATTAAACATCAGACATTTATTTACACACAGTTAAATGATCAAGCAGTTCTATTTGTAACAATTCAATTTAGCAATAGTCATCAAAGTTAAATGGTTATAAGTATTGCTATGTATCACAAACAATTCCATTAAACATCAGACATTTATTTACACACAGTTAAATGATCAAGCAGTTCTATTTGTAACAATTCAATTTAGCAATAGTCATCAAAGTTAAATGGTTATAAGTATTGCTATGTATCACAAACAATTCCATTAAACATCAGTCATTTGTTTACTCACAGTTAAATGATCAGGCAGTTCTATTTTGAGCAATTCAATTTCGCATAGATCATTTGTTTGTACTCAGTTAAAATGTCAAACAGTTCTATTTGATCAATAGAGTTAATTCTTTCAAGTGTTACCACTCAGGGCAGAGTGGACCTGGGAGTAATAGCAGTGAAGGGGTACTCTGCATTCCCCAAAGAAGCCCCTGCATTATTGGAGCCTCACTATCAGATTGTTCAATGCCATTTCAAAACACTCGTTGAGGTGGGGGGTCTAACCTTTCTGCAGAGATACAGTAGGTGTATTCTACAGTCCCAGCCAACTGGGCTGATTTTTTCGGAGGGTGGGGGTTTAAAGCATGCTTCTTTGGTGCACATTCTTGAGTAAATTTCACATGGTCTGCACTTGTCAGCTACCAAAAATCTGATAACAGATTTCTTTGCAAGCCAATGTGGTTTGATTTGCTATCATTTTGAATAGCCTCAAAACAAATATTTCCAATTCCAAACAATATGGAGTTTATGTTTATGGATATATATATATATATATATATATATATATATATATAACCTGTGAACCTGTTTGTTTACTATTTATTGTGAAAGTTGTGGTGGTGCTAGCATTTACAAAATGATTCAACAAAAAAGGAAAAAAAAAAAAAAGAAAAGAGAATTTGCAAAATTGTCGACTTTGCTGTCCCGGTGGACCACAGAATAAATCCGAAGGAAAGTGAAAAGAAGGATAAGTATCTCGACCTTGCTAGAGAATTGAAAAAGCTGTGGAACATGAAAGTAACGATTGTGCCAATTATGATTGGTGCATTAGGCACAATAACTAAAGGATTATTAAAAGGCCTGGAGGACTTGGAAGTTGGCGGATGGGTAGAGACTATCCAAATGACAGCATTGTTAAGAACGGTCAGAATCCTGAGATAAGTCCTGGAGACTTGAGGAGACTTGCTGTCACTCAAACTCCAGTGAAAAACCATCAGCTAACACTGATGGGAAAAACTCTAAGGGAGTAGAAAATACAAAACTGCAGTTGTAGGTTATGTGGAGATAGAGACAAAAAGATCAATCACACAATAAGCGATTGGAGTAAATTAGCACAGAAAGAGTATAAGACTAGACATGATTGGGAGAGCAAGGTAATTCATTGGGAATTGTGCAAAAAATTGAAGTTTGACCATGAGAAAAAATGGTATATGCATAACCCAGAATCTGTCTGGGAGAATGAGATGCATAAAATCTTCTTTTTGAAATACAGACGGATCACCAAATCTCGGCCAGATGACCAGACCTAGTAATAGTCAACAAGAAAACGAGAACTTGCCGAATCGTGGATTTTGCTGTCCAAGCTAAAAACATATTAAAATTGATAGAAAGCAAAGAGAAGCCAAGTACCTGGACCTTGCTAGGGAATTGAAAAAACTGTGGAACATGGAAGTGCCAATTATACCAAAAGTAATTACTGCTCTTGGTACAGACACCAAAGAATTGGTCTAATAACTGGAGGACTTGAAAATAACAGGCCGAGTCGAGACCATCCAAACTACAGCTATGTTGAGTTTGGCCAGAATACTGAGAAGAGTTCTGGAGATTTGAGAAGACTTGCTGTCACTCAAACTTCTGTGGAAAACCACCAGTCAATGCTGATTTGAAAAACTCTCAAATTAGTGAAATTATAATAATAATTCACCAACCAGAATTCATCCTAGAAAACGAGTTGCATAAAATTTTCTGGGGATTTTAAGATGAAAATGGGTCACCCAGCCAGAAGACCAGACTTTGTGTTAAGGAAAAAAAAACAAAAACTTGTCATCTAGTCGTGTTTGCCATCACAACAAACCACAGAGTGATAATAAAAGAAAGAGAAGAGATCGACAAATACTTAGACCTTGCCAGAAAACTAAAAGAACCAGTAGAACATAAGGGTGACAGTGTTACCAATTGTAGTTAGTGCACTTGGAATAGTCCCCCCCAAAAAAGACTGGGGGGAATTGGAAATTAGAGGAAGAATTGAGACCATCCAGATGGCAGCATTAACAAAATTGGCTCAAATTCTGAGAAGAGTCTTGGAGACCTAAGGAGGCTTGCTGTCACTCAGACTCCATTGAAAGACCACTGGCTAACATTGGCATGAAAAACTTACAAGGAGTAAAATTATAAAGTGGTTGTGCTGACAAGGGAAAAATATTCTTAGTCCCTGTAAGAGGATTGAGGTATTGGTGACAACTGGTTTTGGAAAATTATTTCATTTTAAATCAGACATTAAGATTAGGTAATTCACATACTGGGTACTTTTAGTTTCATGCCTTTGCTTTTTCAAGATGCAAAACATTTGACTTTTATAGGACAGACACACCTCGGCTGGTTCCATATTCTGGTGCTCCACATCAGGGTTCATCTTGCACTTAGCCCTTCATTGGCACTACCACCATTAAACGGACTTGGAATATTTTTTTCATTCATCAGGACAATTACCCTACCATTATTTTTAGAAATAAACTTTATTATAATTATTATTATTATTCTTATTATTACTTTCTCCCCCATCACTATCGCTATCATCAACATGTATTTGTTAAACATTTCTGGTTTCATGCCTTTCTTCCTTCCTTCCTTCCTTCCTTCCTTCTACAAAATGCCAAACAGCATTTGACACCCAAGCCTTGGCTCTTCTTGCACCATGCCATTTATTGCCATAGTCACCATTTCCTTAATCCTCTTGGGGTGGGGGCTACAAATATTTTTCAGTCATAAGCACAACCACTTTATTATTACTATTATTATTATTATTATTATTATTATTAAATGCTACCACCACCACTACTATCATTATCACCACTATCATGCATAATAGCATCATCATCATTGTCGTCATTAATAAAATAACAGTAATCATTATCACTATGGTCAATGAAAGCAGCACCTGGATAAGCAGCAGCAGCAGCAGGAGCTGTATTGATTGTCAGGCTTCTGTGTTTGCAAGCCACTCCCCATCTGTTGCTTTTTCAGCCAATCAGAAGCGAACAGTCAGATGAGTGAAAATGATACAAGCAGGTCCAGATGATAACTGGGGATATAGAAACAGTGACAGTGAGGTAGAAGGGAAGGCTGAGACAGCAAAGGAATGGCTGGGTGAAAGCTATGGAAGAAGGGAGCTTGAAGAAGACTAACTCCATGAGAACCAGTCTGACTGATTATATTGACAATGCTGATGGTGACATTAGTGAGGCTGTCTGAGAGTAAGAAACAAAAAGGCTGAACTGGTTAGCTAGGAAAGTCTATGGTGGACAGGGAGGCAAGGGTGGAAAAACAGAGTGGAGATGTAGATG
>OY757935.1:22736459-22789792 GCA_963585895.1 Sepioteuthis lessoniana
TTTCTCTCTTTATATATATATATATATATATATATATACATATATATTCAGTTGAGCATATGGTATAAGGATATAGACCTAACCAGTGGAGTTCTAAACTTGGATGAAGCTGTTGGTATTTCACTTGCAACTTTTGCCTTTGAGAATGGCAGGTGTCTATCTCTTCACTGGTCACCAACTATAGGTAAAATTGTAGTTTAGAATGGGCTCTATACACTTAACAGGGCAACTTGTCCTGGAAAAGGAAAAACTCTGAATTTGCACCCTGAGATATTGTTTGGCACATTTGTGTATCATTCTTCTATTATCAGCTCATCCAAGAAGTGTGGCTGGTTCTACATAAACCTTCACCACTATAAACAAATCATCTGTGTAGGTAGTTTCAGTGGTTTGTATTTTTCTCTGAACAGTTGTGCCATCATATGTCGAGGAAAAGTTACATAGAACTCTGGGTCTGGTGAGTATGGAGGTCGCTGTACTAGCACAATCTTGCGTTTTGCAAAAAACATTTAATTTAGAAAGTATTAAGATTGGCTTCTTAATTTTTCTTTTCAAAATTGACAGACTCATCAAGATTTCATTTAAATGTTTTGTCTGTTGTCTTGACAGCATCTTTTTTTTAATACATATGTTACTTAGGTGTGCACACGTCTAAAATTCATTGTGCTTTTCTGTCTGCATATCTTAAACAGACTTGTTACATTGAAGATGATATAGTAACCCACTTGGCTGGGGCTGTAGAATACACTAACTGCATCTCTGCAGAGAGGTAAGACTCCCCCAATGAGAATCCTGGATATGACATTAAACAAACTGATGGCGAGTTTCCAGCCTTGGAGATTTGGGGAATGCGGACTACGCCTTCATTGTTGTTATTACCTGGTCCACTCTGACCAAGAGTTGTGGCACCTGATAGGGTTCTATCTATGAGTCAAATAGAATAAACTATGCATGCAAACAAATGACTGATGTTAAATCGGGACTGTTATATAGGAATACTTGAAACCATTTAACTGCGTTCAAAAAAGTGCTCAAACTCATTTAAGAATATTATCTACAAGATGTGTTTATAAATCATACATATTTGATATGTATAAACACGATTTGGTGTTAGATAACCTATAATGGTTGATATGTCATAAAACCCAACCAAACCAAATCTATATATCTAGTATGTATAAAGAGGATTTGGCATTAAATAACTAACAATGGTTGATATGCCATAAAACCCAACCTAACCAAACCAAACTAAACCAAACCAAAAATTATAGAGAAAAGAAAATATTGATATTGATGGAATAATAAAACTATTGAAGATGACATCACATTTTTTGCAGTGATATCTCAAACAATATTGATGCTGACAATGATATGAATAATATTAATGATATTGATATAAAACAGTACTGCTGATGAAAAAATCCGCCCCAGCCCCAGCTTCTGGATGGATGTCTTTTGGGGGGTGGAATCATTAATGTATGGTCTTACCTGACCAATATATTGATTCAGATTCAAGTATACAAACTCTTTTTGCTAAACGGGCAGTCATAGGTATATTTTACGAAGGTTAAAAGGCTGAGACTGACGCCCATCACCAGACACATGCAAACACAGGTTCATCTTGTTGGTGAGGACAAGAATATGCTGACCATATCTTCTGCAGAGGGATAAGATCCAGTGAAAAAAGAAAAAAAGGATGTCCTGGATATGATATTAAAATGCATCCAGTGATGAGGCTACAGTTCTTGAGTTCTAGGAAGTGTAGAATATCTTGTTTGTGGACATTACTCCCAGGTTTACCATGGAGTGTCAAGACTTGGTATGGCCCCATCAATGGTTTAAATAGATCTGTTTGAAAATTCTTAGTATTTCATAGGAATACTTGAAACCATATATCTGTGTGCAAATTATTAATTCTCAATGGAATACTTGAAGCCATATATCTGTGTGTAAATTATTAATTGTCGATGGCAATACTTAACCATATAATTGTGTGCAAATTATTTGTATTAGATAGAAATACTTTATATTATACTGATGTAAGTTATTTTAATTAAGAGCAGTTAAGTTTGGTTTGATTTCCATAAGACTAATATTCTGCAATAACATATACGTAAATTCTTGACCATTGACCATCCTTTTGTCCTAATTTACATAAGCAATAAAATTGTAAAATCCTTCGGTATTCCCTTGTTTTATACAAATTATTGGTTTGCTTTAGTTTCTTTGTTTTAAAGGCATATCAACCTTTGCAGTTTATTCAGTAGCAAAGTCATCCTTATAGAAAGATAAGAATAGTACAATTTAACCCATAGCTGGAGGAATGAAAGGGTTCATGCCTTTCCCACCGATAAAAAGCTAGCTGGGAACTACACAAGAATGTTATAAGCTAATTTGAACAAATCCTGGAAGCTACAACCCATGAAACAACAACTGTATGGCCACTTACCTTCCATCACAAAGTCATCCAAGTAAGACGAAGAAGACAAACAGGACACTGTCAGAGAAGCAAGAATGAACTCATAAGTGATGTTCTTCTATGAACCCCTACACATGGATGTGCCAGAGTTGGCTGATCAACAAGAACTTATTTTGATAAGCTGAATGCAGACACAGTATGTAGTTTAGAAGACCTGCTGGAAGACCAGATGGATGATAGGGATGGATGGAGAGAGACAGTCTGAAAAATCCATGCTGTCAGAGCAACTTGATGATGATAATGTCTTTTCTCAATGTTACAAGTGTGAAAGTGAACACCATAGAATGACTAGAGATTGAACTCGCTTACTACTGGTTCTCAGTTCAGCACGTTAGCCACTACACCCTGAGGACTTCACCTAAGAGTAGTTCCTTGAAGCTTTAATTATATACTAAGGATTAATTATTATTATCAATTACTTGAAACCATATAATGGTTAGCAAACAAATGATTATAAAAATAATAAAAGTAATTAGGAGTGTATTAGTTAACCATATATCGACTGTCGGCTGGGGCTGTAGAATACACCGACTGCATCTCTGCAGAGGGGTAAAACCTCCCTCCCCAGCGAGAGTCCTGGATAGGACAGTAAACAATCTGATGGTGAGGTTCAACTAATGCTGGAGCTTTGCAGAGTAACCCTTCACTCCCAGGTCCACTCTGGCTCGAAGTGGTAGCACCTGATAGGGTCCTATCTATAGGTGAAATAGAACTAAACTGTATACTTACGCTAAAATGAAATGTTTGAAATAGAACTTTTTGACTTAACTGAATAGCTTGAAATAGAAATGTTTTTCACAAACTCTGTACCCATGCTAAGCTGAATTGCCTGAAATCGTCATCATCATCATGTCATGACGCTAGCACGGATATCCCTGACCCTCTCTCGCCACTACTCTCTATCATTCATCGCCTCTGGCAGGTCTTCAGGGCTACATCCCGCATCCTCACATAGCTGCTGTATGTATGTTCAAGCTGGTCATCCTGCTTTTGCTTGGCCATATGCTGGGATCCATAGGAGTACATCACTTATGAGTTCGTCCTTGCTTCTCTAGCAGTGTCCTGCGTGTCTGATTTGTCTAACTTGGATCGTTTTTGTGATGGGAGGCAGGTGGCCGTATAGTTGGTGCCTTGTGGTACGTTGCCGCCAGTTGGCATTAAATAAATTACAAAGGTTGATATGCCATAAAACCCAAACAACCAACCAATCAACCATTTAATTTCTTGCAAAATGAAAAAAATAAAAATGACTTTAGTATTAATTAACTTAATAAAGGTTAATATTAACCAAAACCAACCAACCAACTAACCAACCTCAACCAGCTATGCTGCAAAAGAATTGGTTTGGTTTGGTTTGGTTTGATGGCATATCAACCATTGTAGATTATTTAATGCCAAATCATGTTTATACATATCTATTATATATATATATATATATATTATTTGGTCCAGTGAAACCGGAGTTGGGAGTAATTCTATCAGGACAAGAAAACTATTCAAAAGTGAATTTTTAAATTTTCCTGGTAAAGAGCTCAATGTAACAGACATTACAGAGCAATAATTTCATTAAGAAAAAACACAAACTGGTCACATTAGGATTATAAATCAATTTCCATCCTGTTATGTGTTTTTGATAAAATCAAAAAACACGAAAAAAATTTAACAGGACTTCTTCAGATGTTATGGATAAAATAAATCAGAATAGACACAGGAAAGAAGGGTGGGAGGGGATAGAAGAGAGGTGAGGAGTTATCTCCTCATTTAGCCCACTTCCGATTTTTATTTTATTGTCGGTTAGAATTATAGTAAATTAATTTTTTTATATCCTTTTTTAATTTGTAAACACATTTTGTAGATAACATTCTTAAATGAGCCTGAGTTCTTTTGCACACAGTTGAATGGTTTCAAGTATTCCAATATAACAGACACAATTTAACATCAGTCATTTGTTTGCATACATAGTTTGTTTTATTTGACCTAGAGATAGGACCCTGTCAAGTGCTACTATTCCGGGTAAGAGTGGACCTGGGGGCAATTGCAATGAAGAGTTACCCCATATTCCCCAAATCTCCAAAGCTGGAGCCTCACCATCAGATTGTTTAGTGTCATATCTAGGACACTCATTGGTGGGGCTCTTACCTCTCTGAAGAGATGCAGTCATTTTATTCTACAGCCCCAGCCAACAGGGCTCACAATAGAATTTTAAAAAAGACAAAATGCACATTGGACAATATGTTTATTAAAGCAAAACAGGAAGATAATAGTATAAAATGTCTTCAAACATTGACTCCAAATGGCCTTAACATCAAACTAAACCATCCCCAAAACATTACTTTGACATGTCATGGATGGATATGTGTTGACACTTAAGCAGCTAAATAACCTGAGTATAGATAAAACTGTTAGGGATAATTTGAAACACACCTTGCCCAGGCTTAAATAATATCTTCTAAGTATAGATCTCACAGTCATGTGTTCATGACTGCAGTGATCATGTTGTGATCACTTCAATCGACTAGGATACTAAAAATAATTTTCATCTAAGACATCAATCTCTTTATAATCTCAACATTCATTTTTTCTTTTTGTGTTTGTGTTTATTCTGTGGTATTTTTGTGTTTATGTTTTTAGTATTTTGGTGTTTGGATCACTATTACTTTGTTTTCCGTTCAGTTAAAGGGTTCTTGTTTATCAGTGTTTTGCATTTCGATTCTTGTATTAGAGTCTTGTTGCCTTGATTCCTTATTTATTTGTTGGTGTATTTCTAATATTTCAAGGTCAGAAAACCAACCTTTCTTGCTCCTCAAGTTGTTGTGTTTTGACCTTTTGACCTGGCCAAAAATGCCATTCAAGGTGATGCACCGGAAGGAAGTGACACATTCCAATGGCAGTTAGGAGAGGAAATTGCGTGGGCGGAAATTTGCTGATGAAATGGGACGAGCTAAAAAAATTCCCATGGTACACTACAGAGTGATGCACTGGAAGAGAGTGACCTCTGAACTGCATGACAGTTATTTCCGCTTGATGACGATTAAACATTCGATTTCAAAGATCGAGTGGGCATCGAACAATTATATAACTCAGTTGAGTTCGACGAGGCAGTTGAATTGAGTTCCGGTTCCAGTTGAGTTCGACGCCCAGGGGGCCAGTCAAGTTGCCAGTAGAGTTCCAGACAGTTGGAGGCGAGATGTGGTATGGAAAGCCACACCCCGATGGAGTTTGGGGTCCAGAGAAGATGCTGATAAGATGCAGTAAAGAAAGCCAGCATTCAGCAGAGTGGGCCCTAGGCCTCCAGTTGAGCAGCCCTAGAGAACAAGAAAGACACAACATGATGGTCATAACAGTGGGGTCAAAATATTACAGTTTATGTTCGGTCTCCGGCTCCCTCTCACAGTAAAACCCCACACAACCTTTTCGAACCCTTGCAATAAAGTGAGAGGTAATATATTGTTAAAGAAGTCTTCCTGCATCTTTATCATGTGTCTGTCTTTGTCACTGCGTCTTAATTATTGTGTCGTTGTGATGCTGTAGATGAGCATATAACAAAGTCTTTGGCTTGTTGTCTTAAATCTTAAATGCTACCAAATAAGAAATAAATCGCAATATATATATATATAAAAGTAAAGTAAAGTAGGCGACCATAGTCGAGGGTGACCCGAAGGCTCCCTTTTCAATTGCTTACTACACCAAGGTGTAGGGGAGGGCACTACTCCTTTCCCTGGATATATATATATATATATATGCCGACTACGTCGATGACATAGCGTTACTGGCGAATACGCCTAAGCAAGCTGAGACACTACTGCATAGTTTGGAATGAGCCGCTACAGGCATTGGCCTCCATGTCAATGCACACAAAACTGAATATATGTGTTACAACCAAACAGGTGACATTACCACACTAGACGGAGCCTCTCTGAAACTAGTAGACAAATTCACCTACCAAGGAAGTAGCGTCTCATCAACCAAAAAAGACATCAACACACAACTAACAAAAGCATGGGCAGCTATCGATAGGCTCTCGATTATATGGAAATCAGACCTGACCAATAAAATGAAACACAGTTTCTTCCAGACAGCGGTTGTATCGATACTACTATATGGATGCACTACTTGGACGCTAACTAAACGGCTGAAGAAGAAACTAGACGGCAATTACACAAGAATGTTGAGAGCAATATTGAACAAGTCCTGGCGACAACACCCCTCAAAACACCAACTATACGGCCACTTGCCTCCCATCACGAAAACTATACAAGTTAGACAAACCAGACATGCAGGACACTGCTGGAGAAGCAAGGACGAACTCATCAGTGATGTACTCCTATGGACCCCCGCATATGGCCAAGCAAAAGCAGGACGACCAGCTTGAACATACATACAGCAGCTATGTGAGGATATGGAATGTAACCCTGAAGACCTGCCAAAAGAGATGAATGATAGGGAGAAGTGGAGAGGGAGGGTCAGGGATATCCGTGCTGGTGGCACGACATGATGATGATGATATATATATATATATATAAAATTGAAGTTATTAAATGGTTGAAAAGAGCAAATAAATAAATAAATATTTCAGAGTTGGATTGGAGCAGTTTGATAAAAAAAAATATGGATGAAAGGAAAAAATCTTATGGTAATTGATTTTAAAATGTTTTTTTTTTTCAGTATTAATGAGGCTCACCAATTTGATACTCTGATTATTAATCTTGACCTCAAAAGGCAAATACAGAATATGATGGGTAAATTTTCGTCTAAATTAGGTAAAAATAAAAATAACGCTGACATTTCACTTTGGCAGATATATTTGCCAAAATTACATAAAAATACCTTGAAATACTGAAGATTAAATTTATTCAAAGAAATTGCCAGCCATTTGGTTGGGGCTGTAAAATACTCCGACAGCACCTCTTCTAATGGGTATCCTGAATATTACTCTAAACTGCATCCAATGGTCAGGCTTCAATCCTTGAGCTTTGGGGAATGTGGAGTACTCCTTCATTCCCATTATTCCCAGGTCCACCTTGATCCAGAGTGGTAGTATCTACAAGAGTCCCAACTATGTTTCAAACAGAACTATATAATCATTAACTCTGCTGGAAACAATTTAACTGTGGCAAATAGAACTATTCATGTTTGATAGCAACACTTGAAACTATTTAACTGTGTGCCAACAAATAAGCTCTTGCTTGTTTAAAACTTGTTACACACAAACTATTTATTTACAAATCATGTAAACTTAATATATATATATATATATATATATATATGTGTGTGTGTGTGTGTGTGTATATACAGGATTTGGCATTAAATAATCTACATGAGTTGATGTATCATAAAACACAACTAACCAACCAACCAATCAATCAAAAGATCACCATTGGCTTCCACTTTGGCCTCTGGACGACTTCAGAATCTCCTGGAAGCCTTTTCAATGATCTCCTTGTTGAAATTGGTTAAAGCTGTTGTTATCCTTGCCTTCAGTTCATCTTTGGTGTTGCATGGAGTTTTGAGGGTCTCTCGCTCAACTGCATCCCGCATATAATAAATCAAGGGGATTTAAATCTTGGAAGAGAGGAAGCCTGATGTTAAGAATGGTGTGGTCACCGAAATTTTCTCTCAGCCAAAACTGGGTTTTTCCTGCTGGTGTGGCATGATTCAGAATCTTTTTGCAAGACATAAGATCTTCCAGCAGCCACCTTCTCAATCCAAGGTAGCATGACCTTGAGGCTTCCTGGCTAAGCTGGGGGTTATGTCCAAAGATGAATAGAGACATAATGTCACAATTGCTTGTGACCACCCAAAAAAACCATAAAGTGGACTGAGTACTTGGTTTTCTTCAATCTGAATCTGAATCTGTCTTCAGATTGACATGCAAATCTGGGTGTAAATGCCTGGCAGTACAATATGTTATTTCCAAATTTCTGGATGTCTGAATAATATCATGGTGCTGTTTTCTTCACCATACAAAAGTTACTCTAGTTCGTTGCAGATTGGACAGAACATGAAGTAAATAATTTGAAATGGTGACAATTTACCCATTGCACATTGTACATATATATATATATATATATATACATAAACGCAAATACCAGCTCTCTCTCTTTTTCTCTTGCTCTGTCAATCTGCCTGTTTCTCTCTCTCTCTCTCTCTCTCTATATATATATATATATATATATATATATCTAAGTAAAGTAAGTAAAGCTAGCAATTGTAGATGAGGGTGACCCGAAGGCTCCCTTTTCAATAGCTACAATACTGAGGGATAGGGGAGGGCACTACGCCATTCCCTAGATTGCTCCACTTTACCTTTGGTCTGTACCATATCATGCTGAGTGTCAAACAAGGCTGCACCAAGTACCAGATATTAAGTCTTTGCTATTACTTGACCTGGGATTGAACCCTGGTCTCCCAGACAACTGGTGAATACTCTGCTCCTTAGGAGAATTATTTGATATGGAATAAAAATACTGCAAGAAAATACTTGATATGTAAAGTGTATCAATTTTTTTGAGAGTTAACGAGGCTCACCAACTTGACATGCTGTTGTAGAATCTTAACCATTTTACCCCCACCACATACATATGCACACACATACACACACACATACATACACACACATACATATAGAGAGAGGGAGAGCGAGACAGACAGACAGATGGGCTGAGAGAGAGAGAGAGAAAAAGAGAGAGAGAGATACTGTCAAGTTTAGAGAGGGTTCTTCAAATTTCCTAAAAAATGCAGGAATGTAAATTTGAGATGTATCTAGATAGATACTACCAGAATTGAGATAGATGGATGCAGTATATATATATATATATATATATATATATATATATATATATATATATATATATATATATAACTAATTCATGGCTATGTGCTTCAGATAAAAGTGAGCTTTAAATATGTCTATATAGAGAGAAGTTTTTAAAATAATATATATATATATATATATATATATATATATATATATATATATATATATACAGCTAGCTTGTTTATATAAAATCTAAGTTTCAATTTGAATTCAATCAATTTCTTTTACGGAGAGTCCCTGAGGCACGATGGCTTAAGTGCTTGCCCGCAACTTTCAAGCAAAAGAATTCAAACTCCACTTGCACAATGATCTTCATTTTCAGATTGATACCCTTAGGAAAGGCATGAACTCTTATTCCTCCAGCTATGAGATAAATATTACCATTAATCTTCGTCTACAAGGATGGCTATGAGATTGAAGAACCCACAAACGTTGACATGTAATAAAACAAAGAAGCAAAAATTTCAGTTAAATCTTAATTAAATTTCACTTAAATAATCACTTAAAATATTATCTATTAATCTTACTAATCTCAAACATATATTGTCAATGAGCTCAGGGGTTGACAGGATTTCTATAATCCTAAGTATACAAATATACAAAGTAATTATGTTATCAAGGAATATTACATATTCATGTATAAAAATATTGGTTAACTTAACCATCAAGCATATCTATAGGTCTGGTAGGGTTTTATGGCATATCACCCATTGTAGATTATTTAATATATGTATATATATGGTTTGGTTTGGTTGTGTTGGGTTTTATGGCATATCAACCATTGTCAGTTCTTTAATGCCAAATCCTCTTTATGCATCAACATTAAATATATATAAGTAAGTAAAGTTGGCGACCATAGTCGAGGGTAACCCGAAAGCTCCCTTTTCGATAGCTACTACACCAATGTGTAGGGGAGGGTGCTAATCCTTTCCCTAGATTGCTCTACTTTACCCTTGATCCGTACCTTATAATGCTGAGTGTTAAGCAAGGAGGCATCAAGTACCATTTTTTGAGTCTTTGGTATGACTCGACCTGGGATTGAACCCAGGTCTCCCGGGCCATTGGCGAACACTCTAACCCCTAGGCCAATAATTTGGTTTTATGGCATATCAACCATTGTAGGTTATTTAATGCCAAATACTCTTTATATATATATATATATATATATATATATATATATATATATCCGGTTTGGTTTGGTTGGGTTGGGTTTTATGGCATATCAACCAATGTAGGTTATTTAATGCCAAATCCTTTTCATATTCTGAATAATATATCCTATTTACCAACCCCTCCGTTCGGGCAGGATATGACACAAGGTCAATTTTTAAGCGGAGTTTAACAGGTTTGAATTCAGAGTTTTCCTTCTCCTAGGCTAGTTGCCTCACCAAGGCTGAAGAATCTAGTCTACCCTACTATTTACCCATAGCTGGAGGGAGAATAATTGGATTCATACCTTTCCCAAGGGTATTAGTGCTATGTGAAATGCAATCAGACTCATCCAGAATTTGAATAATATATGATTTTTAAACACATTTCATTGATAACATTTTTAAACAAGCCTGTGCTCATTTTTGGTACACGATTAAATGGTTTCAAGTTTTTTTCTATCTAATATAAATAATTCTATTTACTATTAATCATTTGTTTGCACACAGTTAAATGGTTTTGAGTGTTGCTATGTAACAATAAATATATAAGGTCAGTCATTTGGTTGCACATATTTAAGTAGTTATAAAAGTATGATTTTTAAGTGAGTAGGTAATTTAATTTCTAAATGAGTTAGACACTAATTTGTTTGCACACTAATATTACAATTGTTTCTCCACAGTTACATGGTTTCCTTTATTGCTCTCTAAAAATTCATTTAAACATCAGTCATTTGTTTACAAACATTTCAATGATCTAGCAGTTCTATTTCTAACAATTCGATTTAATGTAAGTCATTTTTTTTGCATCCTGTTTAATAGTTAAATAGTTCTATTTGACCCATAGATGGGACCCTATCGGGTACTACGACTCTAGGTCAGAGTGGACATGGGAGCAATGGCAATAAAGGGGTACTCCAATTTTCCCCAAAGCTCCAGGACTGGAGCCTCACAATTGGATTGTTTAATGTCATATCAGGACACTCATTTATGTGGTCTTACAACTCTGCAGAGATGCAGTCGATGTATTCTACAGCCCCAGCTAACTGGGCTGAAGCAAATACTTATAGTAAGTAAAGTTGGCGACTGTTGTTGAGGGCGACCAGAAGGCTCCTTTTTCTACAACGAGGTGTAGGGGAGGGTGATACTCCTTTCCCTGGATTACTCCACTTTACCCTTGATATATACTTTATATTGCTGAGTGTTAAGCAAGAAGGTATAAAGTACCGTTTTTTAAGTCTTTGGCATGACGCGACCTGGGATTGAACCCAGGTCTCCAGAAACATTGGCAAACACTCTACCTGCTAGTTCAGAAGTGTGTCCTCGTGGTGTAATGGTTAAAGCGATGAACTGCGGAATCGTAGTACGCGAGTTCGTACTCCAGTCGCGCTATTATGTTCACTTTCGGGCAAATACCCTTGGGAAAGGTATGAACCCCCTTATTCTCCCTCCAGCTATGGGTAAATAGTAGGACGGACTAGGTTCTTCAGCCTTGTTGAGGCAACTAGTCTAGGAGAAGGAAAACTCTGAATTCAAACCTGTTAAACTCCGCTTAAAAATTGACCTTGTGTCATATCCTGCCCGAGCGGAGGGGTTGGTAAATAGTACCTGCTAGTTCAGAAGTAATTGAACAAACATACAATTTACTAATTTATCAGTTTTGAGCATTAAAAACAGGAGCATTATGCAAAACAAATAAAATAAATAAAATCCTGGAAGCACTACCTCATAAAACTGCAGTTGCATGGCTACTTATCATGTATCTTGCAAGCTATCCAAGTAAGATGAACAAGATGGCCACTGCTGAAGAAGCAGGGATGAATTTAAAAGTGATGTAGACTCCAAAACATGGATACATCAGTCTTGCCCAACCAGCAAAAGCTTATATCCATCAGCTCTATATGGTGCCGTCTAAAGGACCTACCAGAAGTGATGACTGATTGTGGAATGGATGGTGAAATTGAGCCAAGGGAATTTGTACTATCAGTATAGCTTTAGGATGATATATAAATATATATATATATATGGATGACTATAGAGATATATATACTCCCCTACCCCCGTGGGGTTGAGTTCTCTGGCGAAGAAGTAATTGTGTTGCCATTAGCGACTATTGCAAGCCTCTTTGTTTGAATTGAGGTCTCAGCTACCGTTGAACGGATGTATGTAAACAATATTAATTGTGATTCATAACCGTTTAAAATTTATTTCGCAGCTAATATCTCCTCGTGGCTGAATGGTTAGAAGCTTGGGTTGATGTTTGAGTCAACCGGGTTTCGATCCCAGCTACGAGAAGATAATGTCTAGCCACACTGATGAGTTCTGATAGAATGAAACAGATCTGTCTGTGGATGACTATATATATATATATATATGTATGTATTTACCAACCCCTCCCCATGGGAAGGGTATGACACAAAGTCAATTTTTAAGCAGAATTTAACAAGTTTGAATTCAGAGTTTTCCTTCTTCTAGACTAGTTGCCATACCAAAACAAAAGAACACGGTCTGCCCTACTATTTACCCATAGCTGGAGGTGAAATAAAAGGATTTATATCTTTACCAGGGTATTAGTGCTAGGTGAAATGCCATCAGCCTCGTCCATGATTTGAACTCATATTGCTGTGTCCATTTCATATGGCAATAACCGTTACACCACGGGCACCTCCTTTATTATGAGATGTATATATATATATATATATATACTTCGTGAGGTTATTAAGGAATTAAGAAAATTATTATTAAATCTGGAGTTTTAAGTTGAAATGTATTTAGAATTTATAAATTAAAAAAAATTAATTTGCTATAATTCCAACTGGTAATAAAAACTAAAAACCAGAAGTGGGCTAAATGGGGAGGAAACTCTTCACCCCTCTTCTACCCCCTCCCACCCTTTCTTCCTGTGTCTATTCTGAATTATTTTATCGATTAGATCTGAAGAAGTCCTGTTATTTTTGGTTTTATTGATTCATATCAATACCCATAACATGATGGAAATAAATTTATAATCCTAATGTGACCGGTTTTTGTTTTTTCTTAAAGAAATGTGTATATATATATATATATATATATTGGTGTTAAATAACCTACAAAGGTTGATATGCCATAAAACCCAAACAACCAACCATCCTATATATATATATATATGTAAATATATGTGTGCTTGTGTATGTATATTAGTATATGTGTTTGTATGATTGCATGTAAACATCAGAGAATATATGTCAACACCACTTGAAAGATGGACAAATTTCTTGCATGCAACTGAAGGAAGAGCTGCAAAGGATATGCACAGTCTGTCATTGCTGCACACATGCAGGAGAAGCCAGTGATAGAATAAAAATGGCGGGTCAGCGTGCAAGAAAGGATAACACTTCACATTACATAAAATGTGCAAGGACAATGGATGAATGTTTTGAGACAATTGTACTATGAGTAATGCCGAAGACAGAGAAAGAGAAACAGAGAGAGAGAGAGAGTAGGTTGTTTCTCGTTTCTTTATTTAATGGCATATCGACCTTTGTGAGTTATTTAATGCCAAAGCTATCCTTGTAGAAAAACAGTAGAGTTACTGTTTAAGCCATAGGTGGGGAGATCAAAGGTTTCATATTTTTTTCGAAGGGCATTAGTCCAAAAGTGAATTTAATAGAGCAACTGGAGTTCATACTTGCTCACTAAGGTGTTACAGACCGGCAAGTGAGTCACTACTCCATGGAGTGAGAGAGTTGGAGATCGAGAGAGTTAGATTCATGAGGGCAGGGATTGGAATAATTAGATTTACTGAGAGTTAGATATGCGCAGACTAAGATAGACTGATGAATGATATATACAGCTTGAAATCTTTAGGTTTTAAACTGCTCTACCATGAGAGCATTGGGAACTTTTCTTATTTGCTTTTCCTTGATTATATATATATATATATATAAAAAATAAAGGAAATGCAATACATATATATATATATATAAAATAAAGGAAATATATATATATATATATAATTTAAGATAGAGAAGCCATAGGGTGATTGTGAGTGACTCACCTATGCAATTATCAGCTTGATGATGACAGGGATGGTCAAGAGTCTGATGGTCCATTGACTCTGTGTCTATGCTATTCAAACGGATTTACATATGCTGTATAACTGATATTGACCACTTTTACATATGCTGTATAACTGATATTGACCACTTTTAAATATGCTGTATAACAGATATTGACCACTTTTACATATGCTGTATAACTGATATTGACCACTTTTACATATGCTGTATAACTGATATTGACCACTTTTACATATGCTGTATAACTAATATTAACCACTTTTACATATGCTGTATAACTGATATTAACCACTTTTACATATGCTGTATAACTGATATGAACCACTTTTACATATGCTGTATAACTGATATTAACCACTTTTACATATGCTGTATAACTGATATTGACCACTTTTACATATGCTGTATAACTGATATTGACCACTTTTACATATGTTGTATAACTGATATTGACCACTTTTACATATGCTGTATAACTAATATTGAACACTTTTACATATGCTGTATAACTGATATTAACCACTTTTACATATGCTGTATAACTGATATGAACCACTTTTACATATGCTGTATAACTGATATTAACCACTTTTACATATGCTGTATAACTGATATTGACCACTTTTACATATGTTGTATAACTGATATTGACCACTTTTACATATGCTGTATAACTAATATTGAACACTTTTACATATGCTGTATAACTGATATTAACCACTTTTACATATGCTGTATAACTGATATGAACCACTTTTACATATGCTGTATAACTGATATTGACCACTTTTACATATGCTGTATAACTGATATTGACCACTTTTACATATGCTGTATAACTGATATTAATCACTTTTAAATATGCTGTATAACGGATATTGACCACTTTTACATATGCTGTATAAGTGATATTGACCACTTTTACATATGCTGTATAACTGATATTAACCACTTTTACATATGCTGTAAAACTGATATTGACCACTTTTACATATGCTGTATAACTGATATTAACCACTTTTACATATGCTGTATAACTGATATTGACCACTTTTACATATGTTGTATAACTGATATTGACCACTTTTACATATGCTTATAACTGATATTGAACACTTTTACATATGCTGTATAACTGATATTGAACACTTTTACATATGCTGTATAACTGATAATGACCACTTTTACATATGCTGTATAACTGATATTAACCACTTTTACATATGCTGTATAACTGATATTGACCACTTTTACATATGCTGTATAACTAATATTGAACACTTTTACATATGCTGTATAACTGATATTAACCACTTTTACATATGCTGTATAACTGATATTGACCACTTTTACATATGCTGTATAACTGATATTAACCACTTTTACATATGCTGTATAACTGATATTGACCACTTTTACATATGCTGTATAACTGATATTAACCACTTTTACATATGCTGTATAACTGATATTGACAACTTTTACATATGCTGTATAACTGATATTAATCACTTTTAAATATGCTGTATAACTGATATTAACCACTTTTACATATGCTGTATAACTGATATTGACCACTTTTACATATGCTGTATAACTGATATTAACCACTTTTACATATGCTGTATAACTGATATTGACAACTTTTACATATGCTGTATAACTGATATTAATCACTTTTACATATGCTGTATAACTGATATTAACCACTTTTACATATGCTGTATAACTGATATTGACCACTTTTACATATGCTGTATAACTGATATTGACCACTTTTACATATGCTGTATAACTGATGACCAATTTTACATATGCTGTATAACTGATATTAACCACTTTTACATATGCTGTATAACTGATATTGACCACTTTTACATATGCTGTATAACTAATATTGAACACTTTTACATATGCTGTATAACTGATATTAACCACTTTTACATATGCTGTATAACTGATATGAACCACTTTTACATATGCTGTATAACTGATATTGACCACTTTTACATATGCTGTATAACTGATATTGACCACTTTTACATATGCTGTATAACTGATATTGACCACTTTTAAATATGCTGTATAACGGATATTGACCACTTTTACATATGCTGTATAACTGATATTGACCACTTTTACATATGCTGTATAACTGATATTGAACACTTTTACATATGCTGTATAACTGATATTGAACACTTTTACATATGCTGTATAACTGATATTGACCACTTTTACATATGCTGTATAACTGATATTGAACACTTTTACATATGCTGTATAACTGATATTGAACACTTTTACATATGCTGTATAACTGATAATGACCACTTTTACATATGCTGTATAACTGATATTAACCACTTTTACATATGCTGTATAACTGATATTGACCACTTTTACATATGCTGTATAACTAATATTGAACACTTTTACATATGCTGTATAACTGATATTAACCACTTTTACATATGCTGTATAACTGATATTGACCACTTTTACATATGCTGTATAACTGATATTAACCACTTTTACATATGCTGTATAACTGATATTGACCACTTTTACATATGCTGTATAACTGATATTAACCACTTTTACATATGCTGTATAACTGATATTGACAACTTTTACATATGCTGTATAACTGATATTAATCACTTTTACATATGCTGTATAACTGATATTAACCACTTTTACATATGCTGTATAACTGATATTGACCACTTTTACATATGCTGTATAACTGATATTAACCACTTTTACATATGCTGTATAACTGATATTGACCACTTTTACATATGCTGTATAACTGATGACCACTTTTACATATGCTGTATAACTGATATTAACCACTTTTATATATGCTGTATAACTGATATTGACCACTTTTACATATGCTGCATAACTGATATTAACCACTTTTACATATGCTGTATAACTGATATTGACCACTTTTACATATGCTGTATAACTGATATTAACCACTTTTACATATGCTGTATAACTGATATTAACCACTTTCACATATGCTGTATAACTGATATTAATCACTTTTACATATGCTGTATAACTGATATTGACCACTTTTACATATGCTGTTTAACTGATATTGACCACTTTTACATATGCTGTATAACTGATATTGACCACTTTTACATATGCTGTATAACTGATATTAACCACTTTTACATATGCTGTATAACTGATATTGACCACTTTTACATATGCTGTATAACTGATATTAACCACTTTTACATATGCTGTATAACTGATATTGACCACTTTTTAGTTCTTGACTGACTAAGTAATTATGATTACTATTTTGCTCTACTTAGTATTGAGTACTTTTTGCATTGTAGCTTAGCAGCCCTAATGGTGTTTTTTTCTTTTGACCAACCAATTGCGCGTCTTTTGATTTTTTTTCAATTGGTATGACAAGGTTGGACTTTTCTTTTTTTTTCCAATATATATTTTTTTCCAATATATATATTTTTTGTTCCCCTTGACAGTGATTCATTGTATATTTTCATCTTCAAATCACTTGCCAGGTTTTTCTTTTTTTTTCCATAAGGGCTATTATTCAATATATATATATATATATATATATATGTGTGTGTGTGTGTGTGTAAGAGGAGTATATGAGTATCCTTTTTTTTCTTTGAAAAACAAAAAGAAAACCTCACAAATTCTTTAGGGTAAAGGTGGGTTTTTTTCCCCCTTTGAGGTTTTTTTATCTTTTTTTCTTTTGTTTAGATGTTAACTAGCTTATGTTTATATATATATATATATATATATATATATGTATGTATACCATACTATTTAAGTCAGTAAATAGTCTTAAAAAGAATAATCTAAATAGAGTAGTCAATTAATGGCTAATTATTATATATATAAAAATATATTTAAAAAAAAAACATGCAGGGCAAACTGTATAATTAAAAACAAGAAAATTAATTGATATACTCCATTGTAAATTGTTTTGGACCAGTAAAAGGTCCGGGAGAAAGACACAAACTCAGGATTATGTGAAACAAGAGTATTGAATGAAAGTATAAATACAGCATCGGTAAAATAGTGTTGAACGTCAGTCTAACTGCCAAAGTGTTTGGCTGGAGTTAACTTAACACCGAGATGAATGTTCTCCCAGTATTCATTGTGATAGGAAGAATTCATTATAGTCCATAAGGTAGGTACCATAACATAAATATATTTCACTAGCCAATTAACAGGCTCTTCAGATGGAATCAATCTGAAGAGACAGTTAATTGGCTGTTAAATTTATAATAGTGTATATCTACTAATTTTCTTGTTTTTATTATATATATCTATATATATATAGATATATATATGGAAGAAAATAATGGATAGTAATCTGACAATTTGTGAAGAAAAATTGACAACAAGTAATCTAAATAGAAAGTAGGGATTTATAGAGAAATTTGTTTCTCTATAAATCCCTACTTTATATATATATATATATATATATATATATCATTAATATTTTTAAGGGGTTATAGACTACATAAGCAATATAACAGCAATTAAGATTCATATTGCAAATATTAATTTCATGTTTTCCATGATCATCAGGTAATACATAAATATTTAAAATTTCTTAAATTTCTTTGGTTAATTTTTTTTTTTTGATATTGAAGAAATATTAGGAATTTTAAACTATTTCATTTTAAACTTACTTTTAAATATGACAGAACATGTCATTTTCATTACATGATGGAAATACAGGTTTAGTTTCACACACACACACACGCGCGTACACACACACACACACGCACACACTAACACACACACACACACACACACACACACACACACACACACACACACACACACACATATATATATATATATATATATATATTCATAAATGAGTTTGCTATGTTTGTAAATAAAGAGTACTCAATATTTGCCATAAAACATTTATATCTACGTTAGGATAGTGTTGTCACAAAATTAGTGGTACTTGGCGACTGTTTTTCACCTATGTTTCTAAGCAATTACTTTGGACTGATGATTTTAAAGGCGTGAGACTAGCAGTCTACAAATGCTATCAACTCTGTGTCTGTGCTATAACTTATATATATATATATTTTGTTTTAAATGCTAGTGGACAAATTCACCTACCTAGGAAGTAGCGTCTCATCAACAGAAAACGACATCGACACACGGCTGACGAAAGCATGGACGGCTACAGATAGGCTCTCAATAATATGGAAATTAGACCTGACCAATGAAATGAAGCGCAGTTTCTTCCAGGCAGCGGTTGTATTGATACTGCTATATGGATGCACTACATGGACGCTAACCAAACGGCTGGAGAAGAAACTTGACGGCAACTACACAAGAATGCTGCGAGCAATCTTGAACAAGTCCTGGCGACAACACCCCACGAGACGCCAACTGTACGGCCACCTGCCTCCCATCACGAAAACTATACAGGTCAGACGAGCCAGACACGCCGGACACTGCTGGAGAAGCAAAGACGAGCTCGTAAGTGACGTACTACTATGAACCCCCACATATGGCCAAGCAAAAGCAGGACGACCAGCCCGAACTTACATACAGCAGCTGTGTGAGGACACAGGATGTAACCCAGAAGACCTGCTGGAGGCGATGAATGATAGGAAAAAGTGGCGAGAGATGGTCAAGGATATCCGTGCTGGTGGCACGACATGATGATGATGATATATATATATATATATATATATGAGGATCAAACAAAAAGTTCGAAGCCTCACCGAGAAAGAAGAGCCATAGTTGAATATTTTTGTTGTGGTAAGTCACTACCACTAATTAAAAAACTCATCATCATCATGTCGTGCCGCAGGCATGGATATCCCTGACCCTCTCTCGCCACTTCTCCCTATCGTTTATCGCCTCTGGCAGGTCTTTGGGGCTACATCCCGTATCCTCACATAGCTGCTGTATGTAGGTTTGAGCTGGTCGTCCTGCTTTTGCCCGACCATATGTGGGGGTCCATAGGAGTTCATCACTTATGAGCTCGTCCCTGCTTCTCCAGCAATGTCTTGCATGTCTGGTTCGTCTGACTTGAATAGTTTTCGTGATGGGAGGCAGGTGGCCGTATAGTTGGTGCCTTGTTGGGTGTTGACTTGTTCAATATTGCTCTCAACATTTTTGTGTAATTGCCGTCTAGCTTCTTCTCCAGCCATTTTTTTAGCGTCCAAGTAGTGCATCCATACAGCAGTATCGATATGACCGCTGCCTGGAAGAAACTGCATTTCATCTTATCGGTCAGGTCTGACAAAAGCTAATTCAGATTTCTATTTTAATTTCCATACAGGGGAGGCCCATCCAAAGTTGAGAAGTTTACAATTAATCAAAAATATGGGTGAGGCTTAGAACCTTTTTAACAACCCTTGAATATATATGTATGTATATGAGCATTATATATGCTTGACAAACTACTCAGATGATAGTTTTTCTGTCTGATACAAGGTCAGGTGCAAGAAACACCTGGCCCATTCTCAAAGCCATAGCAATTACGCGATTCCATCCAAGCCTGTGCAAACAGAGAAGACAATTTTATATGCTCTGACTATTTGGGGAGTCTGGTAGGAATTAGGTGAGCTGAGGAATTTTTCTTTTTTTTTTCATCTCCTCTCAAAGATCTTTTTGATTAATGTTACCGCACTTGTTCTTTGATTTTATTATTTTAATCTATTCGAGTCGTTCCTTTTGAAGAAGCGGCGTACGAAAAGGTTCTTTAAGCGATTTATCATTTTAAATTATTTAATAAAATGATTCCCTAACTATATCAATAATACAATTCTGTTGTAGCTAAAATTTATATACATATATACATATATATAACAACATCACCTGAAAATTTTAAAATACAGCACCGAGTTCATATTAAAAAGGTCTCTGATGATGAAGTTTTTACTTGGAAATTAATTAGACCCAAATAATTATTTTGCATTGCAATAGCCCTCTAAACAAATACAATACAATAGAATAAAATAATTTGTGCAATGTTTCAAGCAAATTATAAGATACTTTTAAATATATATATATATATATATATATATAAATATATTTGTTAGTCAAAAAGTGGATAAACCCAATCTCTGACAACAGATTTAGTAATGATACTTCCTTTTTATTTTAGAAAGACTTCATTGCTAAATCTGTTGTCTGTGTTTTGGTTTTTCTACTTTTCTGCTTACTTTTCTCATTTGGTCAGATTTACCGAACTATACCATTCTTACCAAAGACTTTTGAAATGGTACTTGATACCTCCTTGCTTAACACTCAACAATATAAAGTATGTATCAAGGGTAAAGTGGAGCAATCCAGAGAAAGAAGTAGCGCCCTCCCCTACGCCTCAGTGTAGTAGCTATTGAAAAGGGAGCCTTCTGGTCGCCCTCGACAACGGTTGCCAACTTTATTTACTATACCATTTCTCTGTAATGGTTATCGTTGTAAGAAATGGACACGGCGACACGAGTTCAAATCCTGGACCAGACTGATGGCATTTCACATAGCACTAATACCTTTGGGAAAGGTATGAATCCAATTACTCTCCCTCCAGCTATGGGTAAATAGTAGGGCAGACTGGTTTCTTCAGCCTTGGTGAGGCAACTAGTCTAGGAGAAGGAAAACTCTGAATTCAAACCTGTTAAACTCCGCTTAAAAATTGACCTTGTGTCATATCCTGCCCAAGCGGAGGGTGTTGGTAAATATGATATGATACCATTTCTCCATATATTTGTCAAAAATATGTGACTCTTAGGAGAAGAACAAAGAAAAATAAAGCTGAAAGAGTCACAAAACAATTGACTGTTTTTAAAAACATGCTCAATATTTGCATAATGTGGGTTTGTAGAACTGAATAAAATACCCAGGTTTCACAGAAGAATAACCGACAGGATATACATCGCTTATGTTTTTCAAGGGAAAGAAGCTACATAGCTAGTATAGTGGAAATTAAAACCACAAATTCTGACAAATAATTTCATTGGTTCATGATTATCAGTTAAAAGTTCAACGTTTAAATTTCTAAGATTAATGATTTTTTTCTTTTGTTTTTTTTGTTTTTTTTTCATAGCAATAAAAGTGTTGTTATAATAATTGCTGATATTTGAAAATTCTTAAAGCTAAATTCTAATTTTGAATTATAAGATTTTCATATTACTTTGCATTTTTGAGCTTATTGTATCCTATTAGGCATTTTATATATATTCCAGAATTACCAAGAAAACAAAACTTCATTATATATGATTTTTATCCTTTCCTAGACAAAAAAGAAAAGAATGTGTTAAATTCTTCAGATTTTTTGGGTGGTTCCTTGGATAAGGATTTTATTCTATCAGTAACACAAATCATAAATTCCTGACCACTGAAAATCCCTTTTTCATGAATTTCTGAAGTTAAATGTCTAGCAATGCATTTATATTATACAGTTGTTTAAAAAAATTGATATCATTAGAGATGTACTGGGTGTTTCAGAAATATTAATGTTATTTTGCAATCTAATAACTTTACCAATTATATCTGTGAAGAAGAAAATATGACATAAAATATTAAACATATAATTTTGAGTCATTTTTGCACATGCTGTTAAAATTTAAGATCATTTCAGTAAGGATTAGTCAAATTAATAGATTTTGAAACATCCTATAGTCAATCACTCTTATCTGTCAGTTAACTGTAGTGATCTATCTGTAAGACTTTGATTAATTGTTAACTATTAATAATTTCTTTCTTCCTCACTTTCAGTGTATTTCTACAGTAAAATCATAAGCATTTTCAATGCATTTCTATAATAGAATCATCGGCATTTTCAGTGCATTTCTTTAATAAAATCATAAGCATTTTAGTGCATATTTATTGTAAAATCTTAAGCATTTTCAATGCATTTCTATCGTAGAATCATTTGTATTTTCAGTACATTTCTTTAGTAAAATCAAGAGTATTTTCTGAGCATTTTTATAGTAAAATCAAGAGCATTTTTAGTGCAAATCTATTGTAAAATCAGAAGAATTTCCAATGTACTTCTATTGTAAAATCATTAGCATTTTCAATGTATTTCTTTGGTAGAATCATTAGCATTTTCAGTGCATTTCTATAGCAAAATAATTACATATATAATAGCTTTATTTTATCAGTGAGCTTGCATTAATTTGTGACAAATGAAACTCCTTTTCTTTCTAGTTTTAAATGCATTTCTATAGTAAAATCTTTTGTCATATATTTACATTAAATATCAAATAGCCTTATTTTAGTTGTAATTTCTGGTCACTGAAATTTTACCCATTTTTGTGCCTTTCTGTATTTAAATCGTGAACAATATCTTACTTTTTCTCAGTTATCCTTGCTTAATTTCTTGCAATCCTTTTCTTTCAATGCACTCCCATGATTAAGTCATTTAGGATGCATTTCTATAGTAAAATCATTTGTAATATGTTTAAATAGTAAAATCACGGAGAGATGAGGAATGCAAGTTTCTACTGGTCAGCCAACACTGGTATGTCCATGTGTAGTAGTCAATAGGAAAACATCGCTCATGACTTTTTCCTCACTTCTCTAGCACTGCCCAGGATGTTTTAGACAGTTTGTGAAACAGGAGGTGAGTCACCAAAAGGCTGCTGTTTTTTTTGGGGGGGGGGCTGCTGCTTCCAGGACTTGTTCAAAATAGTATGCAGTATCCTTGTATAGTTCCCATCTGGTTGTTTCTCCGAGTGCTTTGTTGAACTACAAATAGTGCAGCCATATATTAGTACAGACACTGCCACAGCTTGGAAGAATTCCCATCATATTTTATCAGTTAGAGCTTAAGATTAATTTGTTCCATCATGAAAAGTATTCAATGTAAGTAAGTTGGCGACCTTAGTCGAGGTCGACCAGAAGGCTCCTTTTTCAATAGCTACTACACAGAGGTGTAGGGGAGAGCGCTACTCCTTTCCTTGAATTGCTCCACTTTATCCTTGATACATACCTTATATTGCTGAGTGTTAAGCAAGGAGGTATCAAGTACCATTTTTAAAGTCTTTGGTATGACATGACCTGGGATTGAACTGAGGTCTCCCGGACCATTGGTGAACACTCTACTCACTTGGCCAATGAGCCAGTATTCAATGTAGAGAAAATATAAAATTTGAAAATATCAAAAAAAGTTTCATGTTTCAAATTATCATATTATCTATGATTATATTATTGATCATATTTAATATCTGTGACTATTTTGCCTTTGTAAGTATTCCAGGAAAAGGAGTTGCACCCTCCCCAAAACCTTGATGTAGTAGCTATTGAAAAGGGAGCCTTTGGGTCGCTCTCAACTAAGGTCACTAATTTTACTTACTTATTTTGCCTTTTGTGATGAAAGTGCAGCATTCATTTTGCCCACCAAGAATATTTGCCACTATGATTGATAATAAAACTCATCCTTTTTTTTCAAAGTTATTTTTTGGAAAATAAAATCTTTGATAATAGATTTATTTTACCCATTGTATATCCAGTGATCTTACTTTGATTAGCTTTATTTGTTTGACAGCATATCAACTATTTATAGGTTAACTCATCCAGAAATTTGATTCATTTTATCTTGTTTAGATTGGTTTATTTGTTTAATGGTATACAAACTCCTAATGGGTTATTCAATGCCGAAAAAACTTGCACCAAACAAACGATCACCACAGGTAATAATTTCCCTGGGGACGACCAGTAAAGTTGGTTGACAGCGCTTGGGTAAAAAATATGGGACACTTTCTCTATCACCTAGATCCCAAGATACAAAAAATAACCAGAAGACGTCTTTACTTGAAGATCCTAAAGAAGATTGGTTTGGTTTGGTTTGGTTTGGTTTGGTTTGGTTTTATGGCATATCAACAACTGTAGGTTATTTAGTGCCATATCCATTTACATACATGTAAAGTAAGTAAAGTTGGCGACCTTAGTCGAGGGTGACCTGAAGGCTCCCTATTCAATAGCTAGTACATTAAGGTGTAAGGGAGGGTACTACTCCATTCCCTGGATTGCTCCACTTTACCCTTGATCCTTACCTTATGGTGCTGAGTGCTAAGCAAGGTAAGTACCATTTTTTGAGTCTTTGGTATAACTCGACCTGGGATTGAACCCCAGTCTCCCAGATCATTGGCGAACACTATAATCATTAGGAAAACAGTTCTATTTCAAACGATTCAGTTCAGCATAATACATTTTTTTATATACACACAATTAAATGTCAAGGTAGTTCTATTTCAAGAAATTCAGCTGATCATAAGTACACTGTTTAGTTCTATTTGACCCATAGATAGAACCCTTTCAGATGCTATCACTGCAAGCCAGAGTGGAACTGGGAGCAATAGCAATAAAGAGGTACTCCACATTCCCAAAAGCTCTAACATTACTGGAGCCTCATCATCAAATTATTTTGAGCCATATCACAGACACTTGTTGGGGGAGAGTCTTACCCCTCTGTGAAGATGCAGTCGGTGTATTCTTCAGTCCCAGCTGACTGGGTCATCCTAAAGAAAAAATATTCCACAGTCTTTAACAAAGCCTGCTTGAACAATGACTTGCAGCCAAAATATTCAATATCTGTATATCTCACTATATATTATTTATGTGCTTGTATATGTGTATGTGTGTGTGTGTGTGTGTGTATATATATATATATATATATATATATATTCAAGTAATTTGCATTGTATTTGTTATTCCTCTTTCGCAAATTACTTGAATATTACAAAACTCCTCTAATACCCCACCAATAAGTGTATATATATATATATATATATATATATATATATAAGCAGTGTCGAATCAACCGAAAAGGACATCGAAACGAGGTTAACGAAAGCATGGACAGCTATCAATAGGCTATCGATTATATGGAAATCAGACCTAACCGATAAAATGAAACACAGTTTCTTCCAGGCAGCGGTCACATCGATACTGCTATATGGATGCACTACATGGACGCTAACAAAACGGCTGGAGAAGAAGCTAGATGGCAATTACACAAGAATGCTGCATGCAATCCTGAACAAGTCCTGGCGGCAACACCCCACAAGACACCAACTGAACGGCCACCTGCCCCCCATCACGAAAACTATTCAAGTTAGACGAACCAGACATGCAGGACACTGCTGGAGAAGCAGAGATGAACTCATAAGAGATGTACTCTTATGGATCCCCACACATGGCCGCGCAAAAGCAGGACGACCAGCACGAATATACATTCAGCAGCTATGTGAGGATACGGGATGTTGTCCTGAAGACCTACCTAGGGCGATGAACGATAGGGAGGAGTGGCGAGAGAGGGTCAGGGATATCTGTGCTACCAGCGCGATATGATGATGATGATGATATATATATATATATATGAGCTTTCATGATGTAATTGTTACCACTGTAGTAGATAGATATGGATGGATGACCCTGTTTATATTTCCCATAGCGGTAATGCCCTTGGGAAAGGCATGAATCCAATTATTCTCCATCCAGCTATGAGTAAATAGTAGGAATTACTGGACTCTTCAAACTTGGTATGGCAACAAGCCAAAGACAAGGAAAACTCTGAATTTAAACCTGTTAAACTGCACTTAAAAATTAACCTTGTGTCACATCCTGCTTCAGCAGAAGTGTAGGTAAATACATATATATATACATATATATATATGCCCAACAACACAACTACGAAAAATTCTCACCGACAACACAACAATACTCGAACATCAAAATAATAAACAAAAACTTCAGATTCTCGAAGCACTATATATTAGAAACCTGCAACCAGCACTTAATAGAATTAATTTTCAAACCAGTGCTAACGTACTTAAATGTCTTTAGCTACTGGCACTATTTACAGAATTACATTTAAAAGCAAGCGCCATAATCTCCAACAGCAAAGACATCCTTACACAGTAGTAATTTGCAAAAACAAAAGTTACATCACTTTTGTAACAGATTCTCCCCTGATGATGGCCCAAAGTCGGGCAGAAAGTACTAGGGATACATACAACTATGGACAATACCTTAATCAGTTCCCCCCCGAATACGATAAAAGTAATACGGGAATTCGAACGGATCCAAAAGAGAATATGTAGGCATAAAATGTCTATTATGTTCAATGAAATTTGCATTAACGAAGAAATGCTGCCTAAATATACATATATATATATATATATATATATATATATATATATATATATATATATATATATTGATACAATTCCCCTTGACCATTTTTAGGGTTAATTAAAAGCACCTGCTGAAAAAGTTTTTTTTTTTAAACCTTTTTCTTTGTTCTTATTTATCTTGATTCTAATTTAATTTAAGGAGAATGTCTAAAATCACATCAGCTGAGATATTTAACATATGTATAAGGAGTAAACAAAGAATATATATGAGGATAGTCATTTAATTTAAGAGCTTAGATTATTTCTTCTATGGGAATCCTGGCATGTGTTCAAATTGGGATGGGTTGACCTATGGGAACACCCTGTTCCTGTTTCTTAATGTTTCTAACACCTATTGCTTTGACCCCCTTTGCCCTTGCTTGAGAATTAATTTTTTTTTCTTATACATATATGAACTCTAATTCCACATTTGCTGTTCTGCAACCTCAAGTCTAACATGTAAAAAGTCATCTGACGAGACAGAGAGTATTATAATATTCTGCAGCGAAATAAATTCATAATAACAACTTAACCAGGTTTGAGTTTCCTTCTAATTGCAATATATATATATATATATATATATATATATATATATATATATATATATATATATATATATAAGAGAAACAGAAATGCTGTTTTTATCCTAAATTCTGCTGTTTTTCTGCCACTTGTTGATGGTAACTACTACTGTAATCCAAGCTGGTAATATTGGATTTTTTTTTACTGCACTATGAAGATAACATATAAAAGGGTATCAAGTGGAGGGAAGATTGGTTGCTTGGTTGTGGGTATTACCAAGTGGGAGGGGATATGGAAAAATGAAGAGGCTTGCTGATGTGGGTGCTATTAAACTTGGAAGGTTATATTTCTGGAGTGCTCACCAGCTTATAAGAGACATTATCTTGCTTAACATGTCACTAAAGTGTATACTTATAGATTTAACTATATCTGTAGGAATAATAAGAATTGATAGATAAGTAGATAGGAAGAGACTGGGTTAAATAGGCAGACAGATTAATATATATATATATATATATATATATATATATATATATATATATATATATATATTTTATGCAGATAGTCAGTTCTATTTAAAACAATTAATTTCATCATGTGTACACAGTTTAATCATCAAAACCATTTCAATTTCAAGCAATTCAATTTATTCAAACAGTTCTAATTCAGCCAATTCAGTTTAGTATAAATATAGATTTTATTTACATGCTGTTAAATGTCAAAACACTTCTATTTTAAGCAATTCAGTTTAGCATAAGTACAGTTTCAATGTCAAAAACAGTTCTATTTCAAACAATTCCTTTGAGCATAAGTAAGCAGTTTAAGTGTCCAAAACATTTCTATTTCAAGTTATTCAAACAGTTCTAATTAAAACAATTCAGTGTAGCATAAGTATGCAGTTTAGTTCTATCTAACCCATAGATAAGGCCCTATCAGGTGCTCCTTTTCCAGGCCAGAGTGGACCTGGGAGCAATGGCAGTAAAGGGGTACTCCGCATTCCCCAAATTCCCAGCATCACTGGAACCTCACCATCAGATTATTTAGTGTCTTATCCAGGACACTTGTTCGTGGTGGTTGGGTGGAGAGTCTTACCCCTCTGCAGGGATGCAGTCGGTATATTCTACAGCCCCAGCTGACTGGGCAAGAAACAGACTAAGATCGATATATGGATAAATAAGTACACTCCTAATGATTTTTAAAAAACTAAATATTGGTTTTCTGATAAATTCCTTATGAAATATTATACCATCTAAATAGGTTTTATTAGATATTGTTTATTACCAAACTCTACAGCAAAAAACGAAATTGCATAAATATATATTTGAGGTGTGCTTATTTTTAGGCTGCAACAAAGTGATATCTTGAGGTACAGAGTTTTAATGCAGTAGAGTTTGGTAACAAATATTGTATAATGATATTTGTTTCAGTGTTACAAAGCCCCATCATAAATAATGGTGTAATTGTTATCGTCGCTGGAATTGGACACGGCGACTCGAGTTCAAATCCTGGACGAGACTGATTGCACTTCACATAGCACTAATACCCTTGGGAAAGGTATGAATCCAGTTATTCTCCCTCCAGCTATGGGTAAATAGTAGGACAGACTAAGTTCTTCAGCCTTGGTGAGACAACTAGTCTAGGAGAAGAAAAACTCTGAATTCAAACCTGTCAAACTCAGCTTAAAAATTGACCTTGTGTCATATCCTGCCCGAGCGGAGGGGTTGGTAAATAGGATCATAAATAATATAACTTCCATGTGTTTGGTTTGAAAAAAAAATGATCAGTAGGTACTAATCTATGTTCAATAGGATAGATAGATAGATAGATAGATAGGAATACACTGAGACTGATATAAATATAGAGTTGGATGTATAAGAATACACTGACATAGATAGATAGATAGATAGATAGATAGATAGATTAAAGAAAAATAAGGATTTTATTACAATTTTTATTAAGACTGAAACCTAATTTAAATTAGAATGGTCATTTTTTAAAAGAAAATTTAGGGGAAAAAATGAAATGAAAGATACCGAGACAAAAATAATAGACGAAAAAATCTGAAGAAAATAGAAGAAAATTAAAAAACAGAAAGAAAAGAAAAATAACTGAAGAAAAAAAAGAAAACCTTGAAATTTTATTATTTTGCTATTCTTATTGGCAGACATTGCTGTTTGGAATGAGGTATTAACTTCCAACCATCAATTACCTCCCCTACCGGAAGTCAGTAACTGAGAACACTTCTTTTTTTTTTTTTTAAACACTTACACATTACTACACCTCCTTTCTCCAGCTGATAGTGCGAGCACAAACTGAACGTCTCTATTTTTATTCTGAAACCTACATTTTGGATGAATAAAAGCCCTATTGATTTTTATTAATAATGTTCTTTTCAACACAATTGCCTGAAGAGGAAAAAAGACAAAAAAGAAAAAAAAAAGGCACATAAAGCAAGCAGTACTCGCAAGAAGAAAAGAAATCTGACTGCTGATGTTAATTGTGTCAGTAGTTGCAGTTTTTATCTTTTTTTTCGGTATCCATGAAGCAAGCAAATTTATCTCGTAATACATTAGACTCTGTACCCTTCAGGCTCCACGAGCAGTATAGGGTCGCAGCCGCCCTACGTCTATCTGGATCGGGGAGTCGCCATGGCACGGAGGTTAACGTGTTGGACTGTGACATCGTAGCAAGCGAGTTCGAAGTCCAATCGCGCTATGACGTTCACTTTCGGATTAATAACCTTGGTAAATCTATTAATCCCTTTATCCCTTCAGATATATATAATATATATATATATATATATATATATATATATATATATATATATATATATATATATATATAAAGTCCTACGACTGTTCTATAAGGCTAACTTTGCCATGTCCTAAAACAAAGAAATCAAAACAAACAAATGAGACATCGTCTTCAAACAGACTCTAAAGAAACATTGATAATAATGGATATGGGTTGGATTTTATGGCTTATAAACCATTGTAGGTAATTTAATGCCAAATCCTCTTTTTACATATATATTAAATATTTAAGATTTGTAAACACATTTTCTTAATATTATTTCTAAATGAACCAGAGCTAATTTTTTGCACACAGATAGTTTTAAGTCACAATTTAACATCAGTCATTTGTTTGCCCTCATAGTCTATTGGTAATTTCAAATTTTAAATGCGTTGGAACTAATTTATTTGCTCACTAGTATGGATATTTTTGCTACACAGTTAAATGGCTTCAATGATTGCAATCAAATACTTATAATTCTATTTAATATTAATTATTTGTTTGCACACCGTGATGTAGTTTCAAATATTACTATTTAACACTAATTATTCTATTGAACACTATTCATTAATTTTTACTCTGTCAAATGGTTCAAATTATTACGATGTTATATAAAAATTTATTTCTAAGAAAAAATCAAATCGACCACGTGCGGACTTGATTTAGCCGGAGTGGAGAAGGGAGAATTAATCCTAAACTGTGCTGTACCAAAAAGTGACTTCCTCCTTTTTGTGAAGAAATACTATTTGACCCTCAGTACGAATTCGGGGACCGAACTGTAAAGGCACGAAAAACTTAAGCTAGCAGATGGATGGGAGGGAATGGATAAATAAATAAATAAGAATTTAAATTGAATTAAAAATAAAAGGAAAACTTAAATTTGCAGAAACTCCCAGAGGTCCCTTACAGGAAAAAGGGAGGACGCACGCGTAAAAGAAAAAAGGCATCCTCTTGACAAAGGGGGAACTGGCTATCTTTCTCGTTCAGGCAGTGACCAGCGTTTTGACAACATCGTTACAGACGGGTGTCTGGGCACCACGCATACGTCTTTGGACGTGGCGTTGATAAGTCCCTTTTACCCAGTAGCAGCTCTCTCTCGGTCAGCATTATGCTGAAATATAAAAGACCCGCAAATGAACTACAAGCAAACCCTTACCGGACTTGACAAACTTCCAAAAGAAAACTAACCCTTATGGAAGCCCGAAATACCAAATGAGCACAAACACATGCATGAAACGATTAACGTATTTTTGACACCTTAACTGGGATTTAACCATTTCAATGTATCCAGGAAAAACTCCCTCATCTATGGAATGGTTGTTGAACCTTGTAAATAAAGGAAAGTATAAAGGAAACGTCTTCGTCTCTTATCTGTTGGTGTCTTTTCTTTTGTATAATTCTTTTGTGACTTTCAAGGGCAAGGCGTTACACCGACTAGCCAACGTGGGGGTAAAATAAAATAACCAAAATATGGTGTCAGATATTCAAACGGCAACACAGCCTTGCCCTTTGCCCGTGACCTTAAGCCACATACACCACAGGGTTTCGTCACTCGCTTCTTGAATGGAACTTCCCAAGAAATAAAGTAAAATTAAACGAAAGTCGATTACTAAATTCTACCAAGTTAAACAATTGAAAGAAAATTCTACCCAGAATTCTGCTGAAAAGAACTTTAAAGAAGACTCGCAATTTAATGAACTCTGAAACATTTCGACAAAAAAATTAAAGAAAAGAAAAAAATACTCAAATGCAAAACTCAAATTCAAAAAACTTTGTTTCCCGAACTCTCTCTCAGATAAGTTCCAGCAAATTATACTAAAACTTTGGAACACTTTATCTTTTTTTATTTTTTTTATCTCTTTCTTTCTCGTTTCTTTTTATATAAAATTCCCTTTTAAAAACTTTACCTTTGTTATTTCGAATCAGAATCCGAACTAGAAAGCTTCGGAAGTTAGTGTTTAAACTTACCGTTTGAAATTACCGTTTAATTGCACACAAAATCCCCCTTAAAACATTACCTAGTTAAATACTAAATTTGGCTCTAGTGTCACTCACTTCAACAAATTTTATTCCCTCTAAATTCCTTTATATTGAAATTTTACCTCAAAATTTTAGTTATACCAATATTTCAATTAAGACACTCAGTGGAAGAGTTTCAAGTATTGCTATTTAAAACTTAATGACTCTATTTAACATTACTCATTCGTTTGTACACATTTAAATGGTTTCAAGTATTCTTATTTATCACCAACACTTCAATTAAACATTAGTCATTAGTTTTCACACTGTTAAAAGATCAAATAGTTCTATTTCTAGCAATTCAGTTTAGCATTAGTCATTTGTTTGCACTGAGTTTAAATGCCAAACAGTTCTATTTGACCCATAGATAGGACCCAGTCAGGTCCTGTCACTCCGAATCTGAGTGGACCTGGGCGCGATGGCAATGCTGGGGTACTCCACATTCCTCAAAGCTCATTAACTGGAGCCTCATCATCAGATGGTTTCATGTCATATCTAGGACACTTTTTGCGGGGGTAGGATCAGCAGAGATGCAGCCGGTGTATTCTACAGCCCGAGCCAACTAGACTGATGGATACAGGATACATTATCATTCTAAACATGTCACTATAGTGTATGCTAATAGATTTAACTATATCTATACAAGTTTGTTTAGGTTTTATGGCATATCAACGTTTGTAGGTTATTTAATGCCAAATCCATTTTTATACAAATAAACAGTTCTATTTCAAACAATTCAGTTTATCATAACTACACAGTTTAAATGTCAAAACAGTTCTATTTTAAACAATTCAGTTTATCATAAGTACACAGTTTATTTCTATTTGACCCATAGATAGAACCCTATCAGGTGCTACTACTCTGGGCCAGAATGGACCGGGGGCGATGGCAATGAAGGGATACTCCACATTCCCCAAAGCTCTTGGATTAATGGAACCTCGCCATCAGATTGTTTAGTGTCATATCCTGGACACTTGTTGGTCGGAGGGTCTTATCCCTCTGCAGAGAAACAGTAGGTGTATTCTACAGCCCTAACCGACTGGGCCAATCTATAGAAGTAATCCTATTTACCAACCCCTCCGCTCGGGCAGGATATGACACAAGGTCAATTTGTTAGCGGAGTTTAACAGGTTTGAATTCAGAGTTTTCCTTCTCCTAGACTAGTTGCCTCACCAAGGGTGGAGAACCTAGTCTGCCCTACTATTTACCCATAGCTGGAGGGAGAATAACTGGATTCATACCTTTCCCAAGGGTATTAGTGCTATGGGAAATGCAATCGGTCAAGTCAAGGATTTGAACTCGTGTCGCCGTGTCCATTTCTTGCGACAATAACCATTACACTTCTATAGAAGTAATAGGACTAAATAGATAGATAGAAAGAGATTGACTTAAATAAACAGAAAGATATGAACAGATTAAGATATATATAATAGGATCACTGAATGAGATGCAAATAATGCTTTACAATTCGGAATATCGTAACGGTTATCGTGGCCGGAAGCGGTCTTGGCCGACCACATTCAGCGAGAAGTCACCGTGACGTAGTGGCTTACGTGGTGGACTGTGACATCGTATCAAGTGAGTTCGAACTCCTGCCGTGCAAATACGTTCACTTTCGCACTAATACCCTTGGGAAAGGTATGAACCACCTTATCTTTCCCAGCTATGGGATAAATAGTATCACTACTTTTTCTCCGCAGGGATAGTTTTGGCATAAATGTTACATAATGAATAGATCGCCAATTAATTTTTTTTTTTTAATTAAAAAAAAATAAAAAAAATTGAAAATGTATGAATTCAAAACTTAACTGGTAATTCGTTACGAGAAGAGTAATGGATAGACAAGACTTGACCCCAGGATGACCTTTTTAGCAGTTCCTTGATAGGTGAGTTCAGTTTTGAGAACAGGTCAGTTAAGAAGAGAATTAGGTCCCAGGCGCCGTTATGAACGTGTTTGGTGCGCCTCTCTCGTTGTTGGGTCGAACTTCAGTCGACCATGGTGTTAACTGCGTGGTTCCGGTCGGGTGTGCCTCGGCTCTAGAGATCCCTCTGGCCTCAGGGAGCCGTCCTCCCAGGCTTTAAACCACTTCGGAGGGGTTAGGTTAATTGCCTGGCGCCTGAGGCGCCCCTCTTTAGAGGAATGCCGACGGGGCCCAAGGCATTTTTCAAAATGCCGGGAACGTGTGGGCTGTGGCCCCGCGTCCGGACCCACCTTAAAAAGGCCTTGTGCTATACTGGTTGGTGGGCCGGAAGACACATACAGATACGAACGGGCGCCTAAAATAATTTTTCCCGACGTACGGTTGACTTGGGAAATTGGGTGAATAAAGACGTCGAAAATCAACTAAGTCTTTGTGTTCATTTATAAGAACTGAATTGGACAGGGAGACCAAGATAAACCCAAGAGCACCTGGAAAAGTCCCGGACAGAAGACCAGAGAATCCGGCTAGATAGATAAGTATAGATAAGTCTTTTTCATAAAAAGACTGAGGTGTCAATCTAAGCGGTTCCTTGTCTATCCCGACTCTTACGAGAACCATGTCGGACCTTTAGTAATAAATAAAAAGAAGAGATGATATATATATATATATATATATATATATATATATATATATATATATATATATATATATATATCCGCTTGGTGGTCGAGTGGTCTAACGTAAAGTTGGACGGGTTTTCGATCCCGGCTCCGAGCGTCCTGCGTGTCTAGCCACACTGAAGAGTTCTGATAGAACGAAACAGTCTGTCTGTGGATGACAATATATACGCTCCCCCATGGGGGTTGAGCTCTCTGGCGAAGGAATTGCCGGCCGCCGCTAGCGTAATGCAAAGCTCTTCGAAAGAATTGAGCACTCTGGTAGCCGATAGGGTTTAAAAAATGTAAACAAAGGCTGCTGCTGCTGTTTCTAAAGAATAAAAATACCTTAAAATTCCCTGGTCCGCTTGGTGGCCGAGTCGTCTGAAGCACAGTCTAACGTAAAGTTGGACGGGTTTCGATCCCGGCTTCGAGCGTCCTGCGTGTCTAGCCACACTGAAGAGTTCTGATAGAACGAAACAGTCTGTCTGTGGATGACTATATATATATATATATATATATATGTCATCTCTTTCTTCCCTCGTTATACAATATTAAATAACACCCGAAATTTGATATGCCTTTAAACAAATAAACCAAATAAAACCAAACTACGTCTGTGTTAGTGGTATGGTTCAAGTAGCAAGTAGTTTTTTTTTGTTTGTTTTGTGAACAGTCCCCTTGTGTTGTAAATTACAAATTTCAAAAAACGAGGACAAGGACAGAAAAAGAAAAAAATTATTGTTAATTGTGATGGTGAATTAAAAAAAATGTTCTTTTTCCCTTTTCTGTAAATCTACACATCACAACAGCATACCGCACAGAAGATATGAAAATCATCTTTTCTACTTTCTAGATATTATAAATCCGATTTCTTTGGTCCATTCATGGTTAAACTTGGTCTTTCTTTTTGGTCTTTTTTCGGAGGGTAAATAAGCATAGAAGCCTTAGTACTATATCCTCTCAGCTGAGATTTAGTTTGCTCGCAACAATAGAGAGGAAGAAGCATGCCCGACTCTGTAATTTAGACCTGGCTGAAGAGGAATGTTGCATTTGAACACGCCTCTCTACAGGCCATAACCTGTAGAGTGGGGCTATTCCATAAGGAATCCTTGAGTGGCGGGAGAAAGCTTGTTACCATGGTAACAAATTAGGCTCCTGTTACAATATCTGAAAGAATAGTGCAATAATAGGATGCTACAACAATGGAATGTGGCCAACCGTAATATCAACTGGAACCAACCTGATATAGCCATCATCATGTCGCACTGCTAGCATTGATTTCTCTGCCCCACCTCTCTCTCTCTCTCTCTCTCTCTCTCTCTCTCTCTCTCTCTCTCACGCCATTCGTCTCAATCTTCCATCGCTAACGGCTGGTCTTCAAGACTACATCCTGTGTACTTACAAAGCTCTTATAGATAAGTTCGAGTTGGTTGTCCAAAATTTGTATATCTGTGTGAAGGGGTCCATAGGGAAAATGTCGCTTATGGGTTCGTCTTTACTTCTACAGCAGAGTCCTGCATTTCTTGTTCGTCTTCTTTGGATGGTTTTAGAGATGAGAGGTAAGTGATCGTATAGCTGTTGTTTCGTGGGGTGTTGCTTCCAGGATTTGTTCAATATAGCTGGTAACATTCTTGCGGAGTTCTCGTCTAGCTTTTTCTCTATACGCTTAGTCAGCGTCCATGTGGTGCATCCATATAGTAGAATTGACACGACTGTTATTTGGAAGAAATTGCGTTTTATTTTATCCAATAGGTCAGACTTCCATATGATTGATAATCTATCGATAGCAGTCCATACCTTCGCTAGTCGCATATTGATATCATCTTTGGTAGATGAGACGCTGCTTCTGAGGTACCTGAACTTTTACACCAATTTTAGAGAACCACCATTTTGTGTGGCGATGTCTCCTTGTTGATTAAAACATGAATTGAGAACAACAAGAAAATAAGCAACATAAAAGATATATATATATATATATATATATATATATATATATATATATATATATATATATATATATATATATATATATATATATATATATATATATATATATATATATATATATATATATATATATATATATATATATATATATATATATATATATATATATATATATATATATATATATATATATATATATATATATATATATATATATATATATATATATATATATATATATATAAATAAAAGAGCGAGGGAGAGGTGCTAGTAGGGTAATGGTTACCGTCGTTGGAAATGCACACGACGAACGGAATTCAAACCCTGGACCAAGCTGTTTACTTTCACGTAGCGTTATCACCCTTAGGACCCGCGTGAATTCACTCATTCTCTTTCCAGTAGATAGTAGGGCAGACTCGGCTTTTTAACTTTAGAATGGCCACCCTATAAGGTAAACATCGAATTAAACCTGTTAAGCTCCGCTTTAAAATTGACCTAGAATCACGTCCAGTCTGTGGAGAGGGGTCGTGTATATGTATATATGTGTGTGTGTGTATGTATATGTGTGTGTATTATGAATATATTTATGTGTGTGGGGATATATATATGTATATGTGTGTGTGTGTATTAAAAGTCGTCTCTTGTTTGAAGTTTTATAATGATGACCGTTTTTCTGGTTGTTGAATTTTAAAATTTTTCAATTATAAAATTACTTTAACTGAAAAATTAATAAAATCAACAGTCATCGCGCACCCACTCATATATATATATATATATATATATATATATATATATATATAGTGCCGGATTAACCCATGGCAGGGCCACTCGGCTTCAGTTTAATCGTCCTTATAGATAATGCAATACTATATATATATATATATATATATATATATATATGTGTGTGTGTGTGTGTAGGTGTGTGTAGATATGTGTATACGTGTGTGGTGTGTGTGGTGTGTGGGCATGTATGAGATATTTATGGGTATGTGTGTAAACATCCCCTCATGTAGGCTTGTATACATATGAAGGTCAAATCCAGGAAGAGACCTAGAAGCATTTTGTTAAAATGCCAAAACATGTTAATTAATATTTCTTTGTAAAGCAAATGGACAAACCAGGAAACAGAAGCTTTTATCTGTTTACAGTCAAGGTTATACAGCATTGCCCGGAAGGATTACAGATAAGTAAAGGGAAAAGTGATGACGATGTTGGTTGGCAAGTCAATAGATTTACCAAATGTTGTTGCTAGTTTTTCAAGGATACACACACACACACACACACACACACACGCACACACACACATATATATATATATATATATATATATATATATATATATATATTTGTGTGTGTGTGTGTGTGTGTGTGCCTTTATAAGTGTATATATATATATATATATATATATTTATCAAACAGGCCCATTTTCCTTGTGGGTAGAATGTTCGCCGATGGCCTAGGATACCGGGGTTCAATCGCAGGTCGATTCATACCAAAGACTCCAAAAATGGTACTTGATGCCGTCTTACTTAACACTCAGCTTTATAAAGTAAGGATCAATGGTAAAGTGGAGCAATCCTGGTAAAGGAGGAGCATCCTCCCCTACACCTCGGTGTAGAAGCTAATGAGAAGGGAGCCTTCGGTCACCTTCGACTACGATCGCCAACTTTACTTTATATATATATATATATAATTATGAACACAAGAATATATATATATATATATATATATATATATATATAGATTACAGCAGAAATTCTGCCCAAATCTTAAACTGTCACCTGCGTGATACATGTAAATTTAGGCAAGCGGTAATGGTAGCTCCATCGAACTAATGTCTTACCTTGTTTTTTATATGATCAGTTAGGATTATGGCTTGGATTGGTAATATTTAAACAAAAAGACCAAGACTCATACCTAGCAGTATTTTTGTCCATTTGGGGCAAATAGAATCCTTTAATTCTTCCTAAGAGCTTTTTTTTAATCGATCAACTGATGGTTCTTAGTATGGCAACTAATCTAAGAGAAGGAAAAACTTGCTAATCTCCGCTTAAACTAGATCTTGTGTCATATCCTGCTTGTGAAGAAGGATGGGGAGGGAAAATATATACTTTATGAAAATTGATTTCTGGCAGAGTAGAGTCCAGTATCGTAGATTCGGGTGGGGAGAAGACCCTCGTATCGACCCTGCCTCAGTATATATATATATATATATATATATATATATATATATATATTTATGCGTACAAATGTAGTAAAAATGTTTAATGGATTTTACTGGCATATCTGAAAACGTTTTTCGGTAATGAATTGGCATTTAAATCTCCAGCATATCAAAATATTTTAATCTCCTCGTCAGAAATCTTTTTCTTTTGAGTGCATTATTATATTATATTTCCCCCCTTTTTCAGTTTTTTTCTTTTGTTTTATTTCACTGATAAGGCGAGCAAAAATAAACATTCTCGGAACTCTAAGGATAATTAAAGAATTGCATTTACAAAAAGAAATAAACAAACCTATAAATAAATAAAAGCAATAGCAGCATAGGACATGGAATACAAAATGGAGCAGGAGCTAAAGACGTAGAACTCTCTTGACATTGGAGGTGGGATTGGTATGATAGATATGGCAATGATGAACAAAGAGACTATTCTTGGAAAATATTTTTCCCAAGAATTTATTTCTGGATTTTTATCGTCGCATGCAATATTGGAGTTCATATGTGCGTGTTTTTGTTTGTTTTGTTTAGTTTTGCTTTTCGTTTTAAAGTTTATCGAAAAAGCTAATGCAGTTGCATATCCGAAATGGCCTTGAATATATTTGGAAAACATGCATAAAGTGTTTAGTCTAGATTTTCTCTGTTGGACACTTTAAATTCATCAATCGTCGAACAAATTATATTGACCAATGGACGTAGCAGACAATTTTTTACTCGTCTTAATACTGCGTAAAACTTAAGTGGTTGTGTATCTCTCTCTCTCTCTCTCTCTGTGTGTGTGTTGTAGGTAGGAGAGGCTCCAATCTCATAATAAAGCTGTGGTGAAGGCAACCCTTCAAGAAGTTAAATCCAAAATCAAAACTGAAGACGGAAGATTCAGCATTAAACCTCAAATGACTTGTAGACATCCTTTGATGGGAACAGTCTAAGAGAAAGTACTTTGAAATAAAACCCGCATAGTCAACAGTTATCTTGCAATGCTTGTCACTAGGCTATGGCGACCAAGAGATGACCTAAGTGTCTTGCAAGTATATGCTTCAGTAATGTATTGACGAAAAAATGTCTTACTACCCTATCCCCTTTTTCATCTTGTATATGTTTCACGAGTTGAAATAGTATTTACAGTATTTGACAGCATATAAGACGCACGGGTGTATAAGACGCACCCCAATTTCAGCAGAGCAAACCAAGAAAAAAAAAAGTTCTAATATATATCGATGGGGATAACATTATTATTATTATTATTATTGGGTCTTTAGGTTTAAGGTTTAAGTTGGTTTTACGTTGGTTGCGTTGGTATTTTGTTGGTTGCATTAGTATTTCGTTGGTAGCGTTGGTATTTCATTGGTTGTTATCCCCTCGCTAAATATTGATGGAAAATAAAGGTGATGGAGAAGAACGAAGACGTCGTTAGGTTTTTGTATCAAGGTTTTAATGGCATCATGAAGTAAAGGGGTTTACACTGGTATGCTGCGAGGTCTCGTAGTAAAGAAAGAAGGTAGGAAGTTGTTAGAGTGTATCATCTAATTTGTTTTTAACTAGAATCCCTTGGTCTAGAAGAATAGACCCAAGGGATCCATAGACTAGATGGCTCTCCTCATAATGGTTGATGCGGTTACTCTATTCAGGAACAGACGAATAGACGTCCGTTCCCTTTGATGATTTCTGAGCGAGAGAGAGATTCGCGGGCTTTTTTCAATTTTTGGTGCTGCTAGGAAATATGGTTCGGGCTGAATAGGACAAGTCATCCTGATTGGGTGAAAATGTTCGGTGACTCTAATGGTCAAATTAAATTACGCGCCAAAGAAAAATTCAAGTTTCTTTCTGCTACAAATGATAAACGTGATAAAATTAATATAATGAATATTATCAATGATAACACTTTTAATCTGAATAATTGCCGTTTAAATAATGACAATAGGTATATGAAAGTTACACTAAAGTCTAAGCTAATTGGAATTGCCAAGTAGCTAATTTCGGCCGACTGTCGCGAATTTTAAATCTACGTAAAGTATAACTGATATTTTTGTAAAAAGAAAAAGTGTGCCTTATTTGCTGTTAAATACGGTAATCAAGATGTTTTAGTTGCAGTTTTGGCGGTAAAGACGGCTATCATCTGACTAAATGCGGCAGTCATTATGTATATAAAGTCATATCCTAGTTTACATTATTAATTGGTTCCAATAGCTGCGAAGTAATCCGGTTTTTGACGTAGACCGGATGTAATATCGAAAGAATGCCTTAAAATGAGAACAAACATCGTAAACCTAACATAGATAACTTGTGAAAGAACATTACTATAACTAATCCTTAAAGAAAACTAATGACAAATTTTAGTCTAAGATTTTAAAGAATAACGAACCTAATCAAATTGTTATTTACTTTTGGCATTTGTCCTTAGAATATCTTAATTATAACAGCAAGCAAAAAGAAAAAAAAAACTATTTCGTTCTATCAGAACTCTTCAGTGTGGCTAGAGACGCAGGACGCTCGAAGCCGGGATCGAATCTCGTCCAGCTTTACGTTAGACTAAGTCTCAGACCTCTCGGCCATCAAGCGGACCACGTTGGATAAGGGAATTTTTAAGGTATTTATTTAGCAACAGCAGTAGCAGCCGTTTGTTTACATTTTTTATACCCTATCGGCTACGAGAGTACTCAATTCTTTTGAAGAGCTTTGCATTACGCGAGCAGCGGCCGACAATTCCTTCGCCAGAGTGCTCAAAACAAACGGCTGCTGCTGCTGTTGCTAAATAAATACCTTAAAAATTCCCTTAGCCAACGTGGTCCGCTTGGAGGCCGAGAGGTCTGAGACTTAGTCTAACGTAAAGTTGGACGAGTTTCGATCCCGGCTTCGAGCGTCCTGCGTGTCTAGCCACACTGAAGAGTTCTGATAGAAGGAAACAGTCTGTCTGTGGATGACAATATATATATATATATTCATGAAGATAGATAGATAGATATGCGTTATAGTTATACGAGGAGCATACGATAAGTTTCCAGACTTTTTTCATGTGGACATTTAAAATTCTTGTAGACTCTTGAAAATTCACTATGTTATTGCTATACATCTTATGAGATGACTTACCAATTTTTATGATTTCAGGTTCAGATAAACAGCTACAGCAGCAATTGGAATACACCCTACTAAAGCCTGATTGTCACAGCTGGTGAATTTCAAAAATGAAATCTGACACTTTAAAAGAACGATATGCAATAAAATTCTATTTTAAACTCGGAAAAAATACCACAGAAACGTATGGAGGTCTTCAGACTGCTTTTGGAGCATCTTGCATGAATCGAGCATCAGTTTTTGAGTGGCATAAGAGATTCAAGGAAGGCAAGGAGTCTGTGAGGGATGATGAGAGGTGTGGGAGGAGTAAGGAAGTCAATACACAAGAGTTGATTGGCCAAAGGGTTAGGGTTAGCGTTACTATGTTGAAATTTTAAGGGAGTTCAGGAAGATATTCCGTCGGAAGAGGCCAGCACTCTTCAAATTGGGTCCGTGGCATTTCCAGCGGGACAATGCACCAGTCCACAACTCCATTCTTGTCACAGACTATTTGACCAAGATGGACATCAAATCAGTTCCACACCCTCCCTCTAGTCGAAACCTTGATCCCTGTGACTTTTGGTTCTTCCCTAAGCTCAGAGGCGGTCGTTATGAGGACAATTGAGGCCGTGACGAAGGTCATTGACACGCTCACACAAAAAGACTTCAATGGGGCCTTCCAGAATTTGTTGGAACGGTAAAACAAGTGCATTGCAGCCGGAGGAGATTACTTCGAAGGGGACTAGTTTTTAATGTGTATACTATCAATAAAAGTGCCCATACGAAAAAAGTCTGGAAACTTATCGTATGCACCTCATATCAAAAGAAAGCCTCTGAAGATATGATGGTCAGGAGACTTTAATATGTAATAAAGCAGAAAACGAAGGATTTAATGTCCATTAAAGTTTATTTATTTATTTATTTTTGTAAATAGAATTGTTTAATTATCTTTAGGGTTTCAAGTATATTTATTTTTGCTCGGTTTATCAGTTGTATGAAATGAAAGAAAAAAGAAAATAGGGGGGAAATATAATAATGCACTCAAAAGAGAAAGATTTCGGACGAGGAGATTAAAATATTTTGATATGCTGAAGATTTAAATGCCAATTCATTACCGACAAACGTTTTCAGATATGCCAGTAAAATCCATTAAACATTCTTTTAATAATTACATTCATACATATATATCTACATGCGGAGGCAGGTTCGGTGCTAGAGTCTTCTCCCCACCCGAATATATGATAATTGACCCTACTCTGCCAGAGATCAATTTTCATAGAGTATATATTTACCAAACTCCTCTTCACAAACAGGACATATAACAGCCTTGGGTGCTAGTACAGTCAGAGGTCACTAAACATGGATATCAATTTAGTTATGGGAGAACAGCACAGTACGACGCGAAGGCAGTCGAGATTAGGTTTGTCGTTGAGCTGGTGTCCTGTATTCACTCATCGTCCACTATATTTGGTCACCAGATGAGTCGAGTCCAGTCGCCGGAAAGCTAAGTGATACACACTTCCTCACGTGACTATTGTGTGATTGACAAAGCAAATCACGTGGCTCACTATGGCTGCAAATTACCAAGTGACTTTGATAGTGGCATTTAGCTACCAACTACGATTATTTATTTGGCAAATTATTTGAATCCGGAACATTGATTTTAAGGAGGTTTTCCTTCTAACAAAAATTTCCTATTTCTGATTCAGCAGCCCAACCACTAAAAAGGGAACACCATTATTATCCCCATCTTTATTATTTTAATCACTATCTTTCTGCAGATACTTTCTTTATTTTTCTCCATTCTTTTTGGCCACCGTATTCTCCGGTCTTCTGGGATTTTTTTTTGTCATAACCAGCTGTTTCTAATCTTTTACTTATTTTCCAAAGTTGTTTTTGTAGTGAAAGGACTCCACATATACATACACTAACAAGGAGGTGCCCGTGGTGTAATGATTATCATCATGGGAAATGGACACAGCGACATGAGTTCGAATTCTGGACGGAGCTGATTAAATTTCACATAGCACTAATACTCTTGGGAAAGGAATGAATCCAACTGTTCTCTCTCCAGGTATAGGTAAATAGTAGGGTATTAAATAGTGAGCTTAGTATAACTACCAGTCTAGGAGAAAGAAAACCTTGGATTGAAACCTATTAAACTCCATTTAAAAACTTGATCTTGTGTCTCATCCTGCTTAAGAGGCGGTGTTGGGTAAATATATACATATATTCCAGCAGATACCAATTTTATTTGCTTTGTGGATACATTTGATCTTCCCGATCACTTTAACAATTAAATGGTCTGAGTTAATGATGATCCCATTGCAAATTTCTTTAAGCCTAGATGTTTTAATCTTAGCAAAGCGAAAAGCGAGCAAACGAAACAAACTATATATATATATATATATATATATATATATATATATATATATATATATATATATATATGCACACAATTCGCAACAGAAATACTTCTCACTTTTAAAATGGTCACTTGGAGGGCACAAGTGAATTCAGGGTCATTCTGCTGAATCTGTATTTGCAATTGTCATATCGCAATAAAGTGAGACACTAATGTTTGAACACCGATCGCTAGTAAACGAATATGACAAACCTCTTGATGGTACACATGTACCGTGCCGTTAGAGTGAATGACATTAGTCGGTGGACTTCTTTCAGAGACGGACTTCAGCGATAGATAGATAGATAGATAGAGAGGGGGGGAGAGACTTCAGTAATAGTTTACCCTGGACACGCTTGGTTTAAAGGGATTCTGTTATTGTTCTAGGTAAGACAGACTTGTTACGGATAGAAACAATCTTTCGTTTGTCTTATTTTCTGATTAATGTATTAATTTCAGTTGGAATTAATACATATGGTTTTTTTTTATTTTGACTGTCAATTATTTGTTCTTTTTTTATGCACGTGAGGGTTATAAAAACTACTCGGTGAGTTTTTCGTGCTAATTTCTTGTTACATCAGGATGATGCTGTTCTGGATAGAAAATTGAAAATGCTTTGGGTTGAAAATTTCAGAACCATCAGTTGATCGATTAAAAAAAAGCTCTTAGGAAGAATTAAAGGATTCTATTTGCCCCAAATGGACAAAAATACTGCTAGGTATGAGTCTTGGTCTTTTTGTTAAAATATGACCAATCCTAGCCATGATCCTAACTGATCATATAAAAAACAAGGTAAGACATTAGTTCGATGGAGCTACCATTACCACTTGCCTAAATTTACATGTATCACGCAGGTGACAGTTTAAGATTTGGGCAGAATTTCTGCTGCAATCTATATATATATATATATATTGTTTTGTTTTTTCGTTTTCTTAACTGCCTGATGATTGTTTTTTTTTCAAAAATACTCCATGACTCCCAGGGGTCGCAGTCTAAATTCCATGAATTGAATATATATATATATATATATATATATAGGTTTCTGTGACCCTGGGTTTCATACTCTATGCATTCATCAGGGTGAAAGGTTTAAAAAAATGTTAATATGGTCAATTTTTTGTGTTAAAGGTGTTTGAAAGGGACTTTTGTTTGTGTGTGTGTGTGTGCCTTTGAATTTTTGTTTATGTATGCGCGCTCTTTCTCGCGCAAACATGTATACATATATCTGTGCATATAATATTACACACACACACACACACACACATATATATATATATATATATATATATATATATATATATATATATAGAGAGAGAGAGAGAGAGAGAGGGATATTTCCGCTTTCTGTGAGTGGAAAGGGGTGAAGCAAAGGAAGAGAGAGTGAAAAGGGAACAATGGGTGAGAGGGAGTGGCGAAATGAACTGTTCCGATCAGAACGATTTCTTTTCTTTCTTGATCCTACCCACCTCTTTCTGATTGCTAAAGGTTAATTAGATGCCTATCAAATAAAACTTTAGCTATCCCGTATTTTTACACACACACACACACATACACACACACACACACACATATTTAATGCCATGGAATTTAGACTGTGGCCCTCGTGTTTCATGGAGTTTTTACAAAACAACAATTATCAAGCAGTTAACAAAATGAAATGAATCGAAAATCGAAAAATACGACCAAAAACCGTTGGGATTTTGTAGGAAACTTTACGTGTGATAGTAGGTGTGTGTGTGTTTGTGTGGTTGTAGTTGCGTATTATTGTGTGTGTATGTGTGAGTGGTATATAGTGTATGTGTATATGAAGGTATATGCGCAGCGCGTTGTTTTTACCGGATGTTCGTTGTTTGTGTATCTCACTCACTTGATTCGCCACCAACCCACAAAGTAATTTAGTGACAACCAACACTGGTACAATAATAATAATAATAATATATATATATATATATATCATCATCATCATCATGTCGTGCTGCTAGCACCGATATCCCTGACCCTCTCTCCACTTTTCCCTATCGTTCATCGCCTCAAGCAGGTCTTCAGGGCTACATCCCGTATCCTCATATAGCTGCTGTATGTATGTTCGAGCTGGTCGTTCTGCTTTTGCTCGGCCATATGTGGAGGTCCATAGGAGTACATCACTTCTGCTTCGCCAGCAGTACATCGCCTCTGCTTCTCCAGTAGTGTCCTGCGTGTCTGGTTCGTCTAACTTGGATAGTTTTCGTGATGGGAGGCAGGTGGCCGTATAGTTGGTGTCTTGTGGGGTGTTGCCGCCAGGACTTGTTCAATATTGCTCTCAACATTCTTGTGTAATTGCTGTCTAGCTTCTTCTCCAACCGTTTTGTTAGCGTCCATGTGGTGCATCCATATAGCAGTATCGATACAACCGCTGCCTGGAAGAAACTGCGTTTGATTTTATCGGTCGGCTCTTATTTCCATATGATCGATAGCCTATCAATAGCTGTCCATGCCTTCGTTAGCCGCGTGTCGATGTCCTTTTCTGTTGATGATACGCTGCTTTCTAGGTAGGTGAATTTGTCTACTAGTTTCAGAGGGGTTCCACCTAGTGTGGTGATGTCGCTTGTTTACTGGAATAATAATAATAATAATAATAATAATAATAATAATAATAATAATGCCTGTGGTGTAACGGTGATCGTCGTATGAAATGGACACGGCGCCACGAGTTCAAATCCTAGACCAGGCTAATTGCATTTCACCTCGCACTAATACCCTTGGGAAAGGTGTGAATTCAATTATTCTCCCTCCAGCTATGGGTAAATAGTAGGGCAGACTGGGTTCTTCAGCCTTGGTGAGGCAACTAGTCTAGGAGAAAGAAAACTCTGAAGTCAAACCTGTTAAACCCCGCTTAAAAATTGACCTTGTGTCATATCCTGCCCGAGCGGAGGGGTTGGGTAAATATAATGATAATAATTATATATATATATATATATATATATATATATATACTCAAAAGTCAGGAGAGAGCTCAATGTAAAAATGACAAATTGATATGCAGAGCAAATAATTTTGCATAGAAGAAAGACCTTTAAAATCACTCATATTTATTTGTGATTTTTATTTCGGCAGACTTTTTACGTTTTGAATATTAGATCTGGATCTTCAGACACAGAAATGATGAGAAATTTCTGACTAAAATTTAGAAAAATTCCGCAAAAATCCAGACACCCTATCTCCTAACACCCAATTTTTTAAAATGTAAAAATCAGACCATTTATTTTCCCCGTCTGATTAACAAATGTCATTCTATTCCTGTTGCAAGATGTATCAATTGATGACACCTTTTCCCTTTTGAGATCTTTAAAAAAAAATAAAGGGTCTGCTGACATATATATAATCACAAACAAATATAAATGATTTTTAAAGGTTTTTCTTTTATATGGTATATATATATTTCATATTCCAATGTTTTTGTGGTTTCCTGGTAGTTTAATGAGATATCTTAAGTTGTGTCATTTCTCTTATTTGGTATTAGCGTTGAACACATCTTGTTATTTATTTCTATCCCTAAGTCCTGGCTGAAGATTCTATTTGTTTTATTTGTTTTCTTTTGACAGCAATGTCTACATCCTCCATTTACGTGAGATGGTTTATCTTTTCTTGTGATCTTGGGAATGTGGGTTCTCCTTTGCATTTAGTTCAGATATATGTTGTAATTTGTGCTCACGCTGTGTTTGAAAGATCCACAAATGGGGAATGACACAATTCATCCGGAACTTCTGGCGGTCGGGGTGGTTCGTTGGAGCAAGCTCCTTGAGTGCCGGCAACTCAAAGACAAGAAAAACTCTCTGTTAACAATTAACAATTATCTATTGGAACGTATTGGTGTAGCAATATTATATCCAATATATTTATAGAGAGAAATTGTAGCTTTATTATCCAGATACGAAGGTGTTCATTGTTCTGGCTGCATACAGTTTCGTAGCAGTCATCGAAACACAAGAGAAAGAGAGAGAGAGAGAGAGAGAGAGAGAGAGAGAGAGAGAGAGAGAGATCGTACGAACCTTAAGCTTTGGCAGGCACAAAGAGACACTCCCTGACCCGACCGACACGTACCAACGTCTAACTTCAACTGGCTGCTGCCTCAACTAACTCAACTTTCTAGATTCGCTAATTTTTATATATTCTAAAATTCAGTTTGCCATTAGTGTGATGTCCTCGTGGCGTAATGGTTAAAGCGATGGACTGCGGAAGCGTAGAACGCGAGTTCGTATTCCAGTCGCGCTATTACGTTCACTTTCGGGCAAATATCCTTGGGAAAGGTATGAACCCCACTTATCCTCCCAGCTATGGGTTAAATAGTACCACTACTGTTCTTCTAGAAGGGTGGCTTTGGTATTAAATAACCTACAAAGGTTGATATGCCATTAAACAAAGAAACCAAACTAAACCATTAAATTATTCTTTCATCTCATAATGATCAGCACACGTGTCCCCAACTTTCACTTTCATTTCATTTTAGCTCAATCAGATTTATGGCAAGACATGGATCTATTTTATTTCCATTTACCCTTCCTGTCTAGAGATGACAGGTGTTCCCTATCATCTGTTCGCTGGTGCACGCGCTTGACCATTCTAATTTGACTTACAGTCTCATTCAAAGATTTTAGATAACCAAAAGACACTAAATTACTAATTCGTGTCCTAATCAAACTAAATAATGAAATAATTAATACAGTCAACCATTACACAAATTATTTAATGTATTATTTAGCGGTATCCTTACTATAAGAGTAACAGAACTGATTCCCAATGGAATTTACGTTTTTGGATTTTTATTTCCACACAGCTCAGTACTCCGGTAGTTGATTGCTCACTACAGATTTTCGTTAATTCGATCCCAGCTTGAAGGAAATTGCCGGTCTAGCAACATTGAAGAGTTGTAATACAACGTTATTGTCTGTTCGTGGATGACAATGTATAGCCCCGCCCCGTGAGTTGAACTCTTTAGTAGGGGATATGCCGGCTGCCACATACGCTGTTATGCAATCGCTCATCTCAAGAATTGAGCCCTCCAGGTAACCGATAAAAACATATAAGTAAAAAATTCCTTCGCTTACGCCAAGAATGACAATGGCTCTTGAGTGAGATGTCCAACTGACGAAAAGGTCAACCGAGTTTCTATCCCAGCTTGAAGCATCTCGCGGGTGTAGCCACATGGAAGAGTCGTGATACAACGAAACAATCTCTCTGTGGATGATAAGACTATATATATATATATATATATATATATATATATATATATATATATATATATCAGCAATATCCAGTCAGCGTCCGAGGACAATGGTCGTGGATTATTCGCGAATAGAATATATGAGGAATTTCATATAAATCTATAGGAGTGCTCAATGTATGACTATTGTTATAAATTCCATATCCAGGTTTATATCATAAAACTCACATATAGAGCGTATACCACCTCGAAATAAACGTGTGAAGTTATCTGATGAGACGAAGAGTATAATGATATTCCTCGCCGAAATAAATTTATAATGACAATTCAACCAGGTTTGAGTTTTTTCTAATTGCATTATATATATATATATATATATATATATATATATATATATATATATTGTCTTGTCATTCACAGACAGACTGTTTCGTTGAATTACAACTCTTGGACTTTAACTTAGAAATCAAAAAGGTCTTATGTTATTTTAGAAAGCACGATCAAGATTGACCAAAAGCCAATTTCTTTATCAGTTGAAAAAAATTTATATATAATATGTCATGCTTTTGATAATTCTACCATTTAATAGATTTTCCATGCATGATAATTATAAAAAAAAAAGATTTTGGACCAAAATATTAGAAATAAATCACGTGTTCCAATTCATTCTTTATGAGATCAAAAACTGACTACTTTAATTCATTTAAAACAAAATCTTCATTGATCAAAATCGCTGTTTTTTTTTCTTTCTTCTTTTCCATATAGTTATATCTATTCCTTGGCAATAAGATTTATATTTTTCTTATTTGTCAATTAGTAAAAACTTCCAGAGCTCATTTGCTTATATCCAAGATTGCAGAAACTATGGTAATTCAAATATTAGTTTATATATACTTTTTATTTCAATGAATATAAAAATCTATCTATCTATCTATCACCAAGACAATCACAATTTTGAATACACACACACACACACACACACACACACACATATATATATATATATATATATATATCGGATTGGCGTTTGAGTCAACCGGGTTTCGCTCCCAGCTACGGGAAGCTAGTATGTCGAGCCACACTGATGAGTTCTGATAGAACGAAACAGATCTGTCTGTGGATGACTATATATATATATATATATATGTGTGTGTGTATGTGTGTGTGTATGAGATTTAAATGGAAATAAATCCGACAGTAAGTAAATATAAAAATATGAAAAAAATAAAACCAGGAGATGCATTTACTTATATATAATTATAATGTAATGTTTAACGTTTCGGCTTTTTATTAAAGCATCGTCAGAACAATGTTGAAATGCATTGTGTCAGTTGAAAATTATTTTCAAATAATTGGCCTAGTGGGTAGTGTGTTCGCCAATGGCTTGGGAGACCTGGGTTCAATCCCAGGTCGAGTCATACCAAAGACTTAAAAAATGGTACTTGATACCTCATTGCTTAACACTCAGCACACAGGTACGTATCAAGGGTAAAGTGGAGCAATCCAGGGGAAGGAGTAGCGCCCTCCCCTACACCTCGGTGTTGTAGCTATTGAAAAAGGAGCCTTCGGGTCGCCCCCGAAAGAGTCACCTTTGTTTATATATATATATATATATATATATATATATATGTATTAATAACTAAAAGTAATCAGGATCTAACTCTCTTACTTTAACAGTTTTTATACTGTTCTGCTAGCCAGCATTTGAGCACTTTTGATTTCTCAAATTATTTTAAAATGTTTTTTTATCTTCATCGTTATAATATATATATATATATATATATATAATCAAACCATGACCCTTACCATTAGATAGAATCTTAAACATCGGTAAAATCTGTAAAAATTATGGCTGTTGTAGATGAAGTAATACAAGTGAAAAGAGTGTAGAGCAAACATTACACAGAAAATAGCGTAGAAGGAATATAAGACTAGATATGATTGGGTCGGCAAGGGGATCCACTGGGAGATGTGCAAGAAATTTAAATTTGATCATACAAACAAATGGTATATGCACAGCCTAGCACCTGTCCTAGAAAATGACACACATGAACTTCTATGGGACTTCGGCATACACACGGATCACCTAATCTCGGCCGGAAGACCTGACTTAATAATAACCAACAAAAAAAAAAAGAGAACTTGCAAAATAGTCGACTTTGCTGTCCCGGCTGACCACAGAATAAAACTGAAAGAATGTGAAAAGAAGGATAAGTACCTCGACCTTGCTAGGGAATTGAAAAAAACTGTTGAACATGCAGGTGACAATTATACCAATTGTAATTGGTGCGTTTGGAACAGTAACTAAAGGATTGCTAAAGGGACTGGAGGACTTGGAAGTTGGCGGACGGGTGGAGACCATCCAAACGACAGCTTTATTGAGAACGGCCAGAATACTGAGAAGAGTCCTGGAGACTTGAGGAGACTTGCTGTCACTCAGACTCCAGTGAAAAACCATCGGCTAACGCTGATGTGAAAAGCTCTAATGAGTGAATAATAATAATAATAATAATAATAATAATAATAATAATAATAATAATAATAATAATAATAATAATAAGAAGAAGAAGAAGAAGAAGAAGAAGAAGAAGAATTGACCATACGAACAAGTGGTATATGCACAAACCAGAATCTGTCCTAGAAAATGAGATTCACAAACTTCTTTTGGATTTTGAGATACAAGCATAATCTCGGCCAGACGACCAGACCTAGTGATAGTAAAAAAAAAAAAAAAAAAAAATGAATAAAAAATAAATAAAGAGAACCTGCCGAATAGTAAACGTTGCCGTTCCGGCTGACTACAGGGTAAAACGTAAAGAAAGCAACCCCCCAGAAGATAAGTACCTAGACCTTGCTAGAGAACTTTGGAGCATGAAATTGACGGTGATACCAGTTGTAATTGGCATACTCAGTACAGTCAACAAGGGATT
>OY757935.1:22789992-22849992 GCA_963585895.1 Sepioteuthis lessoniana
GCGTGGCTGTGTGAGTGTGTGACTGTGTGAGTGTGTTTGTGTGGGTGTGTGCGTGTGTTTGTGTGTGTTATAGTTGCGTATTATTGTGTGTATGTGTGGGTTGCATATAGTGCATGTGAAGGTACAAATGCAGCACATTGTTTTAACCAGATATAAATTCGTCGGTGTATCTTATTTTTGCTACATTATTGTATTTCTGTATGTGTAGGTGACTATAGCTAAGGAACAAAACATCATCATTATAGGTCGATGGGAATGAATAAAGATTTGATTTGTAAGCGTATTTAAGCAGTTATAGTATGGTAAACCAGAATCACAATGGGTATAAGTAGGGATATAATGTCTTACAATAAAATATTGTATGATGTTGGTATTATATTTAGGGAAGAGAATTAGGCTAGAATATAATATTAATAGTGACAAACAACACTGTAATAATATATATATATATATATATATATATATATATATATATATATATATATATATATATATGTATATTTCTTTATGAAAAAAACAAAACCGGTCACATTAGGGTTATAAATTAATTTCCCTCCTGTTATGTGTTTTTGATATAAATCAAAAACAACGAAAAACATATTATCAGAAACTTTACCATTAGTTGTACTATATATATATATATATATGTAGCTGTGTCTATAAGGCACTAAAGTCAGTATGTATCGAAATCATACATAAGATTTTTGTAATATTTTTTCAAGAGATGGGAATTTGCATGAAGTCTCTCATACAATAAATAGACTACTAATAGCAGAAAAAAATACGATAAATAAAACACTCTCAATCAAATGTCCATTAAGTAAGAGTAAATATACAAACATCAAAAAAAAAAAAAAAAAAAAAGATTGACTCTCCTGGGAAGATGAAAAAAAAAGAAATAAAAAAGAAAAACAGATTCCACAACATAGCAAGTGTAAACATGGTTGGTGAAAGTTTAAGCCTATAAGCAAGCTCAATGTCTGATGCTGAATTCTGAGAGGATGAAGAGGTTGGATTTTAAAAAAAAACAGTTCGGAAGAGGAGTGTTAAATAAACGATCAATATATTTTTGAAACAAATCTGCAGACAGAATGACAATCAAAAAAATGTTCAAGCACATGTGCAAAAGCCTAGCTGATTAATTTTCTCTAAAAATACATGGGCATGTCCAGAGGACGTTATAATAGAAAGAATAATGGAAATTAATACCAACTTTGGAATATATATATATATATATATATATATTTGTAATATCCAGTCAACATTCAAAGACAGTGGGTGTGGATTATTCTTGTATAGAATATATGAGGAATATCATATAAATCTATGTGAGTGCTCGGTGTATAATTGGGATGGGTTGACTTACAGGAACACCCTGATCTGGTTTCTTAATGTTTCTAACACCTATTGTTTTGACCCACCTTTTGCGCTCACCTGAGAATTAAATTTTTTTTATATACATATGAACTGTAATTCCACATTTGCTGTTCTGCGATGTCAGGTCTAACATGTAAAAAGTCATCTGACAAGACGGAGAGTATAATAATCTTCTCCGGCAAAATAAATTTATGATGACAACTTAACCAGGTTTGAGTTTCCTTCTAATTGCACTATATATATATATATATATATATAGTTAGATAATTAAGTCAAATAAGGTTATTTGGTTTAATGGCATCTCAACCCTTTTGAGTTATTTGATATCAAATCCTGCTTACACACACACACACATACACACACACACACACACACATATATATATATATATATATATATATATATATATATATATATATATGCCAGAGTTACCTAAGTTTTAGTATGCCACGATATTTTCTTTCCTTTTTTTCATATATATATTAATTTATAATTACTTATATTTCTAACTTAAGGTAAATTATATTCCCCGTTGTAACAAAGAAACTCTATCAAATATTGTAAAGTGAAGTTGGCAACTAGTTGAGGGTTTAATTCCAGGTCGTGTTATAAATAAAAGTTGGCGTCCATAGTTGAGGGTGACCTGAAGGCTCCCTTTTCAATAGCTACTACACCAAGGTGTAGGGAAGGGCACTACTCTTTTCCCTGGATTGCTCCATTTTACCCTTGATACATACCTTATATTGCTGAGTTTTAAGCTAGGAGGTATCAAGTACCATTTTAAAAGTCTTTGGTATGACATGACTGGACATTAGCATGATGGTTAGAGTGTTTGCCAAAGGCCCGGGTGACCGGGGTTCAATCCCATGTCGAGTCATACCAAAGACTCAACAAATGGTACTTGATGCCTCCTTGCTTAACACTCAGCATTATAAGGTATGGATCAAGGGTAAAGTGGAGCAATCCAGGGAAAATAGTAGTGCCCTTCTCTACACCTTGGTGTAGTAGCTATTGAAAAGGGAGCCTTCTGGTCACCCTCAACTATGGATGCAAACTTTTATTTATGACACAACCTGGGATTGAACCTAGGTCTCCTGGATCATTGGTGAACACTCAACCCACTTGGACAATGAGTCAGTTCAAATATTGTACCCATCTGATAAAACAGCCTTTTGATAAAAAGATCTGTTGGAATAAATTTAAAATGAAACTTATCTGTTAAGTTTTACTTAATATTATATATATATATATATATATATATATATATATATATAATAATAATAAATAAATGTATATTAGATATATATATTTGATTCATGGAATTTAGACTGTAACCCCTAGGTTTCATGGAGATTTTTTCATTTGTTAACTGCCAGATGATTGTTGTTCTCCATGAAACCCATGGGTCGCAGTCTAAATTCCATGAATTAAATATATATATATCTAATATATATTTGTTTATTTTTATTATTATATAATAGCTCTATCCTAGATATTGACCACTCTCCATATTATATTGCACTTGGTTTGACACAAACCCACAGAACAATTTAATGACAACCAACACTGTTATAATATATATATATATTTATATTGTGTATCTCGGCAGTAAATTGTTATCTTGACAATTTCTGTTAAATACCACAGACTGCCTCTTTTTTTGATCTTCAATTGAAGATGTTCAAGTCCTCTTACTATTCTTTATATTTCCGGGTTAACATGGTGGAGAAAAAAACCTATATTAGCCAAAGCGCTTTCGACTATTTTGCTGGTCATCTTCAAGTGTTGTACTAAATTGTTTGTTGTTTGGAAAATTGTGAGTTTTATATTTATTTGGAGTTGTGTTTTTTGTTTTTTATTATAATGAATTATGGATGGGGTATGGGGTTGGTCCATTCTGTGAGGATGGGTGGTTAGTTGTTGAATAGGTTTAATATGTTTATACTTATGGTGAATGCTATTTTATTCGTAGAGTGTTTTTTATTTTTGTATATATATAAGTATATATATATATATATATATATATATATATATGTATACATAAATATTTCAATGTTTATATCTAATCTATAATTCTTTTGGTGTAAAAAAAAACCCAGATTGTACAATTTGAGAATTCTACAAATTGATATCGGGAAAAAAATTCAGTAAAAAAGAGAAAAGACAAAAAACACACTTGCTACTTGAAAATAACCAAGGGGCACATATGTTTCTTCCAAAGAAAAAACACCAACAGAATTATGTAAGCTAAATGTAATAAAGGGTTCGATACATGAGATAGAGTTAATATTATGAAAATAATATGTAGGAATTATTTTCATATATATATATATATATATATATATATATATATATATATATTTATCAATATTATTTGGTTCAGTTAAACCGGAGTTGGGAGTAATTCCATCAGGACAAGAAAACTGTTCAGGAGTGAACATTTAAATTTTCCTGGTAAAGAACTCAATGTAACAGACATTACAGAGCAATAATTTCATTAAGAAAAACAACAAACCAATCACATTAGGATAATAAATTTATTTCCATCCTGTTATGTGTTTTCGAAAAATTCAAAAACATGAAAAAAAATTAACAGGACTTCTTCAGATCTGAAGAAGTTCTGTTAATTTTTTTTCGTGTTTTTGAGTTTTTCAAAAACACATAACAAGATGGATATAAATTTATTATCCTAATGTGACTGGTTTGTTTATTTTAAAATTAACAGGACTTCTTCAGATCCTGTGGATGAAATAGGATCTGAAGAAGTCTTGTTAATTTTTTTTTTTTTCGTGTTTTTGAATTTTTCAAAAACACATAACAGGATGGAAATAAATTTATAATCCTAATGTAACCGGTTTGTTGCTTTTCTTAATGAAATATATTTATAAATGTATATATCCATTAGATGAAACCAGGGTTGGTAGTTTCAGGTTCTTGTAGGTATTCTAAATATATGTATGTATAATTTATAATCAAGTAATTTGTCGGTGACTTTATTTTTAAATGAGTTAGAGGTTATGTCTGTGAAGAATACAGACAGGACAGTTCTAGAGGAACAATAGGTGTGATCAGCCGACAGATCAGATTGGGCCTCTTTGACCATCTGACTAGTTTTGGCTAAAGTGAATTGTTGCAAAGGTTAAAATCTGAATTGATTTTTTAGTTTAGTGTCTTGCCACTAAAAAAATGTAGAACAATGCTCTTCTTTCTGGATGGGGCTTGGAACTTTTTGATTGTCCTGCGCGATCACACACACATACACACACACACACACATATATATATATACAGAAATTCAACATTTCCTTAATAAAACTGAGCAACATAACATAGACAATACCCTAAACCATAAACAATCAATTAACCTAAACAACAAAAACTAATTTTACAGAATAAGGTGCTTTCAATAAGTTCCCAGACTTTTTTGTACAGGCATTTAAAATTGTCGTAGACACTTGAGAATTCAGTATGTTATTGCTATACATCTAATGAGATGGCTGGCCAATTGTTATGATTTCAGGTTCAAATGAACAGCTACAGCAGCAATTGGAATACACACTACTAAAGCCTGATTGTCACACACAGCTGGTGAATTTCAAAAATGCAATCAGGACATGAGGACATTTTAGAAGAATGATATGTAATAAAATTGTGTTTTAAACTTGGAAAAAATACCACAGAAACGTATGGAATGCTTCAGACTGCTTTTCGACCATCTTGCATGAATCGAGCATCAGTCTTTGAGTGGCATAAGAGATTCAAAGAAGGTAGGGAGTCTGTGCAGGATGATGAGAGGTGTGAGAGGAGTAAGGAAGTCAGAACACCAAAGTTGATTGGCCAAAGGGTTAGGGTTAGGGTTACTATGTTGAGGTTTTAAGGGAGTTCAGGAAGAGATTCCGTCGGAAGAGGCCAGCACTCTTCAAATCGGGTCAGTGGCATTTCCACCAGGACAATGCACCAGTCCACAACTCTATCCTTCTCACAGACTATTTAGGGAGCAAGGTTTGGATTATAGGGACGGTGAGGAATGGTCTTGATGCTCATCTTGGTCAAATAGTCTGTGACAAGGATGGAGTTGTGGACTGGTGCATTGTCCTCATGGAAATGCCACTGACCTGATTTGAAGAGTGCTGGCTTCTTCCGATGGAATTTCTTCTTGAACTCCCTTAAAACCTCAACATAGTATTCCTCGCTGATTGTCTGTCCTGTGGGAACCCAGTGCATGTAGATCATGCCAGTGCTGTCAAAAAAAGGGATCATCAAAAGTTTGTGGGTGGATTTGCTCTGTCTGGCCTTCTTGGGTCTGGGAGAGCCAGCATGCTTCCACTGGGAACTCTGTCTCTTGGTCTCTGGGTCATAGCAGTAGATCCAGCTTTCATTGTAGGTCACCAGAGCATCAAGAACTGTGGGATCTGAATTGATCAGCTCGACCATCTCCCTGCTGTCATGACAACATCTTTCTTTCTGATTTTCTCTGAGCACCTTAGGGACAGACTTCGTGCAAATCTTCTGCATCTTCAGTTCCTCGTGAATAATTGTGTGTACAGTTCCCACACTGACATCAAACTGTGCACTTATTTTCTCTCTAGACGCATGACGGTCCTTATCTATGAAAATCTTTATTTGGCCAATCAACTCTGGTGTTCTGACTTCCTTACTCCTCCCACACCTCTCATCATCCCTCACAGACTCCCTGCCTTCCTTGAATCTCCTATGCCACTCAAAAACTGATGCTCGATTCATGCAAGATGGTCCAAAAGCAGTCTGAAGCATTCCATACGTTTTTGTGGCATTTTTTCCAAGTTTAAACAGAATTTTATTGTATATTGGTTTTATTTTCTTGATGGATCTGTTAAAATTCTTTGGAGTTTTTGATTCATATCAATGATGGAAATAAATTTATTATCTTAGCTGCATGCAATCCTGAACAAGTCCTGACAGCAACACCCCACAAGACACCAACTGTACGGCCACCTGCCCCCTATCACGAAAACTATTCAAGTTAGAAGAACCAGACATGCAGGACACTGCTGGAGAAGTAGGGACGAACTCATAAGAGATGTACTCTTATGGATCCCCACACATGGCTGTGCAAAAGCAGGACGACCAGCACGAACATACATTCAGCAGCTATGTGAGGATACAGGATGTTGTCCTGAAGACCTACCTAGGGCGATGAACAATAGGGAGGAGTGGCGAGAGAGGGTCAGGGATATCCGTGCTACCAGCGCGATATGATGATGATGATGATAAATATATATATATATATATATATGGAAAAGGGTAATCATAGAAAAATTGATATTGATAACAATATTTGGATAAAATAAATGATATCTGTATTACTATAGATATTATTGGTAATGTAATAATGGCTACAATAATAACAGTAATAATAATGATAGATTAGCAATGATTGTAATATTAGTAACTTTTTTTATTATAAGTAATATATTTATTAATAATTAATAATTATTCTAATTATATTAATGATTTTTATGGTAATTAGAATGGCAGTATTCAGAATAAAAATATATATAAAGATACTTAGAAATTTAATATAGACAAAGTTTAAATCTTAAATGGAAATCAATAAAGCCTATAATTCTTCTTAACTAAACAAGATAAGTCTGATATTAGTGACAGAGTTTATCCCCACATTTTCGTTAATAGATAAGTTTTTAAAATAGTTGAGAGATTTTTTTTTTTTTTAGATAAAAGTAGTTAATTTATTGACAGGATTTTAGTTGCTGAAGGTTTTGTGAGTCGCGTCCAAAATTTTCAGACACATAAGAATGCATGACACCAGACGATGACATTACGTCCAGTTTTGACACCAACTTCTTATTCATATTTTTTTGTCTCTACCCTCTAGTTTTTAAAAGTGTAAGAATCTATTAAAAATATATTTTTATAATTTGGATAAAATTTTTTTCTCTCCATTACGTGATGGCTATTTGAAGAGGTTGGTTTCTCTAATGGAGTGGCCAGTTGAAATGAATTTATAATAGCCAAATAGGCTATGAATTTTTCAATTATATATATATATATATATATATATATATATATATATATATATAAGTAAAGTAAAGTTGGCGACCATAATCGAGGGTGACCCGAAGGCTCCCTTTTCGATAGCTTACTACACCAAGGTGTAGGGGAGGGCGCGACTCCTTTCCCTGGATTGCTCCACTTTACCCTTGATCCGTACCTTATAATGCTGAGTGTTAAGCAAGGACGCATCAAGTACCATTTTTTGAGTCTATATATATATATATATATTTTTTGAGTCTATATATATATATATATATATATATATATATATATATATATATATATATTCATACATTTATTTGCATATATATAAATATATAACTACAAACATACATATATATATATATATATATATATATATATATATATATATATATATTACTAAGGAATGTTTTGTTGAACATGATAGATTTGCATATATATATATATATATAACTACAAACATACATATATATATATATATATATATATATATATATATATATATATATATATATATATATATATTACTTAGGAATGTTTTGTTGAACATGATAGAAAAAATTTTATTTATAGTTTTTGGTTTTAGTTTCTCAAGTTGTCGTGTTTTTCCATATTTCAGGGTCAAGTTGGTGTAAAAGTTGTTCCACATTTTTTCCCCAAGTGCTTTCAACCATACTTTGGTCGTCTTCAGCCATCATTTTTGGTGGCTGTTATTAGATAGACTCACCTTATTCAACGTATTTATTAAAAAAATAGATGCTACAACTTAATAAAAAAAATAACACTACAACTCAAACTCAAACTCACGCGAGCACACACACACACACACACACACACATATATATATATATATATATATATATATATATATATATATATATTATATATATATATATTGCTCTGCTGGTATATTTTGTATTAAATAGCCGTACACTTATCACTTATTATTTGGATATTCACAGTCCTCATATACTCGATATATATATATATATATATATATATATATATATATATATATATATATATATACCTTCTTTAAGAAAAACAACGAAACCGGTCACATAGGATTATAAATTTATTTCAATCCTGTTACGCATTTTTGAAATTTCCAAAAACACGAAAAAAGTAACAGGACTTCTTCAGATCTTTTTGATAAAAAACTTAGAATAGACACATGGTAGTGGGAGGGGATAGTTGGAGGGGATAGAAGAGGGGTGAAGAGTTACCTCTTCATTAAGCCCACTTTCGTTTTAAATTTAAATTTCGGTTAGCAATGTTGTTTTTTTTAAAAAAAATTTCTTTAATTAATAATTCTTTAATTATATTTAGACCTAAATTATAGATTTTTTATTGAATTAGATTTAAACTTTAAATAATAACTTCACGTAAAGATACAGTAATAGATATATTAAAACTAAAAACAAAACAAATATTTAATTTATTTACTATATTTTAACATTTCAAAAATATTTAGAAAGCATTATTCAGTTCCACTTTTTATGCGTAGTATGTATGTATTACATGCTTTTTCACAATTTTCCATCTAACAATTTATTTTATTTATTCTCAAAATTAACTCTGTTTTTATAAAAAAAATTGGTGAAATATTTATAGTTTAAATTTAGCCCTATGTCTACACCTATCTATTAGTTCATTTCTCTTATTTAATAATTTTTTTGGCTCAGGAAAAAGCAAAATGTGGACTTTTTCTTCAAGACACTGGTTGCACCTACTATTGAAAGATTTTGGGGTACTAGATCTTTTCAATATGGACCATTGTATGTCAGGGGTTAACCCTTTATCTTTTAATCCCCAATAATGTTTTGATAGAGCAGTTTGATTTTTTTTATGCTCATGGGAGAAGGAAAATTTATGATTTCAATATGTAATTTTCCAACTAGTAGACGAAACGCCGATATAAAATTTCTTATCATTTATGTCCTCTTTTGGAGGTGCCCGCGGTGTAATTGTTATCGTCGTAGGAAATGAACACGGCGACCCGAGTTCAAATCCTGGACTTGACTGATTGCATTTCACATAGCACTAATACCCTTGGGAAAGGTATGAATCCAGTTATTCTCCCTCCAGCTGTGGGTAAATAGTAGGACAGACTAGGTTCTTCAGCCTTGGGTAGGCAACTAGTCTAGGAGAAGGAAAACTCTGAATTCAAACCTGTTAAACTCCGCTTAAAAATTGACCTTGTGTCATATCCTGCCCGAGCGGAGGGGTTGGGTAAATAGGATGTCCTCTTTTGGATTGATAATAGCTTGATATACTACATTACCTAAATTACACAACCCATTCATTGGACAATCAGTTCGAGATTTACAATTACATTCTATTTTTTTACTATTAGTATTATATTATTTACCCGGGTTATGAAATTTATTAATTAATTCATTATTATGACTATTCATTATTTGAGACATATTTTTTGGGCAAAAATAACTTATTTTCAAAGTTTTCCTATTAATATTTTATGTAATATATTATCTTGTTTAAAATGTTTATCTATTATATATATATATATATATATATATATATATATTATATATATATATATACTTTATTAAAATACATGTGGTTGTATTAATACCTACTTGAATCATATGACTGATAAAAATTCAGTGATTAAGCAGATCTTCATCAATCTAAATATAGAAATGATCTAAATGAAAGAGCAGAAACATAATTAAATCCACTGAGCTGAAAATAAACCTTTACAAAAATGAGTTCAAATGTTCAGAGTGCGGACATACTGAGATTAAGAGAAACAAGAGGCAATCAACTCTGATTAGCAATTGCTTAATTTATCTTAAAGTAATCAAATGACTGAGGGAAATGAATGACACATGGGCATAGAGATGGCTCATGTTGTAAAAATGGTGTTCATTAAAAAAAAATTTATCATAAGAAGGGCTATGTAGAGTATCAGTTTCGAATAATATATATATATATGTAAATATATATATTTATATATTGTATATATCAAAGGCCCTGGAGGCCAGGGTTCAATCCCAGTTAGGGTAATAACAAAGACTTAAAAAAATGGTACCAGATGCCTCCTTGCTTAACACTCAGCATTATAAGGGTAAAGTGGAACAATCCAGGAAAAGGAGTAGCGCCCTTCCCTACACTTTTTTGTAGTAGCTATTGAAAAGGGAGCCTTCAGGTCATCCTCAACTGTAGTCACTAACTTTATGTTTTTACTTTATTTATATATAAATATATATATATATATATACATACATATATATATATATATATGTAAAGTTTATAATTATATAAAGATTATATATGTGTATATATGAAAAGTTTATATATATATAATTTATTCATATATATATATATATATATATATATATATATATATATATATAAAGTTTATATATTGATATACATATATATAAAGATTAAATATATATATTTTATTTATACGTATAAAATTTACATGTATATATGTATAAGAATATATATGTAAAATCTGTGTATATATATATATATCTATATATATATATATATATATATATATGAAAAATTTTATCTGTATGCATCCAAGAGTTTATATATATATTTATGCATATATATATATATATGTATATATTTTAATTTTATATATATGTATAAATATAAGCATAAAAATATACTTATTTAATGCTAAATCTTCTTTAACCACATATTTTGTTTGGTTTGGTCGGGTTTTATGGCATATGAACCATGGTAGGTTATATATATATATATATATATATATATATATAGTATTATTTGGTCTAGTTATCCAGATCTGAAGAAGTCCTTTCAATTTTTTGGCCCAGTTATCCATAAGATATATATATATATATATATATATATATATATATATATATATATAGTATCCATAAGATATATATATATATATATATATATGTATATATATTTAGTATTATTTGGTCCAGTTATCCATAAGATCTGAAGAAGTCCTGTTAATTTTTTTTCATGTTATTTGATTTTCCAAAACATATAACAGGATGGAAATAAATTTATTATCCTAATGTGACCGGTTTTTTTGTGTTTTCTTAAAGAAATATATATATATATATATATATATATATATATATATCTATATTATTACAGTGTTGGTTGTCACTATTAATATTATATTCAAGCCTAATTCTCTTCCCTAAATATAATACCAACATCATACAATATTTTATTGTAATACATTATATCCCTACTTATACCCATTGTGATTCTGGTTTACCATACTATAACTGCTTAAATACGCTTACAAATCAATGCTTTATTCATTCCCCTCGACATACAATGATGATGTTTTGTTCCTTAGCTATAGTCACCTACACATACGAAATACAATAATGTAGCAATGTTGTTTTTTCTTAATAAAAAAAAAAGTATATATATATATATATATATATATATATATTTAAAAATCTGCAATGTGTTCAAAATTCTATCTGGATCAGTATTATTCTGACATTGCATCAAATGAGAATAAAAAGCTCATTGTATGATTCACCTCATTTAAAAACATTTCAACAGCAAACTTATGGTATGCCCTGCTCAAACCCTGATCATGACTGATCATTTGTCACTAAAGAATAGTAAAACATTAGCAAGATGGAGATGCCATTTCCTATTTGCCTGAATGCACTTGCTACAAAAATCTATTTTATCTGTGTTGACATGGAAGCCTATGCACCCGCTGCTCATTCTAGACTATGTAGCAGGGATTGGGCTTGGGCGGGTGTATTTGCTAGAATGCTATATCAACAGCATAGTCCAAGTCTCTTCTTGGTTCAGCACGAGAAAAGAACATATTTTTAAATGAATAGGTCCACAAATGGTTTTGAATTTGGTATTTAGTTGTTTATTATATCTTATACTTGTACTCTATATTTGCATGCCCAGTGTAGAATGCACCGACTGCTTCTCTGAAGAAGGGTAAGACAACACCCTCCACAATAAGTATCCTGCATATGACACTAAACAGTCAGATGGTATGGTTCCAGTAATGCTAAAGCTTTGGCGAATGCAGAACACCCCTTCATTGCCATTGTTCTGAGGTCCACTCTGGCCCGGAATGGTAGCAACTGATAGGGCCCTATCTATGGGTTAAATAGTACTAAACTGCATACTTATGCTAAACTGAATTGTTTGAATAAGAATAGTTTGACTAAACTGAATAGCTTGAAATAGAAATGTTTTTGACAATTAAACTGTCTGCTAACATTTAAACTGCATACTTAATTGTTTGAAATGGAACTGTTTTTTGACATTGAAATTGTACTTACGCTTAACTGAATTGTTCAAAATAGAACTGTTTTGACATTTAACTGAGTGTAAACAAAATCTATACTTATACTAAACTGAATTTGCTGAATTAGAACTGTTTGAATAAACTGAATTATTTGAAATAGAACTGATTATTTGTATAAAAATAGATTTGGCATTAAATAACCTACAAAGGTTGATATGCTGTGAAATCAAAACAACCAACCAACCAACCATCTATATTTGTTTTAGATGTTAAGTCTTTTTCAGGATATTTTGAATGGTAAAGTTAAATGTTGTTTGCTGTTTTAATAGTAAAGATTGTTTTCATAGGATGTAAAAAAAAAAACAACAAATGAGATGTAAGTTCATCAACATATTGTTGCCCCATCAGCACGGATATCCCTGACCCTCTCTCCCCTCCTCTCTCTCGTTCATCACATCTGGCAGGTCCTCAGGGCTGCACCCCATATCCTCACAGAGCTGCTGTGTGTTGGTTCGAACTGGTCACCCTGCTTTTTGTTGGCCATGTGAAGGGATCCATAGGAGTACATCTCTTATTAGTTAACCATTCGAAATTTCCTGAAGAACACGTAAAATTTGAAACACATTTCGAGAACAACTATTTGAAATCATAAAAACCTAAATACCAAATATAAAATCATTTGCGGACTTATTCATTAATATATATATATATATATATGTCATCAAGTCATCCTGACAGCACAGATTTCCTTAATGTAATTGAATGGCATATGAAATAAAATGAATGAATGAATAAATAAATAAATAAATTTGACAGTAGTCGCCGAATAACAAGACGGAGGCACTCGTTGTAGTTAAATGACTAAGGAAAACTGGAGGTCTGAAATCTGGTGCGCATGTGCACAGGAAGCTGATGTCTTGCAGCAGGCGAAAGTGAAGGGATAACTTGCGTCCTTTAGAGTGTTGACAGCAGGACGTAATAAGGTGAAGACGTCAGTAGAACACCTGCCACGAAAATGTAAGGGATGAAAGTTTACGAGCCCTAATTTAGTGGGAGGGCGTTCCAAAGGAGGCGTTAGACTACAAAACCCAGTGGATAAGCAGGTTAGAAGCAGGAAAAAATTTAAAGTCTGTATCTGATCTCTCTTTCTCACTATGATATGTTGCTTATTTTTATCTAGTTGACGGTCGTCTCATGTTTCCATACTCCTTTCATATCTCCCGGCGACTGCTTGCTACCTAGTTATCAATGAACCTTTGGTATATGTTTGACAGAATTTCATATTTGTCGACTTGTTACCATGACGAAGTTACAACGGAGGTCTAAAGTGTCTTTAGTACCGCTATGGTACATCTCTCTATCCGTCCCTCTCATCCATCGCTCCTGGCAGGTCTTCCAAACTACATCCTGTGTCAGCACAGAGCTGATGTTTTTAAGTTCTTGCTGGTTGTCCAACACTGACAAGTCCATGTGTTAGGATCCACAGAAGAACATCACTTATGAGTTCGTCTCTCCAGCAGTATTACTATCTCTCTATCAACTTTTCGCCTTTGAGATGACTTTAAAAAAATTGATTTTTTAAATGTGTGTGGAGGTCTTTTGGACCCTCTGGTATTACATCATTGACCGACTCTTCAGTCTTCTCCTACGATATACCGAAACAAAATGACTTTGAGTCTATTCATATCTATCTATCTATCTATCCTTTAGTTTATTAGAAGATCAAAACAGTGGGATTCTATAGTATCTAACGTTCATCAAATTACCTTGTAATGGGTTGCAGGATTAACTTATCAATCATTAAAGCAATTTTATATACCGTGATTAATCTTATGGTTTTGCTTTGGCAATTTAACTCGTTGTTTGTATTGTTGATGCTGTTTTTTACTAACAGCAGCGGAATATTTAGGTTACTGATAATGTCCAATAATAGTTTAAAGAAAAAGTAAGTAAAGTTGGAGACCGTAGTCAAGGGCGATCAAAAGGCGCCTCTTTCAATAGCTACGACACCGAGGTGTAGGAGAGGGCGCTACTCCTTTCCCTGGATTGCTCCACTTTACTCTTGATACGTACCTTATATTGCTGAGTGTTAAGCAAGGAGGTATCAAGTACCATTTTTAAAGTTTTTGGTAAGACGTGACCTGGGATTGAACCCAGGTCTTCCAGACCATTGGCAAACATTCTACCCACTAGGCCAATGCAGTCTAAAAACAATTCATTCGGCTGGTTCACTAGAATATACAAATTGCATCACAGCCGAGGGTTAAGACCCCTACTAAGAAGTATCCAGGATATGACATTAAACAATCTGATGGTAAGGCTCCAGTAATGCCGGTGCTTTGGTGAATGCTGTGTACCCCTTCATTGTAATCACTTCCAGTTCAACTTTGGCCTTGAGTGGTAGCACGTGAAAGGGTCCTATCTATTGGTCAAATGATTTGTGCTAAATTGAATTGTTTGGAATAGAACAGTTTAATCATTTCATTGTGTGCAAACAAATGATTAATGTTTAATCGAATTGGTAATGATACATAACAATACATGGAACGATTCAAGTGGGGGCCAATTAATGAATAGTGTCAAATTGAATAATTAGAGTTAAATTACAATACTTGTAACTACTTTACTGTGTGCAAACAAATGACTGATGTTTCATTGTTACTGCTACATAACAATACTTGAAACTGTTTAATTGTTGGTCCAGTTAGCTAGGACTACAGAATACACCGACCGCACCACCGCAGAGGGGTACGATTCCTCTAACGTGTGTCATGGATATGACACTAAACAAATCCCTATACTAATAATTTGCACCCAGCTATATAGTTTCAAGTATTCCTATCTAATACTAAAAATCTTCATCATATATGTTGTTGATGACTTTTTTCATCAAAAGGATACAAACACTACAAGACCGATGGAAAAAGTGTGTGGAACACAATATGGACTACCTCATTTGGTCAGTGCCCCGTCAGTTGGGGCTACAGAATACACCGACTGCATCTCTGCAGAGGGTAAGACAACACCCTCACAATGTGTGTCCTGATGGTGAGGTTCTGATGGTGAGGTTCCAGTAATGCTGGAGCTTTGGGGAATGCGGAGTACTCCTTCTTTGTCATCATTCTCGAGTCCACTCTGGCTCGGAGTGGTAGCACTTGATAGGGTCCTATGTATGGGTCAAATAGAACTAAGCTGCAAAACTGATTGACCTAATGAGTAGAGTGTTTGCCAATGGTCTGGGGGACTGGGGTTCAATCCCAGATCAAGTCATATCCAAAGACTCAAAAAATAGTACTTGATGCCACCTTGCTTAACACTCAGCATTATAAGTTATGGATTAAGGTTAAAATAGAGCTATCCAGGGAATGGAGTAGCGCCCTCCCCTACACATCGGTGTTGTAGCTATTGAAAAGGGAGCCTTCGGGTCACCCTCGACTAAGGTCGCCAACTTTACTTTACTTTACTGTATGTATAAAAATGGATTTGGCTTTAAATAACCTACAATGGTTGATATGCCATAAAACCAAACCAAACAATTTAACTGTGTGCAAACAAATGAGCTCTGAATTGTTAAAAAATATTATCCCACAAAGTATTTGTTTGGGAATCATATCTAATATATAAATGTATAAAGAGGACTCGGCCTTAAGAAACGTACAAGGGTTGATATGTTATAAAATCATCGTTACACGCAATAAAAACAATTTTATTTGGCCAAATCATCTACCGTCTCTTGACTTCCACCACATTTTGCTATTCATCGCTACACATAGGTTCTTGAGACAACCTCAGATCTGCCATGCGGTGCATGTATCATCATACACATGCACTAACAATGCGATTACATATAACAATTGTTACATATTGACCTTTGACCGAGCCGTCAATCAGAGACACACCTGTGTAAATAAGCGGAAGAAGATCACGTGATCTAATCGGAAGTAAGTGGACGTTATGAAATTATATACGCAGATGCCCGCGGCAGTTCAGTCAGTTGGAGGCAGTGAGGGTCAGAATCAGAGCCAGCTTGCAGTCAGTGAGAGCGCCCCGCTGAAGGCCACTGCCCTCAGCGGCCTCCGGTCGAGCAACCCCAGTCATGATGCGGAAGAAGTGCTAAGAGGGGTCTTGAAGATAACACAGCGTACTACGGTCAAGAGAAGAAGTTATAGGTCGATATAACAATCTGTCTTTGTCTATCTCTGTCTGCATCCGTCTTTCACACGCTTCAACCTCTCTCGAGAATAAAGTGTGTGAGTTATATTCTTATAAAACAGTATTGTGGTCCTTCTTCCCTCATCACCTTATACAACGCAATATGCAATTATAATTCACACACACATACACACCATTCGCAATTCTAGCGTAAACATTATTTTGTCTGTATCTTTTCGATTTTTTCGATTTCTTCAAAATCTTTCTTTTCAGCCTGATGATTGTCGTATAAAGACAGCATGGAACCAGTGGTCGCAGATAAGCACCCATCCTATTAAATATATATAAAAACTAATATATATTTCTTTATAATTATATAATATAATAACTCTATCACCAAGCACTCTCCAAATTATACTGCATTTGGTCGGCCATAAACCCACCAAGTGAAAGAGCGACAACCATATACTGTTGTAATATATATATATATATATATATATATATATATATATATATATATATATATATATATATATATGTTACTCGCCTACAGTCAGGATAGAACCTGCAACCTCCAGAGGATTATCTCCTTAGAAGCTTAGGGAACCAACGCCTACAAGGAGACAATCATCAGGAGGCTGCAGGTTCAATCCTGACTGCAGGCGAGTAACAATACAGGAATGCTTAACACTTGTACCCAGTTATCAGAATAGGTGACCCCGTGGATTCAATAAAGGACATAGTTTGAAGTTCCGTGAAGTTTCCCGACTTCGATAAACCCCTGAAGAAGGCCGGAGGACATATCGGCCGAAACGTTATGGAAATAACAATAAAGATGAAGACAATAGTCCGAAAATCCTTAATGATAAAAATCACCAAGCTTCGTCTCAGAAATTTAGACAACTAATATATATATATATTGGTGTATATCAAAATATTTTCATTTTTAGTGATCTTTACTGAAAAGCTTATTTCATGTATAAAAGGTTTTGACTCTGTTATTAATTTTTTGTTTCATTACGTTGTTATTAAAACTATTTAACAATACCTTTTGTTTCATATGTTAAAATTGTAAATATAAGTTATTGAGATTTTGATAATATTGAGGCTTTAGACTTAAGAATTCAGAAAGGGAAAGGAAACAATATCTGATTGTTTGACTTAAAATTGGTTTATGCCCAGTCGGCTGGGGCTGTAGAATACACCGACTGCTTCTCTGCAGAGGGGTAACGAGTGTCCTGTATATGACATTAAACAATCTGATGGTGAGGTTCCAGCAGTGCTGGAGCTTTGGGGAATGCAGAGTACCTCTTCATTGCTCCCAGGTCCACTCTGGGCCGGAATGGTAGCACCTGATAAGGCCCTATCTATAGGTTAAATAGAACTAACAGCATACTAATGCTAAACTGAATTGTTTGAAATAGAAATGTTTTTGACAATTAAACCGTACTTACATTTAAACTGCATGCTTATGCTTAACTGAATTATTTGAAGTAGAACTGTTTTTCAATATTAAAACTGTATTTACACTTAACTAAATTGTTACATATAACTGCTTGAATAGTTTCAAATGGAAATGTTTTTGACAATTAAACTGTGTACTTATGCTAAACTGAATTGTTTAAAAAAAAACAACAGATTATTTACATAAAAATGGATTTGGCGTTAAATAACCTACAAAGGTTGATATGCCATAAAACCCAATAAACCAAACCAAACTAAAAATTGGTTTAAGCATTTAGATATTGGTGAATTATTCTTTGAAATAAAGCTCAGTCTTTAGATAAATATCACAAAGCTGTGACAGAAAGGCAGACAGATAAGATCACACCGAGAGAGTAAGAAATATGAACAGACATATATATATATATATATATATATATATATATATATATATATATATTATTAAAATATCCAGTCAGTGTCCAAGAGCAGTAGGTGTGGATTATTCTTTACATAGAATATATGAGGAAAATCATATAAATCTATGAGAGGGTTCAATACATAGCTATTGTAAGTTCCCTACTTATTCGCTGGGGTATAACAAAATTCACATTCAGAGCGTATATAGTACAATTTGATGGAGACTCAAACTCGATTAAGTCGTCATAACAAATTTATTTCGGCGGAGAATATTACTATACTCTCTGTATATATATATATATATATATATACACAGAGGTTTTTCAAAATGTTTCAAGCCTCACCCACTATTTAAGATTTTTCTAGTTTTGTAAGAAGTGGTTTGTGAACTGCTACCAGAAAATTATTGTATTGGATTGGAATACTTGAAACCATGCAATTGTCTATTAAGTATTTGTATTGATTAGGATACCTGAAACCATACAATTGATTGCAAATTATTTGTACTAGATTAGAATACTTGAAATATACAATTGTGTGCAAAATTTTTGTCTTAGATAGGAATACTTGATATCATATCACTGTGTGCAGAAAAAACTTTTAATAAACAAAAACACAAAAAATGTTAATAAAAATGTACAGTGTATATAATTACTTAATCTTTAGGTATAAAAGAGCTCTAGACGAGTGGGCATGCCTTTAAAAACAACCAACCAACTGGTTTGGGGACTCGACGAGAAGATATTTTCCTATATTCCAATAACTAGATTTCATGGAATAATGACATAAAAAGATCAATATCTAAAGCCTTATCGGAAGGTTTTCAAGATTTGAGCCAATTTTTAACTGCCAGTGTAAAGAATATTGAAACCTATGTCTTTGGTAAATGGCATATCAACGTTTATGGGTTATTTAATGCGAAAGCATAATAAAAGAACAACAGTGATGCTATTTAACACATAGATGGGTAAATAAAGGGGTTCATACCTTTCCCAAGGATGTTAGTTCGAAAGTGAATTTAACAGTAGAGTGGAGTTTGAACCTGTATACTGTATGGTCATAGGTCAGCACTTCAGCCATTACGCCACAGAAACTCATCCCAATTCCCATATCTAGAAATCTTGAACTTTATTTTTCAATATAGTCTCCTTAGGTTTGGTTTCATAGCATATTGTTGGTTATTTAATGTCAAATCCTGTTTTTACATATACATTGAATTTATAATTTCTGAACACTATTTTTCACATACACACAGTGAAATAATCAAACAGTTTTATTTCTAGCAATTCAATTTATCATAAGTCAGCAAAGTTAGATCATTCCAAGTATTGCTACGTATCACTAACAATTCAATAAAACATCAGTCATTTGTTTGCACATAGTTAAATGATTTAACAATTCTATTTCTAACAACTCAATTTTGCATTATTCATTTGTTTGCACTCAGTTTAAATGTCAAACAGTTCCATTTGATGCATAGATAGCGCCCAATCAGATGCTACTACTCAGTGCTAGAGTGGACCTGGGAGCGATTACAATGAAGGGTACTCCGCATTCCCCAAATCTCCTGCATTCCTGGAGCGTCACCAACAGATTGTTTAACATTATATCTAGGACACTCAAGTGGGTTATTTAATGCCAAATACGTTCTTTATATATATATTTGTTAGCAAATAGTTCGTAAGTAACTTGATTTTTAAACGAGTTTGTTTGCACACAGTTGAATGGTTTCAAGTATTCTTATCTAACACTAATTATTCTATTTAATATTAATCATTTATTTGCACATAGTTAAATGGTTTCAAGTATTGCAGTTAAACATTAGTATTTCTATTCATTCAGTATTCCTATATAATATAAATAATTTGCACTCAGCTGTATCGCTTCAAATAACGATTAATAATAATTCTTAATAAATGATTAAACAGTTCTATTTGACCCATAGATAATACCCTAACAGGTACTACCAATCCAGGCCATAGTGGATCTGGGAGTAATGGCAATATAAGGGGTGTTCCAAATTCCTCAAAGTTTCAGGACGTGAAAATTACCATCAAATGCAGTTTAGTATCATACAAGGATACAACTCCGCTTAAAAATTGACCTGGTGTCACATCCTGCCCTTTCGGAGGGGTTGGTAAATACATATCCAAGATACTCATGAGTGGGTGGGTCTTGCCATTCCGTAGAGGTGCTGTCGGTGTCTTGTACAGTTCCAACTGAAAGGGCAGCAACATTTTAGTAATCACAAAATGTCTACTCAGTGGTTAATGGTGAAAGCAAAATATAGTGTTTTTCATGGGAAATATTCCTAATTTAGCGAAATGTATCGAGCAGAGACGAGTCCGAATTTGAACATTTTGGTCGTAAGAGAAAAAAATGTTTCCAACATTGTGTTATTACAAGAAAATGTTGGCTAGATAGAGAGAAAGTGTTAATGTGTTCTTTCTTTAATCTGGAACTATTTACGATAGCAACAGCGATCGTCACTCTGTCTGTCATATTATTTTCAATAAAGAGCAGACAATCGACATTTCTTATGCTAAAATTTATTTAACCAAGAATAATCAGAGTAGAATGTGATTTAACCTTTTTTTTTTTTTCATTTGTTTCTTGGAAGAATATGAGGAAAACATTGGACTGCAAAGGGTTCTCCACTGCAATTTGCTCTGAATTCCAGCCGGATAAAGATTCTTGTTTCTGTTTTTTTTTTTTTTTTTTCAGATTTGTTTGCTAGTCTTTTAAACAAGGACAAACAACAGACAACCGTATTCCTTATTTTCATTTTCTCCCATTGTATTAATTTTCCTTTCTTTTCTATTGTCATATTCATCAAAGCCTGAGAAAAATCGTGAAGAATGCCTTAAGTAATTCTTAAAAGCAAACAAGAATGACGATATAATTAAAAAAAAAAAGAAGATAGATTTAATCTAACGTGAATTTAGAGACAATTAAACACACCCAAGATTAACAAATAATTATCAATATACGTAAGAGTCTTCTTTTCCTCTCTCTTTCAGAAACACATACATACATACATACATACATACATACATACATACAAGCGCATACCTGCTTTATTGAGGAGATGGTTGGTTGGTTGGTTGGTTTTTATGGCATATCAACCTTTGTAGGTTATTTAATACCAAATTCATTTTTATACAAATAATCAGTCCAATTTCAAACAATTCAGTTTAGCATGAGTATACATTTTAATTGTCAAAAACATTTCTATTTCTAGCAATTCTGTTTAGTCAAACTGTTCTAATTCGAACAATCCAGTTTAGCGTGAGTATAGTTTCAATGTCAAAAACAGTTCTATTTCAAGCAATTCAGTTTTGCATAAGAACACAGATTAGTTCTATTTAACCGATAGATAGGGTTCTATCCGGTGCTACATCTCCGGGCAAAAGTGGACCTCGGAGCGATGGCAATGAAGGTGTTCTCCGCATTCCCCAAAGCTCTTGCATTACTGGAACTTCACCCTCAGATTGTTTAGTATCATATCCAGGACACTCGTTACAGGGTGGGAGTCTTACCCCTTTGCAGAGCAGCAGTCGGTGTATTCTACAGCCGCGGCCGACTGGGTAATTTGTTGGGGAAAGGAAAGGAGGAGACATAGAATACACCAAAAGCATCTCTTACATTTTCTAAGGGTAACTTGCCCTCACCCCTCCAAAAAAAGTATCCTGGTATGACACTAAACTACATATGGGGATAAGGCTCCAGTTAGAGAGCTCTGGGCAGTGTGCACAATCTCTTCATTGCCATTACACCCAAGTCCACTTTGACCCATTGTGGTTGCACCTGTTAGGGCTCCATCCATGAATCACATATATCAGATGATAAAGTGTTTATCTGTGTAAAATGTTTGTGAATTTCATACGGGGGTCGGCCGAAAAGTTCTGAAGCTGACCAAGATATTCTCATTTTATGTGAACAAATGACTGTTTGGTTCGGTTTGGTTTAATGGCATATCAACAATTGTGGGTTATTTAATGCCAAATCCTGCTTTTACATATATATCAAATATATGATGCATAAACACATTTTGTAGATACGCGCTGTTAAATGATCAAACAGTTCTATTTCAAACAATTCAATTTAGCATAAGGCATTTGTTTGCATTCAGTTAAAATGTTAAACAGTTCTATTTGACTTATAGATTGGACCCTATCAGGTGCAACCATGCTGGACCAGAGTGGACCATAGAGCGATGGCAATGAAGGGGTACTCCGCATCCCCTCAAAGTTCCTACTTTCCTGGAATCTCATCATCAAATTTAGTGTCATATCCAGATCACTCGTTGGGGGAGGCTCTTACCCTCTGCAGAGATGCAGTCGGTGTATTCTGTAGCCCCAACCGACGGGGCACTAACCAAATGAGGTTTATTTTTTGACATAGTCCATCTTGTGTTCCACCCACTTTTTCCATCGATCTTGCAGTGTTTGCATCCTTTTGATGAAAAAAGTCATCAACAGTAGATATGATGAAGATTATTAGAATTAGATAGGAATACTTGAAACTTTATAGCTGGGTGCAAATTGTTAGTATTGGGAATAGTTTATAGAGATTTAAATTGTTTTCGTATGATCATTATCATTCGTTACCTTAAATCATATTATTGTTTCACAAAATTTACATTGGTATTAAATAGACCAAACAAGGTTGACATGCCATAAAACCAATCAACCAACTATGCATACACACATACAAAAGTAGTTTGGCCACCCATAGTCTAGGTCGGCGCAAAGGCTCCTTTTTTAATTGCTACAACACCAAGGTGTAAAGGAGAACGCCACTTCTTTTTCTGGATTTTTTCACTTACCCTTGATTCGTACCTTATACCTGATTAGTTTGGTTTGGTGGGTTTTATGGCATATACCTTTGGAGGTTATTTAATGCCAAATCCATTTTTATGTAAATAATCTGTTCTTTTTAAAACAATTCAGTTTAGCATAAGTACACAGTTTAATTGTCAAAAACATTTCCATTTTAAACTATTCAAGCAGTTATATGTAACAATTCAGTTAAGTGTAAATACAGTTTTAATGTCAAAAAACTTCTAATTAAAAAGATTCAGTTAAGCATAAGCACGCAGTTTAAATGTAAGTACGGTATAATTGTCAAAAACATTTTTATTTTAAGCTATTGTTTACTCAGACAATTCATTTTATCATCAGTATGCTGTTATCAGCTGCTACCACTCCGGGTCAGATGACCTGGGAGCAATGGCAATGAAGGGGTACTCCGCATTCCCCAAAGCTCCAGCACTGATGGAACCTCACCATCAGATTGTTTAATGTCATATCCAGGACACTCGTTGTGGGGGGGTCTTACCCCTCTGCAGAGGTGCAGTCAGTGTGTTCTACAGTCAGTGTGTTCACTTGAGTGTTAAGAAAGGAGGCATAATGTAGTATTTTTTTAGTCTTTGGTATGACTCGACCTGGGTTTGAATGTTGGTCTCCCGTACCATTGGTGAACACTTCAATCATTATACCTGTGGCCCGGTTAACGAACATACATTCATTCAGATAATCTATGTGTTATGATAAATGATTAGTGAAATTTGTTTGAAAATTATTAGTATTATCAAAGAATACTTGAAACCAATAAAAAACTCAGCCCACCCCTAAATGAATATCATTATGGATCTGGAAGTATTTGGATGCTGTATAGATGCGTTTAACTTATTGATAATTAATTGTTAATAATTAATTATTGGTAATTAATTATTAAAAGTTAGTCTAAAGTGTAATTGCTCTCAAATAATTATTATCATCTATTACTTCACTGACACTGCTGGAGAAGCAGGGACGAGCTCATAAGTGACGTACTCCTATGGACCCCCGCATATGGCCAAGCAAAAGCAGGACGACCAGCTCGAATATACATACAGCAGTTATGTGAGGATACGGGATGTAGCCCTGAAGACATGCTAGAGGCGATGAATGATAGGGAGAAGTGGCGAGAGAGGGTCAGGGATATCCGTGCTGGCGGCACGACATGATGATGATGATATATATATATATATATATATATATATGTATATATATATATATATATATATATATATATATTTAATCAAATAATAAAAACAAATTTTGTCTATATAATTTTATTAAGATCCTTTCAAGTTTCCTGATAAGTGTCTTGGTTTCAAGTTGGAATTAGTGGATGAATTTACCAAAATTGTCCCGAGTATTGTCGGAACTTTTTTTAAAACATTCCATATTTCTTGATAATATTCAATTTCCGTTGATAGCGTTCTGTTTTTCGATACATCAGCATCTCAGTTTTATCCAACTCAGCGTTTACGTAATTTTGTTATGCTATAAAAAAACCCTAAAAATCTCTTTAAAAAACTTTTTAAAAACCACTCTTTATACATTTCAAGCAACCCCTGATAATGGCCTATGAAAGGTCGAAAAGTGCTCGGGACAATTTTGGTAAATTCATCCACCAATTTCAAGCTAAAACCAAGACACTGATCAGGAAACTTGAAATGATCTTAATAAAATTATGTAGACAAAATGTGTCTTTTTTTTAATCAAACACACACATATATATATATATATATATATATATATATATATATATATATATAAAGATGGTTGGAGGTGGTGCAAAGAAAGAATAAGGATATATTCTGATTCCTATTTTAAGATATTTTAAAGTTTTATTTAATTTTATCTAATCAAACATGTTAAAATAAAAGACTGCTGCACACACACACACACACACACACACACACACACACACACACACACACACATATATATATATATACATAACAGGATTTGGCTTCAAATAAGCAACATGGGTTGATATGCCATAAAACCCAATCAACCCACCAATAATAATTAGTCAAATAAATCTGTGAAAATCATCAGAATTAGATCTCTTGTATCACTACACCCGATTGGTCAGAAAGAGTTGATTAGATCTTTTCGATAACAGCGAGTGGGGAATCAGTTTAGCTGTTCAATAATCTAAAAACTGAACCTTATAGCCCCCCCCCCATCTAAACTATTTTAGAATGCACCAATTTCTTTGAATGCTAATTTACTGAATTACTCATCAATAGTAATGTTTATTTCTTTGTTTTTTACAAATGAATAAAAGAAGTTCTAGTCGCGTGAAGAAAAAACAAACAAACAAACAAACAAACAAACAAACAAACAAAAAAAACAAAAACAAACAAACAAAAAACGAAAAACAAAAAAGAAAAAGCTAACAAAAAGAATTTAAACGTTAAGATAACAATGACGTATCTAAAATGTAAAGACAGAAAGAAAATGGTGATGGGGTGGGGAATAGAAAATATAAGAAAAAGACTGGAAACAAATTGAGATAGTCTGAAAATATAAAATGCAAAGAGTGCGCGTGCGCGTGTGCGTGTGTGAATGGGTGCGTGTGTGTGTGTGTGTGTGTATGCGTATTTGTGAATGAGTATGTGTGTGGTTGTGTGTAAGTGTGTATGCCTGTGTCTGTGAATGTATGTGTGTCTATGTGTTTGTGTGAACGTATGTATGTGTGAATGTGTGTGTATGAGTGTATGTGAATGGGTGTGTGTGTGTATGATGTGTATATGTATGAATGTATGTGTGTGTGTGCGGGGGAATGAGTATGTGTATGTGTGAGTGTGAATGTGAGTATGATGTTTATGAGTGTATAAATGTGTGTGTGCGTGTGTGAATGTGTGCATGAACGTTTATGTGTATGTGTGAGTGTAAATGTGTGTATGTGTGTGTGAATGAATATGTATGTGAATGTGTGAGTACGATTATGAATGGGTTTGTAAATGTATGCGCGCGTGCGTGTGTGAATGTGTATGTGTGTGTGTAAATGTGTGTGTGAATGAGAGTGAGTGAATGTGAATGTGAGTGTTTACCCAACCCCTCTGCCACAATCAGGATGAAACACACGGTCAAATTTCTAAGCAGAGTACAGCTGGTTTGAATTCAGAGTTTTCCTTCTCCTAGATTGGTTGCCTAACCAAGGCTAAAGTTGTGTGTGTGCTTGTAAGTGTGTGTATATGTGTGTGTGCGTGTGTGTGTGTGTGAGAGAGAGAGAGAGAGAGAAGGAGTGAGCGAGAGAGGAGAGAGAGAGAGAGTGAGAGAGAGGGATGGGAAAGAAATAGACAGTATTAGAAAAAGATAGAAACAAACAGAAATCGCCTGAACATATAGAAGAGTGTAAAGTTCTCTCTCTCTCTCTCTATCTATCTATCTATCTATCTCTCTCTCTATCTATCTCTCTCTCTCTCTGTGAAAGATAGACAGAGACAGAGAGAGAGAGAGAGAGAGAGAGAGGGAAAGAGAAAGAAAAAGGAAAAGGAATAGAGAGTGTAAATTTAGGTAACAAATAATATTTTAAGCTTGTTTCATTAAAAAAAAAGGTACTTTTCGACAATTTGTCCCTATTTTTACATTTATTTATTTCATTTTTTATTTTTCTTATTTTCTTTTTGATTTTTGTTTTTATTAATTTTTTTGTTTTTTTTTTCCGACACGATTTCTTTAATTAGGTTCAATTTTAGTTTAAAATTGTCCCAAATTTTCTCCTTGAGTTTTTTTTTCACTCATTTCTCATCAAGATGTTTTTTCGGTTTTTAATAAAGTGAAACGTTTTTGTTTAATATCTAAGACGCTTTCTACTCAGAATGCAGAGAGATTTTGAATATTTTGTAGTTTTTCTATAGCATTTTGTTACATTAAGATTTTAAAATTTGGATTCATAATAAACAGTGCAGTCAGCGTAATCCGTCAGTGATTTATATAAGATTTTTTTCAATCTTGAAAAACATCTAGTGGACTCGTTCCTCGACTGGAAGATATTTTGTCCATTATTTTTATTTTGTTTTCATTGCAATTATTCAATAAGCCAAACTTATATATAACATGAAGCTAGAAATCTGAATAAAACTCACGATTTTGCAATCGGGTGGTGTAATGGTTAACAAGCTTGACTATCAAACTTTTGCGAGTGAGTTCGATTCTTATTGGGTGCACCCATTTATACAGCCTTCTGCCACTGTACCATGTCCATATACATGAATATGCGAAATGTACATGGAATGTTCATTATATATATAACATATCACATAGAACATAGGATCTCGAAACACGAAAAACACTTGACGATTTCTCTGTTCAGGTACGAAACTTTTTATTACCTTTGAGTTTAAAGGTTCTTCGACATAAGGAGGGAGAAGCACAATCTTTCTATTCTGGCTTTTTCATCTGCCCCCCCCCAACACGTGTGGCACCCGCCACAAAGGTCTCCGCGAGCAAGCGAAAGCCAACCGTCTTCTCCCGAAGCAGGTCTCATCTCAACTCTCTGACTTTTTCAAAATCTCCCCAAATCCTCCGCACTCTTCCGGTGCGTGACGTCACCCGCACTCCGTAATCCCGCTTCCAATGTGGGCTATTATGAAATCTCTGAGTGACACGTCCGCTTCGCCCGCACGCGCGTGAACATCCGTGTTAATGTTGCACCTAAATAACCCATGCACTGAGCTGAAAGGTTCTCAGCCTTACTAAACCCAAAGGCATAAATCGAAATCCCTCGGCCATTATATTACACCACATCTAAGCAAAGCGCTTAGAAAATTACTATTTTGCAATCATTGCTTGCTAACTCTTAAACCATGAAATTGGCTCTATGGTTTCTAGCATTTGTTTGTTGGTTTTACACTATGTCAACCATTGCTCAGTTACTTAATGCCCACGAATCTTCAACCCATAGCAGTATAGATTTTCTACACGGAACAGCATCGTTTTGACCCAAAAAGGAAATGAGCTCGAAAAGCTCTCTGTGTAGAAATTGCAACTTCACCAATCTTAAGGAACAAGTTTTGATACCAAACGCTAAGAGTGCACTGATACAAGCCATGATTGAAACAGATTGTATTTCAAGAATAAAATGGTGAAACACTGGCTAGATGGAGCTACCATTACCACTTGCCTAAGTTCACTTGCAATATACAGGTGACACTTTAAAATATGGGAGGTATTTCCGTCTCACACTACACCTATAAATATGTGCGTATGTATGTGTGTGGGGAGTACGATAGTTGGGATTTTATGCTGAGGTAACGAAAAGGAAAAATAAAAGTAAAAAACAAAACAAAAAACAAGCACATGAAAACAAAACAAGGAAAAGAAATAATTATAAACTATTAAGAAATCATTAAAAAAAATTTTTTCTTACCCTGAAGAGGCTCTTAAAATTTAGAAAGGTACTTACCTACAAAAAAGAGAGAAAGATGTTTTTGTCAGTGAAATCACGATATATTGAACTTTTAGTAAAAGCACGAAAAACATCACCTACGAATACAGGGGTCATTAAAAAAGTTCTAAGCCTCACCAAGAAAGAAGGGCCATCGCTGAGTATTCTGTTTTTCTGTGGCAAAGTACTACCACTGTAGGGGATAGAAAAAAGTGAAAGAAAATAACAAAATAAAAATAAATTTAAAAAATACAGAAACTCATAGAAGCCCCTGACAGAAAGTGGGGTGACGCATGTGCAAAAAAGAAACCGTCCTTGCAAAAAGGAGAGATTCAGTCTCACATAAGCGGGACCCTTCAGACTGAAAGGACTTTCTTCCATCCTGCTGCTAATGAGGTAGCACGCCTGTTTGCCAAGTCCCCTGGGCTGAGCATGCGGGCTGGGTCTGTTACTAGCGAACCAACACGCCGAAACAGGTATCATGGAAAGCACCCGACTTTGGACATAGCGCTAAAATGACTAGAGCATTTTTAACACCTTGTCTGGGAGACGTAACTATTTTATTTAGATTCAGGAAGAATTTCCTCACCGATAGAATGGTGGTTAAATCCCAGAAATGAAGTTAAAAATTAAAAGGTATCGTCTCCTTTCTTTTCTTCATTCAGGTATTCATTTGCAGGCTTCACAGACAAGAAGACGCCAGAGAACAGGATGGGGTAAGAAGAAACGAACTGAGCCAGATATCTAAAACCAAAACTCTAACAAGACGAATAACCCACCAAACAAAAATCTCCGTACCCCATACCACTTCTTATAGAATTAGAAAAACTAATTCAAATACCTGTATTAATTTTTGTGCGAGTGAGGCCTATACAAAGGTAGGAAATATGAGATAAAAGATCTGAATGAGATTTACAACTTTTCGAACGACACTCATTATACTCCACACGCGCACGCGCGTGCGCTCACATATATATAGTGAATAGTTGCAATGCAAAATAAAAATTAAAAATAGAAATTAAATTTATGTTGTTTTCAGGATAATGGAAATGGACACGGTGTCACGAGTTCAAATCCAGGACGAGGCTGTGTGCATTCCCCATAGCGCTAATACCATTAGGAAAGGTATGAATTCCGTCATTCATTAGGATCTTTAACCTTGGTATGGCAACCGATCTAGAAGAAAGAAAACTGAATCCAAACCTGTTAAATATATATATATATATATATATCAAGCAGGAAACACACACAGACACACACACGCACACACACGCACATATATATATATGCACAAACATACATAGATATGTATAGGATACACATTTCTTCTAGTCTTAAAATAAGCAATAAAAACATACTTAAGAACATTCTAGAAATTTACGATCAAAACTGCATTAGCATTTAAATTACATTTTTATATTTTTCAACCAATCAGCTAAAAACATAGAATAGAACATTGTACAAAAATAGGATCGGAAGTGAACTAACAGAAAATATTTAGGCTCGAAAATAAAATAGTAAAATACAAATCTGATTGGTCAATAAATGTCTACGCGCCAAAATTTTAGGACGATTCTTTGATCCACCTGTAGGGTATAAATAACACAGAGTTAGGGAGCCATGAACTTACACGAATACTAAGACGACACCACAAGCCACTAAGCCAGTAATGCAGTAGCCGATACTATGTCCGGCAAATTACTTTCCTTCATCAACTAAAGTTCATGACCTCTCTTCAGATGGCCGCGAATCACATTCAAAAGAAAAAACCGACAAACTTTCTTTCATCAACGCGACACGCTGTCGCCACAATCATAAAACCTGCTATGAACTTATGTAAGTAAGAACGACTTATTTACGGACTCCATTAACATGAACATACACACATCTTTAAACAAATTTATTTTCTTCTTGCCAAACTTTATTTTCCAAAAGGCCATTTACACATCATGTATTTTGTTTGTTTTCATATTCTGTTATATGCATATTAAATTGTTTGTTGTTTAAAGTTCGTTGTGTTCTATTCCATTTCTTTCGCGCGATTGTAAAGTTTTGTGTTGTATTTGTGGTGGGAATAATTTAGAGAGCAATACCCGTAAAGTATGAATGCACATCTACTGAAATAACCAAATTACATACAACCCCACATATGTTTGTATATACACAGACAAAAATCATTTGAAAAAATAGTCACCTGTAAATTTCAAACCTTACTACCATACATACAAACACAAAAAAATCTCCAAGACACACACTCACAAACACAGAGGAAAAATAACTGTGAGTGAAATCCAAAATCACCCCAACGCACATAACGACAAAAACATATAAAATATCAAAGAGGGATAAAACAGACTCCGGTAAAACACACACGAAGAAAAAGAGAGGATGGAAACAAGCTGGAAACATACGGGAGGGGTGTCCTCGTGGTGTAATGGTTAAAGCGATGGACTGCGGAATCGTAGTACGCGAGTTCGTAATCCAGTCGCGCTATTACGTTCACTTTCGGGCAGATACCCTTGGGAAAGGTATGAACCCCCTTATCCTCCCAGCTATGGGTTAAATAGTACCACTACTGTTCTTCTAGGAGAATAGCTTTGGCATTAAATAACCTAGAAAGGTTGATATGCCATTAAAAACAAAGAATACAGAATACAGAATGGAAACATACAAGTATATAAGAACAAAATAAATAAATAAATTCTAAAACATACAAATCTCTTCGTGGACCAACCTACCTTCTTACCTATATGTATATAAATAAATATAATAAAGATGAGAATAAAAAAAAAACATTTTAAAAGATTTTGAGAAATCAAAAGTGCTCAAATGTTGTCTAGCAGAGCAATATAAAACCGTTAGTTTTTGTTTTGACAGATTCTGCTCCAGGATTTATTCAAAACAGGATGCAACATACTTGCGTAGTTCTCATCTAGTTTGTTTCTGTAGGTGTGGTGCAACTATAAAATGATACAGACATGGTCACAGTTTGTTAGAGTTCTGATTTCATTCTATCAGAGAGATCAGACTTTCATATGTTGACCAATCAATAGCAGTCCATGCTTTACCTATGCATATGTTGAGATCGCTTTCAGTAGATTAGATATTGCTATCGACAAATTTTAGAGGATTGCCATTTAGTGAGGAAATAGCATCATCCTGATTAAAATATATGAACGCTACAGACCACTCAACAAAGGCTGTAGAATACATGAACCACATCTCTACGTGGGGTGGGGAATACCCTCAACAACTGTCCTGGATATGACACTTAGCTGGATCTTGATCTGATGGTGAGACCCCATTCCTGGAGTCTTAGGAAATGTGGAGTACCCCTTCGTTACTATTAAATCCAGGTCCACTCACATTTAACTGTGCAAACAAATGACTGATGCTAAATTGTATTGTTTATTTCATTGTTTTTAATTGTGATACATATTTATTTTATTTCTTTGTCTCCGTTTTATCTCTTGATAGTTCCATTTGTTTTACATCATTGCCTTACACAGTCACATGATATTTAGAAAATATGAACGCTGATTTATTGTTCAAACGGTTACTACTCTCCTTTATCTGTATATATGCTCTCTTTCCTTGTTTTGTATTTTATCAAACATCCATCGGTGATCTAACGACACTCGATTACAGCTTTATATATATATATATATATATATATAAATGTAAGCTGGATTAAACTTTAGAAATTAATGGTATACTTTTTCCAAGCAATGTAGAGGAAAATATTCAATAATACATTATTGAAGATCCTTGGTTAATCAACAAATATTACTTTCATCCAATTGTCCACACACCATGATTTTTTCTCCTTAGCCTCCTTTAACTTAGTTTTTCTCTGTTTGAGTGTCAACGCAGATCTTTATTTGCATTTTCATTATTTAAATCTTTCTTCATTCAGCTGATTTTTATTGTTCTACGCAAACATTGTCTCCTATTTCGACTCATTTGTTTTTCATTTGTTTTCTATTTTCAAGGCATATATTTTTGAGTTTTCTATCCTGATGCTTTGTTGTATTTTGTAATCTACCTGAATGCTTTCCTTAAAAAACACACACACACAATTTCTTTAATAAGTAAGTTGGCGACCATAGTCGAGGGTGACCCGAAGGCTCCCTTTTCAATAGCTACTACACCAAGGTGTAGGGAAGGGCGCTACTCCTTTCCCAGGATTTCTCCACTTTACCCTTGAACCGTACCTTATAATGCTGAGTGTTGAGCAAGGCGGCATCAAGTACCATTTTTAAAGTCTTTGGTATGGCTTGACCTGGGATTGAACCCAGATCTCCCGGGCCATTGGCGAACACTACTGAAGAGATTAAGAATAACCGTGTCTTTCACCACAGTCCGTTGTGGATTGCTCTATTCAATGAGTTTTATGATCTTTTCTATTGATTCAACTGACAGTTCCTTTGTTGGAGCCATGTTTCTTTTTAACTAGGTATGCCCAATTGCTTGACCCGGCCTTTGCTGAGCCGTCTGGCATTCGTGCTGGATGGGGTGTCGAAACCAATGGCAGATTCGAGGCCGAAATGCCCCCAGCTTCGGTTGGGCCACATTCGGGTGGGCGAGCCGCTTTTTTGACTCCTATGCACCCCATGTATAGCACTAGACCTCACGGTCTAGTTCAAGCTATATTCTGGCATACGTGCCCGGATCTAGATTTAGGTCCGTGATACTGCTTGCCTCATTAGACCCACATTGCACTTAGTGGGTCAATGACCAGCAGGTTTCGGGTCTCGGCTCATTCCCGAACTTTCCCTCCCTTTTATCCCCACTTTAATCGGCCTTCGGGCTTTTGACCTTGTGTCATGTCCTGTCTGGTGGGAGACAGTGAAAAATAAACCCAACTACTGGATCTACAAGGAATTGTCTTTAAACTGTTGACCGATTTGGGTATCTAGGCTTCTGTTGTATTTTGACCTTCAGCCCAAGCAAACATGCCATTACAAAGTGATGCACCGGAAGGAAGTGACACATTCCAATGGCCAGTAATCGAAAGAGATCGCGTGGGCGTGCTTAGCTGATGAAATGGGACAAGGTAAAAAATCCCAGGATACACTCATAGACTGATACACTGGAAGAGAGTGACCTCTGAAGTGCATGACAGTTATTTCCGCTTGATGACGCTCAAACATGCCCTTCCAAAGATCGAGTAGGCGATTGAGTGGGCGTTGAACTATTATATAACTCAGTCTAGATAGTTGGGGACAGTTTGGAGATAAGTTTCTGATAAGATGTGGTAGAAAAAGCCACGCCAGGCCGAAGGGGCCCTTGGGGCCCTGATGAGTTGGGGTCCAGAGAAGTTGCTGATAAGATGCAGTAAAGAAAGCCATCACCCAGCAGAGTGAGCCCCTGGGCCTCCGGTTAAGCACCCCTGGAGAACGAGAAAGACACAAAGTTGACAGCCATAAGAGTGGGGGTCAAAATATTGCAGTTCTGTTCGGTCTCCAACTCACTCTCACACGCAAACGTTATAAATAAAGTAAGAGGTACATATTCTTTTAAAGAAGTCTTCGCTCGTCTGTTTTATCATTGTGTCGCTATGTATCCAGCATATATATGTATATGTGTATATAAGCATATTTATTATATGACTATATAACACTTCTTCTTGTGTTTGTTTTAGGAATGCAACTTATAAAATCTTTCAATAGTTTTTCTTTAATACTAAGTTATTCCAATATATTTTCCTCTGCATGGCTTGTAAAAATATCATGCTATTACTTTCCAGGCAGCGGTCACATCGATACTGCTATATGGCTGCACTACATGGACGCTAACAAAACGGCTGGAGAAGAAGCTAGACGGCAATTACACAAGAATGTTACATGCAATCTTAAACAAGTCCTGGCGACAACACCCCACAAGACACCAACTGTATGGCCACCTGCCCCCTATCACGAAAACTATTCAAGTTAGACGAGCCAGACATGCAGGACACTGCTGGAGAAGCAGGGACGAACTCATAAGAGATGCACTCTTATGGACCCCCACACATGGCCGTGCAAAAGCAGGACGACCAGCACGAACATACATTCAGCAGCTATGTGAGGATACGGGATGTTGTCCTGAAGACATACCTAGGGCGATGAACGATAAGGAGGAGTGGCGAGAGAGGGTCAGGGAGGTATCGATTACCATTCTTTGAGTCATTTGTATGACTCGATCTAAGATTGAACCCCGGTCTCCCGGGCCATTAGCGAACACTGCACCACTAGGCCAATATACATGTATATATTGTGGACTAATGTTAAAGATAACACAATTAACACAATTCTTACATAAATAGAGAAGTTTTATTTTTGGATGGATTTGAAAACAAAGAAATGAAATTGTTCTTGTGTTAAGTCTCTGTGGATAGCAGTGAATTTTTAACCAGTTTATGGAGGCGATAGACTATCGTCCACGTTGACAGTCGCGATTTGATATGGGTCTTCTGGTGGTCAAGCAAGCCTTGCCTGCTATGAGACTCAGTTGTATCTGTCTTGCCTGGGTGACAAGTGAACTGTTCTCAGGTGCCTTTGAAAATGTTTTGACTATAGCATTTGGTGGATCACGCAGTCGCACGTTAGCTCAGCAAATTTCAAACGAAAAAAGTGACTGCGTATTTTTAGCGCATCTGATTGGTCAAAAAGTGTGGAAGAGTGTTTTGATTTTTTTTTGTTTTTTCAAATTCTTCAATTTTCTAAAACGCGTGCGTGGGTGTTTTTTTTTAATTTGCAAGTGCGTCAAAATTAATCAGTTTATTCTTAAACTTTCTTTGACGAGGAAATTGCATAATTTCCTATGAATATATCTCAATTCTAGCCACTCTGAAAAGTTGTGATACAACGAAACTGATTGTCGGTGGATGACAATATATATGCTCCTCCCTCGCCCCCGTGAGTTGAGAACTCTAGAGGGGAAATTTGCCTGCTACCACATTAGCTGAAACGCAATAGCTCTTCTCTAAAATTGAGCACTCCCGGTAGCTGATAACTTACATGTAAAAAAAAATATACGTAGAAAATTACTTTCCTGGGAATGAAGATCGCTCTGGAGTAAGATATCCGACTGACGTAAAGTCAGTCAGGTTTCGACCCCAGCTTGAAGCATCTCGCTTGTCTAGCCACACTGAAGAGTTGTGGTACAGAGAAACGGTCCGTCTGTGGAAAACTATATATGTATATACTGTCCCTGATTGTCTGTAATTGATCGTAAGCATTGGTGTGAATTGCCTAAGGATATGTAAGATTAGTATACACATTATATATAAAGAAGCTGCTCGTGGGGTAATGGTTATTGTTGTAGAAAATGGACATAAAGACAAGAGTTCAAATCTTGGCCGAGACTGTTAGCATTCACGAAGCGCTAATTCCCTTGGAAAAGATATGAATCCAACAATTCTCTCTCCATCAATGGGTAAATATCAAAGCAGACTAGGCTCTATGTCATGGTTTAGGAAAAGGAAATCTCTAAATTCAAACCTGCTAAACTCTGCTTTAAACTGACCTTGAACCGCATCCTACTACTACGTAGGGGTCTGTATATATATATATATATATATATATATAAAAGTTAGCGACCATAGTCGAGGGTGACCCGAAGGCTCCCTTTTCGATAGCTACTACACCAAGGTGTAGGGGAGGGCGCTACTCCATTCCCTGGATTGCTCCACTTTACCCTTGAACCGTACCTTATAATGCTGAGTGTTAAGCAAGGTGGTATCAAGTTCCATTTTTAAAGTCTTTGGTATGACTCGACCTGGGATTGAACCCAGGTCTCCCGGGCCATTGGCGAACACTCTAACCGCTGGGCCAATATATACCTATTTATGTCAACTCAGCTGATTTCTATTTAAAAAAATGTGTTCATATTTGTGCGTAAAATTAGGCTCAAGAAGCAATGATTTTACCTTCTGTATTCAACCTGCACATTCGCGCTAATTTTTATATTTCGAGATATTTCCTATCCGACAATATTTGACTTGCCACGAAAAATTTGAAGGAGCAAAATCCAAAATAATTTTAGAAATCTTTTCCCTCCAAAAATATTGAAAAAACAAATTCTTTGCCAATTAGTTTTCTTAATTAATCATCAACTTTTTTTTAGCTAATTTCGTGTGGATAGAAAAATAGAAAAGAAATAGATAATATAGAAGTTAAAAACGTACAGAAACCCCTGACAGGACGTGGGGGCGAGGCATGCCTGAAAAAAGGAACCTTCCCTACAAAAAAGAGAAATTCGACCTCACTTCAGTGGTACCCTTCAAACTGAAAGGATCATCTTTTACGCGGCTGTTAGCAACGCACACATGACTGATTAGGTTTAATAACCTGACACCATGTCTGATGCCAAAGAGCCGATATCGCCGAAACTAACAATATAAAATCACCGACTTTGGCCCTATCAACCAACAGAAGGTTGGTTGGTTGGTTTCTTTGTTTAATGGCATATCAAACTTTGTAGATTATCTAATGCCAAAGCTATTCTCCTAGAAGAACAGTAGTGGTACTATTTAACTCATAGCTGGGAGGAAGAGGGGGTTCATACCTTTCCCAAGGATATTTGCCCGAAAGTGAACGTAATAGCGCGACTGGAGTTTGAACTCGCTTACTACGATTCCACAGTCCATCGCTTTAGCCATTACACCACGAAGATACCACCAGAGACAACTAGTATATTTTAACGCCTTGTCTGGGAGACGTAACTATTTCCATTAGAAATTCAGGAAGAATTTCTCATCCACAGAATAGCTGCTGGACCTAGAAATAAAGCTGAAATTTGAAGGTGTGGCGCGAAAACTTTACTTTTATCCCAGAACGGGACTTTATTTTCGCACGTGTGAAGACGGGGTAGGTTGGCACTTGATCCTTTGTAGAATAAGTCCTCGTTCAGAGTTTTTTTTCTTTCTCAGGCATATAAGAACTGGCATATTATGTGGGGGATTAATTTATGGCCAGACTGACCGCCGCTGGCAAGGGGTTCCAAATTTCACACTATACACACACCCACCAGGTCGCTAGTCTTCCTCCCCTAGAACAATGGAAGATATAGACCTCTAGGTTTAGACGTAATAATATTAATTATAGTAGTCGGCAATTCCGGTTCCCCGTGTGATATTTTAAAGGAATTAATAGGACAATTTTAAGCAAGATAACATAAGGCGAATAGAAGATATGGGAGAAGAAATATGACATAACAAATTCGTAGTAGACGCTGCAAATAACAACTTCAAGCACGTGGGAACATTGAAATATATCAATCTTTTACTACACATAGATATACACCTTCAACGTGTCAAATATATCATAAATGAATAGTCCATGAACATAAATGTCTTTCTTCTTTTCTTTTCTTTCGTTTTTCTTCAAATTGAGAGAGAGAGAGAGAGGGTATATGAAATTGGGTATAAGGAGAAACCGTCTCAAAGTTTACTTATCTTTTTGTTTTCGACGGGGTTCCTGTGGAGAATGTTTCCCCTTTTACGGGCTATTAGCCCGTAAAAGAGGAAACATTCTCATGCTATTTTTGATACTGGCTTGAAGAAATGGCTCCTTCGTGTCCGAGATATTCTTTTCGTCTTCTTTTACCCGGAGTACTTGGCTTTTTGGTTCCGTCCGCTACGAACCCTGTCCAACAACTAACTTTTTCTTTTCCTTTTTTCGCTGACGGGAAGAAGGTGCCACTTCCGTTTTTAGGGTCCCAGCCAATCATTTGGCTTCTACCTTGTTCCTTCCCGTGTCAGGGGACCCGAGGGAGGTCACCGAGTACAAACATCTGTTCTTAACGGTCATTATCTGATGGCTTGCTACTGTTAATTCAAACAAGAGGATAGTAGTAATCATTTCTATCGTCTCAGTGGGAGACCACGTGACAAAGTTATCTCCTATCTTAGTTTTTATTTCTTTCTTCATTTAGTAATTCCTTTGCAGCCTTCACAGACAAGAAGAAACCAAGAATTAGGATAGTGGTAAGAAGAAAACCAATGGAATCAGATATCTAGACACGAACTAAACAAATTACCAAAAGCAAAAATCTTCATAAGCCCCCACAAGACTACCGAAATTGTATGAATAAGCGAGGAAATATATTTTTTGAGTAAATGAGAATTTGCCAATGCTTTCTCAAAACTAACTGTAAGTAATGCATTTTAACGTACTTAAATATATTTCGATTTATTTCTTTTGTTTGAATATGTAGATTCTTTTCTTTCAAAAAACTTTTCATTACAACTTGTTTAATTATCTTACATTAAGCGAATTTTCTTGGTATTTATATTTGGCGTTAACGGCAACACTTCACTTACAAATTCTTTAAAGCATAAATACGTTGTCTCTCTCACATACTTATACAAAAGAATTATCAATCATACAAAAATATGTCCCTTTATTTTAGACTAACATGTAGAAATTTTGTTAAGGAACTGGTGATCCTGTTTCACCAAACAGCAGCAGCCCCTTGGGGTCACGTGGCGTCCATTATAAAAAATAGCTCCACTGGAGATTCTTCCTCTATTTTCCACTCCCACCGCTGTTAACAACAGGTCCATACGTAGCAGCCCTTGACGGCAAACGTATTTGGTACATTCTTCCACCGGCCAGGAGCCAAGAGCGACGAACGCACGTGCTGAGTTAAAAGGAACAGGACACACAGTTAAGTTTCCAGCAGGCATTTTATCTGCAAACCTACCAAACCTTCACAAAACCTTACAACCTTACAACCTTCACACACCAAACCTTCACAAAACCTTACAACCTTACAACCTTCACACACCAAACCTTCACAAAACCTTACAGCCTTACAACCTTCAAACACCGAACCTTCAAAAAACCTTACAACCTTACAACCTTCACATAACAAACCTAACCTTATTTTATCTTACACCTTTACCTTGCAACTTTACCTTACAACAACTAAACCTTACAAACATTACAAAACCCTACCATCTATCGGAATCTTGAACTCTTTTGTGAACTCTTACATATTCGATGTTTGTTCCATTTAGTGTAAAACCCTATTTATTGTTGTTGTTGTTGTTGTTATATATAAATTTTGTTGCACTAAAAGTCGTTCGTCTTCCTTTCTTCAAAAGTTGTCATCCAATTCCCTACTGCTGGTGAAGTACGGTTTATTCTTTTACAAAACGTTGGAATAAACCGGGCTTTTCGGGGCTTAAAAACTCCCCACAAACAATTACTGCTACATTTCATTAATATCCGCGCTCTGGCTAACGTTATCTTTGCTTACAAGAAAAGATTTCATCCTTTTTTTTTCAGCCAAAATTTCACTCAATTCATTGAAATAAAAGAGTTATAAATTTATAATTGGATTTTTTATTCATTCATTTTCTCCTTTAACTGGTGTTAAAGTTAAGTTGGTGACTGTAGTTGAGGGTATCCGAAGGCTCCCTTTTCATTAGCTACTACACCGAGGTATAGAGAAGTGCACAACTCCTTTTCCTAGATTGCTCCACTTTACCCTTGATACATACCTTATAATGCTGAGTGTTAAGAGGTGCCCGTGGTGTAATGGTTATCATCGCAGGAAATGGACACGGCGACACGAATTCAAATCCTGGACGAGTCTGATGATATTTCACATAGCACTAATACCCTTGGTAAAGGTATGATTCCAATTATTCTCCCTCCAGCTATGGGTAAATAGTAGCGCAGACTAGGTTCTTCAGCCTTGGTAAGGCAATTAGTCTAGGGGAAGAAAAACTCTGAATTCAAACCTGTTAAACTCCGCTTAAAAAATTGACCTTGTGTCATATCCTTCCCGAGCGGAGGGGTTGGTAAATATGATAATGCTGAGTGTTAAGGAAGGAGGTATCAAGTACCATTTTTAAAAATCTTTAGTATGACTCGACCTGGAATTGAACCCCGGTCGTCCGGACCATAGGCGAATACTTTACACTACAGGCCAATATATATATTATATTATATTATAACGGTGTGATTGCAATACAATATACCCTTACTTATACCCAGTGCGATTCTGGTCTACCATAATATAACCGTTTGAATACGCTTACAATTCAAATCTTTATTCATTCCCCTCAACATACAATGATGATGTTTTGTTCCTTAGCTATAGTCACCTACACATTCAGAAATAAAATGATGTAGCGAAATATGAAGATACACCTACGAATTCACATCCGCTTATACAACGCGCTGCGTTTGTAAATTCACTTTAACTCATACAAACACACATTAATACGCAACTATAACCCATACACGCATACGCGCACACACATACACACCCACTCACACACAAACACACATAAAGAATCATACAAAATCTCAACGGTTTGTGACTGTATTTTTTTTTATATTTTCGATTCATTTAATTTTCTTAACTGCCTGATGATTGTTGTTTTGCAAAAAACTCCATGAAACTCTGGGGTCGCAGTCTAAATCCCATGAATTATGAATATATATGTAATATATATTTTTTTATTATTATATTATATATATATATATATATAATTAGTATTATTCGGTCCAGTTAAACCAGAGTTGAGAGTAATTCCTTCAGGACAAGAAAATCATTCAAGAGCTGAACGTTTAAATTTTCCTGGTAGAGAGCTCAATGCAATTAATTTTACAGCGCAATGCTTTCTTTAAAGAAAGTAAACCGGTCTTTGGTTTTTTCTTTAAAGAAAATATATATAATTAATGAGATAAATCCTGTTATATACGGAAATCTCTTCGGATTTACTAATACATTTACTAATTTATTCATTGATACATTTTAAACTAACTTACGAGCAATATGAATAAATACACAAACAAATAAAAACACTACGCGCGTACATTTCAGTTGAAAAAATATTACATTAATCGGATGTTGTCAGGACAATGGCCAAAACCAAAATGAATTAAACACGTCGAGGTGCCGGTAGGCTCCGCGCATCCATCCGGTTGAAATGTAAAAATAAATTTACTATGAAGAAAAATCCCTTTTTTCAACCAATCATGAGCTTTTCCCTCAAAGTTTATCGGAGCCGATTCGATCCCAAACGTAGCTATAGAACGGTCAACAAAAGTTCCAAAAGTCAGTCAACTCCGAGGGACTTCGAGAGAGAGAGAGAGAGAGAGAGAGAGCGAGAGAGAGAGAGAACCTGTTTACGTCACATTTCGGACAAGATAAAAGAACGCTGACGCCCTACCAAATCAAGTCCTGCATTTTCAACAGTAGACTAAGACCGCTTATAGCTTACAGACCCACGTCAATCCACAGATAAACAAACCAGCCACCTAAGAACAACTTACAACTACTCTCCTCCTGACCCTTTTCAGGTGGAAGAAGAGAGCTCCTATCTCTTCTGACATATAGACTTTTATTTATCTAAGAATACACAAAATTAAATTCATTCCTCTCGCCCGTAGTCTCTTGCAACTAAAAGCTTGTCTATATTAATCTTAGCGCGGTGTCCAATACTTCTGAGTACATTTCAGAAGTAAGCTACAGTTGTTTTTTTTTTTTGTGAGCATGTCAATCATTGTAAAGTTATTTAATGGCGAGGAGAACCCCATTTTTGTAAGCAATTATATAGTTTCAAGTAACTAACAATAACTCTTATTAATAAGTAATTACTGCTTCAAGTAACTCTTCTTAATACAAACAATTTATATGTAATTATATGGTTTCAGGTATTTCTATCTTTTACAGATAATTTGCAAACAATTATATGGTTGGCTGGTCGGCTGTTTTCTTCTTTATTTTAGTGTTAGATTTCACTTCATTATATCTATAGCTTCTCCACCCAGCGGGATACATGCCATATCCCAAGGGTGAAATTGGTTGGTTGGTTGGTTTTTAGAATGTCAACATTTATAAGATTATTTAATGCGGAAGTCATTTTTTAGAGTGTTTGCATGAGAGTGACAAGGCAAAACATCAGAGAAAGCGAGAGCGAGCGAGTGAGCGAGCAAGACAGAGAGAGAGAGAGAGAGAGAGAGAGAGAGAGATGGACAGAGGCAGACAGAGAGAGAAAAAGAGACTTTGGAGACATTTAATTTGCAAACGCATGGCAACCATTGGCAACAGACCTGTATGGAAAATGGTGTGTGCATATGTAAGTGCATATGTGTGTGCTCGTGTGGGAGAGAGAGAGAAAGAGAAAGAAGAGAGAGGAAGAGACAGAGGAAGAGATAGAAAGAGGGATAGAGCGGTGACAGACTGTGGAGACGAACGGATCTGGAGACAGTTAATTTGTATTAAGGTAGTGTATTGGAATCTTTGGTAGCAGATCTGTATGGGACAGACAGACTGAGAAACTTTGGAGATATTCAATTTGTAACAAGGTAAAAAATAGCAACTATTGGTAAGAGACCTGTATGGAAAATTATGTGTGTATGTGTGTGTGTGAGAGAGAGGGGGAGAGAAAGAGAGAGGTGACAGACTGTGGAAACAAACAGATCTGGAGAGAGTGTCAAGGTAGAGTATTGGAATCTTTGGTAAAAGATCTGTATGGCTCAGAGACAGAGACAGAGAAAGACAGACAGACAGACAGATAGACAGACATACAGAAAAAGAGACGGATGAACAGACTGTAGAGACCGACAGAATCTGGAGACAGTTAATTTGTATCGAATAAATCTTTGTGTTACTGAACTAAGACAGAGTTTCGTGTGTTCGTCCCTTTTCTCACAGCGAGGTTACTACTGGGTCCGACTACCACTTAAGACGTAGCGATACACGCATGAAACCGTTCGCCCTGTGGTGGTACAAACTTCTATTTGGTACCCTTACAGTACAAGGCTGCTAGTCACAATATTTTGGATTATATATATATATATATATATATATAATGTTGGTGAAATATCTCGTCCAACCCAAAAAGGAATTTGTGAACATAAGAATTATGTTAAAAAGGTGACGAAAAGAACGCACAGGTCGGCCATAATTTAAAGACTAATCAAAACTTTTTAGATTCATTGTTAGTTAATATACATAACAAAGAACACAGAAAGATTGTTGAAACTATAATTTTAATAACAATACTATAAAATAAAGACTTTTTTTTTGTTTTCAACTAATTTTATTTAATCAAATTAGTGTTAAAAGGTTACGAGATCACTTATTTCAAATAGTTAGTTTATACTAATTATTTTTGACATTTTTTAATTACTTTTAATATTTTTTAATAAGGCGTTGAGTTTCTACGGTTCCAGGTGAGCATTGTCAGAAGATAGCGGTTTCAAATCCTACCCAAGCCGGCCAGAGGTTTACTTGGTCAAAAACGTGGTGCGATAGACAACAACTATGGAAGGCAGTAATTACTGGGGATACGGTTACAAGACTCAGCATTCCTATCCGAGGTCGCGGTAAAATCACCCGAAGAAGGCCGGAGGTGAAATTTGGCCGAAACCTAGTGAAAGAAGAAACAACACAAAAACTACCAAGATGAGGACAAAAAGTCCGCAATAAATAAAAATTAATTCTCAGATTAAGAAGCCTCATCTCAAAATGATTCCAATTAAAGATTCTTAATAACACTTCTTGCCATAATTCTTACAGTATTACAAACACCATTATAATGTATATGAGAAAATAAATAAATAAAACTAAGAAATAGAGAGAAGTAGGATAGAAAGTGATATATATATATATATATATATATATATATATATATATATATATATATATATATATATATTAGGAAATACGAAATGCTTTCAAAATAAATTTCGAATGCGAATTTCGTCACATAGTTATGAAACAGAACGCCACTAACAGAAATAGAATGTTAAAAGCTTTCTCATTTTCTTTGTTTCATTTAAAAAATCAAATCAAGTATAATTCAGAAGATACATCACATATGAACTGCCTTCATGATGGCTTTATGTAAAAACCAAAACATTAAACGTTGGCAAATAAATCAACTATAAATAAATTCATCCTATCTCTCAAAATATGTTAATGTAAAAATATGGAAAAAAAAACTAGGTATTCCAAGACTTACTTTATTTATGGCTGAATTTGAATTGTTGGAAAGTTGGATAAATCAAACACTTAAATCTAATATAGATGCGGGATATTTCGTTCTTTTCACGCATCTAAATCAGATTTAAGTGTTTGATCTATCTATCTATCTATCTATGGAAGTAGATAATGGAAAAGAAGTATGGAGAAAAATTGAAAAACTAAGTAATCCAAAGTGATGAATTTATTGTGAAAGAAAGATGACGCTATAACGTTTCGGTTTTAATAAACCATCATCAGGACTTTTAAAATGATGATTCCAAGTGTTGGCAGATCAACGATGGATATTTAATAAAATACAAAAACAAGGGAGGAGACATCATTGATCTGCCAACATTTGGAATGATCATTTTCCTCTTCCAAACCCTGGGGCACTGTTCCAAGTCCACCAACAACAACTGGTATCACGGCTGCATTCCACAGCACATTCAGCTCTCAGGCAAGGTCCAGGAAGTTGTCGATCTTTTTGCTTTTATTTTTACTCTGTGATCCTCTGAAACAAAACAAATCCCATTTGGTAGCAGATCTTTTTTCTTGTTAATTAATTCTATTTCAGGTCTTCTGGCTTTTAGTGATTCGTCTGTATCTCAAAATCACAGAGAATTTGATACGTTTATTTTCTGGTTTGTGTATTTATAGTTTGTCATGCCAACTGATTGGTTGAGGATTTTATTTCAGAGTTTTTCTTCTCCAAAATCAGTTTCACAACTTATGACGATATTAATCGGATTTGATAGATAGATAGATAAGGAAACTAGAATAGATAGATAGATAGATAGATAGATAGATAGATAAGGGAACGAGAATAGATAGATAGATAGATAGATAGATAGATAGATAGATAGATAGATAGATAGATAGATTAAAAAAACGACTGGAATAGCCGACAAAATAAATATAGATAGTTACAGAAGTAATAAGAAATAGATTAATAGATATGAACTGACTTATCATATTTACCCAACCCCTCCGCTCGGGCAGGATATGACACAAGGTCAATTTTTTAAGCGGAGTTTAACAGGTTTGAATTCAGAGTTTTCCTTCTCCTAGACTAGTTGCCTCACCAAGGCTGAAGAACCTAGTCTGTCCTACTATTTACCCATAGTAAAGAAGGAGGGAGAATAATTGGATTCATACCTTTCCCAAGGGTATTAGTGCTATGTGAAATGCAATCAGTCTTGTCCAGGAATTGAACTCGTATTGCCGTGTCCATATCCTGTGACGATAACCATTACACCACGGGCACCTCCCTCGATATGAACTGACTTAGATAGATATGAACAAAGATAGAGAGAAAGATAGATATAAAAAAAATGGGTTTGGCAAGCTAAATGAATACTGAGATAGTAACAGGAAGAGCAACAGAGGTAGATTGATAGGTATGAAAAAACTGAGATACTATCCAAGATTCGAACTCAGGCCGTCGAGTCCATTTCTTGTGACAACAACCGATGAGGATATTAGTCCATTAATCCATTCATGTTCATTCTCGAAAAGGATTTTTGTCGAAGTCCGCTGAAAATGACAACAAAGGTAGCCATTTTGTCCTAGACAGTTCCCGGTGACCTTGCTGGCCATAACGGCATTATTTCCAACAAAATGAGTTAAATAAGACAAAGGTGTACATGAGAAAAGTCATGCGACCCACCCCCTTAGGACTGAACAGGAAAACGCAGTGTAAATCTCAGGAGATTATTTAATCTATTGCAGAGGATTTCTATAATCTGATATTAATATGTCTCTTGGCTACTAAATTATGGGGTTGGGATCATGGCTCAACAAGTAAAGACTACAGTTCATTTACAAATCCTTCTGGCTGATCATTTCTTTGGGTTGTGATTTCGCTCCTTAAGGGAAGCCTGGCTATTGTAACCCTGTGATGAAATAAACTAATAATAATAAAAGTAAAGTAAGCGATATCAGTCGAGGTTGACCCGAAGGCAACCCTTTTCAATAGCTACTACGCCGAAGTGTTGGGGAGGGCGTTGCTCCATTCCCTGAATTGCTCCACTTTACCCTTAATCCTTACCTTATAATGCTGAGTGTTAAGCAAGGCGGCATCAAGTACTATTTTTGAGTCTTTGGTATGACTCGACTTGGGATTGAACCCCGGTCTAGTATAAGACTAGACTCGACTGGGCGAGCAAAGCGATCCAGTAGGAACTGTGCAAGAGATTTAAATTCGATTATACAAACAAAGGGTATATGCACAACCCAGCATCTCACCAGGAACATAAGACGCATAGACTCCTCTGGCATTTTGAGACACAAACGGATCACCTAATCTCGCCCCCCACCCCAAAAAAAAACGAGAACTTGCCGAATTGTGGACTTTTCTGTCACGGCTGACTAGAGTAAAATTGAAAGAAAGCGAAAAAAGAGATAAGTACCTCGATATAGCTAAAGAATTGAAAAAATTGTGAAACATGAAAGGGACGATTATACCAATTTTAATTGGTGCTCATGGTACAGTCACCAAAGGATTATTAAATGGACTGAAGGACTTGTGTAACATATTGATCTTCGACCGAGCAGTCAATCAAGAAACAGGTGCATCCGGTCGATGATATCAGGGTATCACCTTGACGGCTTGAATTCGGTGCAATTGCAGCGCCCACAAGAAGCAGGTAGACGTCAAATGGTTATATAACCGGGTGCCACAGACGGCTTGAGTTAGTTGGAGTCAGAGTTAGAGTCAGTTAGTTGGAGTTCGAGTTGCAGTTCGAGGCAGTGAGAACCAGCTCCCAGCGGAGGGCTTGGGCCCTCAGGATCCCCGGTTGAGCAGCCCAGCAGAATGAGAAAGGACTGCTGCTAAAGACAGGAACTTGGGGTCAATATGTTGCAGTCTGTTCCGTCTCCAACTCACCTCTCACACACAACCCTTTCGCAACCCTTTCGAGAATAAAGTGTGAGAGGTATATTTTTCTAAAGAAGTGTGTTCGTTCTTTCGTCATTATTGTTGATTATGTTTCCGCATGTATATGTATACGTATAGTTGTATCACGGCTATATAACACTTAGATAAGATGACGAGTGGAGATCATCCAATCTTCTGCATTATTGAAAATACTGAGTAGAGTCCCAGGAGACTTGAGGAGACTTGCTGTCAATCAAACTTTAGAGATAGACCATCAGCCAACGCTGATGTGAGAAACTCTCAAGGAGCAACAATAATGATAATTATAATAATCGAACATAGAAGAACTAAAAAGCAATGAAACATGATGGCGATGGTGATACCAATTGTAATTGGTGCACTTGGAACGATCCCCAATGACTTGATAAAGGGGTTGAAAGAGTTGGAAATCGGAGGTCCACCCAAACGACCGTATTCTTATGATTAGCAAGAATACTGAGAAGAATACTGGAGGATTGAGGAGACATGCAATCAATTAGCTTCAAATAAAATACCATCAGGTAATGCTTATGAAAAAAGAACAACTCACAAGGAGTTATCATATTTACCAACCCCTCCGCTCGGGCAGGATATGACACAAGGTTAATTTTTAAGCGGAGTTTAACAGGTTTGAATTCAGAGTTTTCCTTCTGCTAGACTAGTTGCCTCACCAAGGCTGAAGAACACTGTCCTACTATTTACCCATTGCTGGAGGGAGAATAATTGGATTCATACCTTTCCCAAGTGAAATGCAATCAGTCTCGTCCAGGATTTGAACTCGTGTCGCCGTGTCCATTTTCTGCGACGATAGCCTTTACACCACAGGCACCTCCTAAAAACGCACAGGGAGTTATAATAGATGAAACACAAGATATTCGTCCTGCTATGGGTAGAATAGTATCACTACTGTTTTTCTACAGGGACAGGTTTGGCATCAAATAACCTACGAAGGTTGATATGCAATTAAACAAAAATATTGAGCCCAATATTTTTAATTCAAAAATCTAAATGAAGATGTGTAATATTGGGTAGCGTACATGATAAAGAAATGATGTCTTCATTGAGTGACGAATTATCACAGTGGTGACATTTTTCTATTTTGTGCAAAGTTACAAGTTGAAATTTAAACAAAATGGCGCGCTCTGTGTTAAAATTGTAAGGTTTCGCGAAAATCCGCAGAAAGTACGACCATTTACTTAATTTACTTAAATTATGACTGCTCCAAATTATTAGATAGGGGTAAATAATGACTCCCATTAACAAGAAAACGCTTTGATTGTTTCATATTCAGATTGTTATGGATACATTCAGTAACAATATTGAAATAAATAGAAATAAAAGTAAAAAAGTAAAGTTGGCGATCATCGTCGAGGGTAACCCGAAGGCTCCCTTTTCGATTGCTACAACACCAAGGTGTAGGGGAGGGCACTACTCCTTTACCTGAATTGCTCCAATTTACCCTTGATCCCTACCTTATAATGCTGAGTGTTAAGCAAGGAGGTATCAAGTACCATTTTTTGAGTATTTGGTATGACTCGACCTGGGATTGAACCCAGGAGAAATAAATAGGAAAAAAGAGTTTAAAGATGATGGTGGATCTGGTTAGTAAAGAAAATATCAGTGAAATGACTTGGATAAGGCGCTGATCCATGGAAAATATCTATTTCTGAATCTCCTCTGATGTAATTTCACGTGTCACAGCCATGAGTCGTCTTTGCTTTTAAATTGCTGTCCATTCTTGTAAACTCGTCGCTTTTGAATGCCCCACTAATTTTTGATTGTGTTAAAGTTTGAAGAATTAGCCGGCCAGTTCATCTTCTGTGGTCCAGAGAAGCTTAATAGTTGTCTGTAGATTTATGGACTGAATGCGAGGAAGCATTGCTTGGAAATAACGGTTGTTCCAAAGACGATCCTTTGCTTTTTTTAACCAAGGTTCAAGGCAATTTTTTTTAGGAAGACTATATAAGTATCTGCAGTCATTTAAAGCCATCAGATACTTTCTACAGACCAACCATGATACCTCCAATAATATCAGCCCAAATTATGAAAACTCCTCTACCTTGCTTGCGTCTCAACCGTTAATGAGACCCAACTTTTGCTCCAACTGTCAGGGCCATCAAGGGTAACGAGATTCATCAGTAAACGAAAAGTCGACCCTGGTTGTAATCTTGGGTCCATTTCAGACGCTTCTGTTTTTGTATGTTTCGTCAACAGAGCCGTTGTCACTGGTCTCATTGACGTTCCGATCTTTTTCAGAAGACGATATTAAGTAATTCTGGACACAGTTGTGTCTCCAACCCACTTGAAAACTTTTCCGTTAGTCAGCTTCACGTTTAATTTGTGACTGAGAATGTTGAATAACAACCCTCGAGTGACCCCTTCCTGTTGTACTCCGTACACAATGGACTCCCCCTCCTCCCTAAATACACGTCAACGGAGCGTTGACCAGAGTTCACCAGAGTTGATCCAAACCCACGTGACACAATCACGTGAAACACCACTGGCATAGTGGACAATAGACGCTACTCGACTGGACTCTCAGATTCCTATTAATTAACAACTGTCTAACCCTGTTCATTTGTATCTTGTTTCTGTTACTTGAATATATATGTTTTCCTATCTACCTTTTTGTGTTCCCCGAGTCTTTCTTTTGCCTACATCACAACACTTTTCGGTCCTTTTACGCACCTTCGTGGGATCCGTAGCAAAAGTTTCTCACAGTTTGGTGAAATCTTCTAATTATTGTCGATATTTCTCATGTTGATTTACCATTTACAAGTTCAGATGTCACAGCAGATTTTTCAGAAGCGGTCAAGTCACATTTGCGACGCAGAATTGAACAATGGTGAAGCCACTTGTTAATCATCTGGAACACTTGTGCTAATGGCTGTAATTTGTAGTTTTGACACAGCACGCGCATATAACTGATGTCATCATTTTGTGAAAAATTCTTTAAATTCCAATGCAGAGATTTTGGACAAAATGGAAAATTGTCACCTAGTTAGTAATTCTAATCGTTAATGTCAACTCTGTGTAATTGACCGCTGATAACCCCGAGATCATTTTGAGGACTTGTATGTAATCGGATAATCTCAGTCAGTTGATCAAGGGCTTCTAGAAGTTTGAAGTAAGACTGCACTTTCTATGAGTTAGCCGCGGAAGAGCTCAGACATAATTTCCACCAGTGATCCAGGTAAACCCCCAAGATTCGCAACGCAGGTAATGAGTAAGAAAATAAAATGCTACAGAAAAAGAATAAAGAAATGTTCTGAAGGAAAATGTATACGTTTTTCATCTCAGGAGCAAAGAACCTTATGTACATGCCGTTTTGTCTCATGTTAACTCGTGATCTTCAATATCCAAAGTATAGCTCAATCAGCATGGGCTGTAAAATATACTGACTGCTTCTCTGCAGTGGGGTAAGAGTAACGAGTGTCCTGGATATGACACTAAATAATTTGATGACGACCCTACTTTTGCCCCAATTGTCAGAGCCATCAAGGGTAACGAGATTCATCAATAAACGAAAAGTCGACCCTCGTTGTAATCTTGGGTCCATTTCAGAAGCTTCTGTTCTTGTATGTTTCGTCAACAGAGCCGTTGTCACTGGTCTCATTGACGTTCCAATCTTTTTCAGAAGACGATATTAAGTAATTCTGGAGACAGTTGTGTCTTCAACCCACTTGAAAATTTCTCTGTTTGTCAGCTTCACGTTTCTTTCTGGGCTTCAGCATATCCCTAATGCGAAACGAAGCTGAATAATAAACTGCCATCATAAACTTTATCGAAAAAATCATGAAAACCTGGAGAGTGGAATTGACAGCAGGGAGAAGCTTAGCTTAAGCAAAGATCCAGAAAGGTATATTCCAAGGAGATGCACTATCACCATTATTGTTTATAATTGCGATGACGCCACTCAACCACATAATCAGAAAATGCACTGTCGGATACAAACTTAGTAAATCGCAGGAAAAGATTAATCAACTAATGTACATGGACGACATCAAACTGTTTGCAAAAAATGAAAAAAGAACTGGAAAAGAACACGCAATTAGTCATATACAGTGGAGTGGAATTTGGCATAGAAAAATGCGCCATGCTAGAAATAAAAAGTGGCAAACGACACTTGATGGACGGAATGGAACTACCAAACCAGTCTTGGAGATTTCAGGAATGTGGAGTACCCCTTCATTGCCATTGCTCCCAGGCCCACTCTGACAACGGAGTAGTAGCACCTGATAGGGTCCTATCTATGGGTCAAACAGAACAAATTCGACTCAAACAAATGACAAGTGTTAAATTGTGACTGTTATCTAGCAATACTTCAAACCGTTTAGCTGTGTTCAAAAAAGAGCTCAGGTTCGTTTAAGAATGTTATCTACAAAATGTTTTCAGAAATCCTATATATTTAATATATATGTATAAAGAGTATTTGGCATTAAATAACATACAGTGGTTGATATGCCATAAAACCCTACTAAACCAAACCAAATCCTATATATTTAATATATATACATATAAAAAGGATTTGGCATTAAATAACCTAAAATGGTTGATATGCCATAAAACCTTACCAAACCAAATCCTATATATTTAATATACATATAAAAAATATTTGGCATTAAATAACCTACAATGATTGGTATATCATTAAACCAAACCAAACCACATATACTTAATATATATGTATAAAAAAGATTTGGCATTAAATAACCTACAATGGTTGATATGCCATTAAACCAAACCAAGCCAAACCCAAAGCTGATGGTTCGTATCAACAATGCTTCTAGAAATGCTTCATATGAATCGGAACTTTAAATTCAAATTTACAAATGCAGAAATGTAGTTCTATAAGCAATGCCTTTTTACACGTCCCAATAAAAATTTGAATGTAAGTATTTGAAACAGAGTATGTAAAAGCTAGTAAAGACAGTCCGTCGTAAAAACGGCAACAGAAATACAGAAATGAAATAAAGTGTGATTAGTCAACCAATATGTCAGGCTTAACAAGTCAAAATTTGAGAATTGGTTAGAGTGTTCGCCAATGGCCTAGGAGACCTGGGTACAATCCCAGGTCGAGTCATACCAAAGACTTCAAAAATTGTACTTGATGCTACCTTGATTAACATTCAGCATGATAAGGTACTGATCAATGGTAAAGTTGGTCAATCCAAGGAAAGGAGTTGCGCCTTCCCCTACACTTAGGTGTAGAAGCTATTGAAAAGGTATTGCATATATAGATCCAAAAATACGACCAAGATATTCACATACATAAAACGTTCATAATGTTCATACGCGTATAGGAATCCGAAAAAAAACGAAATTGGTTCAGGTACGAAACTTTTTATTACCTTTTTGAGTTTAAGGTTTTACGACATGAGGAGAGAAAAACACAATCTTTCTATGCTGACTGTTTGTCAATCGTCAGCTCTCAACTCACTGACTCAACTAACGCGCGGGCATCCCGTAGACCCAAACTGGTCTGGCCTCGCCCAGATCAAAAATCGTCTACCTTCCTTTAGCGTCGAATCTCAACTCACTATTTTTTTTTCAAATCCCCAAATCCTCAGCCCACGCTTCTAGGCATGACGTCATTCACATCCCCAGTCTTATTTCCTATCTAGGGTTTTTATTGTTACATCTGTGATTGTCATATCCTCCCCGTGCGCGCGTGAACACCTGCACTCAATGTGTGCACCTAACTAACTCATGCTCTAAGCCGAAAGGTTCTCAGCCTAACTAAACCGAAAGGTAAGATATACAAAACGAAAAATGATAATATAAAAAAAAATCCTTCCGCAATTATATAACAAAGGGAGCCTTCGGTTCACCCTCGACTACGGTCTCCAACTTTATTTACAATTGGTTCAAAATGCATGCTGATTTATTCAAGTTTATTTCCATCTTGACTGATTTTCAGCCTGCTTCCTACAAACTCCTGGAAGTTGTTCGACTCACCAAAAAATCTGGTTACATTACTTGCAGTGTTGCTATAGGTTTGGTTTATTACCTAATATACTCTGGCGTTTGTACCAATAAAGTTTACCCGGGGGGGCGAAGGGGTGGTGGTTTCGCATCCTACTTTCTCATTCAGAACCCCTACTATAAAATATAATGATTAGTTAAGATGTTGTATAGCCACATACATATACAAATATGAATATAAGCGGAAACATAGTCAACAATAATGACGAACTTCAATTAACGAACGAACACACTTCTTTATAAAAAATATATATCTCAACTTTATTCTCGAAGGGGTGATGTTATTTGTGTTTGAGGGATGAGCTGGAGATGGGGACAGACTGTTATTTTGACCAAAAGTTCTTCTTTCGACCATAGCAGCACTTCTTCCTCATTTTGGTTTGGTTGCTCAACCGTGGGTCACTGAGGGCCGAAAGCCCTCTGTCTGCCACTGGTTCTCAATTCGGTATCTTGTCTCCAACTGACTCCAACATGCTCGAACCGCCTCGGGCACCTGGTTATATAATTGTCTCACACTCACCTGCTTCCGCTGTTCTTCCGCTTATTTACACAGGTGTATCTTTTGATTGACGGCTAGGTCGAAAGTCAATATGTTACAAAGAGACTACCAATAATTGAGAAGGACAAGATGGGGATATAGCATCGATGAGTCAATACCAATTCCCAATACACTTAGACTAGCATTTTCGATACTTTTTGACCAGACGTTTTTGGTGAAAACCAGGAGTGTGCCATGGGGGGGGGGATCATCGTGGTGTAATGGTTAAAGCGATAGCCTGCAGAATCGTAATAAGCGAGTTTGAACACCAATCACGCCGTGGTGTTTACTTTAGGACAAATACCCTTGGGAAAGGTATGAACCTCCTTATCCTCCCAGCTATGGGTTAAATAGTACCAGTACTGTTCTTCTAAAAGGGTGGATTTGGCATTAAATAACATACAAAGGTTGATATGCCATTAAACAACCAAACCAAATCGAACGTGGACTGTTCTAGGGTAGCACACCTTCTCTGACACCTCATATCCCCCAAATCTAGGTCCTTGTGACGATTTTTTCGTCATTAATTTGAAAATGAATTTTAAATGAGAGATTTGGGGAGAAGAGGGACATTTCAAGAAATGCAATTGTTAAGATTTACACCTTATCAAAAAAGGAATTTCAGAGGTGCTTTAACCATTGAAAAACTCACTGGAATGCCAAGGGGACTATTTTAAAGAAGATTAATGTTTCATTCATTGATCATTTCTGTCTTGGTAAATACAGCTTCAGTTTTTGAACGCAGATCATATTTTGAAGAGGATTTATTTCTTATTCAGTGTTTGGTTTTGTGTTCTTTCGTCTAATGGCATATCAACCTCCGTGGGTTGTTCAATGAAAAAAATTTCTATATAGAAGAACCCATGCCTGGGAGGATGAGGGGGGGGTCATACCATTTCCAATGGTATTCGTCCGAAAGTGAACGCAGTTACGCAACTGGATTATTTTTCATTTCTGTCTTGGTAAATACAGCTTCAGTCTCTATAGTTTTTGATTAGACATCGTATTTTGAATAAAATCAATGTTTCATTCATTGTTCATTTATATCTTGGTAAATACAGCTTCAGTCTCTACACCATTTTATCAGACCTTGAATTTTGAATAAAATTAATGTTTCATTCATAGTTTATTTATATTTTGGTAAAAAAAGCTTCAGTCTCGATATCTTTAATAAAATTCATATATATGCACTTCAAGATTCTTTCTTTCTTTCTTTCTTTCATGGCATATCAACCTTCACGGGTTATTTCATGCCAAAGCTCTCTTTGTAGAAGAACAGCAGTGAAACTTTTTAACCCGTTATTAGGACATAAGGGAATTTTTACCTTTCTGTAGAATATTAGTCCGAAAGTGAACATGTTAGCGCGACTAGAGTTCGAACTCGCTTACTTTGATGTTGCAATCCGGCATGTTAGCCCCAACACCACGTCTGGTTATATGCGTTCTCAATCAGTGTGAGCATTTACACCGAAAAGAAGTTTAATGCAACACCCAGTGAGAATCGAATTCAATCAGTGTGAGCATTTACACCGTAAATCAGTGTGAGCATTTACCCTGTAAAGAAGTTTAAGACGTCACTTAGTGAGAATCAAATTCATTAAAAATAATCTTCTAGTTAAGCTCGTAAGCCTTTCACACCACGAAATTTTCCCCTAAAACCTTTGCTATGCGAAAATAGTGCGCTCTGAAGAAACGGTTCGTAAACTAAAACTGCGTGGAGGTTGCAATCTGTTCATGTTTCTATCGGAAAAAAAATTCTGAACGTAAATAATTCTTTTAAAAAATATCTTTCTCGTTCGAAGCTGAAGGTTAAAGCTTGTCGCCTGTTTCTGGCTAGTGTGGAAAGCTTGAAATACAAAATGAACGCAATTTTCGATTTCATACGAAACCTTCTCAGATATTTTATCCGTATAGTCATCATCATCATCATGTCGTGCTGGTAGCACGGATATCCCTGACCCTCTCTCGCCACTTTTCCCCATCTTTTATCGCCTCAGGCAGGTCCTCCGGACAATATCCCGTATCCTCACATAGTTGCTGAATGTATGTTCGTGCTGGTCGTCCTACTTTTGCACGGCCATGTATGGGGGTCCACAAGAGTACATCGCTTACGAGTTCGTCCCTGCATCTCCAGCAGTGTCCTGCATGTCTGGTTCATCTAACTCGAATAGTTTTTGTGATAGGAGGCAGGTGGCCGTACAGTTAGTGTCTTGTGGGGTGTTGCCGCCGGGACTTGTTCAAGATTGCTCGCAGCATTCTTGGGTAATTGCCGTCTAGCTTCTTCTCCAATTTGTGTTGGGTAGAGTTTGGCGATTTGGAAATTCATGTTTCGGTATCGGGTTCGGGTTTTTCTTCGGGATATTGCGGTTTTCGATTTGGTTTTTATGTTTTTAATTTAGTAATTTTGCTTTCTAAGGAAGCCCTTCATTTTCTTGTGTAATGATAGCATTTCCAGTCAATATCTGATTTTGTTTGAGATTGACAAATTTGTATCTTAGTCTGTTCATTTCGCAATTTTTCGTGTATTTCTGGTCCAATCTTTAAAATATTTACATTGCTGGAAAGAAAATAAAATAATCTTTCTAAATAGAATAAAATCTAACATCAAGGCGAAATTCGCAAGTATGGTTTTTTATTATTTCTATTTTTATTCGCTATTTTGTTGTTAACTTAATTTTACCACAAAAAGTTTTTTTTTGTAAACCGAAACAAATAGATTTCAGACATCACGTCGTATTTCTCTTTTTTCCTATTTGAAAACATTTTATGAAATGAAAGATTTCCAAGTGTCATATCTGTCGTATTTCCCTTTCTGTTTTTTTTTTTTATCTTCATTTATTTTCTAAACAAATAGATTTCACATTTATTTCCTAAAACTAATCAATTAAATATTTTTATTATATTTTTGTTCAATATCTTCCTCTTACCATAAATATTGATGAAATTTTATTTTGTGATTTTGTTAAAATCTCGAAGTCTTTTTCAAGTGTTTCCATGGTGACCCAGTAGTGATAGCACTAAACCGAACGAAAAGTTTCAATGTGGTTTCACGGCGTGAATACGAAACCGAAAAAAGTCGGTTTTTCGGTTAAACCACCCATCTCTCGTGTTGGGAATACTTAGAACTATTTAACTGTGTGCAAACGAGTGCTGGCTTGTTTAAAATATTACCTAAAATCTATTCGTTTACAAATCATAAAATAGGGTGTGACATTGAATAACCTACGAGGATTGATATGCCATAAACCCAACCAACCAATCAGCCAACCATAGGGACAGCTTTTTTAGGGATTTGGAAAAAGTAATCTCTTGAAAAATTTCCTGCCAACAACTCCGTTAATGTAACAAGATGCCTGATTTTACGCTCTGTTCACAGGGTTTAAGATAGCCGACTGCACTCCCTGCAGAAGAGTAAGCCCCACCCCTAAAAAGTGAAGCCCGGGAATGACACTAAACTGCATCTGATGGCGAAAGTCCAGTTCTAGGGATGTGAGAAGTGTGGACGGTCCCTTCATTGCCATTATTACCAGGACCACTCTGACTAGAGAAGGCAGTACCTGTTAGGGTCCCATCTATTGGACAAATAGATCAGTTTGAAAATCAGTTGTATTAGTCAAAAATATTTGAGACTATACAACTGATTCATATTGATATTATTAGTGTTAAATAGGAATACTTGAAACCTTTTAGAATTATTAGTATTAGTTGTACTTAAAACCATTTACCTATGTGCAAAGAAATTATTAATATTAAAAAGAATTATTTGTGTTACATTAAAATCCTTATTGTTAATTTAGAATTATTTGTGGTAGATAGCAATACTTGAAACCATTTAGAATTATAAGTGTTTTTGTTAAGTATGTGCAAAGAAATGATTAATATTAAATAGAATTAGTGTTAGATTAGAAATATTAGTGCTAAATTAGAATTATTAGAGTTAAATAGCAATACTTGAAACTATTAAACTATGTGCAAACAAATGATTTATATCAAATAGAATTATTAGTGTTAAATTACAATACTCGAAACAATTTAGAATTATTAGTGTTAGTAATAGAAATCAATCCAACTTTACGTTGGACTTAGTATCATGCCACTCAGCCAACCAGCAAACCACGTCAGCTCGGGAATTATAAGGCATTATGTAGTAGCTTTCGTTTGTTTACATTTTTGCCTTAACGGATACCAGAGTGCTCAATTCATTCGAATATATATATATATATATATATATATATATATATATAATTTTATCAAAATCCTTTCAAGTTTCCTGATAAGTGACTTGGGTTTAGGTTGGAATTGATTGATTAATTTACCAAAATTGTCCCCAGCGCTTTCGGACCTTAAAAAGCCATCAACAATTTTGTTTATATAATTTTATCAAAATCCTTTCAAGTTTCCTTATAAGTGTCTAGGTTTTAGGTTGGAATTGATTGATTAATTTACCAAAATTGTCCCGAGCACTTTCGGACCTTACAAAGCCATCAACAGGAGTTGTTGCATGTGTAAAGAGTGTTTTTAAAAGAGTTTTTTTTAAAAAGGTTTTTATAACATTATAAAATTACGTAAACGTCAAGTTGAATAAAACTGAGATACTGACGACATCGAACGAATTTTAAACAAAACGCTATCAACGGAAATAGAATATCATCAAGAAAAATATAAAATTGAAAAAAAAAACAAAACAAAAGAAAAACAAAAACAAAACAAAAAATAAAAGCATTCCAAAACATTGTCGCTTTTTTTAAAGATTTCTATCAATAGTAGTTTTTTTTTTATCGCAGGGCGTCTAAGATTTGTTGTCGTAGCTTATTAATTTCGTACGCTTATATAGTGGTGTAACATTCTCATATGCACGCAGAAACATAGTCAACACAATAATGACGACCGAAACACAGTTCTTTAGAAAAATATACCTCTCACACTTTATTCGAAATGGTACGAAAGGTTTATGTGTGAGAGGTGAGTTGGAGACTGAACATAGACTGCAACATATTGACCCCCAGCTCCTCTGGCTATAGCAGCACTTCTTTCTTATCCTGCGGGGCTGCTCAACCGGGGACCCGGAGGGTCCAGCTCTCTATTGGGTCTCCACGAACTGCAACAACTGACTCCAAACTCTGATCTCCAGCTTTCCTGTCGCACCGGGTTATATCATTGTTTGGCATCCACCTGCTTCCTGTGAACGTCACATCTGCACCGAATTCAACCCATCCACGGTCAAGGCTATACCCTGATCTCTTCGACCGGATGTACCTGTTCTTTGATTGACGGCTGGGTCAATATGTCACAGTGGTGTTTTCAACAAGAATTTTTCGAAATTTGGATTTGGGAATTGAGTGACTTTTAAGATGTATGGCTATGGAGCTACAATCATTAAAGTGCAGAGTAAGACGTCTTGAAAGAGTCGAAATGGTAAGACCAACGTATGTATTATTTTTGTTGGAACAGTCTCCTAAGGGACATTTAAACATATATATGTCGGTTGTCATATCTAGACTTTCAGTGAAGGGGGCAGAGTTATTGGAAATAATTAGATTGAAAGTTTTAAATTTGTTGTAGTAAATGATAAGTCTTATCTTTTTGGTAGGATCAGTAGGGAGAACAGTTTTTGGATAATGTTTTTTTAGAATAAGTTCATCTATCTTTTTATTATGAAATGGTTTTTTGT
>OY757935.1:22854992-22972492 GCA_963585895.1 Sepioteuthis lessoniana
AAACTATCTGGTGGTGAGGTTTCAGTAACGCTGGAGCTTTTGGGAATGTGGAGTACCCCTTCATTGCCATTGCTCCCAGGTCCCCTCGAACCAGAAGCGGTAGCATCAAATAGGGTCTTATGTATGGGTCAAATAGAACTAAAATGTGTTGGAATGTTTTTGCATTTAAAAAGCGTATTTATACTAAGTTGAAATGTTTAAAATTGAACTGTTTATTTATATAAAGATAGATTTAGCATAAAATAACCTACAAAGGTTGATATGCCATAAAACCCAAACAAACAAACAAACATATCCTTTCAGAAGTTGAATTCTAGTTTTATAGAGTTTCTCCTGCTATTCTTGGAGACAAGGCATTTCAAAATCTTCCAACCGGGAATATGAATCAGAAATGACTGCCCCCCCACTTAAAAAAAAAAATCATTATTTCATAATTAGTAAAGTAAAGTTGGCGACCATAGTCGAGGGTAACTCGTAGGCTCCCTTTTCAATAGCTACTACGCAGAGGTGTAGGGAAGGGTGCTAATCCTCTCACTGGATTGTTCCACTTTACCTTTGATCCATACCTTATAATACTGAGCGTTAAGAAAGGAGGCATCAAGTATCATTTTTGAGTCGACCAAAGATTGAACCCTGGTTTTCCGGGCCTTTGGCGAACACTCTAACCGCTAGGCAATGGGCTGGTCATTTTATGATTAACGAAAAAAAAAAAAAAAAAAAAAAAAGAAAAACAAAATTCTTAAAGTTAGGTTGTCAGGACAACCTCGTAAATGTTTTTTGTTTTTTTTTTGTTGTTTTTTTTTTATCATTATCCGATGAGCGAAACGTTTTGACCATAGACTCCACCAAGTTTTGTCTTCACGTCATAATTTCGTTTTTTCCTCTTTTTCTTCCCTAGTCCAATTAAAACAAGACTCAGGCTATAATAGCAATCTGTCTGTTTGTCTGTCTGTCTTTTTCTCTCTCTGTCTCTCTGTCTCTATCTCTCTACCTTCTCCATCTCCAGTAGTTCCCTCTCGGAATCTTTGTCTTCCACAGCACACTATTATCTCCCACACAACTTGTAGATCATGGCATCGCTTGTTAATTTGTGAGGTTAAGCGTTGAGATCTTTGCTGACAGAACGTCACATAATCTTCATTGGAGGGCTTCTCGGCTAATAGTGAAAACCAGATGAATTTAATTAGGAATGATGAGTGAATAAGCTAGCTGGTGAGAAGTTTATTGCAGAGAGACAGAGAGAGAGAGAGAGAGAGAGAGAGAGAGAGAGAGAGAGAGAGAGAAAAGAAAGGTGAAAGAGAAAGAGAGAGACTACTCAGAATGTATTAGAGTGAAGATGAATGCCTTGCCACAAAAAGAAAGAAAGAAAGAAAGAAAGAAAGGTGAAAGAGAAAGAAACTATCTGGTGGTGAGGTTTCAGAAATGCTGGAGCTTTTGGGAATGTGGAGTACCCCTTCATTGCCATTGCTCCCAGGTCCCCTCTGACCAGAAGCGGTTGCACCAAATAGGGTCTTGTGTATGGGTCAAATAGAACTAAACTGTGTTGGTTGAGATTGGACTGTTTTTGTATTTAAAAAGCGTATTTATGCTAAATTGAAATGTTTAAAATAATGTAAAGAGAGAGGATGAATGTCTAGCAACAGAGAGAGAGAGAGAGAGAGAGAGAGAGAGAGAAAGAGAGAGAAAGAAAGAAAAGAAGGGTTAAAGAGAAAGCGAGAGACTACTCAGAATGTAAAGAGAGAAGATGAATGCCTAGCAATAAAGAGAGAGAGAGAGAGAGAGAGAGAGAGAGAGAGAGAGAGAGAGAGTGATATATATATATATATATATATATATATATATATAGAGAGAGAGAGAGAGAGAAGAAAAGTGAAGGAGAAAGAGAGAGACTACTCAAAATGTAAAGAGAGAATATGTAGGCCTAGCAACAAAGAGAAAGAAAGAAAGAAAGAAAAGAAAAAAGAAAGGTGAAAAAGAAACAGAAAGACTTCTCAGAATGTAAAGAGAGAAGATGAATGCCTAACAACAAAGAGAGAGAGAGAGAGAGAGAGAGAGAGAGAGAAAGAGAGAGAGAATAAAGCTGCCCAGATATTTAATTCATATATATGCGTGTGTGATTTGTCCGTAAATGCTTTGTAGGTAGTTTTTTAAACTCGTTTATTTGCTTACTGTTAAATGGTTTCAAGTATTGCTATCTAACGCTAATAATTCTTTTTGATATCATTCATTTCTTTGAACACAATGTAAACGGTTTAATGTATTGCAATCTAACACTAATAATTCTATCAAATATTAATCATTTCTTTATTCACAGATTAAATAGTTTCGAGTATCGCTATTCAACTGTAAAAATTCTATTGAAAGTTAATCATTTGTTTGTATACAGTTAAATGGTTAAAAGCATTTCTATCTAACACTAATAATTCTATTCGTCAATCATTCCTATGTAAATGTAATACAAATAATTTGCAAACAGTTTTATGGTTTCAAATAATAATAATGATCCTTATCAAATGATTGAATAGTTTTATCGGACCCAAATATGCGACTGCAACATTTACTCCCGGAGTGGACCTGGAAGTAACATCAATGTATGTATTTACCAAGCACCTCCATACAAGCAGGATGTAACACAAGGTCAATTCTTAAACGGGGTTTAACCGGTTGAAATTTAGAGCTTTCCTTCTCCAAGACTGGTTGCCTTACCAAGACTCTTTAGCCCAATCTACCCAACTATTTTACCCCAAGAAGGAGAATAGTTGGATTCATACCTTTCCCAAGGGCATCAGTGCTATGTGAAATGCAAACAGCCTCTTCAGGGTTTGGACTCGCATTGCCAAGTCCATTTACTAGGACCATATCCATTACACTACGATTACCTTGAGTAATGGCAATGTTACAATTATTCGATATTCCCAAAGGATCCTCAATTGGAGCCTTACTATCAGATACAGCTTACTGTCCTAACCAGGACACGAAAATAAACTAATCAGATTGTCTGTTGTAAAAAAAAAGAAAAAAAAAGATTTCTTAATATTTGGGTAGTGTCCTCGTGGTTTAAAGCGATTGACTGCGAAATCGTAGTAAGCGAGTTCGTACTCCAGTCGCGCTATTACGTTCACTTTCGGGCAAATACCCTTGGGAAAGGTATGAACCCCCTTATCCTCCCAGCCATGCGTCAAATAATACCACTACTGTTCTTCTAAGAGAATGGCTTTGGCATTAAATAACCTACAAAGGTTGATATGCCATTAAAAAAAAAAACTAAACCTAATATTTGAAGTTTCTTTTTATCTCAAAGAAAACGTACCAAACATAGTACATTTTTTATCATTTTACTCCTTGGAGAGTTTATCAAACCAACATTCGCTGATGGTTTCTCACTGGAGTTTGAGTGACTGCAAGTTTCCTCAAGTCTCCAGGACTCTTCTCAGTATTCTGGCTGATTTCAACAATGCTGTAGTTTGAATGGTTTTCACTCGTCCTCTTAATATCAACTCCTCCAGTCCTCGGACTAATCCTTTGGTGACTGTACCAAGAGCACCAATTACAATTGGTATAATCGTCACTTTAAGGTTCCACATTTTTTAAACCTCTAGCAAGGTCCAGATACTTACTTTTCTTTTTACTTTCTTTCAATTTTACTCTGTGGTCAGCCGGAACAGCAAAGTCTACAATTCAGCGAGTTCTTTTTTTTTTTTTTTTATATAATAGGTCTGGTCATCTAGCCGAGATTAGGTGATCTGTTTGTACCTCAAAATACCATTGGAATTTATTTATCTCATTTTCCAAGAGAGATGCTGGGTTGTATATATACCTTTTGTTCGTATAGTCAAATTTAAACTTCTTGCACAATTCCCTGTATATCGCCTTGCCCACCCAGTTGTGTCAAGTCTTATACTCTTTCTGGGCTAATTTGCATTATTATTATTATTATTATTATACTCTTTTGATTGTTTTTTTCACTTGCGTTAGCTGATGGGTTTTTAATATAGCCTGAGTGACAGCAAGTTTTCTCAAGTATCCAGGACTCTTCTCAGTATTCTGGACGATCTAAAAAATGCTTTATTTTGGATGGTCTCCACTCTTCCTCCGATTTCCAAGTCCTCCAGTCCCTGTACCAATCCTCTGGAAACTATACCGAGTGAGCCAATTACAATAGGTATCACCGTCATTTTCATCTTCCAAATATTATTAACATTATTATTAATATTAATATTATAATTACGTTGATCTATTTGGATAAGTTTTGTTATGTTTATTCGAGTCCTAACATTTCAGATATGGCACCTTCTGACCTTCATCAGATGCACTCAACAACCGCTTGCGAATGTCAATCCACCGAGTTTGACTGTTTTCGTTTAACTTGTTGGTTGGTTAGAGAGTTGTTGTTTCTGGATTGCGTGTCTTCTATCTGGATTCCCGATCAGTGGCAAACGAATGTCGCAGTATGCGATCATCACTGCACTTTGTCCGTTTTTTTTTTGTTTAATCATTATTATTATTATTACGATTATGATTATTATCATTAATATTATTATTATTATTAAAACGCTGAGATTTGATTTCGTAAACCAAGAGAATCGGAGGCGTTTTTTTGATGAGGTCAGATGATTGTTTCTTTTGATCAAGGTCAGTGAAAATTAATCACCGGCAAAAAGGGTTAAACATTCGTCAGTAAATTCACTATTTTATTGATAGCTCTCTCTCTCTCTCTCTCTCTCTCTCTCTCTCTCTCTCTCTCAGGGGATATGGAATCCTGATTTTGCCTTGAAAAGACAATTGAATTATTAATGATATCAGTGGTCAATCTATTTTCCAGCGATAATGTGTGTATATTTAAGAGAGAGAGAGAGAGGGGGGGGGAGAGAAGGGAGGAGAAAGAAGAAACAGAGAGAGATGATAGATATCAATCGTCAGTCTATTTACCAGTGAGTATCCGCGTATATTTAAGAGAGAGACAGAGACACAGACAGAGAGAGAGAGAGAGGCTCGATGAGGAGTAGAAAGAAGAGACAGAGAGACATGATGGATATGTGTACTTTACTGAGTTTTGTCTTTTGAGCACAAAGACAGAAGCATGGAGCACCCAATGAGAATTGAACTAACACCGGTCAGTTAGCTTAGCTTGCTAACAATAATATCACAGGAGGTGCCCTGAATGAAAGGTGTGGACACTCAACTCTTCGTTGCGTTGTTCATTATGAAATAAAAATCAGCTTCTGAGCCCCAGCAGAGGATCTATATATCTATCTATCTATCAATCTATTACAAACTTTTCCTCTCTCTCTCTCTCTCTCTCTATATATATATATATATATATATAACACTCCGCACGGGCAGGATATGACGCAAAAACAATTGTTTAACTGGAGTTTAACACATTTCAGTTCAGTCCTTTCCTTCTCCGAGACTGGTTGCTATACCAAGGTTAAAGAGTCCAGTTTTCTCTATTGCCATAACTGAAGGAAGGATAGCTGAATTCATATCTTTCCCTAGAGTATTCGCGGTATGTGAAATGCAAAGAGCCGCGTCCAAGATTTGAACTCGGATCCCCGTGTCCATTTTTTACGGTAACAATAACACCACGAGCGCCTCCATATATATATATATGTGTGTGTGTGTGTGTGTGTGTGTGTGTGTGTGTGAGAGAGAGAGAGAGAGAGAGAGAGTTTATATCTATCTATCCAATTCTATTCATACATCTGTTGTATACCCATAATGAGGGATGATGGACAACACTTCTTTATAAGAATATAACTCTCCTTGTTTTTCTTGGAGTCAAGGCTTCTGTGACGTGTGAAAGATGGACGGAGGCAGGGATAGACTGTAATATTGACTCCAAAATTCTTCTTCTCTTGACCATAGCAAGCTGTGTTAGTTTCAAGACCCCACTTAACACTTCTTCTGCTTCTCGGCCGGGGAAACTCAACCGGAGGCCGATGTGGGCCGTCGAGGGCCGTTAACTCGAGCGGGGCCCTATCCGTGACTGCAAGCTGGCTCTGACTCAAGCCTACACTGACTCCGACTCAACTGCCGTGGGCGTCTGCATATATCATTTCATCTCGCCCACAACTTCTGATGAACCACATGACTGTTTCCGCCCACCTACGCAGGTGTCACTGATTGACTGCTCGGTCAAGGGTCAATATGCAACACATTTATTCATGATTATTTCCATGTAACTTATGCTGGCTAACAAGCCCTTTTTTGCAGTTATTGTGCAATTACATGCGATGAATAAAATTCATATCATAATTTCAAATAAGTAAATGGCAGTTATCTCCAATAAGAAATTTAAAAGATTGGGATCGTAAACGGAATTAGCAATTGCTTTTTTCTGTAAGTTTTGACACTATAGAACTTACAAGAATCTTGTCATTTTTCTGTTTTACAGAAACAGGAAAAGACCGAGACAGACAGATAGATAGATAGATAGATAGATAGATAGATAAAAAGGATTATTTGTAGTAATCCAAAGAATAACTGCTATTGCGGGTAGAGTGCTCGCCAATGTTCGGGGAGACTCGGGTTCAGTCCCACTTCGAGTCATATCAAAGTCTCAAAATATGGTAATTGATACCTCCTTGCTTAACACTCAGCATTATAAGGTACGTATCAAGGGTAAAATGGAGAAATCCAGGGAAAAAAGTAGAGCCCTCCTCCACACCTCGGTGAAGTAGGTATTGATAAGAAGCACTCGAGTCGCCGTTGACGACCGTTGTCATTTTTACTTACTTTATATATATATATATATATACGTAAAGAGCCAGCAACTATCGACCTAGGTTTCACGTACCGGATCAACAGGATAAATCTGATTTAAGAATATATATATATATATATATATATATATATTCTTCATTACACCAACAGCACATTTTACATCGCTCTTTATAAAGCTTACAAACTCCTTTAAAATAAAAATAAAAAGTCTTTAAAAACTATACAAAACAGCTTCTTTTTCTTCCTCAAAATCTTTTTCTGACTATGACCTGAGGTCGATTTTAGATGAAAACAATAAAAAACAAACTGCATAAAAATAACATTCCTATTTGTCATATCACTTTTGTTCATATATATATATATATATATATATATATATTCAAATAGGTTGGATTGAATAAAATGGAATCCTTATTATTTTGAAGTTTTTTCTTTTTTCTTTCAAGTGTGAGAATATTTCTTTTGATGTTACAATCTTGATTTCTCCAATTTATGGTAAGACGAGTACTTTCACTTCGTATCCAAACCATTATCAAGGTAAATAAGTTAAGTCGGCGACCTTAGTCGAGGGTGACCTGAAGGGTCCCCTTTCAATAGCTACTACACAGAGGTGTAGATGAGGGCGCTACTCCTTTCCCTAGATTCCTCCTCTTTACCCTTGATCCTTACCTTATAAGGCAGAGTGTTAAACAAGGTTATATTTTTTGCGTCTCTGGTATAGCTCGTCCTGGGATTGAACCCCGGTCTCCCGGACCATTGACGAACACTCAACTCATTAGGCCAATTGCCCGGTTACTTTATCAAGGTCAAGTGTATATGATTTTATAGTTAAAACTGTTCAATATTTGATAGAGGTTGGTTAGTTTGAAAGGTGCATCGACCGATTGTTTTGTTTTTATCACCAAAGTGAGGCTTATTTATATCACCAAGGGTAGGCTAAGCGGTAGTGGCAGTTTATTTTAAATATTTGTATTATATGAAGTAAACGAAATCTAGAATAAAATTTGTTCAATCAAACCTTTGTAAGAATTTCAGAATATACATTTTTATCTATTTTAAACATTTTATTTTAATTTTATTATCACTAGTTTCAAAGTTAATTCTATTAATAATTGGTTGTCTAAATTTTAAATACAGAGCTTTACATAAATACAATTTTTATATATTTATGTCTTTGTTTATATATATATATATATATATATATATATATATATATATATATATATATACTTCCTTCCCCTGTAGGGTCGGGTTCTCTAGCGAAGAAGTAATCGTGTTGCCATTAGCGTCTATTGCAAGTCTCTTCGTATTTGAATTGAGATCTCGGCGGCCGTTGAACGGATGTACGTAAACAATAGTAACTGTGATTCATAACCGTTTAAAATGTATTTCGTAGCTAATATCTCCTCGTGGCTAAATGGTTAGAAGCTTTGGCTTGGCGTTTGAGTCAACCGGGTTTCGATCCCAGCTACGGGGAGTTACTGTCTAGCCACACTGATGAGTTCTGATAGAACGAAACAGATCTGTCTGTGGATGACTATATATATTTGATTGAACATTATAGACATTTTTTGTCTTCATATTTTTTGGTAATCCTTTCGAATTGCCCAATCGATCTTATGACATTCGGCGGAAATTGATTGCTAATCATGTACAATAATAAATTTAACACTTCCAACTTAGTCATTAAAAATAATTCCTCTCCTTCGATTGAAGTTTTGAAAAAAAAAAAAAATAACGTCATACATCAATTTAAATGTCCTTTAAGAAATTGTATCTCAGAAAATAACAATATATACGTCGGTTTAACCTCAACTACCCTATCGAGAAGACTTACAATGCACCTTTCTGATACCTGTTCCATGGCACAAGTTCTAAAATAACATTCATGCCTAACAACTGAATTTTGGAAATGTCTTACCGAAAACACAGCGATATTAGAACAACAAAATCATCAACAAAAACTACAGATTCTCGAGGCACTACTGGGAACATACAAACCAAACTTAACAGAATTAATTCTGAAACCAGTGCTAATGTACTTAAATGTCTTTAACTACCGACGCTATTTATAGAAACAAATTTAAAAAGTAAACGCTACACAATACAACAGTACAGACGCTCGTTCTTACAAAGTAGTAATGTATATAAAAAAGTTACATCACTTTTGTAATACATCCTTCCCTGATAATGGTCTAAGGTTGGGCAGAAAGTACTCGGGAAATAACTAATTATGGAAGGTTTATCAACCAATTCCCGCCGAATATCGCTAGTGCAATCCGAAAGGATTACCAGAAAATATGTAGACAAAAAATGTCTATAATGTTCAATCAAATATGTATCAATAAAGAAATGCTGTTAATATATATATATATTGAAGAGTATATTTTTAGGCAGCAAGTTATTATTCAAGCAAATTTTGTTGACGATGGAACACAGTTTATTATTTTTAATTTCATTTTTTCAAGACTCCTTGCTATTTTTCTAGTGTCGGGATCTACATGGTAAAGGAATTGTCCCATATCTTCTGCCCAAGAACTTTCGACCATAGTTTTGGTCGTCATCAGGGGTAGTGTGGTTTTGAGTTGACTGATGAGTTTTTACTGTTTTAATAATTTGTCGTGTTTTGTTTTGAAGTTGTCGGTTGGAACATTTTCAGCTTTTTGTTTTAAAACGTTCGGTTGGAAAAAGGTTTACTAACAGAGTTAGTGATTTTTAATTATTTAAAATATTTAATATGTTGGTGTCAGTATTAAAGGCTATTTTATTTATGTTAGTTTTTTCAATTTTTTATGCATATATCTTTAAGGATTTGTAATCGTTTTTTTAATTATTGTTTTTATATATAATTATTGTATTATCTGTGAGAATCTTCCTTATATCGGAAGATGTAAGTTGGTTAGTGCTATTGTTGTGTTTTATAATTAAATTAGAAGTCTTGAAAAATTAAAAGAAAAAATAATAAACAGTGTTCCATCGTCTTTAACAAAACTTGCTTGAATATATATATATATATATATATATATATATATATATAAACACAGAAATTGATATATAAGAACGGCATTTATGTGAAGTGAAATAGCCATGATTGGAATTAACTCATGGGATGTTGGTTCTGTTTTTTGATGAAACAGTCAGTACGTCATTAACACAACCCCTAAAGCACTTCCCCTGAGGCACAACCCCTAAGGCATGACCCCTTAAGCACACTATTACATCGCTATGTCTACAGCCTGATGATTAGAAAGCGTTTATTTTATACCACAAATATTCATTCTGTAGAGGAGATATCAATCACATATACTGAACCTTATACCACGGATATCGATATTTAGCCTGAACATTATACGGGGAAAAGATGAGATGGAAAGTTAGGTCATGACTCTGCGTCTGACTACAGACTTACTGGTCCTCTTTTATGAATTGCTACAATGTAAACAATATGCTCTGTGAATAACGTAAAGAGAAGTTCCTAACAGAAAATATCTTCTTGTTCACACACACACACACACACACACACACACACACACACACACTCATAGGAACGTTAAAACAGAGATCAGGACAGAGAGAGAGAGAGAGAGAGAGAGAGAAAGAAGTGAAGGTGATAAATCAGTAGCTGATGTATAATTAATAAATTGATATTAATTAACCCTTTTCAAAGAGGCTTGCCAAATCTGGCGGACCAAACACTTGCATTTGTTTACAACTGAATCTATTAATAGCGCTCAGCCACAGATAAATGAATCTATCTATCTCAATCTTTTCATATCTATCTATCTATCTATCTATCTCAGTCTTTTCATATCTATCACTAGATATCATTCCTCCTAGTCCTAATGATGGTTCATTAGAACCGAAACGTTATAGCGTCGACTGACTTTCTTTCACATTAAATTCTTCTTCTTGGATTACCTTGTTAATCAATTTTTCTTTATCCATCTATCTATCTATCTATCTATCTCATTTTTTTTCCATATGTCATGAATTAGGCCGCAAATATGGTAGTTAAGTTGATAACTGATGAAAGTTAGTTGCAGGAAAAACATGAACAAAACTTGTAAGCTTTAGAGTATTATATTACAGTTACAAACAAATGGTTCTTTTCGCAGCCACATAATATTATATAAGAATAAACATATAATAGTCCAATTAACTGAAGTCCTTCTGTCATTGTTGTATATGCTAAAGTTTAACGCATTTCATACAGCTCTGCCGTCCACTCCTGGAACTGTAACAGAGACAATTCTAACGTCCTTTAATTCTAAAGTTCAGTGAGAAAAGAGATGTTGACTTATCTTTTGTTATCTAGCGCCAAGCTGTAAGGGCCAGTGGTTGGTTGGTTTGAAAGGTGCATCGACTTATTAAATGTGTTATTCGTGGCCTTTAGAGAGTGCAGTCGACCAAGGGAGATAACCAACCTACGTTAGATGTATATACATTTTTATATATATCTACCTATCTATCAATCTGAAGGATTCTCTGTGTCGTAGTGACTAACTTATTGAACTGTGATATCGTAGTAAGCGAGTTCGAACTCCAGTCCCCCTAATTAAGTTCACTTTCTGATTAATACCATTGTGAAAGTTATTAACCCCTGTCAAACGAGAGTTTACGCTCCTGTTTATTATAGAATTTGATAGACATTAAATTCAGATCCTTCTGCGAATTCTGCTCTTAATCTCCAAACAATTCTTCATTGACAATACATCAGTATTACAAAAATCCCTAAAAGCATTACAATAATCCTTTAAGTATGACAACAATCCCTTAAAGCTTAAAATCATTGGTATTACAATAATCTCTTAAAGCTCAATATCATCAGTATTATAATAATCCCTTGAAGTTTAACATCTTCGGTATAACAATAATCCATCAAAGCTTAATATCATCAGTATTACGATAATCCCTTGATGATTAATATCATCAGTATTACAATCATCCCTTAAAAATTAATATCAGTATTACAATAATCTCTTAAAGCTTAATATTATCAGTATTACTATAACCCCTTGATGATTAATATCATCAGTATTACAATAATCCATCAAAGCTTAATATCATCAGTATTACTATAATCCCTTGAAGGTTGATATAATCGGTATTACAATAATCCTTTTAAGATTAATATCATCAGTATTTCAATAATCCCTTTAAGATTAATATCATCAGTATTACAATAATCCCTTAAAGCTTAATATCATCAGTATTACTATATTCCCTTGAAGGTTAATATAATCGGTATTACAATAACCCCTTAAAGCTTAATATCATCAGTATTATAATAATCCCTTTAAGATTAATATAATCCGTATAACAATAATCCCTTAAAGCTTAATATAATCAGTATTACAATAATCTCTTAAATCTTGATATCATCCGTATTACAATAATTCCTTGAAGCTTAATATCATCCGTATTACAATAATCCCTTAAAGCTTAATATCAATACACTGTATCCTTATCAACCACTGACATTTTTCAGTCTTGTTTTTAAGCGGAGCTTAGATTATGCTAACTATATCCCCAACAAATGGGTACACCTCAAGAAATGAGAGCCCTGATACGACACTAAACTGCATCCGGTGATGGTTCGTTGAATGTAGAGTAGCCCTTCATTGCCATTACACCCAGATTCACACTGACCTGGAGTGGTAGTATTCGTTTTAGTCTCATCTCTGAGTTAAGTAGATCTGTTTAAAAATTATTTGTATTTGATAGGAATACTTGGTACCATGTAACAATAAATTATTTGTATTAAGAACAATTACCTGAAGCAACAATTCCTTACAAAGGATTCTTACTAATTACTTGATACTATGTTACTGAGCAAATAAATGACTTTTATTAAATACAAATAATTACTTGGTATCATATATATGTATGCAAAAAAATCTCTTTAGAAACAACTGCACTTGAAAATTAAATATCATCATCATCGTCTTGTCGTGCCATCAGCACGGATATCCTTAACCCTTTCTCGCTACTCCTCCCTATCTTTCATCGCTTCCGGCTAGTCCTCAGGGCTACACCCCGTATCCTCACAGAGCTGCTGTATGTAGCTTCGAGCTGGTCGCCCTGCTTTTGATCGGCCATGTGAAGGGGTCCATAGGAGTTCATCACTTATGAGCTTTTCCATAATTCTCCAGCAATGCAGGACAATTTTAATATAAACGGACAATACATACAATTCCCTAACCTCTTGGCATAAAACAACCCCTGACGTATTTTGACACACTGTTAAAATAAATTAACTATGACTTACTCAAAAAATAACTTATCTTTTCTTCCGAGTAAATATTTAAATACTAACTTATTCTAATTTCTAGACCTTTACGTGGAAATCATTTCGTGTGAGTTCCCGTGCCGTAGTGGTTAACGTGTTGGACTGTGACATTATAGTAACGAGTTAGTTGCGCTGTTACTTTCAATTTCAGACTAATACTTTTGGGAAAGGCATGAACCGTTTTACCCCTCCCCCACGGCTATGGGTTAAAAAGTACCACTGTTCTTCACCCAGAATGGCTTTGGCATTAAATAACCCGGGGGTGTCCTCGTGGTATAATGGCTAAAGCGATGGACTGCGGAATCGTAGTACTCGAGTTCGTACTCCAGTCGCGCGATTACATTCACTTTCGGGCAAATACCCTTGGGGAAAGGTATGAACCCCCTTACCCTCCCAGCTATGGGTTAAATAGTAGCACTACTATTCTTCTAGGAGAATGACTTTGGCATTAAATAACCTCCAAAGGTTGATATGTCATTAAACAAAGAAACCGAAACCAAATTAAATAACCCGATTTAATGAACTATTGTGAATAATAAAATGGATGTATTACATATATATATTTAAAAAGAAGTTGGCCGACCATAGTTTTTGCAATTTATTTGGGTTCGGTTAGGTTTCTTTGTTAAATGGCATATCAAACTTTGTAGGTTATTTAATGCCAAAGCCATTCTCCGAGAAGAACAGTAGTGATACTATTTAACCCATAGCTGGGAGTATAAGGGGATTCATACCTTTCCCAAGGGTATTTGCCCGAAAGTGAACGTAATTGCGCCACTGGAGTACGAACTCGCGTACTACGATTCCGCAGTCCATCGTTTTAACCATTACACCACAAGGACAGCCCGCCGCACATTATTTGTATTATGTTATATATTATTGTATTCTATATGAATTTTATTGTCTTTTCTTGTAGTCTATTTATATTCTATTGTATTTTATTCTATTCTGCTGTATTATGTTTGTATTCTGTTTTATCTTACTGTATCTTATTGTATTCTATTTGAATTCTATTGTATTTTATTGTATTCTATTGAATTCTATTTAAAATCTATTGTCTTTTGTTTATATTCTATTGTATTCTATTTGTATTCTATAGAACTACTAGGAAAAAAAACACACGGTTCTATAGAATACAGATAACCTTTTTCATTGGTTTGGTTTGGTTTCTTTGTTTAATGGCATATCAACCTCTGTAGGTTATTTAATGCCAAAGTCATTCTCCTAGAAGAACAGTAGTGGTACTATTTGACCCATAGCTGGGAGGATAAGGGGGTTCATACCTTTCCAAAGGGTATTTGCCCGAAAGTGAACGTAATAGCCCGACTGGAGTACGAACTCGCGTATTACGATTCCGCAGTCCATCGCTTTAACCATTACACCCCCAAATCTTTTGGAGCCAGGATTGGTTGGATGATTGATCTTAATGACATATCAGCCTGTTTAGAGTCATTTTATTCTCACAGGTTAAAGAAGCCCTTTTTTGTACGTTCGTATTTTAGTGTGTTTTTTTTTCTGGTAGGGATTTAGAGTTGTGTCTTTAGAGATTTATTTTCACATGGTTCTATAGAATAAAATATCTTTTTTGCCCTTTACAAATAGGTTCTACCACTCCAGCCAGAGTAGACCCGGGAGTAATGGCTATGATCGGGTATTCCACACTCCTCAGAACTGGAACCTCATCAACATGTGCAGTTTAATGTCATATCAAATATATTTTTTTGATGTTTGCATGTGTACGAGGGGTTCTAACCCCCCCCCCCCCAGCGGTGGATACAGTCTGTATATTGCTTAGCCCACGGGATGGTTTTAATTTTTTCATTTTTTTTTTTGAAGGTTGTAAAAGATAAGACACGATAAATGAAAAATACATTTATATGTTCATCAAACTGTACACGTTCAAATGAGGAATTGATTAGGGTTAGGTTTAGGGTTGGGGTAAAGATTTAGGTTGAATTACCAAACTTATATCTCCATATAAATTCTGAGAGATACGAATCCACTTTACGAAAAACAAAACCAAAACTTCTCTTTTCGACTGAGATTTTGTCATGGTAAGTTGAGGAGGTCAATTAATATGGCCAACTTTTAATTATGAACTTTCAGATGAAATTTCAGAAACACACACACACACACACACACACACACAAAAGACTGAAACTTATTCTTATATCGGTATCATCATAGCACGAAGTCTTTTGACTTCCTCACCATCGGTCCCTATCGTTCATAGCTCCAGACAGGTCTTCTGGACAACATCTGGTGTCCACACAGAGCTGATGTATGTAAATCCTGGCTGGTCGACCAGCACTTGTGTATCTTTGTGTTGGAGTCCATAAACAAACGTCGCTTATGACTTCGTCCTTACTTTTGCAGCAGTGCCCAGTATGTCTCGTTCGTCTTATTTGAATGGTTTGTAAGATACTAGACAGGTGGCCGTGCGGCGACTGTTTTGTGGAGTGCTGCTTACAGGATTTGTTCAAAACTTATGGCAGCCATTTTTTCCGGCTGTCTGTTCGAAATAAGGAGCGAAAAATTTATTTAAAAAAAAAACAAACAAACCAAAAAGAAATTTTTTAAAAATTGAAGATTTTCTTACCCAAGAGATACTCATCTATTAGGAGTAGATACTTACCTACAAAAGAAAGAAAATAGCTTTTAGTTTCGGCAAAATCATAATATCTCAAACATACAAGAAAAAAAATATCCAAATAGTTATTTTTATTTAATCCTAAAAACGTTTTATTCGTTTTTAATATGACATTCAATTCGTCCTTTTGTTTAACCATCATCAGTATCATCATCATCATCATGTCACACCGCCATCACAGATCTGCCTGAACCTCTTCCGCCACCCGTCTGTATTGTCCATCGCTCCCGTTAGGTCCTCAAGGCTACATCCTGTCGGCACAGAGCTATTGTATATAGGTTCTTGCTAGTCGTCCTGCCTTTGCTCGTCCATGCGAAGGGGTCCACAGAAGTATGTCGATTATGAGTTCGTCCCACATGTCTGGTTCGTCTAACTTGGATAGTTTTCGTGATGGGTGGCAAGTGGCCGTACAGCTGGTGCTTTATGGGGTGCTGCCTCCAGGACTTGTTCAATATTGCACGCATCATTATTGTGTAATGGCCGTCAAGCTTTTTCTCCAGATGTTTCGTTAGCGTCCATGTAGTGCATCCATATAGCAGTATCGACACGACCGCAGCTTGGAAAAAACTGCGTTTCATTTTATCGGTCAGGTCTAACTTCCATATAAGCGATAGTCTATCGATAGCTGTCCATGCCTTTGCTAGTCGCGTGTCGATGTCTTTTTCGGTTGATGAGACACTGCTACCTAGGTAGGTGGACTTGTCTACTAGTTTCAGAGAGCTACCACCTAATGTGGAAATGTCGCCTGTTTGATTAAAGCACATGTATTCCGTTTTGTGTGCATTGACATGGAGGCCAATGCCTGTGGCGGCTCGTTTCAGACTATGCAGTAGTGTTTCGGCTTGGGCGGGTGCATTTGCCAGAATCGCTATGTCAGATAGATTAATCCGTTTTACTTTTTTCTCAACTGTAAACACAGTAAACAGTATTTTTTCTGTGAGGACTTATGAGTTGATAAACATCAACATCTATAGTTTCCATTGCTCAAGCACCAAATGTGAACACATCTACAGAATTTTTAATTGTCCTGTATCCCTTAAATTTTGTTACTCACACACACACACACACACACACACACACACACACACACACACACACACACATATATATATATATATATATATAGTCCAAAGACGATAAGTTTGGAATCATTCAAATTGATAATATATGAGATACTTCATATAATTCTCTAGGGGTGCTTGATGGAAATTTACTAAGCTTTTTGCTTAGATGTGGCACAAGGCCATATGAAAGGGGCACCCAATGAGACTCGAACTCACTCGTGTAGGTTTGCTAGTCGAGCTTGCTAACCATTACACCACCAGAGGCGCCTCTCTTGGGGTGCTCGATGTATGACTATTAATTCATATATATCATCATCATCATCATCATCATATCGCGCTGGTAGCACAGATATCCCTGACCTTCTCTCGCCACTCCTCCCTATCGTTCATCGCCCTAGGTAGGTCTTCAGGACAACATCCCGTATCCTCACATAGCTGCTGAATGTATGTTCGTGCTGGTCATCCTGCTTTTGCTCGGCCATGTGTGGGGGTCCATAAGAGTACATCACTTATGAGTTCGTCCCTGCTTCTCCAGCAGTGTCCTGCATGTCTGGTTCGTCTAACTTGAATAGTTTTCGTGATAGAATTCATATATATATATATATATATATATATATGAGAAAATGGAAGTAAATCCGACGGTATGAAAATGCACTAAAATGGAAAAAAACACAAGGTCTTTAAAAGATGATTTTATTTGCAGTTGAATTGTTGGACAACATTAAACGTTTGTGTTTATTAAAACTTTAAACCTTGGTAAGAGCCTTTGAATATACGATGCATCTTCTCAATTTTATTTAAATTGATTCTTTAAATTTCTTAAATGAAATTGAAAAATGAGATAGTTTCATTCATTCTATTACTATTTGTTGCGCTCTGTTTCAAAACTGATTTAAGCTGCGTCCGAATTTTATTTTAAAGATATTTCATATTTCCTTTAAAAATTCATATCACATCTATCTATCTATCTCCCTATCTGATGATGAAGCCAAATTATTCTAATCAAGGTTGGTTGGTTGGTTTATTGGGTTTTATGGCATATCAACCTTTGTAGGTTATTTAACGCCAAATCCATTTTTATGTAAATAATCTGTTCTTTTTAAAACAATTCAGTTTAGCATAAATACACAGTTTAATGGTCAAAACATTTATTTCAAACTATTCAAGTAACAATTCAGTTAAGTGTAAATACAGTTTTAATGGTCAAAAACATTTATTTCAAACTATTCAAGTAACAATTTAGTTAAGTGTAAATACAGTTTTAATGTCGAAAACAGTTCTATTTCAAATAATTCAGTTAAGCATAAGTCCTCAGTTTAAATGTAAATACGGTTTAATTGTCAAAAACATTTTTATTTCAAGCTATTCAGTTTATTCAACTAATTCAGTTTAGCATTAGTATGCTGTTAGTTCTATTTAACCCATAGATAGGGCTCTATCAGGTACTACCACTCCGGGCCAGAGTGGACATGGGAGCAATGGCAATGAAGGGGTACGCCGCATTCCCCAAAGCTCCAGCACTGCTGGAACCTCACCATCAGATTGTTTAGTGTCATATCCAGGACACTCGTTAGGAGAGGGTTCTTACCCCTCTGCAGAGGTGCAGTCAGAGTATTCTACGGCCCCAGCCGACTGGGAAATTCTAATCAAAGAGTCCCATAACTTATTAGCACTAATTTGACTAAAAAAGGAGATAAAGTGAAAAAGAGGAGTTACAGATAGTATTGTGGTTTGAAATGATACTAGATTCATCAATTTTCCGGTGTTTTTTATTATCTATCTAAATTAACATTTTGAATCTTTAAAATTAAAGATGTGATTGGTTTTTAAATTATTAACGCTCCTTGAACAATGAAACAGTCAATTAAGGTAAAGAGAAAGAATTTTCATAAAAAGGCAGACGATAGACTTTTGCAGACGGCAAAGATTTTACGAAAGAAGAGACGGAAGAGATTCTGTATTAATGTAGAGACTTCATCCGAATGACGAGTAATTCGTCATTCGGATGAAGTCATTTTAAAATAAAGAAGAAATATCCATTTTTTCACTAATTCTTTCACATCTTGTATTTATCAAATATACCATTTCTCCACACACACTCACACACACATATATATATACATATATATATATATATATAATGTATCGCTTTCTTTCTCTTCCTCTCTCTATATATGTAGATATATGTATATATACATATTGTCAATCTTCTGAAGAAGACTGTGAAATCCGAAACACGTGTAGAGCATAATTATATGAAATAAAATCACATATAAGTATCAAATATGCGGACCTATAGATTTTAAAACAGACACACACACACACACACACACACACACACACACACACACACACACACACACACACACATATATATATATGTATTGACTTTGAGATGGAATGAGTTTAAGAAGGCACCATACGTTTCCCAAGAGCTTTCGGACCCATCTGGAGCCATCATCGGGAAAGAGAATGATCAAATGACGTTTACAATGGTAAGTCATATATTCATTATGTCATACCCAGGGCCTCCCACTTTTTGTGTGGGCCTTACCCCTTTGCTGAGAGATACATTCAACGTATTCTAATGCCCAGGAAAAGGGTGGGCAATAAGGGACAAATGGACAAACCCTCATTGATTGTAATATGTTTTAGTTTTACTATGAACACATATCTACATCTCCGGTGCTCGTCTTACATGGGCGACGCTTTGAACATTTGAGACAGAGAAGTCTTGTTAAGTAGGGTTCAAATCTATCACAATATTGTTATCTTCCTTTCTATCCTAATTCTTTCCGCCAAATTGGATTTATTTTCATTTTTAGTTATCTGTTTATTTATTTATTTATCTGGTTGCTCACACTACACAAGATGGAAGTATTTCAGCAAGTTAATCTTAAAACATTGCTTTTTCGTGTTCTGCTATGATATGAATAAATGGAATTTATTCATTAAACTAGAAATGGTAATTTTGTACCATCGTTCATTAACTGTTAAGAAATTAATCTGATAACAAATGAGCAACGCCCAGTAAATGAGATGAGCACTTTTAGTTATTCAGTTAAATATACACACACACACACGCACACACACACACGCACACACACACACACACACACACACACACACACACACATATATATATATATATATATATATATATATATACCGTATAACAATATGAACTTTCTGTTTAGATATGAATAAAAACCTGATCATACACATATATATATTTATATATACATATATATAGAGAGAGAGACAGACAGACAGAGACAGAGCGACAGAGAGACAAAGAGCCTAGAGAGGGAGAGAGAAAGAGAGAGAGAGAGAACATAGAGAGAAAAAATGAGAGAGAGAGAGAGAGAGCATAGAGAGAGAAAGGGGTCAGAGAGTGATATGATTTTTACTGGTACTAACAGGGTAAACTAAGAGAAATATTGCTAGATATAAATTTACTGATATTGTCGTATATATATATATATATAGAGAGAGAGAGAGAGAGAGAAAGAGATGCTCCAAAAGATAAGTAGATACAAATATGCTGAGTAAGACAGACAGAAAGACGAACAGAGAGGTAGATAGATAAATGCTGATATTGATAGAAACAAGAAGACAGATAGATAGATAGATAGATAGATAGATAGATAGATGTCAACAGACTGAAATTGGGAGATAGGAAGATAGATTGGTATGGTTGGTGGTGAATTAACATTGATTTGTTCATCAGAATATAAAAGTAAAGTTGGCGGCCGTAGTCGAGGGCGACCAGCAGGCTCCTTTTCAATAGCTACTACACCGAGGTGTAGGGGAGGGTGCTACTCCTTTCCCAGGATTGCTCCACTTTACCCTTGATACCTACCTTATATTGTTGAGTGTTAAGCAAGGAGGTATCAAGTACCATTTTTAGTCTTTGGTATGATTCGACCTGGGATTGAACCCCAGTCTCCCGGAGCATTGGCGAACACTCTTCCCACTTGGTCAATCAGCCGGTGATCAATATATATATATATATATATATATATATATATATATACGTATATACAAAGATTAGTCTATTAAGTTTAAATATTCCTCATGTTTTTATCAGTCAATTCCTCTCTCTCTCTCTCTCTCTCTCTCTCTATATATATATATATATATATATATATATATTGGTGAGAATATAGAGATAAATATGAAGTGGCCCAGTTGACTAGGGCTGCAGAATACACTGAATACATCTATGCAGAGGGGTAGGACACCCTCCAACGAGTGTCCTTGATATGACACTAAACAATCTGTTGGTGACAAAGCTGGAGCTTTGGGGAATGCGGAGTACCCTTTCATCGTTCCCAGGTCTACTCTGGCCCGGAGTGGTATCACCTGATAGGGTCCTATCTATGGGTCAAATAGAAATAAACTGCGTACTTAAGCTAATATGAATTGTTTGAAATAGAACTGTTTTTGATATTGAAACTGTATACTTATGCTGAACTGAATTCTTTCAAATAGAACTATTTATATGTATAAAATGGGTTTGCATTAAATAACCTACAATGGTTGTTATGCCAAAAATCAAACCAAACCAAACCAAACCAAAATGACTTAATTCGACGATAAATGACCCGAAAAGGTTTGATACACCGTAAAACAAAACAAACAAACAAACAAACCAAACCATACTAGTGTTATATAGTAATACATGGGACCATTTAACTGTGTGCTAACAAATAAGCTTTGGTTTATAAAAATTTTATCAACAGAATATACAATTACAAATCATATATATTAGATTTATATTTATAAACAGGATCTGGCGTTAAATAACCTACTGTAGTTGATATGCCATAAAACCCAAACACCCAACCAAACTTGAAGATAAATTGACTGATTAAAACATGATGAATATTTAAACTTAATAGACTAATCTTCGTATATATATATGCGTATGTGTCTATATATGTGTGTGTGGGTGTGTGTGTGTGTGCGCCCACGTGTGTGAGCATTTTTGTTTAACGGATGATCAACATTCGTGGATTATTTAATGCTGAAATCATCCTCGTAGAAGAACAGTAGTGGTATTATATAATCCATCGCTGGGAGGGATAAGGAGGTTTATGCCTATCCCAATGGTATTAGAGTTAAAGTGAACATCATAGCGCGACTGGAGTTCGAACTCACTTACTATGATGTATCAACCAAGCAAGTCAACCTCTACGCCATGATGAATCCGACATACGTGTGCGTTTGTGTGTGCGTAACATATTTATGCCAATGAAGAAATTCAGGTGCATCTAAAAGATATATTAAACAACTTTTGAAATCTCGAGAAATAAAAGCTAATCTTTAAGTCACAAAAGATTCCTTGATAGATCTTCGCGTTCTGCAGAACAGATACGATGTCTTTGAAGAATATTAAAATCATTAACCTGATTGAGATTCTTATCAGCACAAAAAACAAACACAAACAAATGAATAAAACACAGACGAACACCTAATGAGAGACACATATGTGCGTTATAGATATCTTTGTAAGTAGACGTCTGAAGACATTTTGCACTAAAAGACCACAAGGTTTGTTGGTTACAAACTTCTCTTACTAATATCGTGACCGTAGACCAGTATTTATTAGTATATTTTTGTTGAAGACTTTTGAATATAAGTACGATTTGAATTAGACGTCGAGGACACCATTTTGAAGAGGTGGTGTAGCTGGAGAAATGTAATCTTCTCTTCAGGAGGAATCATCATGATCTTCATCATCAAGGCATGCTGACAGCATGGATTCTCTAGCTCTCTCACCATCCCTCCCTCTCAGCCATCGCTTTTTATGTCCTTTAGACAGCATCCAGTATCTGCACAGAGCTGATGAATGTAAGTTTTTGCTCGTTGGCCAACACTGATATGTTCATACGGACGCATTTACCAACCCCTCCGCATGAGCAGGATGCGACACAAGGTCATTTTTTTAGCGGAGTTTAACAAGTTCGAATTCAGAGTTTTCCTTCTACTAGTTCAGTTGCCATACCAAGGTTAATAAACCCAGAGTGCCCCAGTATTTTACCCATAGCTGGTGGGAGGATAGTTGGATTCACACCTTCCCCAAAGGTATTACCGCATTGTTAAATGCAAACAGCCTCGTCCAGGTTTGAACTCGAGTCTCCGTGTCCATATCCTACGACGATATCCATTACACCACGAGCGTTCTACATATCTAGAAGCCCATTGGAGAAAGATGCTGATGAGTTCGTCTATCTCTAGCAAAGCCCAGTATGTCTGGTTCGTTTTACTTAGTCTGTGAGATGGGAGGTAAGTGGCCGTACAACTGCTGTTTTGTGGGGTGCTGCTTCCAGGACTTGTTCAAAACACTACACTGCATCTTTGAGTATATCCCATTTAGATTTATGCTAAATATAAGATCACTTAACAACTCAACATCTTTTATTGCCGTAGAAAAATCAAATAGAAAAGGGGAAGCATAAAGAAATGATATGCAAAAAAAGTGAAGGAAAATGTGCATCTAGAAAGATCCTTTATGGTAGGTACGTGTGCATGAAGTTTTTAAGACGTATGTAAGAAGAATGTGGAGATACCGACCAATGTGGTCGAACACGGATCTCCAGTCAACAAATACAGCCATTGAACTGAATTGTGCTACTGGGGTCACGTGACTAGGAATCATTTAAACAGAAGTTTGAATGATAGTATTGTATTGTATTGCGTCAGCTGTCAGTATTAATTACTCGGTATTCCATTTAGTATTTGGCATTATACGGGGATGAAAATATTATGAAGAGTCGGCGAACATCATAAAAGAAAGTTTATGAGAGACTTATTTGAAAAAAAAAAAAAGGAAAGGTCAGACATAATATCGCAAAAAAAACACCACTCAGTATATTTTCCATATTACAACTTCTCTTTGCGTCGGTCTCAAAAAAAACAAGAAGATATGAAGTGATATTTTCAAGTTGATAAAGTAAAGATATATTTTTTGACAAATTGTAACTTGCCTCGTATTTTACCATCTCTTGCATCTCCGGTTACAACAAAACGTCGATCACACAGCTAGGCACCAGGATCACTGGTGGGGAAATGCAGCCATTACATTACACTGTATATCAATTTTTATTCAAAGAGTATGATCGTGGTGTAATGATTAAATCTCTGGCCTCCACAATAGTAGTACGCGAATTCGAACTCCGGTCGAGCTGTTACGTTCACTTTCGGACAAATATCCTTGGGAAAGGCATGAACCCCACTTGTCCTCCAATGTATGGGTTAAATAGTACCACTACTGTCCATCTAAAAGGATGGATCCAGCATTGAATAACCCGAGAAGGTTGATATGCCATTAAATAACAAGCAAACAGTGTGGTTCTTTTTATTGCAAAAAAATACAAAAAACATTTATATATTTATTCACCCAATCCATCCACACGAGCAGGCTGTGAGAAAAGGTCAGTTTTTAAACCAAGTTTGATAGGTTTGAATTTAAAGTTTTCCTAGATTGGTTGCTATACCAAAGATTAAGGAAAACAGTGTACCCTACGATTTACTCATAGCAGGTGGGCGGGAGAATAATGAGATTTATACGTTTTCTAGGGGAATTAGAGCCATCTGAAATGCTAACAACCTCGTCCAGAATTTGAACCCGTGTCAACGAGCCCATTCCCTCGGACGGTAACCGTAACACCGCGGGTAACTCCACAACAATCTAAAACGAATCATAGAATCAAGCCAAATTATTGAGTAAAGCATGGAATACTCGTCCTCAGTTGAGAGGTTTCACACTTTCAATAATTTGTAACTAGCAGTATAACAAGTGACTCAAGAGAGTCCCCGTGGCCCAGTGGTTAAAGTACTGGACTGTGACGTCAGAGTAAGGGAATTCGATATCCAGTTGTGCCTTTACATTCACTTTCGGAGTGATACCCCATGGGAATGGCATAAACCCCTTATCTCCCCCTCAGCTATATGTTAGATAGTACCACTACTTCTACGAGTAATTTAGGCATAAAATATCTCATGAATGTTGATATCCCTTTGAACAAAGGAACCAAACCAAAAAGTTAGGGGTGCGTATTAAACATGAGAACAATATTATTTCCTTTTTTTATCCATATGCCTCACCATATTCAAGACAGGATGACCGCAAATAGGTTATATCTATAGTCCAAACTAAATGTTAGGGGTGCGTATTTTCTACGAGAAATTTATAAACTCTTTCCCGGTCATATGCCTCACTATATTCAGGACGGGCTGACCGTAATTGGGTTATATCTATAGTCCAAACTAAATGTTAGGGGTGTGTATTATATACGAAAACTATATAATTTTTTTCCTGGTCACATACCTCGGGACGGGATGACTGAAGATAAGTTTTATCTAAAGTCCAAAGTAAGTATTTTTTACGCAGTTACATAGAAATATCCACTGAATGTGTGTTTGGTTATATTTTGTTTTTCCTAATGTGGGGCTATTTTAGCCGCAAGTTCATTGCATTTTTGAGGAAACATGTCCGGGTGTTTGCTCTAAAAACTGTGTAAATTTTGTGTTTTAAGACATGACATAAACTATATAAATTCTTATTTTTAGTCCGTATGAACCGAAAAAGTTGAACAAATTTCGGTTAAATTTAGCTGCTACACATTCTAGAATGTCAGTGTGTATTATATATGAGAATTTTCTTTTCCAGAATTTCGTAGTCCGAAGTGAGGGGTTGCATGTTATACATAAGTGCGTATTATACATGCCAGCGCGTTATACATGAGTGCGTTTTATGCACACATAATCACGATAGTCAAAATAAGAAGGTTCTCTGATATGAAAAAGTGCTCAAGAGAGCAGGAGACAGAGAAGGGCGGTGGAAAGGGTGAGTGCGGTGAGATGTGGTTGCAAGAGAAATCCTGTTCGACGCCTGACTTCCGTTTTACGATATGAGTCGCCATTTTTTCTACCCTTTTTCTCCCCTTCTCCTCGTTTTCTTCATCGTCATAGTGCTACAATCCAGTACTCTTTCCTCTGCCCTCATTTATTGTTTTATATCTAAATTCCCCTATGAAATATTAATGTACAGATAAGATACTGCTATGCTTTAACCGTTTGAACCCGAGCAGCCTATATTGTGCCGTAACTAGAAGTACTGCGTGTTTCATAAAATTTGATATCATTTGAGATACACAGGATGTTTTAAAAATGGTATCATTGAAGATATACAGAGTGTTTCAGAAAATCTGTTTTTGTTATAAAACTGAACGTTGTTATTGAAAAAGTGGTATCGTTTGCAATTCCTTGATAATACTATAACTCCATTCGGACGGGGATATAGAATATACCAATTGCATCTCTGCAGAGAGGTAAGATCACACCCCACACTCAATGAATGTCCTAGATATGACACGTAACTTCATCGAATGGCTTCAGTCTTGTAGCTTTGGGGAATGTGGAGTACCCCTTCACTGCTATTACTAACAGGTCCACTCTGACTGGAATTAATAGTACCTGTTAGGTTACCATCTATGGGTCAAATAGAACTAGTGTCCTGGCTATGACCCAAAACTGAATCTAATATTGAGGATCCAGTCCTTGAGCTTTGGGAAATGTGGAGTAACTCCTTTATTGTCATTACTTCCAGGTCCACTCGAACCGGAGTGGCTGTACCTTTTAAGGACTTATTTATTGGTCGAATAGAACTATTTAACCTTTTAACTGTGTGCAAACAAATGACTGATGTTTAATTGAATTGTTAATGTTGAATGGCAAGACTTGAAACCATGCTGGTCACGTGGTGCAGTGGATAAAGTGTTAGTCTAACAGAGCTTCTCAGTGAAAAAATCTGGAAGTCCTAAGTTCAATCCCACCTACATGTACGATGACAAAGAATACTTACAATAGTTTAACTCTTGTTAAACGGAATTAGAACAATCTTCTGCCATGGATTGAATAAAAAGATCAGCTCAATGTTCTGTGTAGACTACAGAGTTCAACATAATACACCTGAAAAAAGTCGGAGGTCGTATCAGTCGAAACGTTATGAAGACAATAGTCGGAATAATCTAAGTTAGGTATATTTAATAAATGTATAAAGAGGATTTAGCATTTGATAACTCACAATGATTGATATGCCATAAAACCCAAACGGCCAAACTCTATATATTTAATATATATGTATAAAGAGGATTTGGCATTAAATAACGAACAATGGTTGATATACCATAAAACACAATCCAACCAAATCATATATTCTTAATATATATGTATAAAGAGTATTTGGCATTAAATAACCTACAATGGTTTGTATGACATCAAAACCGACCAACTTAACCCTATATATTTAATATATATGTATAAAGAGAATTTGGCATTAAATAGCCTACAATGGTTGATATGCCATAAAACCCAACCAAAGCAAATCTTATATATTTGATATATACGTATAAAGAGGATTTGGCAATAAATAACATACAATGGTTGATATGACATAAAACCCAACCAGCCAAACCCTATATATTTAATATATATGTATAAAGAAGATTTGGCATTAAATAGCCTACAATGATTGATATGCCATAAAACCCAACCCAACCAAATCCTACATATTTAATATATATGTATAAAGAAGATTTGGCATTAAATAACCTACAATGGTTGATATGCCATAAAAACCAACCAAAGCAAATCTTATATATTTGATATATATGTATAAAGAGGATTTGGCATTAAATAACCTACAATGGTTGATATGCCATAAAACCCAACCAAACCAAATCCTTTATATTTAATATATATGTATAAAGAGGATTTGGCGTTAAATAACCTTCAATGGTTGATATACCATAAAACCGAACCAAACTCAACCAAACCAAACTACCGCTCCACTTAGGGAAAAAAACCCTGAATTAAATCCAGCTTTATTCAGCTTAAAAATTGACCTTGTGTTGCATTATTCTTGGGGCGGTTCAGTAAATATAAATTTGCAGTTCCAACGAATCAATTTGGCTTGTTTTCTTAAAAATTCTCAAAATGAGCTCCTTTTGAATTGCATATTTCAAACGTATTTCATTTATCTCCGGTTGAAAAAAAAATGTATATATTTCATGCTAATATCAGCTGATAAACAAAAAAAAAATCCCAAGAGAGAAAAAATTAATTATTCAATTAACTCTGTTTAACAGGTTTAGGTGTTTATCAGCAGAAAATTATCTGACAGGGTATAGATATCTTTTTAAACACAATGGCCGCCGGCATTTTTCTTTCATTCTTTAATATTGCAGAACAAAAATCGGTTGAAGATGTCGGCTGGTGCCGCTACAGCTAATTTGCTAAACTCTGAGAGGCCGCCAGGCAACAAGAACGCAGGCAGCAGCAAAAGAGTTCTTATGATAAACATTCGCTACGTCAAAGAATTACACACTAACGTTTAGATAATTTGACTAGTTTATTATTTTACAAGGCAAGTTTAAATCAAATTAACTATTCGTAATTTTTACTATAATCATAGCGATAAATTAAAACAACCTTCAACCATTACAAAGCTCTGTCAGTACAGCTAAGAATATATTCTTTTCCGAGGGGCAAGACCGCTTTCCCCATCAACAAAAAAAAGGGTGTCCAAGCACCACTGAGTGGGAAAAGTGATCTACTTGGATATGAGCAAGAGCCCATTTTACCAAATGGAGTGGTTGTATCTGTTAGTGTTCCATCTCTGGTTCAAACAGAACTGTGCAATCTTTTACTCAGGATTGTTATTATCAGTTATTTCAAACGATACAGTTCCGCACAAATTATTTATATTACGTACCAATACCAATAGGAATATTAGTGTTAGATAGAAATACTTGAAACCACTTTACTATGTGTAAAAAATTACTGATATGAAATAAATTTATTCGTATTGAATTAGGCACTGAATTAGGCATATTAGTATTGAATTAGGCATATTGAAAACGTTTAACTATGTGAAACCAAAAGATTAATATTAAATTGAATTATTTGTGTCTGATAATAATGCTTGAAAGCAGTTAAAAACCTTTTAACTCTGTGCAAACAAAGGATCAATATTGAATAGAATTATAAGTATTTGATAATAATACTTGAAACTAGTGAGCAAACCATTTAACTATGTGCCAAAAAATGATCAATATTTAATAGAATTATTAATATCAGATAACAGTATTTGAAACCATTTAACTATGAGCAAGCAAATGAGTTTTGGCTCGTTTAAATATAATGTTACCTGCAAACAATTCGTTTTCAATGTTTGGTTTGGTTTGGTTTGTTGGGTTTTATGGCATATCAACCTTTGTAGGTTATTTAACGCTAAATCCATTTTTATGTAAATAATCTGTTCTATTTAAAACAATTCAGTTTAGCATAAGTACACAGTTTAATTGTCAAAAACATTTCTATTTCAAACTATTCAAGCAGTTATATGTAACAATTCAGTTAAGTGTAAATACAGTTTCAATGTCTAAAAACAGTTCTATTTCAAATAATTCAGTTAAGCATAAGTACGGTTTAATGGTCAAAATCATTTCTATTTCAAGCTATTCGGTTTACTCAAACAATTTATTTTAGCATAAGTATGCTGTTAGTTCTAGTTAATCCATTGATAGGACCCTAGCAGGTGCTACCACACCGGGCCAGAGTGGACCTGGGAGCAATGGCAATGAAGGGGTACTCCGCATTCCCCAAAGCTCCAGCACTGCTGGAACCTCATCATCAGATTGTTTAGTGTCATATCCAGGACACTCGTTAGGGGGGGTCTTACCCCTCTGCAGAGGTGCAGTCAGTGTATTCTACAGCCCCCTCTGACTGGGCAAAATTCGTTTTCAAATAACATATATATATATATATGTGTGTGTGTGTGTGTGTGCGCGTGTGTGTGTGTGTGTAAACAGGATATGGCATTAACTATATCACAAGAGTTGATATGCCATGCTAGTCGTTGGCCGCGCAATAACCCTGACTAGTTGATTTGGCGTCACTAGTGTGTGATGTGGATTGATGCTTCAGTGGTAAACTTTCGGCTCAGCATTCTGTGGTCACTGATTCGATCTCCAGTGGGGGAGATCACAGTATACACTGCTGATGAGACCTAATAAGGTCGAAACAGCTGTCCAGTGTTTCCATATATCACGTGCAAGTGTTCACCGGATTTTCTGGTCGTGGTAATTCAATTCACAATATAATTCCTCTACTTAAAAAGAAAATGTACTTGAAATAGAACTGCTTATATATATATATATAAACGGATTCGGCATTAAATAACCTAAAATGGTTGATTTGCAATAAAACTAAACCAAACCAGATTTGAGTCTAAATTTATCTGTGAATAATGGAAATGAAGGATGGCTCCACACACTCCCCCAAAGCTCCAGAACTGGAGTCCCACCACCGGATTTAGTTTAATATCATAATCAGAAGACTCTTTTTTATTCTAGGAGGTTTTATCCAACTACAGGGATGCTGTAAAATATTGACCCTTGACCGAGCCGTCAATCAAGAGATGCACCTGTGTAAATAAGCAGGAGAACAGTGAAACAGGTGCATCCGGTCGAAAATATCGGAATATCAACTTGACCTGTGGACGTGGTTGAATTCGGTGCAGATGCGTACGCCCACAGGAAGCATGTGGTCGTCAGACAATTATATAACCAGGTGCCACAAACAGCTTGAGTCAGTTCAGTTCCATTCGTAGTTGGAGTCAGTTGGGGACAAGATGCCGAATTGAGAGCCAGCGGCAGACAGAGGGTTTGGGCCCTCAGTGACCCACGGTTGAGCAGCCCAGCCCGAATGCGAAAGAAGTGCTGCTATGGTCAGAAGAACTTTGGGTCAATATGTCGCAGTGTGTCCCCATCTCCAACTCACCTCTCATACACAACCAACCCTTTTGCAACCCTTTCGAGAATAAAGTGTGAGACGTATATTTTTTATAAAGAAGTGTGTTCGTTCGTTCATTGAAGTCGTCAGTATGTTGACTATGTTTCCGCTTAGATTTATATTATATTAGGCTATACAACAATGCAATCAGTGTATTCTTGGTCAGATGGCAGTGCTGTTACAGTAATTTAACAATACAGAGAGACTTGTTTCTTGAGTCCTCTCAAAGGCAGACAAAACTCGTTTTCCTTGTTCTTTCTTTCTTTCTTTCACACATACACATAAAATTCCATTCAATATTCCTCAACTAAGTGTCACTCTCATTCTGGTTCTCCTCCCGTCGTCCTTCACCTAAGACTGCCTTTGTCGCTTTGAGTGACTTCTAATACCACCAGACTTTGCTAGTTTCTGTGACATTCTCTGATGTCAAATGAAAATGTAGCCTTGTCATGTTTTTCGTATTTAAATCTTTCCACTCCATGTACATGAGTCTAGCAATGAAGCGTTAATACCTGGAACCATACGATTGTGTTTACTTTATTTGTGTAAGACAGGAACTAGATATGGTATACATGTGCACAAAAAATTCCCAAGAAACAACTACAAAAAATGTAAATATAAATGAATGCGATTGCCTAACCTCTAGGTATAAAATAACCCTCGACGGGTTGAAATGATGTCAAAATCAGTCACTTAGCCAATACTAAGTACAGCCATGAAATAATTCAACTCTGTCCCATAAAAACTGTTACACTTAGTACATTGAATTTATGTACAAATACTACAACTATTATGGGACAGAGGAAGTTTGATTTATTCTCTTTTCTGTCCCTTAATAGTTGTTACATTGAGTCTATGAGATATATATAGAAATTGAACAACTATTATGGGACGGAGGAAGTTTGATTTATTCTCTTTTCTGTTGTAACATTTTGTGTATAAAAAGCTGTTACATCTAAAAGACCCAATCAGAGTGGACCTGTGGGCGATAACAATATAGGGGTACTCTGCATTTCCCAAAACTCCAGCATTACTGGAGCCTCACCATCAGATTGTTTAATATCATATCCAGGACACTCATTAGGGGAGTCTTACTCTACTGCAGAGATGCAGTCAGAATATTCTACTCCCCCTGCCGACTGGGCCAACCAATCTAGGAGAAGGAAAACTTCATACTCGAGGTAGTTAGATTTATTCTTTTTTCTGTCCCATAATAGTTGTTACATTTAGTGTATGAAATTTATATGCAAATGGACCAAATATTATGGGACAGAGGTAATTTGATTTATTTTTTTTTCTGTCCCATAATAGTTGTTGCATTTTTAAATGAAATTTATATGCAAATGTAACAAATATTATGGGACAAAGGTAATTTGATTTATTCTTTTTTCTGTCCAATAATAGTTGTTGCATTTTGTGAATGAAATTTATATGCAAATGTGACAAATATTATGGGACAAAGGTAATTTGATTTATTCTTTTTTCTGTCCAATAATAGTTGTTGCATTTTGTGAATGAAATTTATATGCAAATGTAACAAATATTATGGGGCAGAGGTAATCATTTGTTTTTTTGTCTCTTCTGAATGCCATAATCAGTACAAACAAAATGTTTGACAAACAATTTTTTTTTATTTGTTTGCTTGTTTATTTGGTTGGTTGGTTGATTTTTCTCCCTCATTTTCTTTATATAACAAAAACAATTACTCGCATTGACGCTTCAATTGTCAGCAAACAATAAACATGATCCAAGACTCTCTCGGAATAAATAAATAAATAAATAAATAGCTACACAAAGCAACAGAAAAGCAGAAAGGAATAAAAGCTGTGACACAACAAGAAAAAGTTTATGAAAAATAACAAAAGAAGAAATGAAAACTTCCTAAATTATTTTTTGTTTAAAAATATTATATAATAAAAAGATTTCATTCGATATTTTGTGTTCACTTCGTTGCTTTTACAAATGTGCGCAAACACAAATCACACGGTTTATTGACTTTTTTTGTGAGGTGTGACATGTCCACTGACTTTTCTGTCAAAACAGATGCATCCTTCCCCATGATTAAACAGAGGACTTTTCCTTACAAATATTTTTAGAGGAATTTTTTTCATGACATCATTTTTTCCCAAAAATCTTTTACTTAAAAAACAGTTGAAACCGCCAAACGCTTCATGGTTTCGATCGGTTCGGTTCGGTTCGGTTTCTTAGTATTAATGGCATGTCAACCTTCGTGAGTTATTTAATGCCAAAGCCATCCTTGCAATGGAAGAACTATTGCACTTTATAGCCCATATCTGGGAGAATAAAGGGTTTCATACCTTTCCCAACGGTATTACTTCAAAGGGGAACGTAATAGTGCGACGATAGTTTGAACTCGCTTGCAACAATGTCATAGTACCATGTTAGCCACAAGGCCAAGGGGTTTCCACAGGGTATTTGTCCGAAAGGGAACATAATTGCGCGACTGGAGTTCGAACTCACGCACTATGATATCGCAGTCCAGCAAAAGTTTTATAAATTCATCAAGAATAATTTTAGTAGAGTTGGCTTAGTCTGGCACAAGACGGTAACAGAAGAGCGCCCAGGTAGAATCAAACCCATAACGCTACTAATTTGGCCTTCAGGAAGAGTTTGATAATCCTCACTCTGAGCTTAGCTGAGGCGCACTCAGTGCAACAATTATCACCACAGGAAATGGAATTGGCAACCAGTGTTCAAATCATGGAAATGGCTGTTTGCATTTCAATTTATGCTCATGCTCTTCGGAAAAGGATGAATCCATCTCTCCCTGCCCCAGCTATAGGTAAATAGTACATGCATACTCTTACACAAAAAAATACATATATACATATACTCTCTCTCACACACACACACACACACACACACACACACACACACACATATATATATATATATATATATATATGAGGATCATTAAATAAGTTTCCAGACTTTTTTCGTATGGGCACTTTTATTGATAGTGCACACATGAAATTCTAGTTCCCTTTGAAGTAAACCCCTCCGGTTGCAATACACTTGTTGTACCGTTCCAACAACTTCTGGAATGCCCCATCGAAGTCATCTTGTGTTAGCGTGTCAATGACCTTCTTCACAGCCTCTTTTATCTCCTCAATTCTCTCATAACGACAGCCTCTGCGCTTAGGGAATAATCAAAAGTCACAGTGAGCAAATTCTGAACATTAGGGAGGGTGAGGAACTGTTTTGATGTCCATTTTGGTCAAATAGTCTGTGACAAGGATGGAGTTGTGGACTGGTGCATTGTCCTGCTGGAAATGCCAATGACCCGATTTGAAGAGTGCTGGCCTCTTCCGACGGAATCTCTTCCTGAACTCCCTTAAAACCTCAACATAGTAACCCTAACCCTAACCCTTTGGCCAATCAACTCTGTTGTATTGACTTCCTTACTCCTCCCACACCTCTCATCATCCCTCATAGACTCCCTGCCTTCCTTGAATCTTTTATGCCACTCAAAAATTGATGCTGGATTCATGCAAGATGTTCAAAAAGCAGTCTGAAGCATTCCATACGTTTCTGTGGCATTTTTTCCAAGTTTAAAACAGACTTTTATTGCTTATCGTTCTTCTAAAGTGTCCTGACGTTCAGATTGCATTTTTGAAATTCACCAGCTGTGACAATCAGGCTTTAGTAGGGTGTATTCCAATTGCTGATGTAACTGTTCATTAGAACCTGAAATCATACAAGTTGGTCAGTCATCTCATAAGATGTATAGCAATAACTTACGAAATTTTCAAGAGTCTACGACAATCTTAAATACCTGTACAAAAAAGTCTGGAAACTTATTGAAGGCACCACGTATATGCACATATATATGCATGCATACACACACAGACTTATACACATCTGTATATGTGTATACTCTTATGCACACATTCGTGCACATGTGACACTATGTGGGTGGCCCGCTAAGCAGACGATCCCTTTGTCTGTTTTAGCGCGAAACAAAACAAAGGCCTGAGCTCGAGATCTCGACGCCACCGGAAGTAGGCAAGGGAACGCCAGTCAGAGAGTTGGAAGAAGGAACCCAGATAAGGCAGTTGGCGAAGGGTGACGCAGAGGGGCAGTCGACACCGGACAGCAGAAGAGACCAGATAGGGTCCAGCATCAGTGATGGAAGACCTGTCAGGATGAGTTTGCATTCCTGGTAGCTTTGTTGAAATTTCGCTAGAAATACACGCTAGCGTTAGTCTACAGATGCACCAGGAATGCAGAGTGTCACAACCTAACCTTCTTGCACTTGAGTTAATCCAAGCCCATATTGTTCGTTTGTTCTTTGTTCTTTCCTCCCACTCCCTTGATTATATTTCTTGTGCCATGAAGAAATGTGTGATACCCCTATCGGAACCACTAGATGATCCCCGGCCAAGATTGAAATGGTTTAAAGAAATTGATGTATTTGGGGGGCCGAGGGGGTATTGTCACACACATACATACATACGCATACACGTATGGACATAAAGATACATACACATACACAGGTGTACTTTTATGCATACATACACGCACATATATACAGGCGGATACATATATGAACATACACATACGTACACATCTATACTCTTATTCACACAAACATGTGCATACATATACATGCATACACACACAGGCATATAGACATACGTACACATGTATACTCTTACGCACACATACATGCACATATATACACACGGATACTTATATGAACATACATGTCCGTACACCTGTAAAATTTTATGCGCACATACATACACGTACACATTTATTCACATACGGATACATGAATACTCTTAGTGTCATATCCAGGACACTCGTTGGCGGGGAGTCTTCACTTTCTGCAGAGAAGCAGTTGTTGTATTCTCCGGCCCCAGCCCAAGCCGACTGGGCCAGCACTCATTGAGAATCAAACCTAATACATTGCTCTATGACACATACTTATATACCATCATGTTGAGATTATTGTCATTTGGATATTTATTAAGTTCGTCATAGTTTGACGCAAGGCCAGAGTAAGGGAGAACAGAGTGAGGATCAACCCTTTTACATTAGGAAGATAAATTACAAAGCAAGCTTACTATTATGCGATGATAGTTGACCTTATATTTACCAACCCCTCCACTCGGGCAGGATATGACAAGGGGTCAATTTTTAAGCGGAGTTTAACAGGTTTGAATTCAGAGTTTTCCTTCTCCTAGGCTAGTTGCCTCACCAAGGCTGAAGAACCTAGTCTGCCCTACTATTTACCCATTGCTGGAGTGAGAATAATTGGATTCATACCTTTCCCAAGGGTATTAGTGCTATGTGAAATGCAATCAGTCTCGTCCAGGATTTGAACTCGTGTCGCCGTGTCCACTTCCTGCGACGATAACCATTACACCACAGGCACCTCCCTGATAGTTGATCTTATGGATATTCAGTCAGCTCATCTTAGTTTGGTACAAGGCCACTTATGGTAACTCTCAGTGAGGAACAACTCCCCTGCATTAGGAAGGTAAATTACAAAACAAGCTTGCTATTATGGTATGATTGTTGACCTTATAGATATTTAGTCAGCTCTCCATAGTTTGGCACAAGGCCGGTTATGATAGGACTCAGTCAGGTACAACCCCCCCATACATTAGGAAGGTAAATTACAAAGCAAGCTTGCTATTATGCGATGATAGTTGACCTTACAGATATTTAGTCAGCTCTCTATAGTTTGGTACAAGGTCAAAAATTCAAAAATACATATTATGCAAGCCCTTACGCAATATCAATTGCCCTCGTAAATATTTAGCTTAGCTTAGCCAGGTACAAGGATATTGTTGATGAGCATTAAGTGAGGATGAAACCCACGAGATTAGATGATTGGTCAACGGTTGGTTTTGGTTGGTCAGTTTTTTTTACGGCACATCAACTACTTATGGATTATTGAATGCAGAACTTTGAGTTCCTTCAAAATGAATGACAAAAACTAATTATTCAATACATATAATTTGTACAGATATATGGTTTTAAGTATTCTTATCTAATACCAATAATTTTCAGAATTTGAATTTGTAATGGTCCCTAACCCGAGTGTTTCACCAAATCTGAAATAGAAAAAGACCAACAAGTGACAAAAATAACTTTATTTCTATTTTGCCGCCCAAATCTAGTTGGACTAAATACTGACCCTCCCCGCTCTGGCAAGTTGCAGTCCAGTGATTAAAGAGGATAGACCTTAGATTTTCCAGTCACCGAACCAAAAATATCAGTACAAAATTTCACGACGATAACCAAGTGTTATCATGTAATCGAATTAGGGAGGTGCCCGTGGTGTAATGGTTATCGTTGTAGGAAATGGACACGGCAACACGAGTTCAAATCCTGGACGAGACTGATTGCATTTCACATAGCACTAATACCCTTGGGAAAGGTATGAATCCAATTATTCTCTCTCCAGCAATGGGTAAATAGTAGGGCAGACTAGGTTCTTCAGCCTTGGTGAGGCAACTAGTCTAAGAGAAGGAAAACTCTGAATTTAAACCTGTTAAACTCCGCTTAAAAATTGACCTTGTGTCTTATCCTGCCCGAGCGGAGGGGGTGGTAAATATGATCATATAAGCAATTTCAAGGCTCATTCGCTAGTAAGCCATTGAAAAAAAGAAGAAAAAAGTTGGTTGGTTGGTTGGTTGGTTGGGTTTTTTTTTTGGTAGCATACCAAACATCGTAGGTTATTTAATTCCAAATCCAGTTTATACATATATTAAATATATATGATTTATAAACACATTTTCTTGATAAGACTTCTAGACAAACTTGGGCTTATTTTTTTGCACGCAGTTAAATGGTTCCAAGTATTGCTCTGTATCACTCATAATTCAATGAAACATCAGTCATTCATTTACACACAGTTAAATGATCGAACAGTTCTATTTCTAAAAATTCAGTTTAGAATAAGTCTTGCATTCAGTTTAAACACCTCTGTCACATAGATAGGACCCTATCAGGTGCTACCACTCAGGACTAGAGTGGATCTGGATACGATAGCAATGAAGGGGCACTCCGCATTTCTCAAAGCTCCAAGACTGAAACCTTATCATCAGATTGTTTAATGTCATAATTAGGACATTCGTTGCTGAATACTTACCCCTTTACAAAGATGCAATCGGTGTATTCTCTTACACCAGCAAAAAAAAAAAAAAAAGATAAAAAAGAAAAAAAAATGTCAAAAACATTTACGTACACACAAAAATAAATTGTCACACACACACACACACACACACACACACACATGAAAACTTATTTTGTTAATCATTGCTTATTGATAAAGATAATACAAAAAATATCCGTTAAACTCAACCTCCTGTTATTTGTTTATGTGCTTTATTTTATTATTAATTTCAGTCTTATCTTTTTATCACAGTTGTCGACAGGGCATAGAATACGTTAACTATAGTCCCTGTTGAGGGGTAAGAATAAACCCCCTCCAAAAGGGGATGTCCTGGAAATGATACTTTACTGAATCTAATGGTCAGGCTCCAGTTTTGGGGATCGAGTGATTATGAAGAATCTGTTCATTGTCATTATTCCCAGTTCCACCCTGAACTGAACATGTTGTACTTGTTTGGGTCAAATAGAACTGTTTGAAAATTATTCGTATTCGATTGACCGTGTGCAAACAAAAACTTTTTTGAAACAACTGTACAAATTATGTAAATAAGAATGAACAATAAACGCTTTCAGCATCATTGTCATTATTCCAAGGAACTCTGACCAGGAGTGGTAGAAACCTGTTTCGGTCTCATTTATGGGTAATAAAATTATTTGTATTCTTTTATACCGTGTGCAATATATATATATATATATATATATATATATATATATATATATATATATATTACAAAATAACGACACAAAAAAATGTTAGTACGAAGCACAATAAGTGCTTTCGCCATCGCTGATATAACTCCCACAATTTTTTAAATTTACGCTGCCGTCGGAACAAATTCGTAGGGACATTGAGTACCTAGTATCATCAGTTGAATATATATATATATATATATATATATATATATATATATAAAGAGAGAGAGAAAGAGAGAGGGAGAGAGAAGGAGAGAGAGAAAGAGTGAGATCTTGTGGTTGGCACAAAATTTTAATATTGTCTTTAAAAGCGTCTGCATAATAAAATATTTTGAAAATGATTACAATATCTTAAAATCCTATTAGTTTTTTTCCCTACTCCACGCCTTTTCGATGGGCAACATACCATGCTTCTTTTCTCTGATACAAACCCTTTTGTTACTGATAAAATTCTCTGAAGAGAAGTGACCAAAACAAAGCGTCTCCTTTTTTAGGATTTTAAAATTATTTCAATCGTTTTCAAAATATTTTATTATGCACATGCTTTTAAAAGTATTATATATATATATATATATATATATATATATATATATATATATATATATATATATATAAGTAAATATCTTTTAGATTTTATATATATTTAATAGCATGGAAGCTTGTCTGCGACCACAGGTTTCATGACGTTTTACTGTCAAAAACCGTTAGAATTGTGTACAACTCTTTATGTATGCTTGTGAGTGTGTGTGCATGCGTGTGTTTGTGTAAGTTATATCTACGTATTATTGTGTATGGGTGTATAATTGATGTTTAGTATAAGTGTGTATGAAGATACATACGCAGCGCGATGAATTTGAGGTTGTCTTCCGGATGTCTGAGACGCTATCTGTAGCCGAATTTGGTACAGAATGACGGAGAAAATGATTTTTTATTTGTTTCTTTATATATTTATCTGTGTGGTTGTGGTGGTCATTTTAACTTAGGAACAAAATATAATCATTGCATTTCGAAGAAAATAAAGTTTTGAGTTGTAAGTATAAATAGGTGAGTGTAGTATGGTAGGCCAGAATCACAATGAATATCATGGTGGAGAGATGTGTTATATTGTAATATACTATGAAATTATGGAATATTATATATATATATATATATATATATATATATATATAATATTCCATAATTTCATAGTATATATATATATATATATATATATATATATATATACATACATATATATATATCGGGTAGGTTTTATCAGCAAGTTATTTATACGTGTTTGGTTAAAGACCACGAAATTCATCAAAGCCATCGGTATTAACATGAAGAACCAAATATAAGTAGAATAACATTTACTGATATACAAAAGATCTTTCACAACTCACATGCCAACTTTAGTTCTATAGTGGCACGGTTACCAAATGTAACAATCTCTTGGTTACCGATTACCGATACTGATGCTAGCACCAAATGTCGTACCATAGTGCATGACAACATTTCATGTACCAAATATAATAATAATAATTATTGGTCTCATTCATGTAACGGCACCAAATGCGTTTCCAGGTAGTTTGTTTATCAATTTCCTCTGTGCCGACGTTGTGTTTGAAAGATCTATAGATAGAGAATGACTCAATTCATCCGGAACTACTTCTTACAGTCGGAGTGATTCGTTGGAACAAAGTTGCCTGAATTTTGGCAACATAAAGACAAGAAGATCTCTTCGTCAACAATTAACAATCGTTTATTGGAACGTATTGGTACAACAGTAATATGTCCAATATGTTTATAGAAAACTGTTGCTTTATTATCCAGATATACTCTTCGATGTTCAGACTGCATACAGTTGCACGAGAGAGAGGAAATCTGTAAGGATCTATGAACAGAGACGCAAAGAGACACCCCAACCGAACCGACTGAACTCTTTAAACGCCAACTTCTAACGGACAATTGACAACTGACGACTTTTTCAAAATTACTTAATTTCTATATATATAAATTTAGGATATCGGTTGTGTGATGTCATCTTACTAAGTTATTGCGTCATCTCACACTTGTTCACAATCACTGTGCTTTTTTTCAATCAAACTTGTGACAAGATATGAATATATTTTGTTTATATTTGGTCTTCTTGTGTAGTTCCCATGCCCTGGTCGCCGGTGCACTCGCTTCAACTTTCCAGTCTGATTTCTATTTCCGCTCACAGATTTTAGATAACTTAGCAGCTAAGAGAAAATTTCACGGTCCAACCGAACCAGATAATAAAATAAGCAACACACTCGTTCTAATTCAAACAATTGAGTTTAGCATAAGTATACTTTTGGCCACACACAGTTCATGTCAAAACATTTCCATTTCAAACAATTCAGTTTGTAAGTACAGTTTAATTGTCAAAAACATTTCTATTTCAACCTATTCAGTTTAGTCAAACAGTTCTAATTCAAACAATTCAGTTTAGCATAAGTATGCAGTTTAGGTCTGTTTGACCCATAGGTGCTGCCACTCCAGGTCAGAGTGGACCTGAGAACGAGGGAAATGGAAGGGTACTCCGCATTCCCTCAAGCTCCAGCATTGCTAGAACCTCACCATCAGATTGCTTTGTGTCATATCCAGGACACTCGTTGGTGGGGTCTTACCCCTCTGCACAGAAGCAGTCAGTGTATTCTACAACTCTAACGAACTGGGCAAAAACTGAGTAGGACTTTCTGGCGTATCTCTGTTTTTATATGGTGTCTATCTGATTGTAAACAAAGGCGTGTTAGGCAGTATCTCCTTTCCTATTGTCAGTGTAAAGTGACGATTGGACAGATGTTGGCTGCGAGTAAAAGGAAGAATTTGCATAAACAGGAAACTGAGAAGGGTGCAATGCCTTGAAGAAGACATATCAAGGCTAAAACCTAAGAGATTAAAGCGAGGGTGATTGAATGGCTTGAATGCTAATGTCAACATCAATTGGATTTGCATGAACCGGAAACTGGAGAAGAAAGCATAAAAAAGAGTTTTAAAATTGATGGAAAAATACTATATTGTGTCTTTGATGATGTTTCGGAAAGATATCAGAACATTTCATATACAGCTTATTATATTTAAAAGTAATGATGATTGATTGGCTTGATTTAACGGAATGTCAAATCATCTTGGATTATTCTATAGTAAGTGGAAAATTGTGAGGTTTGGTTTATTAGGCTTTATGACATCAAACCTTGTACATTATTTAAAGTGAAATCATCATCATCATGTCGTGCTGCCAGCACGGATATCCCTGACCCTCTCTCGCCACTTCTCCCTATCATTCATCGCCTCTGGCAGATCTTCAGGGTTACATCCTGTGTCCTCACATAGCTGCTGTATGTAGGTTCGAGCTGGTCGTCCTACTTTTGCTTGGCCATATGAGGGGGTACATAGGAGTATATCACTTATGAGCTCGTCCTTGCTTCTCCAGCAGTGTCCTGCGTGTCTGGTTCGTCTAACTTGTATAGTTTTCGTGATGGGAGGCAAGTGGCCGTATAGTTGGTGTCTCGTGGGGTGTTGTCGCCAGGACTTGTTCAATACTGCTCTCAACATTCTTGTGTAGTTGCCGTCTAGTTTCTTCTCCAGCCGTTTAGTTCGCGTCCATGTAGTGCATCCATATAGTAGTATCTATACAACCGCTGCCTGGAAGAAACTGCGTTTCATTTTATCGGTTAGGTCCGACTTCCATATGATCGAGAGCCTATCGATAGCCGTCCATGCTTTCGTCAGTCGTGTGTCGATGTCTTTTTCGGTTGATGAGACGCTACTTTCTAGGTAGGTGAATATGTCTACTAGTTTCAGAGAGGCTCCGTCTAGTGTGGCGATGTTGCCCGTTTGGTTGCAACACATATATTGTTTTGTTTGCATCACTCTTTATATATATGTATAGTTTGGTTTGGTTTTATGGCATATCAACCCTTGAGTGTTATTTAATGCCAAATCCTTTTTATACATATATATTAGATATATATGATTTGGTTTGTTTGGGCTTTATAACATATCAACCTTGTGGGTTATTTAAGGCGAATTTCTGTCTGTCTATATATATATATATACTTTTGATAAGTAATATATTAAACCCTACCCATCGAGATCACACTCCCTAATATTTTAATCGTCAATTCTAATTTACCGACTTTTTTTTATCCTTTTGAAAATGTGCCGGTCGAAAGGCGCCTAAGACTTTAACCTTAACATATATATATATATATATAAGTTAGGAAGGCGTAGATTTAGTTAATGGTGTTTGGTAACTGTCAGTCTCTATTACTTGTTAAACGGAAGACTACATTTCTTTTTAAATTAATATATATGTATATATGTATATATGTGTGTGGGTGTGGGTGTGTTTGTATATATATATATAAATATATAAGTAAGTAAAGTTGGCGACCATAGTCGAGGGTAACCCGAAGGCTCCCTTTTCGATAGCTACTACACCAAGGTGTAGGGGAGGGCGCTACTCCTTCCCTGGATTGCTCTACTTTACCCTGGATCCGTACCTTATAATGCTGAGTGTTAAGTAAGGAGGCATCAAGTACCATTTTTTGAGTCTTATATATATATATATATATATATATGTATATATATATATATGTATATATATATATGCATATATATATATATATATATATAATTCTTTTAAATCATTTGGGTGTTTTTAAATTTCCAACTCTGAGTTTTTTCGAAAATTTTTACTGGACTAGTTTTTACGTATATCTTAAGAATAAAACATTCTCATTTACTTTTTTGTTTAATTTAGACAGACCAATGTTTCATATTTTAGATATAACATAAAGGACTGGACGGTCAAAAGGAATCTCTTTTGTCTTTGTTAATTTCTTCTTTTTAAAGGCATATCAACTTTCGTTCGTTATTTGCTGCCAAAACCATCTTTGTAGACTACAAGTGATACTATCTAACCTATTGGATAAAGGCATCCACACCTTTCCCAAGGGTATTAGTCCAGCAGGATACATGGCCTAACGGTTATAGGCATTGGTTCCCTAAGCCTATGAGTGACAATAATCGGGAGGTTGCAGGTTCAATCCTGACTACAGGCTTGTGTGTGTGTGTGTGTCTGTATATCTGCAACATGAACTAACTTAGAGATATTGCATATATATGTAAAGGATATAATACACCATACACACTCAGATGCACACTCACACACACACCCATATATAACATAAATATGCACTGATACTCGTACACATTCACATGTATATTATATAGTCACATAAATAAGTGTGCATATGTGAGTATGTGCGTGTATGTATTGATGAAAGTGTTATATATATATATATATATCCTATTTACCAACCCCTCCGCTCGGGCAGGATATGACACAAGGTCAAATTTTTAAGCGGAGTTTAACAGGTTTGAATTCAGAGTTTTTCCTTCTCCTAGACTAGTTGCCTCACCAAGGCTGAAGAACCTAGTCTGTCCTACTATTTAACCATAGCTGGAGGGAGAATGGCTGGATTCATACCTTTCCCAAGGGTATTAGTGCTATGTGAAATGCAATCATTCTCGTCCAGAATTTGAACTCGTGTCGTGAAAGTGTTATATATATATATATATATATATATATATATATAACTACTTTCAGTTTAGGCTCATTTATATATGTGAAGAATGTACTGGATAGTATATGGCAGCGATATATATTTTAAAGCCTACTTAGCCAAAAGAGCGTTGTTAATAATGGACTTTCAGCTAGAAGTCAATGAGCCATAAAATCCAATTTATAGAAAATTAGCAAACTAATAAAACTTATTATTTCCAATAAAAGTCTAGCCGTGCCGATGAGGCCCAGAAGATGCGACTACACTCTCTGCAAAGGATTAAGACCTCCCCACCACCAAAAAACAAACAAACAAATACACAAACAATATAGTTAGCAAAAGAATATCTGTTGGTTAGGTTCCATTTCTGATACTCTTATGTGCGTGTAATCAACTCTGTTTTTTTTCATTACTCCCAGGTCCACTCCGACTCAAATTGGCTGTACCAGTTAGGGTCCTATCAATAAATCAAATAGATCTTGTTTGTTTGCTTGGGCTTTATGGCATATCAACCTCAAGAGGTTTTTAAATGCTAAATCCATTTTTGTACAAAGAAACAGTTCTATTTCAAACAATTCAGTTAAGCATAAGTACAGTTAAATTGTCCAAAACTTTTCTATTTCAAGCTGTTCAGTTTAGTCAAACAGTTCTAATTCAAGCATTTTAGTTCAGTATAAGTATAGTTTTTTTTACACGCAGTTAAATGTCAAAACAGTTCTATTTTAAACAATTCATTTTAGCTTAAGTATGCGGTTTAAATGTTAAAACACTTCTATTTTAAGCAATTCAGTTTAGCATAAGTATGCAGTTTAATTCTATTTGACCCATAGACAGGACCCTATCGGGTGCTACCACTGCGGGCCAGAGTGGACCTGGTAGCGATGGCAATGAAGGGGTGCTCTGCTTTCTCCAAAGCTCTGGCATTACTGGATTCCCACCAACAGATTGTGCCGTGTCCTATCCAAGACACTCATTGCGAGAGTCTTAACCCTCTACAGAGATGCAGTCGGTGTATTCTATTGACTGGGCAAAAATAGGTCTTGTTGAAAATAATTAGTATTAGAAATCATCATGGTCATCATCATCAATCATTCTAATAACGCATAGTTTTCTTATACTCTCTCTCTCTCTCTCTCTCTCTCTCTCTCTCTCGCTCTGTCCTTCCGTATCGTCCATCGTTCTTGGCAGGTCCTCTAGACTGCATGCAGTGTCCGAACAAAGCTGACATATGTAAATCATTGTTGGTTGGCAAGCTCTGGCGGGTCATTGTATAGGAGTCCATCAGAAAACGTTGCTGATGAGTTTGTCCTTACTTCTCCAGCAGTGCTCAGTGTGTCCTACGTAGATGGTTTGTGAGATGGAAGGTAAGTGGTCGTACAGCTGCTGTTTTATAGGATGTTACTTCTTGTATTTGTTAAAAATAGCACGTAGCATTTTTGTATAATGCCCTTCTAACTTTTTCTCCATGCGTTTCATTAGCATCTGGGTGGTGCATCCCTCCGTAGTACTGACCCAGCCTCTGCTTGGAAGAAATCCCGTTATAGAGAGCTTGATATACTTGAAACTAATTAATCGTGTGAAAACAAATAATAATTATTATTCGTTCCTCTTAAGTAAGTTGTTCTCGCCAGGAGTAACTGGTGGTTTGCACGGGGTGGAGGTTTAATCCAATGTGGTTTTGTGGCTAGCGTACAGGACTGCTACATCGTAGTAAGCGAGTTCGAATTCTGATTGCGTCATTACATTCACTTTCGGACTTATACGCTCGGGAAAAGCTTAATCCTTTGATGACTGTATCGAGCGCTCCCATTACAAATACTGAGAAGAGTCCTGGAGACTTGAGGAGACTTGATGTAAGTGAAACTTTAGTGAGAAACCATCGGCTGACGCTGGTGTGAAAAACTCGAAAAGAAGTAAATAATACTTATAATAATGGAGGAGTCCCAGGTCTAAGGAGTAGAGAGTCGACCAATGGTCTGGGTTACCGGGGTTCAATCCCAGGTCGAGTCCTACCAAAGACTCAAAAAATGGTACTTGATGCCGCCTTGCTTAACAATCAGCATTATAAGGAAGTATTGTACTCCCACATACATATACTAGCGGAAACATAATCAAACATAATTTACGAACTTCAATAAACGAACGAACACATTTCTTTATAAAAATATATATCTCTCACACTTTATTCTCGATGTTTCTGTGGTGTGTGGGAGATGAGTGGAGACAGGGACAGACTGCTATATTGACCCAACTTCTTCTTCTGACCATAGCAGCACTTCTTCTGCATCTTGGCTGGTGTTACTCAAACGGGGGTCGCTGAGGGCCACAGCACTCAGTCTGCAAGCTGGCCCTCACTCTGGCCTTTCTGTCGCCAACTAACTCAACTGCCGCCGGCACCTGCCTATATTCTTTCATACGCCCATTTGCTTCCGCTTCTTCTTCCGCTTATTTACACTGCTACATCTCTTGATTGACGGCTCGGTCGACGGTCAATATAAAACATCAGGATCAAGGGTACAGTGGAGCAATCCAGGGAAAGTAGTAGCGCCCTCCCCTACACCTCGGTATAGTAGCTATTGAAAAGGGTGCCATTGGGTCATCCTCGACTATGGTCGCCAACTTTACTTACTTTTTTATATTACACAGCCGAGAGCTACAAAATTGGAACCACATTCGTGGATGCAGATTAGCGTCATACCAGAGAGGCCATTTTTAATCAGGTGGTTTGGGAAAGGCATGGACTTCCTTATCCCCCACGTGTGTGTAACAATTTCAGAATCACTTGTTTTAAAAAAGAAAACGTTTCAACAGCAACCATTTAAGCCATAATCGTAAAAATAGTAGGATTTTAGCTAAAGAGAACTGCCATAACTTCTTGCCTAAATTCACTCAAACCAACCAGGTCACCGTCGAAAATGTAAAAAGAGTATAGGTAAGAGGAAAATCATTAAGATGAGAAATCAATGAATAAAGATGAAGTTAAAAAATGTAAAAAAAAGCCAAAACAGTAGCTGTACAGCCACCTACCACCCATCTCGAACACTATCCGAACCAGACTGTGCGATATATTCCTTCGTTACTATTATTAATATCATTATTATTACTATCTACTCTTTTTCGAGTTTTTCATACGAGTGTTAGCCAATGGTTTCTCACTGGGGTTTGAGTGACAACAAGTCTCCTCAAGTTTCCAGGACTCTTCTCAGTATTCTAACTGATCTTAATAATGTTGTAATGTTGATGGTCTCCACTAGTTCTCTTATTTCTAAGTAATCCAATCCCTGTACCAATCCTTTGGTAATTGTACCAAGAGCACCAATTACAATTGGTATCATCGTGAAACCGCATTGAAATTTTTTACGAAACCGAAATTGTTCAGTTTAACGTTATCATGCCTGAGCGACCATATCGAAGGAAAAACTTTTGAAAAAGACATTCAGATTTTTATAAAATTGAATTTTATCAATATTTCTACCATTCAAAGAGGAAAAGATTGAACAAAATATGGTAAAAACATTTAATTGACTAGTTTTTGAAAATAAATGAGAAATCCATTTGTTTATAAAATAAATTGCAGAAGAACAAAAGAAATACAACAAAAATGACACTTGGAAATCTTATATCATTGAATGTTTGCGAATAGAAAAAAAAAAAAATGTCTGAAATCTATTTGTTTCCGTTTTCAAATAAATACTTTTTTTGTGGTTAACAACAAACTAGCGAGTAAAAAGTAAAATATCTGCCAGTTTTGCCCTAATGTAATATTTTATTTTTTTTCAGAAAGATTATTTTATTTTCTTTCCAACCATATACATATTTTAAAGATTGGCTCACGAGAAATTGCGAGTTGAACGGACTAAGTTGCAAATTTGTCGATATCGACCGGAAATGCTATCATTAGCCAAGAAAATGAATGGCTTTTTTGAAAGTAAAAATAGTAAATTAAAAATAAAACAAAAAAAAAATTAGAAAACTGCGGTATCGTGAAAAAAACCGATACTGAAACATAAATTGCTAAACCACCCAACTCTAATGAACAAAATCACTAATGTTAAATAGCAATATTTGATTGGTTTGGTCTGACCGATAAAATGAAGCACAGTTTCTTCCAGGCAGCGGTCGTGTCGATACTGCTATATGGATGCACTACTTGGACGCGAACTAAACGGCTGGAGAAGAAGCTTGACGGCAATTACACAAGAATGTTGCGAGCAATATTGAACAAGTCCTGGCGGCAACACCCCACAAGGCACCAACTATACGGCCACCTGCCTCCCATCACGAAAACTATCCAAGCTAGACGAACCAGACAAGCAGGACACTACTGGAGAAGCAAGGACGAGCTCATAAGTCATGTACTCCTATAGACCCCCGCATATGGCCAAGCAAAAGCAGGACGACCAGCTCGAACATACATACAGTAGCTATGTGAGGATACGGGTTGTAGCCCTTAAAACCTGCCAGAGGCAATGAATGATAGGAAGAAGTGGCGAGAGGGGGTCAGGGATATCCGTGGTAACGGCGCGACATGATGATGATGATGATGATGATGATGGCATATCAACCTTTGCAGGTTATTTAACGCCAAATCTATTTTATACAAATAATCAGTTATATTTCAAACAATTCAGTTTAGCATGAGTACACAGTTTGTCAAAAACATTTCTATTTCAAGCTATTCAGGTTAGTCAAACAATTCTGATTTAAACAATTCAGTTCAGTATAAGTATACTTTTGGTCAACATATAGTTAAATGCCAAAACAGTTCGATTTCAAGTAATTCAATTTTGTATAAGTACACATTTTAGTTCTATTTGATCCATAGTTAGGACCCGATTAGGTTGACCTGGGAGTGATGGCAATAAAGGGGAACTCCACATTCCCCAAAGCTCTAGCATCACTGGAACCTCACCATCATATTGTTTAGTGTCAAATACAGGACACTAATTGGTGAAGTAGTCGGTGTATTCTACAGCTCCAGCCAACTGTGTAAAGCTATGTTTGAATCCATTTAACAGTATACAAACAAATGATTGATATCTAATAGAATTATTAATGCTGGATAAAAATACCTGAAACCATTTTACTGTGTTCAAACAAATGGGCTCGTAAAAAAATTAAGTTTTTTACAAACTATTCGCTTTGGACTCATATGTATATAAAAACAGGATTTGACATGATATTACCAACAAGGTTTGATGTGCCATAAACACCAACCAAACAACAATATATATATACAGATTAAATTCTGTCAAGTAATTCATCCAATCGTTCCCAAAAATGCCCGCTTAATTTCTTTTTCCCACCATTTTTTGAAACCATCTAATTTATTTATTTTTTACACGATTGCCGTTTTTAATCTGATTAGGCAAATTTGTTTCAAAAATATATCACTCGATTTACAAAATAAATAAATGAATAAATCCATTTGGTTAGCCGACTTAGTTTGTGAAATCTGTCTTGAAAATCTCCAGTTGAAAAAATGTCTACTATAATTCGAAATTCCATTCATTATTTTGAAAGTTTCAATTAGATACCATTATTTTCATGTCCACTCTGACCTAAAATATAATGTTAGGGTCCCAGCTGTGGGTAAAATAGATCTGTTTGAAAATTATCATTATTATTATTATCATTTTGGTTATTTGAGAGTTTTTCACACCAGCGTTAGCTGATGGTTTTCGACTACTACACATAGACACACCAGTATTTACATTCATCAGAACTGTAAGGACACTGAATCTGTAGGATCAATCGGGATGGATGGAAGATTGGTACGGATGGTAAAAGAGAGTCAAAAACTATTTTTGGCCCCAAAGAAGGTCTTCCAACACATACAGGCAACAGACTGCAGAGATGAGGACTTGATAATGATGATATATATATATATATATGTACAGAGAGAGAGAGAGAGAGAGAGAGAGAGAGAGAGAGAGAGAGAGACTACCAGTACTTGTTATCATAGACTACCCATTCTGGATTCGGTTGTTGGTGGGTTGTTTGGGTTTTGTGGCATATCAACCTTTGTAGGTTATTTAACGCCAAATCCATTTTCATGAAAATAGTTCTATTTAAAACAATTCAGTTTAGCATAAGTACACAGTTTAAATATAAGCACAGTTTGAATATGAAAAACATTTCTATTTCAAGCTATTCAGTTTAGTCAAGCAGTTCTAATTAAGCTAATTCAGTTTAGTATAAGTACAGATTCTGTTTACACAACGTTAAATGTCGAAACAGTTCTAGATTAAACAATTCAGTTTAGTGTAAGTACAGTTTCAATGTCTAAAAACAGTTCCATTTCAAATAATTCAGTTTAGCATAAACACGCAGTTTAAATGTAAGTACGGTTTAATTCTAAAACATTTCTATTTCAAGCTATTCAGTTTAGTCAAACAATCCAGTTTAGCATAAGTATTTCATTATTTCTATTCAACCCATAGATAGGGCCCAATCAGGTGCTACCACTTCGGGCCAGTGGACCTGGGAGTAATGGCTATGAAGAGGTGCTCCGTATTCCCCAAAGCTACAGCATTATTGGAACGTCACCATCAGATCGTTTAGTGTCATATCTAGGACACTCACTGAGAGGGGTCTTACCCCTTTGCAATGGAGCAGTCAGTGTATTTACACCCCCAGCCGACTGGGCAATCTGGACTCGGTAGATTATTAGTACTTGATATAATAGACTATCGTGTATTCGGCGGTGCCCGTGGTGTAATGGTTATCGTCGCAGGATATGGACACGGCGACACGAGTTCAAATCCTGGACCTGACTGACTGCATTTCACATTGCACTAATACCCTAATCCAAATATAGTAGGGCAGACTAGGTTCTTCAGCCTTGGTGAGGCAACCAGTCTAGGAGAATGAAAACTTTGAATTCAAACCTGTTAAACTCCGCTTAAAAAATTGACCTTGTGTCATATCCTGCCCGAGCGCAGGGGTTGGAAAATAGGATCGTGTATTCGTTAGCATAGTCTACTAGTATCTGTTACCATAGATTACCGGTATTTGATACCATGCACAACCGGTACTTGATACCATAGACACAACTACATGATACCATTGGCTACCAGTACTTAATATCATAGATTACGAGTACGTGATACCATTGATTACGAATATTTGATACTATAAGCTGCCAGTATTTGATATCACGGACTATCAAAACTTGATACCATCGACTACCAGTACTTAATATCATAGATTACGAGTACGTGATACCATTGATTACGAATATTTGATACCATAGACTGCCGGTATTTGATACCATAGACAACGAGTATTCGATGCTGTAGTCTTTCAATATTAAATATGAAGAAAAGAGAGGAGATTCTTATTCTCGAATGTATAACATGTTTCAGCCATCAGTGAAAGCAAGTTCCTATCTCTACATCAATATCTCAAGGTGCAGGTTTCTGAGTCACTGTTTATATACACCACTGCTGTGTGATCAGATCTGTCTGCTGACATCGGCAATAAATATAAACTGCTTCAATAAAAACATCCACCTAATGCTTGTGCAATAACTTTAGTTGCTATATTCTTTCTTTTTTTTCCTTTTTTTTCTTTTTTCTCTCTTTTTTTTTTTTTTTTTTTTTTTTTGGTTTGGACGAATATATATAAAAAAAAAAAAACACAACGGACAAACGTGTTCTGAGTTGGGAAGATTTAAAACGACCAATAGGTGAGGAATAAATACATCAAACCCCAATATATATATATATATATATATATATAGGTATTATTTGGTCCATATATATATATATAGGTATTATTTGGTGTGTGTGTGTGTGTGTGTGTGCCATATATATACTTATATATATATATGTGTGTGTGTGCATGTGTGTGTACCACATATATATATATATATGTTTGTGTGTGTGTGTTTACAATATATATATATGTGTGTGCGCACCATATATATATATATATATATATATTTGTCTGTGTGTGTACCATATATATATATATATATATATATTAGTGTGTGTACCATATATATATATATATTTGTGTGTGTGTCCCATATATAAATATATATATATATATATATATATATATATATTTGAGAGTGTACCATATATATATATGTATATTTTTATGTGAGTGTGTACCACACACACACGCGCGCGCGCGCGCGTGCACACACACACACACATATATATATATATGTTATCCGAGGAAAAAGCCAGTGGGTAGGAGTATCCAATTTGTATGCTCAATGTCATCGGCTATCGGCGTATAATTAATTTGGGATTGAGAATATATCAAAACTCAACGAGCAGAGCCAAAATATTATGAATTCATATCTTATTTATAATTCTAAGTGAGTCGCAAGCCACTATTAAAGTTTTTTCATATTGACGTGTTTTTTTAGATTTCAGTAATATTTGAAATAGGCTTTCGGAATGGGACCAGTTGGCTGGGGCTGTTGAATACACCGACTGCATCTCTGCAGAGGGGTAAGACTCCCTCAATGATTCTTCTGCAAATGACACAAAACATTCTGATGGTGAAGGCTCTAGTAATACTGGAGCTTTGGGGAATGCTCAGTACCCCTTCATTGCTATCGTTCCTAGGTTCACTCTGGCCTGGAGTGGTAGCACCAATCCAGTGCTAATAGTATCACTACTGTTCTTCTAAAAGTCTAACTTTGACATTAAAAACCCTACGAAAGTTTATATGCCATTAAACCAAGCAACATACCGAAACTCACTCACCCCATATATATATATATATATATATATATATATATATATATGTAGGTTAGTCATACAAAAGACTCAAAAAACGGTGCTTGATACCTCCTTGTTTAACACTCAGCTGATAAGGTATGGATCAAGAGTAATGTGGATGAATCTAGTGAAAGAAGTAACGCCCCTCATGCCTCAGTGTCGTATCAATTGAAAAGGGAGCCTTTGGGTCGCTCACGACTATGGATCGCCAACTATATATATATATATATATATATACTATATATATATATACTATATATATATATATATACTACCATGACAGAGCAGGCATAAAACCTGCAAATAGATTTATGGACACTATAAGTGTGTTACTGGACAGTGTGTTTTACCCAATCTTCAGACGGAAATCGGAAAATAGTCGTTAATGAGGTCTCGATAAAGCCTTTAGTCACGTGATAAGATATTAGTACATCTGAAATTTACACTAAAAGCAACAAGAAATTAAAAGAAAATTTAAGAGGTTATAAAGATAAACGTAATTAAGTCTTGTTACAAGTGACATTCTAACAACTTTTTTCTTTTTCTCATTTTTTTTTTTTTTGCTAGGCTTGGTTTACTTGTGTTTTCTGGCATATTAAACCCTTGTGGGTTATTTAATGCCAGATCCCATAGACTCTCCTGCTGGATCATTGAACCACCTCCACAGGTGGTTTTATCGATAGCGTTGAAGGTTTGTTGAAAACCAGTGGCACTTTTTGGATGAGCTGATTTTTGAAGAATTGTCCACTAGCGTGCCAGAAGAGGTTTTGAAATCTGTTTTTCCTTCTCCTAAGTGGTTGCCCTATCAAGGCTAAAGAATCCAGTGTTCCCAACTATCTAACTTATAGCTGGTAAGAAAATAAATGGATTCACAAACATACACGTACATATGTGTGTACATGAACGGAGAGTAAAAATTTAAAGGGAGAGAGAGAGAGAGAGAGAGAGAGAGTGAGAGAGAGAGAATCAGAAAGAGAGAGACAATGTGTGTGTGTGTGTGTGCAAGAAAAAGAAGGATAAAGTAAGAACGCATTGATTCATGCAAATTAACCCATTAGACCAAAACAATGCTGAATTTTAATGAAAAAATGAAGTATATATATATATATATATATATATATATATATATATATATTTACGTATTTATGTGTATGTGTGTGGTTGGTAGGGTTTCATGGCATATCAACCTTTGTAGGTTATTTAACGCCAAATCCATTTTTATGCAAATAGTCAGTTCTATTTTTTAAAAATTCAGTTTAGCATGAGTACACAGATTAATTGATAAAAACATTTCTATTTCAACCTATTCAATTTAGTCAAACAGTTCTAATTCAAGTAATTCAGTTTAGTATAAGTACCGATTTTGTTTACACAACGTTAAATATCGAAACAGTTTTAGATTAAACAATTAAGTTTAGTGTAAGTACAGTTTCAATGTCAAAACAGTTCCATTTCAAACAATTCAGTTTAGCATAAGCACACAGTTTAAATGTAAGTACAGTTTAATTGTCAAAAACATTTCTATTTCAACCTATTCAATTTAGTCAAACAGTTCTATTTCAAACAATTCTGTTTAGCATAAGTATGTAGTTTAGTTTTATTTAACCTATACATAGGGCCCTATCAGGTGCTACCACTCCAGGTCAGAGCTGACCTGGGAGCAATGACAACGAAGGGGTACTCTGCTTTCCCTAAATATCTTGTAAAGTTGTTTTAGTTGCATGTGGAAGGAAAATTAAAAACTCATAATTGAATCTTTTTTTTTATCAAAGTTCAAAATTATCCTATGCAAAAGTATTGGATACATTACACTTTTTTCAAATTTCCAATCGAAAATTTGTATTTTAAAAGACTTTAAATATTCAAATTTTCGATAGTATTGGAATGTTTTCTCTGACCAATCAATGAAGCACACAATTTTTTACAAGATAGTGCTACTAATCATCTGACTCTTTGATGTGCATTTTGCAATTCAAGGATTAAAAATCGCAAAAACTAAAGAATTATCCAGAGATATGCGAGATAGAATCATTGAACGTCACAAAGGATGACAAGGTTACCGAAAAATTAGCAAAAAAATGAATCTAGCACTAATTACAGTAGGAAATATCATCAGAAAGTATAAGAAGTATGGCGACGGTACAGCAAGCCTTCCATGAAATGGAAGACCGAGAAAAATAAACGAGCGTACTTCAAGGTGGATCAGCAGAAATGTGCAAATAAACCCCTTCATTACTCGTTCTGAAATTAAAACTGATCTTGAGGGTGCTGGAATTAATATAAGTAAGGATACCATTAGCAGAGCTCTATATCGTACAGGCTTTCATTAAAGATGACCAAGAAAAGTGCCTTTACTGAAAACCAAACATGTCAAAGACCGATTAAAGTTTGTCGAAACTTAGGAAAAGAAAGGTATGCAGTTTTAGGAAAAGGTAATCTGGTCGGATGAAACGAAAGTTGAACTATTCGGAAGGAACACAGCGATAAGTGTTTGGCAAAAAAATTGCACTGCCTTCAAGAAGCACAATACCATCCCCACAGTTAAGTTTGGGGGTGGTTCCATTATGATATGGGAATGCTTTTCATCCAAGGGCACTGATGAGTTACAAGTTATCCATGGCAGAATGAATGGTAGCATGTACAAGGAGATTCTAGAGAAGAACCTTCAGAAATCTGCAACTTCTTTAGGACATGGTCGGAATTTTGTCCTTCAACTCGACAATGATCCTAAACATACCGCAAAACTTACAAAGGAATGGTTTGAAAATAATGGTTTTAGTACTCTCAATTGGCCAAGTCATTCTCCTGACTTGAATCCAATTGAGAATTTGTGGAATACTTTGAAGGTTAAAGTTCATAAGCAGAATACACAAAATATCAAGCCATTAGAGGAATTATGCAAGGAAGAATGGGGTAAAGTAACGCTGGATCAATGTGGAAAACTTATGGCCAACTATAGAAAGCAACTAGAAGCAGTGAAACAAAAGAGGCTACGCAACAAAATATTGAATTGATGTATCCCATACTTTTGCAGAGGGTAATTTTAAAATTTGATTTAAAAAATGGATTCAACCATGAGTTTTTAATTTCCCGTCCACATACAACTAAAACAACTTTACGAGATATTACTTACCAAATATCAGGCAAAATGACGAACATAAACTAGAGTTATAACAGAAAATAACATATATCCAATACTTATGCATGTCACTGTGTATGTGTATAAGGTTTGGTTTATTTCTTTTTATGGTATTTCAACTTTCGTGGGTTATCTAATGTCAAAGTAGTGGTGCTCTTTAAATCCTACCTGGAAGATAAAGGTCAATATCTTTCCCAAGGGCATTGATACAAATGTGAACGTAATATCGCGACTGGAGTTCGAACTCGCTTACTACAATATCCAGTCTAGCACATTAGCCGCAACACTTCAGGGTTTACCCCCATATATGAGATGAGCAAAAAGGATGAGAAAAATCAGAATATTCATTTGTAATTGTGTGTCATTTAATTGTTCTCATCTAGTTTTGATCTTAGAACATCGTCAGGTGGAAAGTTGTTTTTTTTCGAAAAAAACCCAGAAAAAACGAATAGAATTTTTTCAAAGTATCAATCGGCCACAAAAGAAGCGACAGAAAATAAACTGTAGCCGTTGTATTCGTTGTCTTTGAACTGACTATTATATAATATCATGAACACCTGGCAGTGAGGTCTACACATGCAAGATATTTGTTAAGCATGGTTGTGGCATGTTTCAAATTTTCCGTAAGTGTTTTTTAGTCTGATGGGTAAAATGGTTATCTGTTTATTTAGGTGTTTATGTATCTATCCGTATATCCTCACCCTCCCTGTAGTCCAAACCTTGCTCCTAGTAACTTTTGATTATTCCCTAAGATCAGAGGCTATCGTTATGAGACAGATGAGGAGATGAAAGAAGCTGTGATAAAGGTCATTGACACGCTCACACAAGAGGACTTCCATGGGGCCTTCCAGAAATTGTTGGAACAGTACAACAAGTTCATTGCAGCCGGAGGCGATTACTTCGAAGAGGATTAGAGTTTCATGAGTGTACTATCAATAAAGGTGCCCATAAGAAAAAAGTCTTGAAACTTATCTAATGATCCTCGTATATATATATATATACCAGGATTCTTGAATTTCGTACCAGAGAAATTATTTTCTTCTTATGCCATTCACCCCACTTAAGGTATAATCTTTCACCAAGAAATCAGGACTCAGCTTCATTTGATCTCTGATCAATATTTCTGTTACATAGAAATATTTCATGAGATAGGAGTGCTCATCTTCAATCATTATATACATATATACAAGTAATATCCAGTCAGCCTCCAAAGACAATGGGTGTGGATTATTCATGTATTGAATATATTAAGAATTTCATATAAATCTATGGGAGTGCTCAATGTATGGCCATTGTTATATATTCACTGTCCAGGTTTATATAATAAAACTCACATGCAGAACGTATAAAGTGCAATTCGAAGGAAACTCAAACCTGGTTAAATTGTCATTATATATTTATTTCGGTGAAGAATCTTATAATCTCTTCTGATAACAAACATACTTAAATTGAGGGTTAAAAACAAACAGCGCATATGGATTTCAGTATATATGAGTACAGTGTTGGCCAATGGCCTGGGAGACCGGTGTTCAATCCCAGGTCGGGTCATACCAAAGACTCAAAAAATTATACTTGATGCTGTCTGGGTTAGCACTCAGCATTATAAGGTAAGGATCAAGAGTAAAGTGGAACAACCCAGGGAATGAAGTGTCACCCTCCCTTACACCTCGCTGTAGCAGCTATTGAAAAGGGTGCCTTCGGGTTATCATCGACTATGATCACCAACTTTACTTACTTACATATATATATATATATATATATATATATTTGTTTGCCTCTGAGTATGTTTGTAAAATGTTTGCACAAAGATACAATCTGTGTATTTATGCATGAATGAACATGTGGAATCAACTTTGTTTATTTAATCAACCAGCGGAATTATTTTCATATATATATATATATATATATATATATAGTCTGGTAGGTATGCATAAACAAGATCCAATGCAGAAGACTAACCTTACACAAGCAAACAGAAACAGAAACACATACACACACATCCATACGCAAACTCATACATACCCATATACATATGTAAATGTACAAAGAGTAAAGTTGGCGATCCTAGTCGAGGGCACCCCAAAAGCTACCTTTTTTATTAGCTACCACACCGGTGGAGGAGAGGGCGCAACTCCTTTTCGTGGATTACTTCACTTACCCTTGATCCGTACTTTATAATGCTGAGTGTTAAGCAAGGAGGCATCAAGTATCATTTTTGGAAACTTTGGTATGACTCGAGATGGGATTGAACCCCGGTCTCTCGAGCCAGTGGCTCGGTTAATGTATACGTACATGTGTGACAAATATTTTGAAAAATGATTTTCGACTATGGGCTTCAGAAATATGATTTTAAAAAATGAAAAACAAGTTCTCGGAAATCATTTATTTGCATATAGTTATATTATATCAAGTATTCTTATCTAATACTAAGTTTGCATATAGTTATATTATATCAAGGATTCTTATCTAATACTAACATTGCCCAGTCGGCTGAAGTTGTAGAATACACCGACTGCACCTCTGCGGAGAGGTAAGACCCCCCCCAACGAGTGTCCTGGATATGACACAAAACTATCTGATGGTGAGGTTCAAGTAATGCTGGAGCTTTGAGGAATGCAGAGTGCCCCTTTATTGCCATCGCTCCCAGGTCCACTCAGGACCGGAGTGGTAGCATCTGATAAGGGTCCGATATATGGGTTGAATAGAACTAAACCATGGTTTCTTGAGTTTACTGTTTTTTGCATTTAAACTGCGTATTTATGTTAAACTGAATTGTTTAAAATAGAACTGTTTTGACATTTAAACTGCGTACTTATGTTAAAACGAATTGCTCGAAGTAGAACTGTTTTGACATCTAAACTGTGTACTTATGCTTATCTGAAATAAAACAGTTTTGATATTAACTCTGTGTATTGCCCAGTCAACTGGAGCTGTAGAATACACCGACTGCACCTCTGTAGAGGAGTAAGACCCCCACACCCCCAATGAGTGTTCTGGATACGACACTAAACAATCCGATGGTGAGGTTCCAGTGATGCTGGAGCTTTGGGGAATGCGGAGCACCTCTTCGTTCCCATTGCTCTCAGGTCCATCCTGGTCCGGAATGGTAGTATCTGATAGGATCCTATCTATGGGTTAAATAGAACTAAACTGCATACTTACGCTAAACCGAATTGTTTGCATTAGAACTGTTTGACTAAACTGAATAGGTTGAAATAGAAGTGTTTTGACATTTAAACTCTACTTACATATTAACTGAGTACTTATGCTAAACTAAATTGTTTGAAATGGAACTGTTTTTGACATTGAAACTGTACTTACACAAAACTGAATTGTTTGATATAGAACTGTTTTAACATTTACCTGTGTGTAAACAAAATCTGTACTTATAATAAACTGATTTAGCTGAATAAACTGAATAGCTTGAAATAGAAATGTTTTTGACACTTAAACTGTGAACTTATGCTAAACTGAATTGTTTGAAATAGAACTATTTGCATAAAAATGGATTTGGCGTTAAACAGCCTACAAAGGTTGATATGCCATAAAACCCAAATAACCAAACAACCATTTATTTATAAAAATATTTTGGCTTTTCACAGCTGCGTGAGATTTAAAAAAAAATGATTAAATAATTGTCATGGAAACAGACGTTGAGATGTTTTTAGAATTTAAGATTTGAAAATGATTTGAAATTTCTTTTGTTATCATTACAGTAAAATATTAGACATAAATAGTTCATTTTTAGACTAATAACCTTTGAAAAGGCTTGAAACCCACTTTATCCCACCAGTTATGGATTAAATAGTGCGACTACTATTTTTTCAAGGATATCTATGGCGTTAAGTTACCTAAGAAGATTGATATGCCATTAAAACAAAGAAACCAGACCAAACCCGAATGAACAAACGACATGCTTAATCATGTAAGTGCTTATCAATAGTGTGTGTAAATTTCTTCCAACATCTCAGTTCAGACGTCAACTCTTATCGAATAGCTCTCTTAAATATAAAATAAATGACATTTTTAAATGGGGAAACAATAACTACATTCTTTTCTCAGCCATTTCAAACGATTCTACTGTAACAAAATACCCAGTCTCGACCAAGTGTTAATTAGCAAGAAGAAGAATTTGTCATTTAGTTGATTATTTCGTTCCAGCAAAAACCAGAGAGCGAAAACAAAAGAAAGCGAAGAAATTGGCATTGAGAACTGAAAGGTCTGTGAAGCATGGATGTGGCGTTGATATCAATTGTAATTAAAGAACTTGGAACAAACCACAAGAACCCTGAAAAGGAAATGGGTAAATTGGAGATCAGAGGTTGAATCGAGATCATCCATCCCACAGCAACTTTAGAATCGGGTAGAATATCAGGAAGAGTTCGAGAGACCTGAGGAGACTTGCTGTCTCTTAAACCCCAGAGGAAGATCACGCGTGTTAGCTGGAGTAAATGTAGGCAATGCGGTGACAGAGACGAAACGATCAATCACATAATAAGCGAATGCAGCAAAATAGCAGAGAAGGAGTATAAGGCGAGACTCGAGTGGGTCGGCAAGGTGATCCACTGGGAAATGTGCAAGAAATTGAAATTTGACCATACTAACAAATGGTATATGCACAACCTAGCACCTGTCCTAGAAAATGACATACATAAACTCCTATGGGACTTTGACATACAAACGGATCACCTAATCCCGGCCAGAAGACCAGACCTTATTGTAATCAACAAAAAAGAGAATTTGCAAAATTGTCAACTTTGCTGGTACAGCAAAGTTGACAATTTATGACGTTCCAGCTGACCACAGAATAAAACTGAAAGAAAGTGAAAAGGATAAATACCTCGACTTTGCTAGGAAATTTAAAAAAAAACAACTAAGGAACATGAAGGTGACGATTATACCAATCGTTATTGGTACATTCGGCACAGGTACTAAAGGACTATTAAAGGAACTGGAGGACTTGGAATTGTAGGACGGGTGGAGACCATCCAAACTACAGCATTGTTGAGAACGGCCAGAATACTGAGAATAGTCCTGGGGACTTGAGGAGACTTGCTGTCACTCAAACTCCAGTGAAAAACCATCGGCTAACGCTGATGTGAAAAACTCTGAAGGAGTAAGTAATAATAATAATAAAACAACTGGAAACTCTAATACTCGCAGTTAGAATATACAGGCAGGACATAGGGATGGAAATTGGCATAGAAAAATATGCCGCGCCCGTAATGAAAAGCTGCAAACGACACCTGACGGACGTAATGGAACTACCAAATCAAGAAAAAAAAATTGAATGCTCGGAGAAAAGGAAACCTACAAACACTTGGGCATCTTGGTAGTTGACACCATCAAACAAGTGGAGATGAAAGAAAAAAATAAGAAAGAGTATCTCAGGAGAACCAGAAAGCTACTCGAGACAAAACTATTTGCAGAAACCTTATCAAAGGGATAGATACCAGGACTGTTCCTTTGTTAGATATTTGGGACCATTTTTGACGTGGTCCAGAGAAGAATTTAAGCAAGAACAAAAACCTAATGACCATGCATAATGCATTACATCCCAGATACAAACGGATCACCTAATCTCGGCCAGACGACCAAACATTAAAATAATCAAAAAAAAAAAAAAAAAAAGAAAGAGAACTTGCAGAATTGTGGACTTTGTTGTCCCGGCTGACCACAGAATAAAACTGAAAGAATGTGAAAAGAAAGATAAGTACCTCGACCTTGCTAGGGAATAGAAAAAACTGTGGAACATGAAAGTGACATTTATACCAATTGTGATTGGTGCTTTTGGTACAGTCACCAAAGGTGGAATTGGAAATAAAAGGACGAGTGGAGACCATCCAAACTACAACATTATTGAGAATGATAAGAATACTAAGAAGTGTCCTGGAAACTTAAGAAGACTTGCTGTCACTCAAACTCCAGTGAAAGACTATCAGCTAACACTGATGTAAAAATAAACTCCCATAATGATGATAATTATAATAAATGAATCTGTCCTAGAAATGAAACGTTCAAAATTCTTTTGGATTTTAAGATAAACGAATCATCTCATCTCGGCTAGGTGACAAGACCTAATGATAGTAAAAGAAATTTAAAAAAATATACAAAAAACAACAAGGGAGAACCTGACGAATAGAGGACTATGACGTTCCGGCTAACCACAGGTTAAAACTGAAGGAAAGCAAAAAGTGAGATAAGTACTAAAAGCTGGTAAGAGAACTGAAAAAACTATACATGAAAATGACGGTGATACCAATTGTAGTTGGCACACATGGTACCGGAAGGACTCGGAAATAAAAGGACGGGAGCAGACCATCCAAACATCAGCATTGTTGAGACCATCCAGAATAATAAGAGGGGTCCTGGAGACCTTAGGAGACTTGCTGTCACTCAGACTCCACTGGAAAACCATCACCATCACTGGTGTAAAAAAAAACTCTCAAATGAGTAAAACAATATTAAAAAGTTGCACAAATACTCGGATCTTGCCAGAGAACAAAAAAAAAAGCTGTGGAATACGCGGTCGAAGGTGATACCAATTGTAGTTGGTGCACTTGGAACGGTCCCCAGAGCACCGGAAAAGCATTGGAACTGTTGGAGATCAAAGAAAGAATCGAGACCACCCAAACGACAGTAATTTTGAGATCAGTCAGAATACCGAGAAGAGTCTCGGGAACCCGAGGGGACTTGCTGTCCCTCAAACTCCAATGAAAGACCACCAACCAACGCTGATTGGAAAAAGCTCGCAAGGAGAAAATAATAAGATAAACAATTGCAGCAGTAGCACAAAAGAAGTTCAAGACTTGACACGAGTTGGTGGAAAAGGTCATTTACTAGGAATTGTGCAAGAGATTAAAGTTTGACCATATTGCTAGATAGCGTATGCACAAACCAGAAATCGTTCTATTGTGTAAGACAAATAAAATTCTCTGGGATTTTGATATACAAACGGATCACCGATTATCGGATGTAAGATCAGGTGGAGGTGCCCGTGGTGTAATGGTTATCGTCGTAGGAAATGGACACGGCAACACGAGTTCAAATCCTGGACGAGATTGATTGCATTTCACATATCACTAATACCCTTGGGAAAGGTATGAATCCAATTACTCTCCCTCCAGCTATGGGTAAATAGTAGGACAGACTGATTTCTTCAGCCTTGGGGAGGCAACTAGGAGAAGGAATACTCTGAATTCAAACCTGTTAAACTCCGCTTAAAAATTGACCTTGTGTCATATCCTGCCCGAGCGGGGGGGGTAGGTAAATATGATAAGATCAGACCTAGTTTTAAATAACAAGAAAAAAAAAGAAAATTAGGGGTGTCTACGTGGTGTAATGATTAAAGTGCTGGACTCCGAAAATGAGTTCGAACTCCAGTCGCGCTATTATGTCCACTTTCGGACAAATACCCTTCGTAAAGGTATGAACGCCCGTATCCTCCTAGCTATGGGTTAAATAGCATTACAACTGTTCTTCTAGAAGGATAGATTTGGCATTAAATAACCTGCAAAAGTTGATATGCCATTAAACAAAGAAACCAAGCCAAAAAGAACTTGTGGATTTTGCCGCACCAACGGATCACTGAGTAAAAATGAAGGAAAGTGAAATTAAAGACAAATACAATGACTTTGCTTGAGGGATCACTAATCAGGGGAACACGAATGAGGCAGATATATCAATAGTATTTGCTTACATTTTACAACGGTCTCCAAAGGCTTGGAAAACAGACTGTGGGAATTGAATTATAGAGGAAGAATCATTAGACCATGTGTCCTCGTGGTGTAATGGTTAAAGCGATGGACTGCAGAATCGCAGTACGCGAGTTCGTACTCCAGTTGCGCTATTATGTTCACTTTCGGGCAAATACCCTTGGGAAAGGCATGAACCCCCGTATCCTCCCAGCTATGAGTTAAATAGTACCACTACTGTTCTTCTAGGAGAATGGCTTTGGCATTAAATAAGCTACAAAGGTTAATATGCCATTAAACAAAGAAACCAAACCAAACCAAATCAATCATTATACAGTTAAATGTAAAAACTTGTTTCAAACTATTCAATTCGGCGTAAGTTATTTGTTTAGACACAGTTTAAATATCAATTTTCCATTTGACCCATAGAAAGGAGCTTATCCGTGGCTACCACTCCGGGTCAAAGGGAACCTGGGAGCGTTGTCAATGAAGGGGTACTCAGCGTTCCTCAAAGCTCCAGCATTACTAGAGCCTGACAATAAGATTGTTTAGTATCATATACAGGACTCTCATTGGGAAGTGTAACTCCTCTACAGAGAAGCGGTATATATTATACGACGCTAATCGACAGGGCAACTTAAAACTAGTGTGAACAATTTGCATAGTGTGAATATAGGAGGATATTTTAAAGATTTAATTAAAAAATTAAGAAATAAAACAAACGTAGAGACCTGCAGATATGTGGAAACTTTTGTCTTGTCCTTTTATTTTCGGCTTAAGTAATTCTGCAAAGGAACAAGAAAAACTAAACATTTTGGCGAAGAGGATGATCCATTTAGAATTGTGCAAGAGACTAAAATTTGCCCATTTTATCAGACCAGAATCAGTCCCAGAAAATGAGACATATAAAATGCTCTGAAACTTTGAGATACAAACAGATTCCGTCTTGAGGACCAGGCCCTTGTAAGAATTAACTTGAGAAAAAAAAAAGGAACTGGTCATCTGGTGGATTTTACAGTTCTTGCAAACCAGAGAGTGAAAATGGAAGAAAGCGAAAAATTCGATAAATAATTAGTTTTCCCAAAGACCCAAAATATGGGGTGCCTACTGAGAGTCAGACTTTGTGACAATGATCTGCACGCCAAGTTCGCTGACCATTGCACAATATGAAGCACCCTAAAAGAATAATGTTGCTGATCTATGGAGAGTATTTTCTTCCAATCTTCGGAACAATATTGTTATAGCTCTTCCAAATTTATGGATTTTCTTGGAGGCACAACCATCCAGTGGGTGGGGTGGATCTATTCGTGGGGCTTAGAAAACGTTTACAGTAACTCTTGCAGAGAGGTAAGCCCAACCGAAAGTATTCCAAAGTCTGACACAAAGCTGTATTTAGGAGTGATACCCCAGTTCTAGAGCAAGGAAAGTGTGGATTACTCCTTCACTGTTATTACTTCCAGGTCCACTTTGACCTGGATTGATATTACCTATTAGAGCCCCATCTATATGTCAAATAGATCTGTTAAAAATTTTGTATTAGATAGGAATACTTGATACCATATAACTGTATACAAAACTCTTAAATAACAACTACACAAAAATGTAAATATAAACATACACTATACGTAATTTCGTAACTTCTAAGATTGGAATAACCCAAGATGCTTGATCAGCCATTTAAATCAATCAATAAACCTTCGAGGGGGTATCTTGTTCAAGATTGAAATAGCCTTTCTGAAATTTGGATTTCTGAGAGTTTGTTTCGTGAGAAAGAATTTAAATTGTGGGAGAAAATGTGTATCGCGCCTAGAAAATCAGCATTTGTAATACTGGGCTAGAACATCGAACTCCTAACCACAGCTGGCGGAATATATTCCTTCTTTATCCCAAAACGTGTCATGTTGCGTATGTGTGTGTGTCTGTGTGTAGGTGATGTGTGAGTGTGTGTATGGTAATGGGTAGGGGATGTGTGTGTGTGTGTGTGTATGGTAATGGGTAAGGGATGTGTGTGTGTGTGTGTCCCTTCTCCCTAACCCTAAACCCGCCAATAGTTCGACTGGAATTAAATTCCAGTACGTGCAATTGGGCTTTTGACAGCCGTTCGTAGTGACAGATTTACTGAACTTCATTTCGCCAAGGCATTAATTTCTAATCAAACTAATTATGCCTATTAAATGTGCCTAATTGACTTCACTAATTGAATCAGAATATAAAAAAAAGGGCACTGCCTATGTCTCTCATCCCCTCGTCTTTTTGCCTCGACATTAATAACAGCGTTTGAATGGACTCTGTATTAATTTAGAGCCTCAAATATCAAAGGCCCGCCTTCAGAATTGAGTCGCGTACGCCGTAAAATGTGCTGGGTTCTACTGATCGGGTGTCAATTAATACATAAACCGCATTCTATAGGTCTATTTCAGGTCACCAATGATAACAAATTAATCGAATATTTACCAACCACAGTTTTTGGCCAACCAGAGAGACATCACCAAAACATATGACATTTTTGTTGACAAAAGAGAGGTTGCTTAATACATCAAACATTTTTGTTGATAAGAGTGAGGTCTTCACCACATATGACTTCTTTGTCGACAAGAGAGAAGACAACAAAACATATGACATTTTTGTTGACAAAAGAGAGGTCGCTTAATACATCAAACATTTTTGTTGATAAGAGTGAGGTCTTCACCACATATGACTTCTTTGTCGACAAGAGAGAAGACAACAAAACATATGACATTCTTATCGAAAAGTGAGTTCTTCGACACAAATAACATTTTTGTCGACAAGACAGCTTTTCATTACATATCACGTTTTTGTTGACAAGTGAGAGACTTTCAATACAAATGACACGTAACTAGACACAGGTCGCTTTACACACATAAAATTTTTGTCAAGGGAGGGGCTTTCAACATATTAAACATTTTTGTCGACAAGACAGTGGCCTTCAACACAAGACATGTATGTCAACTAGAGATTGGCCTTCAATATTTAAACATCTTTGTCCACAAGAGAGAGGTCTTCAACACATCTGATATTTTTGTTGACAAGAGGAAAATCATAGAAATATTGTTGTATAGTCATCTATATCATCATTCACCATCACAACGACACAATATCAAAGACACAAGAAGGAAGACACAGGAAGAAACGAAGCAGGAAGACTTCTTTACAAATATATTTTACCTCTCACTTTATTGCAAGGGTTCGCAAAGGGTTACTCAAGGTTTGCATGTGAGAGGGTGCTGGAGACCGAACATAAACTTCATATTTTGACCCCACTGTTATGACCGTCATGTTGAGTCTTTCTTGTTCTCCTGATGTTGGGGTCAACTCCATCGGGGCTTCGAGGGCCCCCTCGGTCGGGTGTGGCTTTCCCTACCGCATCTGGTCTCTAGCTGTCTGGAATTCTACTGGCAACTGCTTTGGAACCCAACTCAACTCAATTATATAATAATTCAACCCCCACACGATCGCCTACTGGATCTTTGAAATCGAATGTTTAATCGTCATCAAGCGGAAATAACTGTCATGCAGTTCACAGGTCACTCTCTTCCGGTGCATCACTGTAGTGGCACCGTGGGACCTTCACCTTGTCCCATATTATAAGTCTTAATCTTTTGATTACTGGCCATTGGAATGTGTCACTTCCTTCCGGTGCATCACCTTGGAATAATATTTTTGGGTCGGGTCGAAGGTCAAAATATAACAATATGGCATTTTGGTCGACAAGTGAGAGGTCTTTAATACATACGATGTTTTTGTTAACAAGAGAGAGGTCTTCAACTCATACAACGCTTTTGTCGACAAGAGAGTAGTCGCTTTACACATATAACATTTTGTTAACGAGACTGAAGTCTTCACCACATAAGAGGTTTTCTTCGACAAGAAAAAGTTCTTCAACAGATATGATATTTTCATCGTCAAGAGAGACGTTTTCAACACATGACATTTTTGGCGAACATAGGTCTTCAATGCATATGACATTTTTGTCCACAAGAAAGAGGTCTTCACCACATATGACATTTGTCGAAAAGAGAGAGGCTTTCCATGCACGTAACATTTCTTTGCAAAATCTAGATATTATATCTAGACTTAGGAAGGACCTTTGGACCAAAGTATTTTCTCAAACCTACCTCCTGGAGCAAGATGCGACACTAAGTCAATTACTAAGCAGAGTACAGCTGTCTTGAATTCAGTGTCTTCCATCTTTTCAATCGACTGAAACCAAAGTTAAATATCCAGTCTGATTGATTATTTTATCCATAAGAAAGAAGAGATGGATTCATGCCTGGACGAATAAAGACCAACTACAGCATTGTCGAGATTGGCTTGAATACTAGGAAAAGTCATGGAGATTTGCTGAAACACAGACTCCAGTGAAAAACCTCCAATTAAAACTGTGAAAAAATGTGTGAAAACTCGCTAAAAATACAATAATAATATGATACCAATTGTAGTTGGTGCACTTTGAAGTTCTACAAAAGAATTAAAAAGATTTGCAATGTTGGAAATGAGAGGACGAATCAAGACCATACAGACTACAGCACTGTAAAAATGAGCTAGAATACGGAGAAGAGTCCAGGGAACCGGAAAAGACTTGTTGTTATTCAGACTACTATGAAAGACCATCAGCTAACGGTAGTGCAAAAATCTCGCATGCGATACAATAATAATAATCTGTTGATAAAAGAAGCACTGTTGGGTGACAGACTCGTATATATATATGTAAAACGATATCCGAAAAAGCAAAATTAAAAAACAAAAAACAAAACAAAACAAAACAAAAACAAAGCAATCATTTAAGAACGTTGGATTGAATAAAGTGCTCGTATGCTCGAAAGCAGAGAAGTATAAAATCAAAATGATTATTAAATCCTCATTTATCATTAGTTTCATGTGTTTATAAAAAATAAGCTCAGTCATCATGTTTTATAGCTGTGAAAGATGAGAACGCTGATGTATAAAAATATAAACTGTTTCTTTTTTTTTTCCTTTTATCAACGGAAATTTACGGATGGGTTGAGTAAGTGAAAATCAAAGACGGTAAAGCTGCACACACTGGGGCCAGGGTACGAACCTTCAGTGAATCACTTTTTACTTCCTTCTTTCGGCGAGTCGAATATCTCCCTGGTTATATAACATCCGGGACGCCCAGGAAAATTCTAGTGCTCACACCTGTTTCAGCCTGCCACCTATGGGCACAGTCTTTCTTCTAGCATGCCATCCACTCAAATTCTGGTGCTCATACTTCCTCCAGCCTGCTGCCAATAAAATGCACATAGACACGCGTCCTTCTAGCAAGCCACTCGAGCAATTTACGCACCATTTTCGCCGAGAACACCTGCGTCCAGTTAACTTTTGGTACCAAGTACATTTCCTGTTGTTTTCGTTCAACCAGGAGCCGATTTCCGCCGCTGCTGTGATAGATGTCAAAAATATCTCCAACTCAAAATCCTACAATCAGACAGATGTTTTTTGGATGCAGGAATACAAAAAAAAATTGCTTACAAAAACTAACTAGTATTGTGTGCGATTGTTCCTTTCAATTAAAAAAGCAATTACCTTTACACTAATCGTAAAAGATAAGATAAGGATGGTGAGGGAATAGTTATTTTAGTACATATATGTATGTATCTCACCGATAAAATGAAACGCAGTTTCTTCCGGGCAGCGGTCGTGTCGATACTGCTATATGGATGCACTACTTGGACGCTAACTAAACGGCTGGAGAAGAAGCTAGACAGCAATTACACAAGAATGTTGCGAGCAATATTGAACAAGTCCTGGCGGCAACACCCCACAAGACATGCAGGACACTGCTGGAGAAGCAAGTACGAGCTCATAAGTGATGTACTCCTATGGACCACCGCATATGGCCAAGCAAAAGCAGGACAACCAGCTCGAACATACAGCAGCTATGTGAGGATACGGGATGTAGCCCTGAAGACCTGCCAGAGGCGATGAATGATAGGGAGAAGTGGCGAGATAGGGTCAGGGATATCCGTGCTAGCAGTACGACATGATGATGATGATGATATATATATGTATATGTATTCTAAATATATATATATATATATATACAAATATATACATATATATATTGTCATCTATTGACAGTGTCTTTGTATCACAACCCTTCAGTGTGGATAGACACGCGAGGTGCTTCAAGCTGCAATTGAAACCCGACTGATGTATATATATTCGGTTCAAACTTTGTGATGTATATGCTGATTATAAAGGTGCTTTAAACACGAGAAATGAATATCGTCTGTAGTATTTACAAGACTGTTTTTTCATGGCAGACAATCGTCGAGTCATATTTTTTTTCGACAAAGATTCAAGTAACAACATGTTTACCTTTCAGAATAAGTTATCTCAGCTCATTAACTGATCTCATGTTTAAAGTTTCAAGGAGTACTCATGAAAAGTCCACTTTTATGATGCAACTTTTTAATTTTATCTTTTTACTTTTTGTTCGTGTGTGTGTGTGTGTGTGTGATTTCTGGGTTTTTTTTGGGGGGGGGGTCGTTTGGTTTGCTTTTAACACATATCAACCATTGTAGGTTATTGAATGCCAAATCCTCTTTATACATATATATTGAATATATATAGTTTGTTTTGGTTTGGCTTTATGGCATATCAACACTTGTTGGTGATTTAATGCTTAATCCTCATAATACATATATATAAAATATATAGGATTTGGTTGAGATGGGTTTTATGGCATATCAACCATTGTAGGTTATTTAATGCCAAATCATCTTTATACAAATATACTAAATATATAGGATTTGGTTTGGTTGGGTTTTATGACATATCAACCATTGTTGGTTATTTAATGCCAAATCTTATTTTTACATATATACTAAATATACGATTTGTGAACACATTTTGTTGATACATTTTTAAACGAGCCCTTTGCAGTTAGGTAAATGGTTTCAAGTATTGCTATCTAATATAAATAAATCTATTTACAATTAACTATTTGTTTGCACACAGTTAAATTCTTTCTAGTATTGGAATGTAACAGTAACAATTGAACATTAATTATTTGCTTGCACATAGTTAAATAGATATTCATGATTTGTAAGAGATTAGTTTGTCGGTAATTTCATTTCCTAAATGAGTTCGAACTAATTTGTTTGCACACTAGTATTGCTATTGTTTCTACACAGTCAAATGGTTTCAATTATTGCTATCTAACCCTAATTAATTCAATATTAATTATTCATTTGCCTCCAGTTAAACGGTTACTAGTGTTGCTATTTAACACTAATTATTCTATTCAACGTTACGCCTTTTTTTTGCACACAGTTAAATGGTTTCAAGTATTTCTATCTAATATGAATAATTCTGCATGGTACAAGCCGAAACCCAACCACATAGTCTGGAACAAGCAGCTGCAGGCAAAGACCTCCATGTCAAAGCTCGCAAGACGGAACATAGGTGTTTAAATTAAAGTGGCGACATCTCCACACTAAACAGTTGCTATCTGAAACTAGTAGACAAGTTCACCTACCGAAGAAGCAGTGCCTCATCAACCGAGACAGACATCAACATGCGACTAGCGAGGACATAGACAACTATCGATAGACGATCGGTCATATTGAAGTCAGACCTGACTGATAAAATAAAATGCAGTTTCTTCCAAACATCGGTTGTGTCGATACTGCTGTATGGATGCACTACATGGACGCTAAGTAAACGCATGGAGAAAAAGCTTGAAAGCAACTAAACAAGAATGCTGCGAGCAATACTGACACAAGTCCTGGAGGCAACACCCCACAAAACAGCAGCTTACCACCCATCACGAAAACTATCCAAGTTATACAAACCAGACATGCGGGACACTGCTGGAGAAGTAAGGACGAACTCATAAGTGATGTTCTCCTGTGGACCCCTTCACATGGACGATCAAAGGCAGGATGACCAGCTAGAACCAACATACAGCAGCTTTGTGCTGATACAAGATGTATCCCTGAAGACCTGCCGGGAGCAATGGTCGATAGAGAAGAGTGTCGAGAAAGGGTCAGGGATATCTGTGCTGATGGAAAGACATGATGATTATGATTAATTCTTCTTAGTGTTAATCATTTGTTTGCACACCGATTGGTTCAAGTATTACTATTTCACACAATTGATTCTGTTGAACGTTTCTCTTTCACTTGCACCCCGTCTAATGTTTTCAAGTATTATGTATCACTAAAAATTTAATTAAACATCAGTCATTTATTTAAACAGTTAAATGATCAAACAGTTCCGTTTCTAACAAATCGATTTAACGTAAGTCATTTGTTTGTACTGTTTAAATGTCAAACAATTCTATTTGACTCATAGATAGGGCCTATCTGGGGCTACAAGTCTAGGTCCGAGTGGACTTGTGATCAATGGTAATGAATGGTTACTCTGCATTCCCCAAAGCTTCAGCATAACTGGAGGGTCGTTATCAGATTGTTCAGTATATACCCAGGATACTCACGTGGGTCGGAGCTTACCCCTCTGCATAGATGCAGTCGGTGTATCCCACAGCTCTAGCCAACTGGATAACTGTTTTATTTTTGTAAACCTAATTAAAGAGGAATAGTATACATTTAAAAAAAAAACTGGGCTTTTTAACTTTTGTATGTGTTCTAGAGTGGTTAAACACCCCTTCAGCTCTCTACTAGATGGACTTGGTCATTGCCATAAATAGCCAACGAGTAAATACTTCGTTGGTTGATTTCATTAGCTTGATCCAGTCGATGGGTCACGCTTCGGCCGGTCGTGGTGTCAGCAGCACGACTCTGGTCGGGTGTGTCCTGTCTTTTGGACATACCTCGAGCTTCAGGGAGTCACCCCCCCCCAGACATTAACCTTCCTCGGAGGGGTTAGGTTTATCGCCTGGCGCCTGAGGCACCCCTTTTTAGGGGAATGCCGATGAGGCCAGAAGCATTTTTGGGAATGCAAGGCCCTGCACCCAGAACCACCCTAAAAAAGGCCTTGTACCATACTCGTCCGGTTTGTGGGACAGTCGACAAATACCTTTGATTTAATTAGCTGGATCCAGTAGATGGGTCACACTTCGGCCGGTCGTGGTGTCAACGGCACGGCTCTAGTCGAGTGTGTGACGTCTTCTGGACATACCCCGAGCCTCAGGGGGCCATCCCCCCTGGCTGTAACCTTCCTCGGATGGATTAGGTTTATCGCCTGGCGCCTGTTAAACTCCGCTTAAAAAATTGATCTTTCGGAGGTGTTGGTAAATATCCTCCTCAGTCCCAACCAACTCAATATGAGAATCAACCCCCCCTCCCAAACAGATCATTCTATTAGGGGTTCAATATCTGGCGACTAGTCTACATGTTCTGGATTTAAGGATTTTGAGTTTTTGAACCGTGGTTGTCTGATTTGAGAATAAATTCCTAACAGATCGAAAAAAGTAAAAATCTTTCTTGTTTTGTACCTGAATTTATTTTTGCATTTTGCACCGTGGAAATTACTATTCTAGAAATTGCCAAACATTATTCAAGAATGAAAATACAAGCATGATCAAACGTTACTGACAGTGAATAAGTCGCCATCTTTTTTCTATTTTTTTTTTCTGGAGAGGAGGCGTGGAAAACACTGACTTCGTTCTTTCCATCTTTGACTAATCAATTAATGTTCAAAGCTAACTTCTTTATATATATATATATATATATATATATATATATATATATATATATATATATAAGAGAGAGAGAGAGAGAGAGAGAGAGTGGGTGCTTTCTTTTTGAAAGTCTCACTATCGTCAATTCATGTTTCTCATCTTCATTTTTTTTTCCTTTTCTCCTCATTTCTAAATAAAAGGATCAAGATTTTCCAGCTTCATCATTAACGTTCGTTTTCGTGTTTGTTCTTGACTACTTTTGTGTCTTTTTTTTGCCTCGTTTGGCTTTTATTTTTTTGTCTTTTACCGAGAAAGCTTGGTTACAGACTATTGACAGGAAGTTCAATTATCCCGACTTTGCGCCCTTACTTCCGTATTTTCAATAAATAATGGTGTCCATCATCTCATTCTATTCCTGTTTATATTGGTCTCCTCATATCTATCTATCTATCTATCTATCCCTGTAAGTCTTCTCGTATCAACCTTGAGAATCTCTGTGGCGTAATGGTTAAAGTGATGGACTGTGGCATCGAAGTAGGTGAGTTCCAACTCCAGTCATGTTATAACATTCGCTGTTGGACAAATTCATTTGAGACCCCCCTTATCTCCCCAGCTATGGGTTAAATAGTATCACTGCTGGTTTTTTTTTTCTATACAGATGGCTTTGGCATTAAATAAGCCACGAAGATTGATATGCTGTTAAAAGAAAAAAAAAAAGCAAACCATTCACATCTATCTATCTCAATCAAACTGCCACGGTTCTCTCTCAGTGTTTACTTCCTCTTTGTTTTTTTCTTCTTTTCTTTCCTTCTCCACAATTGATATTCACTAAAATATCAAACTTGTTTAATTAGTACTGATCAAAGTAGTTATTTTTGATGCCTCGGCTGAGGCGGAGGGAAAAATAAAGCTACCTGCAATATCTTCTGATCGATTTTGACGAAGAAAATCGATTTTGACGTGTAAACGTCCTGCATTGTGTTTTAGGCGAACCAGATTTAGATGACTATTCCCCCACCATAAAAAAAAAAATAGAAGAATGTTTAAAACGATTTCAAGACCTTGAGCAAAGTCATTTCACGTCTTATTTTTCGTCCACAGAAGAAACGAGTAGTTAAAAAAAAAAAAGAAAAGAAAAGAAAAAGAAGAAAAACGGCAATTTTTTCACACAGAAAAGAAATGTCATCCGAATCGCTTTCATTCTCTCTCTCAAGTCATGTGAATCTCAAAGAACTTTTTTTTCAAATACTAAATTAATCTTTATAGTTTAAGCAATTTCCATATGAGGTCACCAATGCAATATATATATAATATATATATATATATATATATATTAAAACAGGTAGGTCCACAAAGAGATTTGTATTTTTTAAATTCATCTATTTTGTTCTCACATACGTGTTATTTATGTGCACGATTCCAGCTTATTGCTTTCGTCAGAGAACATATATGACACAAGGCCTTGTTAATGGGGTACTCAATGAGACTAGAAAAACGTACAAATTGTGAACAAGAGTGAGTTCAAGTCACATTGAGTACCCCATTAACGAGACCTTTTGACGAAAGCAAAAAGCTGGAAACATACACGTATGTAAGAAGAAAATAAAATAAATTCAAATAAATACAAATCTATTCGTGGACTTACCTATTTTAAAATATATCTTTATTCTTTCTTTGGACCTACAACTAACATTATACATTCATACATACACACACACACACACACACACACACACACACACATATATATATATATATATATATATATATTGTATTTTGTGACCTCTTATATATATATATATATATATATATATATATATATCCAAAAAGTGATGAGTAGGGAATGATTCAATTTGAGAATATATAAGAAGATTCTTATAAATCTCCAGGAGTGCTCAATGTATGACAACTGATAAATAGATTTATAAATTTCATACTGAGCAAATTCATATAATAGAAAGAAAAACTCAACAGACCGTCATTTGGCTATTATACATTTATTTTATATTAGCCAAATGCCGACCTGCTGAGATTTTCTATCATAAAGCCTCCTACCAAGGTTGAAGACTTCAGCTTTATATATATATATATATATATATATATGTGTGTGTGTGTGTGTGTGTGTGTGTGTGTGTGTGTGTGTGCGTGTGTGTGCATATATACATTTGCTTCGTAATATAAAAAACACATATATAAATGTAAATCAATTTCCCAATGACCAGACATTCACTCCATCAATATAATCTGTTGCTGGCACGACAACAACACTTTAGAGACACTTTTTAGATTTCCCAAGCATTGATGGTGGAAGTTTTTCGAACAGCCTAATATTGATATCTCTTCGGATTAATGCTTCTGTCTCTATTAGCGATAAGGCTCCTTCTGATGATTGTGCCGCAAAAACTAAAAATGTTTTGGCCTTATTCCAAGTCATGGTGCCACCTGCAGCAGTTCTTTCTCACTTTCGAACGTGATATGGTAATAACTCTGCTAACTGACAAACTTAGGTCGATTATAAAAATACCTATTTTATTTGCTTGAGAGTATTACTTTTCACCTCATTTATGAAGTAATGTTTCTTTTTCGTTTAAACTATATATTTCTAATCCTCTTCTTCAAGCAAAAATTCAATGAAAGAGATCCCAAGTAATATGTCTATTTATAACTAAATTATAACTATTCTTGTTCTGTTACCAGTTTAAAATCCATTAATCATAATATATCAGGTTGGAACTAATATAAAGTCTGATTTTACATTATATATTATAAATGAAAAAAAATATTTCGATAGAAATGTTATATCATTAACATGACCTCCATTGTTTCTTTGAGCCTCATTTTATCTGTCAACAAGCAGATAGACGCCATGTTTTAAAATCTTTTTGAGTTTTGATGCAAAATATGAAACCAACTTGTGTACAACATCTTCTGTACATGTAGGTGCCCGTGGTGTAATGGTTATCGTCGCAGGATATGGACACGGCGACACGAGTTCAAATCCTGGACCTGACTGATTGCATTTCACATAGCACTAATACCCTTGGGAAAGGTATGAATCCAATTATTCTCCCTCCAGCTATGGGTAAATAGTAGGACAGACTAGGTTCTTCAGCCTTGGTGAGGCAACTAGTCTAGGAGAAGGAAAACTCTGAATTCAAACCTGTTAAACTCCGCTTAAAAATTGACCTTGTGTCATATCCTGCCCGAGCGGAGGGGTTAGGTAAATAGGATCTTCTGTACATGTCAACCTAAGATCATCCAAATGATTGTGTAATCCCTTAAACAAGTGATAATCAGAAGAATATGACGCTCCTTCAGAAGATATTTTGTCAATTGAGCTGTGTTAGGGCGGTCTTTATCATAATAGGGGATAACACCCTTTCTGTTGACTGAGGAGGGACATTTTTTGTCAAATGGTCTTTTCAAACGTCGAACTTGATTACAGATGAGATTAGAGATGATTGTTTTCTAACAATTTGTAAAGAATTCCTTGAATATTCCATCATGCCCTCAGCATCATCTTCCTTGGATGAAAGCCGCCTCTCGGTTGCTGAGCAGGTCTATTTCCTTGACGGATTTTCTGACGATGGAGTTTAACGTTTAAATCAAGGCTCCACTTCTTATCACCCGTAACAAGCAGGTCTAAAAAAAAGTTACTTAACGGTGTCTTGTAAGCAATGACTTACAATAAGCAATTACAGAATCATTTGGATGGTCCTAGGTTGACATCAAGAGAAGAGGTTGATCTCATATTTCGTATCAAAGCCTAAAAAATATAACAAGGGTAATATGTTTGCTTGTCGACAGATAGAATGAGCTTCTTGTAAGCAAAGGATGTTATGTTAATGATTAAATATTTCTATAGCGATATCTTATTCATTTATGATATATATATTCTAAATTCGGATACAACATTCGTTCCAACCTGATACTTAAGATAGTGCCCGTGTGAGACAGATTTAATATGCTTTTTAGCAGAACACAAGGTCAAGAGTGCGGAATTTGCAGCCTTAAGGCCGAATGTGGCTTTCAATGCCATCTAGTGTGAACTTCCATGGATTTGTTGAAAGATCAAATAAAAATGCGCAGTTACCTTTCAACTTAAGACACAGAATTTTTTCTCTTTTTTTATATTATTATGTATTGATCCATGTATATTATATTCAAATACGTAGATATTTTTTCTTTTATTGATTGGTTGATTTTAACGGCATGTCAACAGTTTTGGACTTATTTTAAGCCAGAGGTTAGATTGGTTGATTTTAATGGGATGTTAACCCATCTGAGGTTATTTTAAGCCGAGAGGTTATATTGGTTGATTTTAATGGCATGTTAAACTATCTGGGGGTATTCTAATCCGAGAGGTTAGATTGATTGATTTTAATGGCATGTCAACTCATCATGTGTTACGGTAATGCGTGCACCGTACATTCATATTTAACATCGGACTTGGGGGTAATGGTAATCCAGAGCTTCAGAACAAGAGCCTCACTACCAGATGCAGTTCAGTGTCATACCCAAAACCCCCAACTTTGGTGGGGGTTGTCTTACCCTTCTGCGAGAGATTCAATCAACATATTCTAAGCCTTGTTAACAGGGAGATCACATATTGTGTTCAAGCTGATTCTGATGCCCTATCCTTGGACAACATTAATGTCAGGAAAAAAAGAGATCCGCTGCATGGGCAACTGCTAATCTTCCATACAATCTTGACCAGACCTGAGTGGATGATCATACTACCAAGAGCTGTAGAACAGGAGCCTCACCACCAAATGCAGTTTAGCGTCATTGCTAGGGTACCCTATTTTTAGGAGGTCTTGTCTCTCTGCAGGGAATACAGTTGACTTATTCGAAAACACACCGACGTATCAATTTTCTTTTATTTGCTTATTGTATATAGATTCATCTATTTCACTTAAAATAGAATTAACCTTCGTGGGTTATTTAAAGTTAAATCCATCCTTGAAGAAGAACAGCAGTAGTATTATTTAACCCATAGCTGGCAGAATATAAATAGAAATAAATATTTTTCCTTTTTTGCTCTATTATACATAAATACTTCTGCATCATGAAAAATATAATCTTTTTTGATATATTATATATAAATAGATTTACTTCAATACATATATATTATATTATTTTTTGCTTTATTGCATATAAAAACATCTCTATCATATTTGAACAAAAATAAATATTTTTTCCATTTTTTTGCAATAATATACATAAATACATCATTATATATATATATATATATATATATATATATATATCAGTGGCGACTCTAGCCTATTTTTGCTACTGGTGCTCCCCCCCACCCTCTGTCCACTTAAGTTCCCAACCCGTGGTCCGTGGACCCAAAGTAAGTCATCATAGTTGCTATTGCGGGATTCTCCATTGTATAGCACAGATTGACTAACGTACCTTGCATGGTGTTTTTTTTGTAAACACTCAAGATACTATATAATTTGTAGTCTTGTTAATACAGTAGATAAGATAATTTTTTTCTTTTCAAAAGTATAGAAGAAAAGAGAAGATGTTCATTACTATGACGAGAAAAATATGTTTATTAGAATAAAGAAATTGATGACAAAGATTATTTGTTGAAAATGTATTCAAATAAACAAATTTTAGTTACAGAATGTAATATATGCAACATTCATAAAAGAAATAGAGATCTGTTAGTGAAAAAACGAATCAAAACACGCTGTTTAACCAACATTTACCATAGCGATGATGATGACGTCGGCGACGGCTATAATCTGCTATCCCCCCGCCTCTCTCTCTCTTTCTCTTTCTCTCTCTCGGTCCCTCTCCCTTTTCCCAAGATAGGTGTCAGCAGTCATATTGTGCTAGTTTTTTTGAGCACGGTATTTTGACTTGCTCTTGCTATTGGCTACAGCTAAAAGCGGATTTCTCTAACATTACTGTTATTATAAGGGTCTTGTGCTTGGCATGGATTAAGCGTGTTCAACATTATAGCCGATTTTATGGGATGTTCAATGGATCTGACGGTGGCCGGACAAAGACCATCCGTTCAAAACAGCATCGTTGTATTATTCCCAGATATATTTATGAACTTTTGGCTACTTAGTTATCGAAACTTGAATAGATACGTAATTTAATTGAGATCAGACTAAGTATGTTTGCTTGAAATTAATGGATAATTTTTAATCCATTTTGAATAACATTGACCGAGTTATTGGTTGTGCCGGGCACGAGTAGCACTCGTCCCATCTCCGCCCCTTATATATATATATATAACAGTTCTATTTCAAACAATTCAGTTTAATATTAGTACATTGTTTAAATGTCAAAAACAGTTTTACTTCAAAGTTAGATGTTTTCTATTTGACCCATAGATAGGACCCTTTCAGGTACTACTACTCCGGGCTAGAGTAGACCCGGAAGCGATGGCAATAAAGGGGTACTCTGCATTCCTCAATCGAATGTTTAGTGTCATAAACAGGACACTCGTTGGGGAAGTCTTACTCCTCTGCAGAGATACAGTCGGTGTATTATACTGCCCCAGCCGACTGGGCCATGAATGAGTTTCGCACACACACACACACACACACACACACACACACACACACACACACACACACACACACACACACACATATATAGGTAGTGCATTCAATAGGTTTCCAGACTTTTTTTGTACCGGCATTTAAAATTGTCGTAGACTCCTGAATATTCACTATGTTATTGCTAGACATCTTATGAGATGACTGACCAATTTTTATGATTTCAGATTCAAATGAACAGTTACAGCAGGAACTGAAATACACCCTACTAAAGCCTGATTGTCATAGATGGTGAATTTCAACAATGCAACCTGGACGTCAGGACACTTTAGAAGAATGATATGTAATAAGATTCTGTTTTAAACTCAGAAAAAAATTCCAGAGAAACGTATGGAATGCTTCAGACTGCTTTTCGAACATCTTGCATGAATCCAGCATCAGTTTTTGAGTGGCATAAGAGATTCAAGGAAGGCAGGGTGTCTGTGAGGGATGATAAGAGTTGTGGGAGGAGTAAGGAAGTCAGAACACCAGAGTTGATTGGCCAAAGGGTTAGGTTAGGGTTACTATGTTGAGGTTTAAAGGGAGTTCAGCAAGAGATTCCATCGGAAGAGGCCAGCACTCTTCAAATCAGGTCAGTGGCATTTCCACCAGGACAATGCATCAGTCCACAAATCCATCCTCGTCACAGACTATTTGACCAAGATGGGCATCAAGACAGTTCCATACCCTCTCTATAGTCGAGACTTTGCTCCCTGTGACTTTTGGTTATTCCCTAAGCTCAGAGGCTGTCGTTATGAGAGAATTGAGGAGATGAAAGAGGCTGTGACGAAGGTCATTGACACGCTCACACAAGAGGACTTACATGGGGCCTTCCAGAAATTGTTGGAACGGTCCAACAAGTGCATTGCAGCCGGAGGAGATTACTTCGAAGGGGACAAGAGTTTCATGGGTGTACTATCAATAAAAGTGCCCATACGAAAAAAGTCTGGAAACTTATTTAATGATCCTCGTATATATATATATATATATATATATATATATATATATATATATATCATTGGTACAGTTTACTTTCAAATGCATTCTTACAAAAAGCGATTAAAATGTCATTTAATTTTTTTAAGCTGTAGAAAATAAATTCCATTGTCTTTGAACAGCTTGTTCATTTTTTAAATGGTTTGCAGGAATTAGCAGGACTCTTTGGCACTAAATGCATTACTATCTAAAAAATAAAAACTTGAGCAATGATAGACATTTTTAAAGCATAACTCTTAAATCCAATCCAAGTGTTTTGTTTGGCACTGCATTTCAATTACAAGGCATCTATAATTTTTAAAAATCTTTTTTATAACCACAGCACAAAAGAGGCATGCAAATACCTCCTTAATTTCTTCAGCACTGTAACAATATCCAATGGGTTTAAGAGGAAATTATACCATTTGCCTTCAAGTCATCTTAATAAGATTATTTTTTCATATTAGTTACATTTTATATATATATACATTGTTTCATGTAGAGTATTACCCTTAAAAATGTACGCAACCATGAATTTTATTCAAAAATAAAAGTTAATTCTCTAATAAGCAGGATGGATTTCTTTGATTCTCTCTCTCTCTCTCTCTCTCTCTCTCTCTCTCACCATCTGTCCCTATTGGCTATCGTTCCTTGTGTCGTACCACTCAGTAGAGGTTACAGTCTGCGAATTCTAAGCTTGAACGACAAGACTCCATTTTAGGTGGGTGGAGGAAGCCTGTTAAATGAGTACTTTGAAATTGCACTCGTAACAGTTTTGTTTTATGGCACGTCAACGTTATTCAATGCCAAATCCTCTTAATACATATACAGTAAAGTTGGTGACGGTAGTCGAGGGCGACCCGGAGGTTCTCTTTTCATTAGCTGCAACACCGATTAGGGGAGGGCGCTACTTCTTTATCTGGACTGCTCCACTTTACCCTTTATCCTTACCTTACAATGCTAAGTGTTAAGCAAGGCAGCATCAAGTACCATTTTTTGAGTCTTTTGTATGACACGACCTGAGATTGAACGCCGGTCTCCCGGACCTTTGGCGAACACTCTACCCACAAGACTAATGACTTATAAATACAACTTGTTGAAAACTACTTTAAATGCGCCCAATCTCATTCATTTGCACACATTTAAATAGTTTCAAGTATTGCTATGTATCACTAACAATTCAATTAGACATCAGTCATTTGTTTACACACAGTTTAAATGTCAAACAGTTCTATTTAACCCATCGATCGGACCTTATCAGATGCCACCACTCCGGATCAGAGTGAACCAGGGAGTAACAGCAATGAAAAGGTTCTTCCTATTCCCAAAAGCTTCAAGACTTGAGCCTCACCATCAAATGCAGTTTAGCGTCATTACCAGGATATTAATTGGGGGGGAGGTCTTACCCCTCTGCAGAGATGCAGTCGGTGCATTCTACAGCCCCAGCCGAATGGGCAGGAACTTGTAAAAAGGTTAATTAAAATTGATACAAACTAAACTTAAATATGTCGAATCAAGTATTTTGTATTGAGATAACATTCTACTGGATGGATGCACCACCTAGACGTTTGTGAAATGCACAGGGAAAAAAGCTAGGTGGAAACTACACAAGAATTCGACGTGCTGTTTTCAACAAACTCCGGAAGTAAGTAGTATCCCTCAAAATAGCAGCTGTACGGCCACTTGCCAACCATCTCACAAACCATTAAGAGGAACAAGTCATACTGGGCTCTGGTGGAGATGTAAGGACTCACAAATATCGTTCTCTAATGAACTCCTACACATGGTCAAGACAGAGTCGACCGACCAGCTAGAATTTACATCAGCTCTGTGCAGACACTGAATGCAGTCTAGGAGACCTGTCAAGGGCTTTATTTGTCTCTGCCTCCCACCAGACATCACTTGACACAAGGTCAATGACCTGATGGTCGAATATGGTGGGGATTAGGGGTGGACTTTGCTGGTCATCGGCCCACTTTTTGCAATGTGGGCCTGATGAGCCTAGCTGAACATGGACCCAAATCTGAGTCCAGGCACGGATGCCTGATTATAGCTTAAACTGGCTGCAAGCTCCAGTGCTATAGAAAGGTGACAAATAATGCAGCTAACCCACCCAAAGGTGACCTAGTTGAAGCTGGAGGCCTTTCAACCTAAAGTCTGCCTTTTCTGGACAATGCCCGGTAGGGGCAAAGCCAAAAGCAAATTAATGCTGTTGACCTTGTCCCTGGGGCGCGGACTTGTCAAGGGCAATGGAGGACAAGGACAAATGGCAAGAATAATTCAGAGATCTCTGAACCATCAATACGACTTGGTGCTGATGATCGTTTTATTAGTTTTTGTGAATGTTATAAACATCTTTTTAAAAAAGTCATCTAATCAATTATAATAAGTATTTTCTGGTAGATATTAATTGATCATCATTATCATCATTAACACCATCCAACAGCATGGATCCCTTTGACTTTCTCTTTTTCTCACCCTCTGTTTCGATCAGCCATTACTCTAGATAATTTTTATCGTTCAGGGTTTTCGGACTATTACCTTCATCTTTATTCTTATATTCCCAACATTTTAAGGCACTCAAATGCTCACAGAAGGTATAATCGAACAATTTTGAATGCCCTGATGTTGTGTGGTTATGGCTATCTCTTGCAACATACTGTTCTACTCCAACCGCAAGGCTTTAAGAAGTGTGCTCTATATATGTGATCTTACAGCAACATTGAAATTTAAAAATTAAATACTCGATTCTGCCATCTGTAAGCATTTGAGTGCCTTAAATAGTTGTGTGGTTAATTACAGTGATGAGTGTTTTCTGTTCTTGCATAGAGCTAGGACTAAACCATATCTTATAGTCCTAGAGGCCATTTATATTTTATTTAATATGCATTCTCTATGCAAACATTGCCCAGTCGGCTGGGGCTGTAGAATACACCGACAGCTTCTCTGCAGAGGGGTAAGACCCTGCCAACGAGTGTCCTGGATATGACACTAAACAATCTGATGGTGAGGTTCCAGCAATGCTGGAGCTTTGGGGAATGCGGAGTACCCCTTCATTGCCATCGCTCCCAGGTCCACTCTGGCCCGGAGTGGTAGCACCTGATAGGGCCCTATCTATGGGTTAAATAGAACTAACAGCATACTTATGCTAAACTGAATTGTTTGACTTAACTGAATAGCTTGAAATAGAAATGATTTTGACAATTAAACTGTACTTACATTAAAACTGCGTGCTTATGCTTAACTGAATTATTTGAAATAGAACTGTTTTTGACATTAAAACTGTATTTACACTTAACTGAATTGTTACATATAACTGTTTGAATAGTTTGAAATGGAAATGTTTTTGACAATTAAACTGTGTACTTACGCTAAACTGAATTGTTTTAAATAGAAAGGACATTGCTGGAGAAGCAGAGATGAACTCATAAGAGATGTACTCTTATGGATCCCCACACATGGCCGCGCAAAAGCAGGACGACCAGCACGAACGTACATTCAGCAGCTATGTGAGGATACAGGTTGTTGTCCTGAAGACCTACCTAGGGCGATGAACGATAGGGAGGAGTGGCGAGAGAGGGTCAGGGATATCCGTGCTGCCAGCACGATATGATGATGATGATGATGATTTATATAAAAATGGATTTGGCATTAAATAACCTACAATGGTTGATATGCCATAAAACCCAACCCAACCCAATCCAACTCTATGCAAACAAAACCTTGAACACTCTCTGAATTTATGAGGAGATATCTCGAGCTTGACTTAGGGTGGTTTTAATTTCCCCCCAGCCTCGTGGTCTGACTATCATTTTTTTATTTTCGACCCCCTTTTACTTAATCTTATTTACATTGTTTTAAACAACTTCCGAAGGCTGTCACTTGACAAATTTCTGATGAAAGGACCCTTGGGATTTCAGTAAAATTTCTAAATATTGTAAATCTCTCATTTTTGCATATATCTCTAGGTATTTGCTTTATATATATAAGAAAAATAAATAACTTTAAAACAAATCACCTTGGGGACCTTTTTGTTTTAAAGTATTTACTTCTTTCTCTCATAGGACCAATAAGAAATTTATATATATATATATATATATATATATATAAGATTGCAACACTTTGAACGATAAAGTTAATCCTTACCTTGGTTTTGATAAAATCCTAGAAGCAACACCTGACAAAACAGGGTTAATGAATTATGCTCAAGAGAAAGTTTAAAGCATGATGCAGCAAAACATTTTTTTATAAAAATAAATTTTATTCTTAACCAAAAATGCCAGTATCTTAATATTTCTAGTGAAACATTATACAACCAAAAACGGATATTATTAGTTGTTATTTATTATTTTACAATATGAATTCATTGAAAATGATTTTAGTAATGAAAAATATTGTAAATAATTTTACAATAGGTTGTTTTAAAATGATTCCAGTTGAGAAATGCATTTCAAATGATATTACTATAAGAACACAATGGAAATGATTTTATTCATATCTCTCTATCTATCTATCTATCTATCTATCTATTTGGTATGGCCCAGCGGTTAGAGTGTTCGCCAATGGCCCGGGAGACCTGGGTTCAATCCCAGGTCGAGTCATACCAAAGACTTTAAAAATGGAACTTGATACCACCTTGCTTAACACTCAGCATTATAAGGTACGGTTCAAGGGTAAAGTGGAGCAATCCAGGGAATGGAGTAGCGCCCTCCCCTACACCTTGGTGTAGTAGCTATCGAAAAGGGAGCCTTCGGGTCACCCTCGACTATGGTTGCTAACTTTAAATATATATATATATATATATATAAAATTAACTTAAATTGCGAGTCGAAAATCTTCTACTAAAGTTTCACCTTATCGGATCATCAGGAAGCCTAACTTCGACTTCGGGTCGAAGTTAGGCTTCCTGATGATCCGATAAGGTGAAACTTTAGTAGAAGATTTTCGACTCGCGATTTAAGTTAATTTTATAATTGGCTCCACTTGTGTTGAGCACTTTAGTAATTGTAGCATTGCAGGATTTGCGGAAGGTTTCTGGTTTTCTTTTGACCACTGACTGCGTATCCCTTGATTTTTTTCAAGGGATGGATGAGGTTGGCCTTCTTTTTTTCTTTTTGACCTATAATTTTTTCTTTTTCCCCCAGGCAGTGATTCGAGATACTTTTATCTCTTCCTTGCGGGGTTTTTTTTTTCTGGTACCGTGAATACTGTTAGATATTAGATTAGTAAATATATATACATATATATATATATATATATATATATATATATATGTCAATCCATCTATATACATTATCATCTATAAATAACTTCACCCATAACAAAGATACTCAGATTTTACGATATCTTGCAGTATATTTGTTATGGCTTTGCAATGAATTGCGTTGATTTTATTTTTGATTTCATAAAATGCAACTTAGAAAGTAAACATGCAATTGCAAATTTGGTTACAACATCCATTCATAGCACACCAGCTTTCCCCATTTGCTACTCCTGTTCCAGGAAAAATGATCTTCAGCATATATACTCTTGCCTGCCTTAGGCACTTAGTATCATGATTTGCTTCTTAGGATATGGGATTAGTGATCAGAGATCAAAACCTGGACAAGGCTGTTTGCATTTCACATGCAATGTGATCATCAGAATGAAGACTCAGAGAAATGTTTGAAGTTCGAGAGCACTTGTTGTTACAACCTGGTTGAGTCTTGGCTCTTATAGTAAGTTTGATCATTATGATTAGATATAATTAAATATAATTGAATGTAAGTAAGTAAAGTTAGCGACCATAGTTGAGGGTGACCCGAAGGCTCCCTTTTCGATAGCTACTACACCAAGGTGTAGGGGAGGGCGCTACTCCATTCCCTGGATTGCTCCACTTTACCCTTGAACCGTACCTTATAATGCTGAGTGTTAAGCAAGGTGGTATCAAGTTCCATTTTTAAAGTCTTTGGTATGAACCCAGGTCTCCCGGGCCATTGGCGAACATTCTAACCGCTGGGCCAATGTCCCGGTTTGATAATTGAATGTAATTAAGGATATTCAAAGAAAATCATTGTTATCATCTGTGTTTCACTTTATGCTAATGCCCTTTAGAAAAGTGGGAATCTGTCTGTTTTCCTCCCAGCTGTGGGTAAATAGTTAGGCAGATTAGGTTCTTTAGCTTTAGTTGGGCAACTTGTCAAGGAGAAGGAAAACTCTGAATTCAAACCCGCTTTACTCTTCTTATAAACTGATTCTACTTGTGGTTGGATAAATACATACTCAACCTTCCATCACAAAAATATGCACACATTAACACAATCCTATATAAAAAAAAAGGATCATATATATATATATATATATATATATACTCACACATCAATTTAGATATACAAGAACACGCTTGATAAAAAACAAAGTATATATATATATATATATATATACACACATCAACTTAAATATATAAGCTCACACTGGATAAAAAACAAACCACACACACACACACACACACACACATATATATATATATATATATATATACATATCTATTTAGATATAGAAGCTCACCGAGAAATATATAGATAAAATATCTATACCAATACATTTCTAATTTGTAATTATCTGTTTTCATCGATTCTTGGGAAAAATGTTTTGGTTTGGATTTGTTTCTCTGTTATTTGGCATATCAACCTTCATGGCTTATTTAATGCCAAAGCCATCCATGTTGAAGAGTATCAGTCCAAAAGTCAACATGATATTGTGACAGAAGTTTAAACTTGCTTACTTCAAGGCTGAAGTTCAGCACATTAGGCCAGAGGATTCTTCCATTAGGAATAGATTGAATCAATATGGCTGAAAGAAGGCAAACAAAGAATCATTTAAGTTATTAAAATCCCAACTAAACGGAAGATTTCTCGATAAATACAACCAAGTCACATGAGCATGATTGGTTTGCTTTCTTGGTAGCATCCTACAAAATACCAGCTGTATGGCCACTTGCCGCCTATCTCACAAACCATCTGAATAGGACATACAAGACATGCTGGGGACTGCTGGGGAAATGGGGACAAGCTCATAAGAAATGTTCTAAAAAAACCTTAATAATAAAATAAACTAAAATAAACCTTTGTAAATAAAATAAACGGAAAATAAACATCTGTAAATAAAATAAATAAAAATTGAACCCTTGTAAATAAAGGTGCCCGTGGTGTAATTGTTATCGTCGTAGGAAATGAACACGGCGACACAAGTTCAAATCCTGGACGAGACTGATTGCTTTTCACATAGCACTAATACCCTTGGGAAAGGTATGAATCCAATTATTCTCCCTCCAGCTATGGATAAATAGTAGGACAGACTAGGTTCTTCAGCCTTGGTTGGGCAACTAGTCTAGGAGAAGGAAAACTCTGAATTAAAACCTGTTAAACTCCGCTTAAAAATTGACCTTGTGTCATATCCTGCCCGAGCGGAGGGGTTGGTAAATAGGGTAAATAGGGTAAATAAAGTAAACAAAAATTAAGTCCTGGTGAATAAAATAACCTGGCCGTTGGTCTAATGAGTAGAGTGTTCGCCAATGGTCTGGGAGACCGATGTTCAGTCCCAGGTCGAGTCATTCAAAAGACTCCTATAATGCTACTTGATTCTGCCTTGCTTAACACTCAGCATTATGGGGTAAGGATCAAGGGTAAAATGGAACTTTCTTGCTTTCTTGGTTTCTTTGTTTAATGGCATATCAATTTTCATGGGTTATTTAATGCTAAATATATCCTTGTAGGTGAACAATTGTAGCATTAAACCCACTGCTAGAATAAACAGGTCCACACTTTTTCCATATTTATCAACTCAAAAGTGAATGTAATAGTGAAACAGGAGTTCAAACTCTCTGACTAAAATGTCTCTGATCAGCTTGTTAACCACAACACCACACGGACTCCTTCCCGACACAAAAGAGAGAAAGAAACTCTTCAAATGCATAATGAAAGCAGGCGTTGGGGGTAAGGGTTTTGTGAAGGGGGTGTGAAGGTGGTTAAAATTTGACATTATCTATGCAAGAATTGTTTTCATTGAAAACTAAAAACACATTTGATGAAAGGGAGCCCAAAATAAGGAAATGGTTGATGAACTTTTCATATTTACCAACCCCTCCGCTCGGGCAGGATATGACACAAGGTCAATTTTTAAGCGGAGTTTAACAGGTTTGAATGCAGAGTTTTCCTTCTCCTAGACTAGTTGCCTCACCAAGGCTGAAGAACCTAGTCTGTCCTTCTATTTACCCATAGCTGGAGGGAGAATAATTGGATTCATACCTTTCCCAAGGGTATTAGTTCTATGTGAAAAGCAATCAGTCTCGTCCAGGATTTGAACTCGAGTCGCCCTGTCCATTTCCTACGACGATAACCATTACACCATGGGCACCTCCACTGGTTGATGAACTTTTCATCTGTATGACATCAGTGAATTGTATGACCACTTACCTCTCATCTCTAAAACCAACAAAGTAAGTCGAACAAGACATGTGGGACCCTGCTGGAGAAGTCAGGATGAACTTATAGATGACATTCTCTTATGGACCCCTACATATGGATGTGCCTTGGAAATAAGTGCTAGCAAGAAATTACCAACAACAGCTCTGCGCAGACACCGGATGCAGATTAGAAGACCTGCCAGGAGTGACGGACGATAGCGACAGTTGGAGAAAGAGAGTCAGGGAAATAAGTGCTAGCAGTGTGACTTGATGATTATACATTTATCTAACACCTTCGCTACACGCAAGAAGTGGCATGAGGCTAATTATTAAGCAGGTTGTATCTATAAACTGTTGAAGTCTCTCTTGTTATTTGCCAAGTTTTCTGGGGCTGTATAGTACACCGACTACTTCTCAGCAGAAGGGTAAGACCTCCACATCGAGTGTCCTCGATATGATGCTAAACAATCTGATGATGAAGTTCCAGTAATGCTGGAGCTTTGGGGAATGTGTAGTACGCCTTCATTGCCATCACTCCCAAGTCTACTCAGGCTCGGAGAGGTAGCACCTGATAGGGTCTAATCTATGGGTCAAATAGGACTAAACTGTGTACTTATGCTAATCTGAATTGTTTAAAATAGAAGTTTATATGTATAAAAATGGATTTGGCATTAAATAACCTACAAAGGTTGATGTGCCATAAAAACAAACCAGACTAAGCCAAATCGTTCTTGTAATAACAACTAATGTTTAATAATATAAAATGATTGGTTTGGTTTCTTTTTTTAATGGTATAACAACTTTCATGGTTTATTCAACAATAGTGATATTATTTACCAACCCCTCTGCTCGGGCAGGAATTGACACAAGGTCAATTTTTAAGCGGAGTTTAACAGGTTTGAATTCAGAGTTTTCCTTCTCCTAGATTAGTTGCCTTACCAAGGCTGAAGAACCTAGTCAGTCCAACTATTTAACCATAGCTGGAGGGAGAATAATTGGATTCATACCTTTCCCAAGGGTATTAGTGCTATGTGAAAAGCAATCAGTCTCGTCCAGGATTTGAACTCGAGTCGCCATGTCCATTTCTTACAATGATCACCATTATACCACGGGCACCTCCAAGAAAAACAGTAAAGATATTATTTAACCTATTGCTTGGGTGTAATAAAAGGGATTCCTACATTTCCCAAGGGTATTAGTCCAAAAGTGAACATAATAGCATGACTGGAGTTCGAACTGGGTTCCTTCGAGGCTGTACTCCAGCACTTTAGCCAGTACACTATGGGGACTCTTCCTGTAAAATGATGTCACTTCCTAGAATTGAATACTGCGTAATAGAATCATGTCTTTGATAAATTGGCTAGATTTTCTCAAGGTCACATGATAAAAAAATCCTGCTGCTTCTCTCTGTTCTTTTTTGTAAGGAAGATGGCAATCAAGATAGTGGAATTTTCTCATTGTTTACCCACAATAATTGTGATTCAAAGAAAAACATTTTTTTCTCTGAAGGTGCTTCAATGTCTTCTTATATGGACAAATGAGGCATGCATTTAGAAGATACATTTTCTATATCAGATTGTCCATTCATATCTATATATCTATCAATCTATTTATCTATCTATCTCCCTTTATTCATGTCTATTTATCTATATTAGTCAATTCTTATCCATCTATCTATATAACTTAATTCTTATCTATCTATCTATCTATCTATCTTTTTTCATATCTAAGTCTCTTCATAATCTATCTATCTATCTATCTATCTATCTATCTTTTTTCATATCTAAGTCTCTTCTTAATCAATCAATCTATCTATCTATCTATCTATCTATCTATCTATCTTTTTTCATATCTAAGTCTCTTCATAATCTATCTATCTATCTATCTATCTATCTATCTATCTTTTTTCATATCTAAGTCTCTTCATAATCAATCTATCTATCTATCTATCTATCTATCTTTTTTCATATCTAAGTCTCTTCATAATCTATCTATCTATCTATCTATCTATCTGAGGTAGAGTGGTTGATAACTTGATAGATATATTAAATTGACAGAAATTAACTGATGGTGATGAATAGACTAAGACATGAACTGACTATGATAGATAGATGGATAGATATGAATGGACTGAAATAAGTATGAGTAGGCAAATAGAAAGGTTCATAGCTAGATAGGTTTATCAAATAGATATACAGATAGATAGATGAAAATTTATATATATATATATATATATATATATATATATACTTTAAGAAAAACAACAAAACCGGTCACATAGGATTATAAATTTATTTCCATCCTGTTACGCATTTTTGAAATTTCCAAAAACACGAAAAAAATTAACAGGACTTCTTCAGATCTTCTAGATAAAAAAACTAGAATAGATACAGAAAAGTGGGAGGGGATAGAAGAGGGGTGAAGAAAATCAATTAGTATATTCCATTAAAAATTTATTTTACCTGTTCAATGGACTCATCAGATGTATTTGAAAAAGTTCTCTAATTTTAACAGTTAACTTCAGGAAATTTTTTTATCTTATGTAAAGATTCACGTGTCATAATTCAAATATTTGTAAAAAAAAGTTAATTTGTAATATATCTCTGTTAGGAAGATCCTCTAACACACTTTGAATTATGATACATGAATCTTTACGTAAGATAAAATTATCCCCTGAAGAAGTTAAAAGAAAAGAATTTTTTAAATTACATCTGACGAGCTCATCGAATGGCCGAAATAAATTTTTAACAGAATATACTTATTGGTTTTCTTGTTTCTCAAAGATATTTTGGTTTGCATAAACTTATTAATAAATGTTTACATATATAATAAACTTTACATTGAGCCCTCAAACTGGATAATTCCAAACGGCTGGAGAAGAAGAAGCTAGACGGCAATTACATAAGAATGCTGCTAGCAATCTTGAACAAGTCCTGGTGGCAACACCCCACAAGACACCAACTATACGGCCACCTGCCTCCTATCACGAAAACTATTCAAGCTAGACGAACCAGACATGCAGGACACTGCTGGAGAAGCAGGGACGAGCTCATAAGTGATGTACTCTTATGGACCCCCACATATGGCTGGGCAAAAGCAGGACGACCAGCACGAACATACATTCAGCAGCTATGTGAGGATATGAAATGTAGCCCTGAAGACCTGCCAGAGGCGATGAATGATAGGGAAAAGTGGCGAGAGAGGGTCAGGGATATCCATGCTAGTGGCACAACATGATGATGATGGTGATATCTATAGAATCTACTGATATAATGTATATATATATATATATATATATATATATATATATATATATTGTCATCCACAGACAGACTGTTTCGTTCTATCAGAACTCTTCAGTGTGGCTAGACATGCAGGACGCTCGAAGCTGGGATCAAAACCCGTCCAACTTTACATTAGACTAAGCTTCGGACCTGTCAGCCTCCAAGCGGACAACGTTGGCTAAGGGAATTTTTAAGGTATTTATTTTAGCAACAGCAGCAGCAGCCTTTGTTTACATTTTTTATACCTTATATTATGCATTTTGTATTTACAATTCTTGTGTGCTTTCTTATAAGTTGTAAAAAAAAATTTGTTCATCAGTGTTGATGCCAACTATTGGATTTAATCCTGTAGTCCCAGGTATATATGATAAAATTTTCTTTATTAAGTAGAACTGAATTGACATTAAAAAAAAGAATATTATACATAATTAAAAAATGATTAATAAATGCTGAAAATAGTCACCTAATAATAAAAAAAAATTGCTTTATTTATATAGTAGAACAACACAAGGATGCTGAATGCTGTTTTGAACAAATGCTGGAAGCAGCATCCAACAAAATACCAGCTGTATGACCACTTGCCTTCCATCTCTCAAACTATCTAAATAAGGCGCAAAACACATGCTGGGTACTGCTAGAGAATTGAGGACAAGCTCATTAGAAATGTTCTAAAAAAAACCTTGTTAATAAAATAGACAAAAATAAACCTTTGTAGATAAAATAAACTGAAATAAACATCTGTAAATAAAATAAATGAAAATTAAGTCCAGGTAAATAAAATAACCTGGCCGTTAACTTAATGAGTTACCAATGGTCTGGGAGATCAAGATTCACTCCCAGGTCAAGTCATACCTAAGACTCTAAAAAATGGTATTTGATACCACCTTGCTTAACATTCTGCATTATAAAGTAAGGATCATGGGTAAAGTGGAGACATCCAGGGAATGGAGTAGCACCCTCCTTTACACATCAGTGTAGTTGCTATCAAAAAGGGAGCCTTCAGGTCACTCTCGACTAAGGTTGCCAACTTTACTTTTACTTACTAAATAAAACAAGCAAAAAATAAACACTTTTGGATAACATAAAAGAAATTAAACCCTTTTAAATAGAATAGATAGAAAATATTTGTCAATCAACCCTGATAACAACTTTTAACTGAGCCTTTGAATTTGGCATTTTCTTCTAAAATAAACCTCAGCAAGCATAAAATCAACAATCTCACCAAGAAGCAAGCACAAAACCAAGCAAGAGTTGAGCTTATCAAAAAAAAAAAAAAACTCAATGGACTATTGCTTTCAAATGTCTGAGCTAGTTATCTGACCTTTCTTCAAAGACTACAAGAAGGAGATTCATAAAATTTCATGTCCTTAAGCCAGACAACGCAAACCACAGATAGATTGATATAAACAGTGATAGATAGATAGATAGATAGATGAATTGAATTCATTCACAGATAAGAACATTCTGACACACATAGATAGAAGTATAGATGCATACATACATGTATACATACATACATGGAACAATGATAAAAGACATATTCAGCAAAGCTTGTTGACCATTACATCAAGATAGATAGATAGATAGATAGATAGTTAAGAATAGACAAGATAAATGAATTAAATTCATTGACTAGAATACACCAACTGCTTCTCTGCAGAGGGGTAAGACCCCCACCACCACAAACAGTGTCCAGGATATGACACTAAACAATCTGTTGGTGAGTTTACAGTGATGCTGAAGCTTTGGGGAATGTGGAATACCTCTTCATTGCCATCGCTCCCAGGTCCACTCAGGCACGGAGTGGTAGCCCCTGCTAAGGGTCATATCTATGGGTTAAATAGAACTAAACTGTATTCTCTAGCTAAACTGAATTGTTTGAAATAGAACTGTTTTTGACACTGAAACTACATACTTACGCTAAACTAAATTGTTTGAAATAGAACTGTTTTCACATTTAACTGTGTGGGGACAAAAACTATACTTATACTAAACTGAATTGTTTAAATTAGAACTGTTTGACTAAACTGAATAGCTTGAAATAGAAATGTTTTTGACAACTAAACTGTATACCTATGCTAAATTGAATTGTTTGAAATAGAACTGTTCATTTGTATAAAAATGGATTTGGCATTAAATAACATATAAAGGTTGATATGCCATAAAACCCAAACAAACAAACAAACAAACAAATTCTTTGACAGATAACAACATTCTAACACAGACAGAAAGAAAGATGCATATATACATGCATACATACATACAAAGAAGAATGAAAAAAGACTGATTCTGTCAAACTCGTTGACCATTACATTAGAGAGGGTGCCTCAGTCATAGCTGGTGTTTACTGCCTATCACTTAATCTTCTGAAAGCAGAATGGTAGATATTCGAAAGTAGACAAAATTCTTACCAAATTCAATTTGTTTGATGAATCAAACCCAAAAAATGGATGATATTTTTTACTTACCTGAAAAAGAAGAAAGAATATATAAGTAAAAAAAAAAAAAAAAAGAAAATTCAAGACAGAATAAATGCATTTATTTTCAATTCAAAAAAAAAAAAAAAGAACAGCAAAAAAAACCAAAAAAAAAACCCAACAAGAAATAAGAAATTTTTTGGCATTGTCACAGGTTGAAGACTTTTTTAAGGTGCTACAAACAAAAAAACAGACAAACAGAAAACAGGCAAACAAACAAAAAACAACAAAACTACAAAAAATCAACAAGAAAGGAAAATATGAAAAAACATTCATAATGTTAACGGAGAATTTATCAAATTAAATTGTCTACTTCTCTCTCTCTCTCTCTCTCTCTCTCTCTCTCTCCTATCTTGATCAATTCCTCGGCCTCTCTCTCTCTCTCTCTCTCTCTCTTATTATGTATCTCCCCACTCTCTTTCGACTTCTCTCTCACTCTCTCTCTCTCTCACATTCTCAGCCCTCCTCTATCTATATTTTCTGTTCTCTTACTCCCTTGTTCTAAACTCTCTATCTCTCACCTCCTCTCTAAATATTCCTTTTCTTATCCTAATCTTTGTCAGCTACTTTCTCTCTCTCTCTCTCTCTCTCTCTCTCTCTCTTTGTTTTCCTCTCTCTATATTCCCTCTCTCTTGTTTTATTCCCTCTCTCTCTCTCTCTCTCTCTTTGTTTTCCTCTCTACATTCCCTCTCTCTTGTTTTATTCCCTTTCTCTCTCTCTCTCTCTCTCTCTCTCTCTCATCCTCTCACTATATATTTCTTCTCTTGTTCTATTCTCTCTCAGTTCCTCTCTCTGCATTCCCTGTCTCTTGTTTTACTCCCCCCCTCTCTCTCTCTCTCATCCTCTCACTATATATTTCTTCTCTTGTTCTATTCTCTCTCAGCTCCTCTCTCTGCATTCCCTGTCTCTAGTTCTACTCTCTCTCTCTCTTTCACCCCCATCTATCTATCTATCTTTCTATCACTATCTCTCAGTCCTCCACTCTAAATATCCTCTCTCTCTTATTCTACTCTCTCTCTCTTTTTCTCCTTCTCTCTCTAACTGTTTTTCTTTCTTTCCCTCCTCCCTCTCTCTCTCTTTTTCTCTCTCTCTTCCTCTTATTTTTGTACTATTCTCAGTGTGCTTTCTTTCTTGTACTTCTACTTCTGTCCTCTCTCTCACTCTTGTCTAGTTCCTATCTCTCTGCTCCCTCTCTGTACGTCCTTTTTATCTTATTCTACTCCCACCTCTATACCTCCTCTCACCTGTTCTACTCTTCTCTATTCTTCTATCCCTTTCTCTCTCTCTCTCTTTCTTTCCTGTCTTTCTTGTTCTATTCTTCCTCTATCTACTCTTTCTTATTTAATTCTTGTCTTTCACTCTCTCTTGTTTTATGTCTCCCTCTCTGCATGTTTTCTTCTGTTTTACTCCCCACTCTCTGTCTCTGTCTCTGTCTCTCTCTGTCTCTCTCTCTCATTCTATTCCCCTCTTATTTCTCTATCCCTTCTTTTTTATTCTTTTCCTCAGTTCATCTTATTCAATTCCTCTCTCTCTCTCTCTCTCTCTCTTCCACTCTCTTGTTCAACTCACTCTCCTCTCTATCTTGTTCTACTTGTCCTCTATGTCTCTTTCTCTACTCTCAACTTGGTTGCGTTCCTCTCTCTCTCTCTCTCTCCCTCTCTCTCTTTATCTATCTATCTATCTCTTTCCCTTTTGACCATCTTTCTTCTATTCTTTTATCTGTCTTATTCAATTCCTCTTTCCTCCTCATTTGTTCTACTCCTCCTTTTTTGGTGTCCCTCTCACTCACTTCAGTTCTAGTCCTCTCTCTTTCTCCCGCCCTTCCCTCACTCTCACTACTCCTTCTTCCACAACTTCTCATTTATTTTGATTGACATTTTCTACTTTGATGTTTGTCAATACTTCTTTTTGATTCCAATTCTAATTTCTTCTATAAAAAATTAAAATCTATTTCTGTATTTTTCTCTCAATCAAGTTTTTGTCTCACTTTCAAACAAAAAAATTCATTTCTGTTGTACATTCAGCTTTATAACAATTGTGAACCCCCAACAACAAAAAAACTTGCTTATATATATTTATAGTCATCCACAGACAGACTGTTTCATTCTATCAGAACTCTTCAGTGTGGCTAGACACGCAGGACGCTCGAAGCCAGGATCGAAACCCGTCCAACTTTACGTTAGACTGTGTTTCAGACCACTCGTCCACCAAGTGGACCATGTTGGCTAAGGGAATTTTAAGGTATTTTTATTTTTAGAAACAGCAGCAGCAGCCTTTGTTTACATTTTTTTATACCCTATCGGCTACCAGAGTGCTCAATTCTTTCGAAGAGCTTTGCATTACGCTAGCGGCGGCCGACAATTCCTTCGCCAGAGAGCTCAACCCCCATATATATATATATTATACAACATATATATATTATACAACAAACCTGTATATAGAAAGCTTAAAATATGAAACATAGTCAGAATTACATGATGAAAGATTCAAAATAAAATCAGTAGAACAATAAATTTGTTAAAGATAGTCTTAAAAAATTCAGTTTATTGAAGAGATCAGAATTAGTCTCTAAATGCAGAAATGAAAATAAGTTTAATATTTAGCTATTTACCCCATGACTGAGATTGAAATGCTGAAAGGCAACCTAACTAGTATTACTTAAAAAACAACTCCAAAATTTAATAAATAACAAATGATTCAAAATAAAGTCAGTTGAACAATAAACTTGTAAATGAATTTACTGAAATGATCTGGACTAGTTTCCAAATGAAGGCATGAAAATAAGTTTTTACTAGGCTCTTAACCCCCATGATTGAGACTGAAATGCAGAAAAATAACCTAACTACTGTTATGAAAACATATTCTGAAATTCAATAAATGACAAAAGATTAAAAAAAACAATTTCACAGAACAATAGAATTGTTGATTATATTTTTTCTGTATAGAATTACTCTCCAAATGCAGACATGAAAATAAGTTTGTACTTGGCTATTTACCCCGGTGATTGGGACAGAAATGCAGAGAAACAACTGAACTATCATAACTAAAACAAATTCTGATTTTAAGATTGAATGATTTAGTAATTAAAATTTTCAAATGTTACAGTTGTCAACAAATGCCAGGGCATGTAAATATAAGTTTGAGGAAATGAAATGCAAACATAATGAAAAAAAAGGTTTTTATTTTTTTGTTACAACATAGTTTGTTTTGTTAACCCTTTAATACAAACTGGGGACACCAGTCTCCCCAGTTGAATTTCATTTCCATTCATTTCCTAAAGCAAAATTTTGCATATCCAAAACTTTTTTAAAAAATGGTGTTATTCTACATGTGCGCCTGTTCAAAATCACCAGGTTGGTTGGTTGGTTGGGTGGGTGGGTTTTATGGCATATCAACCTTTGTAGGTTATTTAATGCCTAATCCATTTTTGTGCAAGTAGTTCTATTTCAAATAATTCAATTTAGCATGAGTACACAGTCTAATTGTCAAAAACATTTCTATTTCAAGCTATTAAGTTTAGTCAAACAATTCTGATTCTGCTAAGTATAAGTACAGATTTTGTTATACGCAGTTAAATGTCAAAACAGTTCTATATTAAACAATTCAGTTTAGTGTAAGTTGAGTTTCAATGTCAAAAACAGTTTGATTTCAAACAATTCAGTTTAGTATAAGCACACAGTTTAAATTTAAGTACAGTTTAATTGTCAGAAACATTTCTATTTCAAGCCAGTTTAGTCAAACAGTTCTAATTCAAACACTTCAGTTTAGCATAAGTATCAGTTAGTTCTATTTAACCCATAGATAGCGCCCTCTCAGGTGCTACCATTCCAGGCCAGAGCGGACCTGGGAGCAATGACAATGAAGGGGTACTCTGCATTCCCCAGAGGTCCAGCATCACTGGAACCTCACCATCATTGTTTAGTGTCCTATGCAGGACTCTAATTGGGTGGGGGGCCTTACCCCTCTGCAGAGGTGTAGTTGGTATATTCTACATTCTGTTAGCAATGCATGGAAAAACTTAAATGAGTGCAAAAGAATGAAATGAGACTCATTGAAAAATCTTATCAACAAAATGTGATCACAAATCATATACATTTAATATATATGTATAAAGAAGATTTGACATTAGATATCCTACAAAGGTTGATATGCCATAAAACCAAACCAAACCAAACCAAACCACCCATTTCTGCAAAAAATTTTAAAAAAGGACCCAACCTCACACTGAAAGTAAAAAAACAATAATTTAATTCAACCTGTCTGGATATTTGTCTTTCCCAATGTTCCGTTCCAGAAATATGTGATCATTATACATTGATCATTCCAGGAATGGGTAATCATTCTACATTTATCCTTCCAGAAATGGATGATCATTCTACATTGATAATTTCAGAAATGGGTGATCATTCTCATTGATCATTCCAGAAATGGGTGATCAATCTACATTAATCATTCCAGAAATGGATGATCATTCTACATTGATCATTCCTGGAATGGGTAATCATTCTACATTGAGTATTCCAGAAATGAGTGATCATTCTACATTGATAATTTCAGAAATGGGTGATCATTCTCACTGATCATTCCAGAAATAAGTAATCATTCTACATTGATCTTTCCAGAAATGAGTAATCATTCTACATTGATAAATCCAGAAATGGATGATCATTCTACATTGATCACTTTAGAAAATAAGTGATCTTCCTCCGATGAATCAAAAGGAGAAAGAGACCCCCCCAACTTATGAAATGTAAAATAATTGCTATATTTTTTTTTCAAAATATAAAAAATATTTCTGTGAGTTTGAGGATCTTATTAATCCGAATCACAAAAAATAAATATGTATACTGGGAAATTGTTTTTCCTGGTAAACTTGTAAAATTTACAAGATGACCAAGAGAGAAATTTTTTTTCTGGAATTTACACGAGTGCACGTTTAGCATTTTACTGAAAACACTAACCCAAGAGGTGAAATAGTTAAAGATGTCTTGTATAGCCATAATGAAATCAATCACAACAGTAATACAATATATACAAATACAGGAGGACTCTGTTGTTTCAGATACGATCGGGTTTATTAATTCCTGACTTCGGTCCATGGAGACACGTGGGAAGAGACACAATTCTTAAAAGTCTAAGCTAACCATACTATGCTGACCCCATCCCAACACACTGTGGATCTTGTGATGTTTAATATCTCTGTCGGTAGAGATCTGCAAAACTCGACCACATGCCTCAATGGTAGAAAACCCAATGACATCTTTCAACGGTTGAATACCCAACTGACGTCTTTTCAAAATTCTCAAATTCTCAGGACCATCTCTTCTGGGCATGATATCATCCACACTCCAGCCCAATTTCCTGTCTGGGGGTTTATTATGACAAATGGTGATTGTCATACCCTTTGTGTGTGACCATAAAACTGCACCATTTGACTATACACCTGGACTAAGAGACTTGAATAGTTCAAAGCTCTACCAAACTGAATGATAAGATATAATTAACGAAAAATGATTACTATAATAAATCAGTCCTTAATTATATAGCAGATGGATCCTATAAAAAAAAAATGCTTTAATAAACTTGTGATAAACAATTTCAATCTTACTGGATAGAGAAAGGATTGAAATAGAAAACTGAACCTTAGAAATTTTAAAATATTCAAACATTTCTGTATTGCTTAACAAAAATCTGTTAGAAGCAAAAGAGGGTTTTAATTTCTGTTTTAAAGCCTCTATGTATTTGCCGGCACTTCCCCATGAAAAGGATGTAACAGAGGTCTGTGGGGATTTTTAAAAAATGAAATAAAACAATAAAATAAATAAATACAAAAGTAACAATTACCCAGGAGGCCTCTGATAGGAAGCGAAATCAGCACATGCCTAAAAGGAGGAGCTTCATGGTATCAAAAGAGAAATTCTCTCTGTAAGCTGTTATCACTGCTATTGAGAGGACTTCTTTTGCTCAGCTGCTGGCCAGTAGCACACATGTGCACCATGTCCTCATCTTCGCAGCAAGATGTGTCTCCTGATAGTAGCTGCTTCAGCTAAACATTCCTCACTGGAAACACCTACTGGACACATGATAAACTTCAAACTTGTAAATGACTCTAATATATTTCAACATCTCGTCTGGAAGACATGACTATTTTTATTGGTACAGGAAAACATGGTTCACCACAGAATTGTCATTGAACACTAAAATAAAATTTGAGTTTAAAGTTATCTTTGTCTCTTTACTTATGTCCTTAATTCTCTTGCAGCTTTCCACAAATAAAAAAAGACAACAAGTAAATGGGGTAAGAAGAAGAAAAAGAAGTCAGATACAAAACTCAGAATCATCCCAACAGAACCCTACAATTCACCGACAACCACAAACTACACAACAAACAAAATAAAATCCTTCTTCTTGTTCCCCATAGGTTCATCATTTAAGACGACTTTAACAGGTTTGAATTCAGAATTTTCTTTCCCTTTGACTGACTGCTATATTTGTATAACTATTCTACATAAAAACGTTATGGTGACTGAAGCAGTGTTTTCTAAGTTAGGAATAAATATTGAAGAAGCCATAGAATGTGATTAATGATATTATACATGTGGACTGATGGTACCATAAGTAATAAAATGGTACCATGTGGACTGATGGTACCATAGGTAATAAAATTGTACCATATGGACTGATGGTACCATAGGTAATAAAATTGTACTATGAGGATTGATGGTACCATAGTTAATAAAATTGTACCATGTGGACTGATGGTACCATAGTTAATAAAATTGTACCATGTGGACTGATGGTACCATAGGTAATAAAATGGTACCATGTGGACTGATGGTACCATAGATAATAAAATTGTACCATATGGACTGATGGTATCATAAGTAATAAAATTGTACCATATGGACTGATGGTACCATAGTTAATAAAATTGTAACATGAGGACTGAGGGTACCATAGATAATAAAATTGTACCATATGGACTGATGGTATCATAAGTAATAAAATTGTACCATATGGACTGATGGTACCATAGTTAATAAAATTGTAACATGTGGACTGAGGGTACCATAGGTGATAAAATGGTACCAAGTGGATTGATGGTACCATAAGTAATAAAATGGTACCATGTGGACTGATGGTATCATAGGTGATAAAATAGTACCATGTGGACTGATGGTACCATAAGTAATAAAATGGTACCATGTGGACTGATGGTATCATAGGTGATAAAATAGTACCATGTGGACTGATGGTACCATAAGTAATAAAATGGTATCATGTGGACTGATGGTACCATAAGTTACTGCTGGGGAGTTCTGAACTTGATCCTACTCATCACTCCCCATTCCTTAAAAAACAAGAGAACTTTTCTAACCAACTATATACAAGAAAAAAATCATACCTACCAATATGTCCAGTGTACTTCGTCCATCCGAACATATTTTTGTGTATTTTTTATGTCTGTACCTTAAAACTTCTATTCGTGATTTAAAAATTTTCCAAGGCACATACATTTGAAAAAGCCGGACTTATAGGATTAGAACTTCATCTAAAATAAGGAATGATTCAAAATCTTTCTTGATCAACAAATAGAACATAGATTCTACACAATATTTCTAATAAGTCAAATGATGTAATTTAAAGCAAAAATCACTTATTCATTAATCAAGTTTTTCTTGTCATAAACGGCCAACTTTTTCTTGCTATACAAATTTTCCCTAGGTTTTTATAATTTGCACTTTTTACACATCCGTCATCGATTTAACATCACTAATATCATCCCTCATAGTCCTGATGATGGTTCATTAGAACCGAAACGCTATAGTGTCAACTTTGCTTTTCCAATAAATCTCTCCTTCTACTTGGATTACCTTATTATCAATTATTTATATGCATGAAAATAGATTTGGCATTAATTAACCTATAATGGTTGATATGCCATAAAACCAAACCAAATCAAGTATCCATACAGCTGTTTTTTCTTCCCATTTTTATTTTCTAAATTTTGTTGTTTTACTATTGCTGCTATTATTATTATTATTTTTATTTTTATTATTATTATTATCATTAAATTAATTTATTATTATCTAATTATCTAATTATCATTTAATCATTATTATTATTATTATAATTATTATTATTTAATTAATTAATTATAATTTAATTTTTAGTTTCAGTTTCAGTTTCTTGTGACCATTCATCAAATTTTCATTTGGGGGAAGGTTGTGATTATATGTATTCAATGTTGTAATGTTTTTTTTTGCTGTCTATTTTGGGTGTTATTTTTCAGTCACATTGATGATATTCCCCTAAGGAGATTAGCAGTTTTACAAAGGGCATTTTTTTCTGTCTTTCACATCGGCTGGGATTGCCATGTATCATGTTAATGTGTTCATCTGTCCCTTTCTTGATCATGCCCAGGGCACCTACTATCACTGGCGCGGTGGTTGTTTTAAGGTGCCACATTTTCCTCAATTTCAATTTTGAGGTTTTTGTATTTACTTATTTTATGATACGTTATTATCTGTTGGTACTGACATCTAAATTAGACAACATGTTTTTCTTTTACAGTTCTTAGCCACCATATCTGGTTGATTGTTTTTTTTATTTTTCTATCAGTTTTTGCTTTTGTAATTAGTTCTAGTTGGTGTTTATTCTATTATTGCAAGTTTTTCATGCTAGTGTCAGCTGATGGTCTTTCACTGAAGTCTGAGTAACACTAAGTCTCCTCAGGTGTCCAGGACACTTCCCAGTATTCTAGCCCATTTGTTGTATAGCCGCATACACATACAAATATATGCGGAAACATAGTCAACAATAATGATGCACTTTAATGAACGAATGAACGAACAAACACACTTCTTTATAAAAATATATCTCTCATACTTTATTATCGTAAGGGTGATGTTTCTTGTGTGTGAGAGATGAGTTGGAGACAAGGGCAGACTGCTATATTGACCCAAAATTCTTCTCTCGACCAAAGCAGCACTTCTTTCTCATCTTGGCTGGGTTGCTCAACTGTGGGTCACTGAGGGCCGCAAGTCCTTAGTCTGCAGGCTGATTCTCATGCTGGCATCCTATCTCCAACTGACTCAAGCCATCTGTGCCCTGGTTATATTATTGTTTAACGCCCACCTGCTTCCGCTGTTCTTCCGCTTATTTACACAGGTGCATCTCTTGATTGACAGCTCAGTCAAGGGTCAATATATAACACATCTCAATAGTGCTGTAGTTTGGATGGTTTTGATTCATCCCTTCATTTTCAAACCTTCCAGTCTTCTTTCTAAGCCTTTGGGGACCATTCCAAATCCACCATTTTTGATTGGCATTACTTGTCACCTTCATGTTCCACAAGTTTTTTTAGTTCTCAAGCAAGGTCTAAGTACTTTTTTCTCTTTGTACTTTTTGTGATTTTCAGTCTGTGGCTCACAGAGACGGCATAATCCACTATACAACAATTTCTCTTTCTTTGTTCTTCAGTTATCACTAGATTTGGTCATCTGTCCGGGATAAAATGATCTGTTTGTAACTGAAAATCCTTGAGAATTCTGTGTGTATCATTCTCCAAGACAGATTCTGGTTTGTTAGTATTGTCAGATTTCAATTTCTTGTCCAATTCCCAGTAGATCTGTGGGGTTTGTGGCTGAAGGTCATGGGCAAACGGGAAAAGGCTGTGTTGCCGTTTGAATATCTGACTCTATATTTTAGTTATTTTATTTTACCCCCACATTGGCTAGTCGGTGTCACACCTTGCCTAAGAAAGTCCCAAAAAAAATCATGCAAAAGAAAAGACAGCAACAGATAATAGACGAAGACGTTTCTTATATATTTTCCTTTATTTACTGAGTTCAACAACCATTCCATGGATGAGGGAGTTTTTCCTGAATACATTGAAATGGTTGACTCCCCCAGTTAAGGGGTCAAAAATATGTTAATCATATCATGCATGTTTTTGTCCTCATTTGGTATTTTGGGCTTCCATAAGGGTTAGTTTTTTTTTTTTGAAGTTTGTCAAAGTCTGGTAAGGGTTAGTTTGTAGTTCATTTGAGGGTCTTTTATATTTCAGCATAATGCTGACCGAGAGAGAACTGCTACAGGGTGAAAGGAACTAACCAACGCTACGTCCAAAGACGTATGCGTGGTGCCCAAACACCAGACAGCAAAATGGTGTTATCAATTCACTGGTCACTGCCTGAAAGAGAAAGATAGCCTGTTCCCCTTTGTCAAGTGGATGCCGTTTTTCTTTACGCATGTGTCATCACTTTTTCCCGTCAGGGACTTCTGGGAGTTTCTGCAAATTTAAGTTTTCCTTTCTTTTTTTTAATTTGATTTAAATTTTTTAATTCATTTATTCGTTCCCAACAGATCTCTGTTCCTACCCAGTTGTGTCTAGTCTCATTTTGCTCTTGTTTGCTACATTCATTCATGATTATTATCATTATATCCTTGAGTTTCAGTTTGATATGATCTTTTACATCGTATTTCATTTGAGATTTGACATAAACGTATTTTTTTTTCTGTTGTAGCTAGTGAATATATATTATATTCAGCTTTTCTAAGAATGTTCGCAGGGCTCAATCACACAATCATTTTTATTCCAGATAAAGATCGATTTCCAAGGAATGGTGATTATGTTTGAATTCCATAATATTCCAATTTCTTTTTCGGAATCTTCATATTTTTAAACTTTATCAATTTCTTTTCTCCAGATGGTTTTACTAGATGAGATCGCTATGTTATAGCAGCTACACTTTCCAATTCACAAAGCCTGTTAGAAATGTTGAATCTTGTACTGAACCACCACATGAAGGCTTTGATGTGAGCATAATTATTCTATATACAGACCTGAAGACTAAAATCAACATGATATATAGAAAATGACTGCAATACTGAAGGTTTTGTTGGGTTTTATGGCATATCAACCATTGTTGGTTATTTAATGTCAAATCTTCTTTATATATATATTTGGTTTGGTTTGATTTGGTTTGGTTGGGTTGGGTCTTATGGCACATCAACCATTGTAGGATATTTAATGCCTAATCATCTTTATACATACATATTAAATATATAGGATTTGGTTTCATTTGGTTTGGTTTTATAGTATATCAACCATTGTAGGTTATTTAATCCCAAAATTTCTTTATACATTTATATTAAATATATATGATTTGGTTGAGTTGGGTTTTCTACCATATTAACCATTGTAGGTTATTTAAGGCCAAATCCTCTTTATATATATATATTAATTATATATATGATTTGTTAACACATTTTGTAGATAACATTCTTAAACAAGGTTGAGGTCTTTTTTGAAAAAGTTAAATGATTTCAGGAAGTGCTATATAACAGTCACAATTTAACATCAGTTATTTGTTTGGGCTCAGTTTTTTCTCAATATCCTATTGATAGGATTCTATCATGTGCTGCCACTCCAGGGCAGAGTGGACCTGGGAGTGATGGCAATCCTCTGAGCTCCAAGGCTGGAGCCTCGTCATCAGATGGTTTGATGTTATGTCCAGGACACTCTGCACTCCCGGGTTCACTCGGGCTCAGATTGGTATCACCTGAAAGAGTCCTATCTACGGGTTTTGGTTTGGTTAGGTTTTATGGCATATCAACCAAACAATCAAACAAAACTGTATAATTACACTAAAATGAACTGTCTTTAGAGTTAACTATGTGCAAACAAAAAATGTGTACTTATGCTAAATTGAATTGTTTGAAATAAAACTGCTTATGTGTATAAAAATAGATTCGGCGTTAAATATCCTACAATGGTTGATATGCCATAAAACCTAACCAAACCAGAACCTCTGTAGGGATGCAGTTGGTATATTCTACAGCCCCAGCAGACTGGACTTTACAATACTGGCGTAACAACATATGCAACAAACTTTTCTTAATAAAACCCAACATAAGAGAATGAAAATTAGGCTTCGGAAAGTCCAGAAAGAAACAAGTCACTATATCCTGACTGAGTATCTGTCACACAAGACTAACACACTACTTTTTACTTAAGAAAACCAACTAGAATGGATAATATTTCAAACATCCTATACTGTTAATTACATTCTTAAAGAATGTTGTGATTTTGTTGTCATCTAAAAATGCTTCAACTACACAAACAACATGAGAGATACATTTAAAGAATATCAGAATAGACAACATTTATCCTTCTTGAAAGAAATAAAATTATACTAAAAAGTATGTGTAAACTTGAACTGCACCCAACGAACCTACCTTTTAAAAGGGACACTAAAAAGTGTGGAATAACCCTTTATTGCTATTACTCCCAGATCCACTCGGACCCAACATAATAGTACCTTTTATAGGCCTATAAATAGTTCAAGTAGATTTCTTTAAAGATTATTTCTATTTGATAGGATTATGTGAAAGCATCTAACTTTGGGTAAACAAATTAAAATAGTTTGTTGAAACCATATATTTGTGTCTAAATTATTTGTATTAGATAGGAATACTTCAAACGATCTAACCATGTGCAAACAAATAAGTATTTTTAAATAGAAATAGTTAGTTGACACTTTATATTGATGTCTAAATTATTCATATGAGATAGGAATACTTGACTCCATATTCCTGTGAATAAACAAATTATTGGTATTAAAAAGGAATAGTTATATGAAGCCATATAATTGAAAAAAAAATGTTTGACCTCAGTAGGAAATAACCCAATATGTTTCGACATACCATAAACAAAACAATCATCTAAAAGTCGGCTAATAACTGTGTCATGCAGTAAACTTATTTTTACGCTCTCATGTACCGTCTTTAATTACCTGTAAATGGAACTTCTTTTTTAAATTTTGTTACTGTATTTAATCAACTGAAGAAAAAAAAAAATGATATTCTCAGGTGTAGGAATTTAAAGAAAAAAAGAATTTCTAAACTAAAAAAACAGAACCGCCCCACTGAACAAAAAACTGATAAAATTATTTCTAATCTCATATCTAAAGAGAAGCAAAATCAGCAGGTGTATTGATTATGCCAATATTAATAATTCAGCTTCAAGATTGGTGTTTCTATTTTAATTTTTTTTCTTTCCTTTTAAAAGGATTGTCGGTAGATCATATGACAAAAATGTCAGGGTGATTGGAGACAAGCTACAAACAACCACAAAAAAAAAAAAACTGAGAGAATCTCCGAAGAATTTTTTATTTTATTTTATTTGTTTTTATGCCTTTTTACTGGTGAGTATCAAAAGTATATTCTTTTCTTTCACAGGGATACGCTCAAGTGCAAGTAAGCTGTTAGCATAGCTTATAATATGCTGACTGTATCTGCTGTAAGACCTCCCCACTGCACACATAAAAAGTAGTGTCCTTGGTATGACACAGAACAGTATCTGGGGGTGAGGCTCCCATTCTGGAAGTCTGGGAAGTTCGGAGTACCACTTCATTGCCATTATTTCAAGGTCCACTCAGACTTACAGAGATCATATCTGTTAGGTTTCCATCTAAGGATTAAATAGATTTATTTACCAATTATTTTAATCGACTGTAATACTTGATGCCATATAACTATGTGCAAACAAATAGCCATTATTAAATAGAAATAATGACTAGAAAAATAAAATTATTAGAATTAGATACAACTAAGTGGAAATTATTTATATTAGATAGAAATACTTGAAAACTTACAACTGAGTGAAAACTATTTGTATTTGATAGGAATACTTGAAATCACACAACAAAACTGAAATTATTTTTATTAGATAGGAATATTTGAAACCATACAACTGTGTGCAAATTATTTGTATTAGATGGGAAAACGTAATCCTTACAATTGAATGGAAATTATTTGTATGAGATAGAAATACTTGAAACCATACAACTAATTGGAATTTATTTGTATTAGATAGGAATACTTAAAACCATAAAACTGCAGGCAAATTATTTGTAATAGATTAGAATACTTAAAAACATACAACTGAGTGCTGCATTTTTGCATTAAATGGGAGTACTTGAAATAAAAAGACTGAGCGGAAATTATTTGTATTAGATGGGAATACTTGGAACCATTCAAGTTAGTGAAAATTATTTGCATTAGATTAGAATACTTGAAACCATACAACATAGTGAAAATTATTTGTATTAGACGGGAATACTTGAAACCATACAACTTAGTGTATTTGTATTAGATAGGAATATTTGAAACCATACAACTTAGTGAAAATTATTTGTATTAGATAGGAATACTTGAAACCATACAAGTGAGTGTAAATTATTTGTATTAGATGGAATTACTTGAAACCATACAGCTTAGTGAAAATTATTTGTATTGGATGGGAATACTTAAAACCATACAACTGAGTGTAAATTATTTGTATTACATGGGAATACTTGAAACCATACAACTTAGTGAAAATTATTTGTATTAGATGGGAATACTTGAAACTATACAACTGAGCGAAAATTATTTGTATTAGATGGGAATACTTGAAACCATTCAACTCAGTGTAAATTATTTGTATTAGATGGGAATACTTGAAACCATACAACTGAGTGTAGATTAATTGTATTGGATGGGAATACTTGAAAGCATACAACTTAGGAAAAATTATTTGTATTAGATAGGAATACTTGAAACCATACAACTATGTGAAAATTATTTGTATTAGATGGAAATACTTGAAACCATACAATTGAGTGTAAATTATTTGTATAAGATAGGAATACTTGAAACCATACAACTTTGTGAAAATTATTTGTATTAGATGGAAATACTTGAAACCATACAACTTAGTGAAAATTATTTGTATTAGATGGGAATACTTGAAACCATACAACTGAGTGTAAATTATTTGTATTGGATGCGAATACTTGAAACCATACAACTGAGTGTAAATTATTTGTATTGGATGGGAATACTTGAAACCATACAACTGAATGAAAAAAAACTCTTAAAAAACAACACAAACAATGTAAATATAAATGAACAATAAATTTGATTCACTAACTTCTTGGCAAGAACTAACCAGACGGGTTGGTGAGCTGTTAAAATCGATCAATGAAAATTTGATCAGAATGCTTTGTTTATTCATTTATTTCTATTTTTATCAACCCATTCTACAGGTACGAGCATCTTTGGGTTTCAATCCCGGTATCCTGAATCATTGGCAAATGGTCACACAATTCTGCCAATGGTCTGATCATATATATATATATATATATATATATAAGGGTATATATATATATATATATATATATATATGTGTATATACATACAGAAGGGTATATATATATATATATATATATATATATATATGTATGTATGTACATATATATATATATATATATATGCACAAATGCAAAGTTTGATTCAACTGTAAACATTTTATGTTTTCTTTTAAATTTTTAATTGATTATAGACTTCTTTTTTTCTTCTTTGTTCAACCCTATCCTCCTTTCGAGGGGGTATCCTCATGGTGTTAAAGCACTGGAGAGTAGAATCGTAGTAAGCAAGTTTGAACTCCAGTCACACTATTACATTCACTTTTGGACAAACACCCGTGGGAGAGGCAGGAACCCCCTTATCCTCCTAGCTATGGGTTAGATTGTACCACTTGTGTCATTCTAAAAGGATGGCTTTGGCATTAAATAACCCAAGAAGGTTGATTTGCCATTAAACTACAAATAAACCAAACCAAACCAAACTTCTTTAAATCATACCTTAACCTTCTTCTTCTTCTTCTTCTTCTTCTTCTTCTTCTTCTTCTTCGTTTATTTTTTCTCTTGTTTTGCTTATTGCTGTTAACTAAAGGGACCACAAATCTTCTCTTTTCATACATTTACATGTTCTTTCCCACTGCATTTCCCATGTTTTTTGATACTTCTGCTTCCAGTTTCTCGCTAGTGAAAAGTTGCCAGGTCATCTCTAACATTACACGATTCGCCTCAGAATTCTAATTACTAATTAGTCTAAAAATTAATTCTGATTAAACTGTATCACGACAACGATGCTGTGTGCACAACGAATTGTCAAAATTAAACGCAAGTGCAACCAATTTATTTTCAGAAATTTAATTAACAAATCTTTTTTTTTTTGTTTTGTTTTGTTTTGCAGTTCAGAAGAAAAATTTTATACCATTCAATAAAATGAAATAAAATAAATAATATGAATAAAACAAATAAAATTTTAAAAAATGAAGTAAAATAAAGAGATTAAAATTAAATATAATTTTTTAGAAATTTAATGAACATTTCTTTCTTCCTTTTTTTTTTTTTTCACTTCAGGACAAAAATTTGAAGCTATTCGAATAAATAAAATACATAAGACATAGATAAAACTTAAAAGAAATTAAAGGAATAAAATCTAGTAGAATGAATTGATTAAAATTAAAAAGATAAGAAAACTAAAAAGTTAACAAAAAAAAAAAAAAAAAGTATTCAAAAATGAAAATAAGTGAACTATATATATATATATATATATATATATATATTAAAACACACACATGCAAGTGGTAGAATGATGTCTTGAGTTAGGAACATAAATAGATTTCTGAAAATTAAAAAAAAGTAGCACAGTTCCTATTCATAGTTTAATTTTTATAAGAAGGAACAAAGTTTGCCATTTTGTTATGTTATTGTCATCTCCTTATTTCAAAGATTATATCATCCGAGAGGGTGTCCTTGTGGTACAATGGTTACAGTGCTAGACTGCAGAATCATTCTAAGAGAGTTCAAACTCCAGTCATGCTATTGCATTAATTTTGTGACAAATACCTTTGGAAAAGGTATGAACTCCCTAATTTTCTCAGCTAGGGGTTAAATAGTACAACTTCTGTTCTTCTAGAAGGATGGATTTAGCATTAAATAACCCAAGAAGGTTGATATGCCATTAAACAAACAAACATACCGTCCAAATATTTGCCCTATAAGCTCGATGCACCGAAAGTATTTGGAATTCTGCAATGCTGACCTAAAAATTGTCTCTCTCTGTCTTTAGTAGCAGTAGAACTGAAGTTCTGCAGTGTTTCTTACTTGTTGCTATAATTTTTATGAAGAATAAATTCTTTCACTTCATCATTTTTCTTTTTCTATGGCCTCTGGTATGCCCAGAGGAAAAAACTATGAGGAGATGCATTCGGTGAGCATGTCGGCCACAGGGTATCACCCCAATGAGGTGCCCTGGAAAAATTTTCTGCAGAACTTATATAGACAAGGCAGAATTTACAAATAGACATTGTTGGCTATTGGCTAAGGCTCATGGGTATCCGGAGACCCACAGAAACTAATTTTGTGCCTGATTATGACCTTGTTTCAAGTTTTCACTTAACATTTTATTACATAATATTCAAAACCATAAGACTATATATACATATATATATATATATATATATACATAATATATACAAAGCCAGAAGACTTTCAATACAATGAGTATAGAGCCTCAAGTATAGGTCCATGTAAAATAAGTATAGGCCCATAGCATTCTTCAACCAGTGAGCCATGAATTTCAGGCTCACTAATGAATTTGGCTTTGGGTTCACAAATAGATAAATTCTACATTGTCCATATGTAATATAATGGCTGACGGATTTTGTTTTATATATCTTGCTTTTAGGTTTAGTTGGGCTGAGAACCTTTCGGCTCAGTGCATGGGTTAGTTAGGTGCAAACATGAGCACAGGTGTTCATGCGCGCGTGGAGTAGACATGTCATTCAGAGATGTCACAATAAAAATCCCAGATAGAGGATATCATATTTACCCAACCCCTCCGCTCGGGCAGGATATGATACAAGGTCAATTTTTAAGCGAAGTTTAACAGGTTTGAATTCAGAGTTTTCCTTCTCCTAGACTAGTTGCCTTACCAAGAGCTGAAGAACCTAGTCTGCCCTACTATTTACCCATAGCTGGAGGGAGAATAATTGGATTCATACCTCTCCCAAGGGTATTAGTGCTATGTGAAATGCAATCAGTCTCGTCGAAGATTTGAACTCGTGTTGCCGTGTCCATTTCCTACAACGATAACCATTACACCATGGGCACCTCCTCATAGAGGATATGACCTGGGATTTGAGTGACGTCACGCACCGGAAGCATGGGCTGAGATTTGAGAAAAGTCAGTTAGTTGAGTTCCTGCCTGGGAAGAAGAAGGTTGACTTTTGGGGCTCATCATGGCCAGACGAATTTGTGTGCTACGGGCGCCGCGCGTTAGTTGGGTTGAGAGCTGACAATGTAAAAGCAGTCTGCATAGAAGGATTGTGTCTCTCTCTCCTTATGTCAAAAACCTTTTAACTCAAAGGTAATAAAAAGTTTTGTACCTGAACTAAGAAGTCGTAAGTGTTTTTCGTGTTTCAGGATTCCTATGTTATACATATATGCACTATGGACGTTATGAACGTTTTGCATACCGGTATGAATATGTCTATTTCTCATATTCATGTATGGCTACGTAACACATAGATGCTCTCGTTAACTTAAATGGCATCACTGATGCTGGTCAAAGACATTCCTACCACCCACTCACTTCAACTATACATATATATATATATATATAGGTGCATTCAATTGGTTTCCAGACTTTTTTGGCACAAGCATTTAAAATTTCTGTAGACTCTTGAAAAATCAGTATGTTATTGCTATACATCTTTTGAGATGACAGGCCAATTTTTATGATTTCAGGTTCAAATGAACTGCTACAGCAGGAATTGGAATACAACCTGCTAAAGCCTAATTGTCACAGCTGGTGAATTTCAAAAATGCAATCTGGACGTGAGGAAGAATGATATGCAATTAAATTTTGTTTTAAACTTGGAAAAAATGCTACAGAAACGTATGGAATGCTTCAGACTGCTTTTGGACCATCTTGTATGAATCGAGCATCAGTTTTTGAGTGGCATAAGAGATTCAAGGAAGGCAGGGAGTCTGTGAGGGATGATAAGAGCTGTGGGAGGAGTAAGGAAGTCAGAACACAAGAGTTGATTAGCCAAAGGGTTAGGCTTAGGGTTATTATGTTGAGGTTTTCAGGGAGTTCAGCAAGAGATTCCATCGGAAGAGGCCAGCACTCTTCAAATCGTGTCAGTGGCATTTCGACTGGACAATGCACCAGTCCACAACTCCATCCTTGTCACAGACTATTTGACCAAGATGGGCATCAAGACAGTTCCTCAGCCTCACTATAGTCCAGACCTTGCTCCCTGTGACTTTTGGTTATTCCCTAAGCTCAGAGGTTGTCACTATGAGACAATTGACGAGATGAAAGAGGCTGTGACGAAGATCATTGACATGCTCACACAAGAGGACTTCAATGGGGCCTTCCAGAAGTTGGAACGGTACAACAAGTGCATTGCAGCCAGAGGAGATTACTTCAAAGGGGACTAGAGTTTCGTGTGTACTATCAATAAAAGTGCCCATACGAAAAAAGTCTGGAAACTTATTTAATGATCAGCATATATATGCATATATATATATATATATATATATATATACAATATTCAAAAAAGATGAGTTGGGAATGATTCTATTTGAGAATATATAAGTGGATTCTTATAAATCTCCAGGAGTGCTCAATGCATAATAATTAATATATAAATTTTGTACAGAACAAATTTGCATAATTGAAAAACTTCAACAAATCGTCATTTGGTGGTCATAAATTTATTTCAGCTGGCCAATCAAAAAGAGAAACCAACCTCTTCCGATAACCACCACAATGGAGAGAAAAAATCATTTTAGATTTCAATATCTTTTTGCAGTGGATTCTTACTCATTTAAAAAAATAGACACAAAGACATGGGCTTGAAGTTGGTGTCAAAACCGAATGTATGTTGGCTTTTTTCAATTATATATATATATATATATATTGTCATCCACACACTGACTGTTTCATTGTATCACAACTCTTCAGTGTGGCTAGACACGGAGGATGTTTGAAGCTGGGATCGAAACCTTAGTATCATACTGCTCAGCCAACAAGCGATCCACGTCAGCTCGGGAATTATAAGGCATTAAGTAGTAGCTTTTGTTTTGTTTACATTTATACCTTACCAGATACCAGAGTGCTCAATTCATTCAAAGAACTTTGCATCATGTGAGTGGCAGCTGTTAATTCCTTCACCAGAGTGCGCAACCCCCATGAGGAAGCGTATATACAGTCATCCACAGACACATACTTATATATATATATATATATATATATATATAATAAGAATTGCAGCTGTGTCAAACTTTTATGGCTGAAAAAAATCACTATAAAATCTGGGCTCGACTTATATGGCTGGGCTAAAGTCGATCTCTTTTCCTTAGAGTATTCAACTAATGGCAAAGGTTTGGATTTTACCCCTGTCGTATAAGTTGACCCCTAGTTTGGTAGAGGCTTTTTAGGATTAAGTGGTCAACTTATATACAGCAATTTCAGTATTTGGCTCAGTTATAGATGAGTTCTATTTGTTTACGACTTTATCAAATTCATTGACCTGAGGGTGATTTAAAAAATGAATGACTCAGCTGTGGGTTAAATAGCACAACAACTATTCTTCAAGGATGGCTTTGGAATTAAATACTTCATGAAGGCTGATATGCCATTAAACAAAAAAAATCTCAAAAACCTTATCTTTCCAGCAATGGGTTAAATAGCATCTCATCTATTTGACAAGGATTGCTTTGGCATCAAATAACCAATGAGGGTTGATATGCCATTATAGAAAAGTAAACAAAATATGAATAAATAAGTAAGTTGCAAAGCAACAAAACAGAAATATGGTTCTTGCGGATAAGGAGTGGATTTTTATAGTGGTCTTTTTAACTATGTAATGTTTTATTCATATTTACCAACCCCTCCGCTCGGGCAGGATATGACACAAGGTCAATTTTTAAGTGGAGTTTAACAGGTTTGAATTCAGAGTTTTCCTTCTCCTAGACTAGTTGCCTCACCAAGAGCTGAAGTACCTAGTCTACCGTAGATGATTGTCTTCTTAGAAGCTCAAAGAAACCAACACCTATAACCGTTACGCCATGTGTCCTGCTGGACAATTCAGAGTGAATTTTTGGGTATTATAAACTTAATGTTCTTACTTTAGCTAGAATTACTACTATAAGAAAAAAAAAATCTGAATATGAGCACACGTGAGGACACATAGCGTAACGGTTATACGCGTTGGTTCCTTGAACTTCTAAGAAGACAATCATCTGAAGGTTGCAGGTTCAATCCTCACTACAGGCGAGTAATATACAGGAATACTTAACACTTGTACCCGTTTATGGCAAACGGAATCAGAACAGGCGACCCCTGTGGTTTCAATAAAGGACGTAGTTCGAAGTTCCGTGAAGGTTGCCGAGTTTGACAAACGCCTGAAGAAGACCGGAGGACATATCGGCCGAAACGTTGTGAAAATAACAATAAAGATGAAGACAATAGTCCGAAAAACCTTAATGATAAAAATCTTTTTAAGCGTTTTGCAGCTTATTTTGTTTTTTGTATTTATTCTATTTAGTTTGCCTGAGCAAACTTGATAGAAAAAAATAAAATCTAATAAAATAACATTGTAGATATTGTTTCTAGCATAAAAATAAGTACCTCCTCTCAATCTGATAAATGGCAAAAGTCTTAAAAATTATTAAAAAGTATTAAAATTATTAAGAGTATTAAAGATTATTGAAAAAAGTGTGAAAACTAATTATCTAAGCTTGGTAATTAAAAAAAAAAGTTTACCGATGATCGAATATTGTTTTGCCCATTCTGCTGGGACTGTAGAATACACTGACTGCTTCACTGCAGAAGGGTAAGACCCCCACCCCCACCCAGCGAGTGTCCTGGATATGACACTAAACTATCTCATGGTGAGGCTCCAGTAATGCTGGAGCTTTGGGAAATGCTGAGTACACCTTCATTGCCATTGCTCCCAGGTCCACTCTGGCCCAGAGTGGTAGCATATGATAGGGTCCTATCTTTGGATCAAATAAAACTAAACTGCGTGCTTAAGCTAAATGGAATTGTTTGAAATAGAACTGTTATTAACATTGAAACTGTATACTAATGCTAAACTGGATTGCTCAAAATAGAACTGTTTCGGTATTTCATTGCCATTGCTCCCAGGTCCACTCTAGCCCAGAGTAGTAGCACATGATAGGGTCCTATTTATGGGTCAAATAGAACTAAACTGCGCACTTAAGTTAAACTGAATTGTTTGAAATAGAACTGTTTTTAACATTGAAACTGTGTACTAATGCTAAACTGGATTGCTCAAAATAGAACTGTTTTGGTATTTAACTGATCGTAAACAAAAAATATACTAATACTAAACTGAATTATTTGAAATTTAATTCTGTATTAAATGACTCGAAAAGGGTTGATACACCATAAAACAAAACAACCACCAAACTAACCATCCAACCAACCAACCAACCAACCAATATTGTTCTTACATTTATTCTGTAGGAAAAAAAAACTATTGTAAATCAACCACAATTCCTTTACAAATGGTGATCCTGATGTGATTGTTCTTGCATTTATTCCATACAAGGAAAATACAGAAAATTGTCTACAATTCCTTTGCAGAAACATATACATTTGTTGAAAA
>OY757935.1:22974992-23034992 GCA_963585895.1 Sepioteuthis lessoniana
GCTATCACTCAGTTTAATGAGTACATTTTCACTTGCATCTATTCTTGTTTTTAGATACCACTTACTGTGTCTGGCTCATTGACCTAGTGGGTAGAGTGTTTGCCAATGGTCTAGGAGACCGGGTTTCAGTCCCAGGTCGAGTCATACCAAAGACTTAAAAAATGGTACTTGATACCTCCTTGCTGAGCACTCAGCAACATAAATTACATATCAAGGGTAAAGTGAAGCAATCCAGGGAAAGGAGTAGTGCCTCGGTGTAGTAGCTTCTGAAAAGGAAGCCTTCGGGTAACCATCAATTAGAGTCACCAAGCTTCCTGTTTGAAAAGTAAGTGAAATAAATTATAACAATTTGGTTTCTTTGTTTAATGGCATATCAACCTTCATGGGTTATTTAATGTTAAAGCTATCCCTGCAGAAGAACAGTAGTAGTACTATTGAACCTATCGCTCCAAAGAGTATTCATATTTTTCCCAAAATTATTGATCCAAAAGTGAACAAAGAAAGAATGAGTGTATTAATATCTGAAAGAAAGAGTGAATGAGCAAGTTGAGGAACGAATGATTAAGTGTGTTGGTATATGTTTCAAAATTGTATGAGGTTTAACATCTAGAAACATTAGAAAGACACACTATAGCTGTAGTGCTACATATCGTATTTACCCAACTCCTCCAGATAGAGGATATCATATTTACCCAACCCCTCCGCTCGGGCAGGATATGACACAAGGTCAATTTTTAAGCGGAGTTTAACAGGTTTGAATTCAGAGTTTTCCTTCTCCTAGACCAGTTGCCTCACCAAGGCTGAAGAACGTAGTCTGACCTGCTATTTACCCATAGCTGGAGGGAGAATAATTGGATTCATACCTTTCCCAAGGGTATTAGTGCTATGTGAAATGCAATCAGTCTCGTCCAGGATTTGAACTCGTGTGGTCGCATCCATTTCCTACAACGATAACCATTACACCACGGGCACCTGTAGTGCTACATATAGTTTGGTTTGGTTTAGTTTGGTTTTATGGCACATCAACCATTGTAGATTATCTAATGCCAGATCCATTTTTATACATATGAACAGTTCTATTTCAAACAATTCTGTATAGCATAAGTACACAATTTAGTTCTATTTGACCTATAGACAGGACCCTATCAGGTGCTACCACTCCAGCCCAGAGTGGACCTGGGAATAATGGCAATAAAGGGGTACTCTGCATTCCCCAAAGCTCCAGTATTACTGAAGCTTCAACATCAGATTGTTTAAGTGTCATATCCTGGTCACTTCTTGTGGGGAGGGTTACCCCTCTGCAGAGATGCAGTTATTGCATTCTACTACTCCAGCTGACAGAGATCATAACAGGTGCTACCACTTCAGGCCAGAGTTGACCTTGGAGTAATGGCAATGAAGGGTTACTCCACATTCCTCAAAGCACCAACATTACTGAAACCTCACCATCAGATTGTTTAGTGTCATATCCAGAACACTCCTTGTGGAGGGGAGGCCTACATATAGAAAAAAGAAATAAGACAATTAAAGAAGTGGCCAGTTGTCAAGATATTGAAAAACCACTGAAGTGAAGAAATAAGAAGTCAGCACCTTCTGATTTGATTAACAAATGGACATTACATCTGTATTAGTATTTGAGTTGATAACAGGGCAGAAATTTGATTTGGAATCCTGACAAGTCAAGGAAGATATTTCTTTATTGTTGAAATTTTCGATGGAAGAAGACACTGCTGAAAGAAATATCTTCTTATATAATTGCTGTGAATAGTTGTTATGTTGACTGTCAGGTCAGACTCCTGTCATAACACAATAGTTATAATGGACTTGTACAAAAGAAATACTTTGAAAATAAGCACCTTAATTATTTGTGTATGATACACACTTACGTATGATAGACCCTGGCATTTTAGAATTTGTAGCAGTAACATTTAACCGAAATCTAGCAATTTTGTATGGACTAAAAATAAGAATTTAATTAGTTTATATTATGTCTTAAAATACAAGATATACATAGTATTTTGAATAAACACACGGACATGTTCACATAAAAAATATAGTAAGTTTGCTGTGGAAATAATCAGAAAAAGAATTATGAACCAACAAATATTCCAGGATAAAGCATGTTAGTTGGATGGTAGAGATGAATAACTTTTGATCATCCTATCCTGAATGTAGTGAGGGATATCATCAGAATGTCCTGAATATGTTGTATAGCCGTGATACAACTATACGTATATATATATATATGGAAACATAATCAACAATAATAACGAACGAACACACTTCTTTAGAAAAATATACCCCTCACACATTTTTGAAAGAGTTGCGAAAGGGTTGATGTTGGTTATGTGTAAGAGGTGAGTTGGAGACGGAGAGAGGCTGCCACGTATTGACCCCAAGTTCCACTGACCATAGCAGCATTTCTTCCTCGTTCTGCCTGGTTGCTCAACCGGTGTCCTGAGGGCCCAAGCCCTCTGTCTGGAGCTGGTTCTCACTCCGGCATCTTATCCCCAACCGAAACTACAACTTGAACTCCAACTGCAACTGCAACTTGAACTGAACTGACTCAAACTCTGCCTCAAACTCCAACTGACCCAAGCCATCTGTGGCACCTGGTTATATAATTCTTTGATGCCCGCCTACTTCGTGTGTGCATATGCATCTGCACCGAATTCAACCACGTCCACAGGTCAAGGTGATATTCCGATATCTTCGACCAGATGCACCTGTTTCTTGATTGACAGCTCGGTCGAGGGTCAATATGCAATAAATGTAGTGAGGGATATCATCAGAAAAATAGTTAGCTACATAATTCTCATGCATAAAATGCATCCCTAACTTTTGAGCAGAAAATTCTGGGAATATAGACAATCTTTTACAGAAATAATTATGGTACACTACTAATAAGTATTTATGCAATTTCATTTTCGGTTGAAGTTCCAATGCTGTAGCACTTAAAGCTAAATAAACTTTAATACTATCCTTTTTTTACCGTATAATGTTTCACAAGAAATAAAAAAAAATCCTTGTATCTTTGGTAAAAGAAAATTAACTTTTTATTAAAAGAATTGGTAACTATATATTTATTTATAGCTGACATAGAATGACCAATGTAATATTAGGCAATTGGTTGTTGGGTTATGTAGGTTTGGTTTAGTTTATTGGGTTTTATGGCATATCAACCTTTGTAGGTTATTTAATGCCAAATCCATTTTATGTAAATAATCTGTTCTATTTAAAACAATTCAGTTTAGCATAAGTACACAGTTTAATTGTCAAAAACATTTCTATTTCAAACTATTCAAGCAGTTATATGTAACAATTCAGTTAAGCATAAATACAGTTTTAATGTCGAAAAACAGTTCTATTTCAAACAATTCAGTTAAGCATAAGCACACGGTTTAAATGTATGTACAGTTTAATTGTCAAAAACATTTCTATTTCAAGCTATTCAGTTTACTCAAACAATTCATTTTAGCATAAGTATGCTGTTAGTTCTATTTTACCCATAGATAGGGCCCTATCAGGTACTACCACTCCGGGCTAGAGTAGACCTGGGAGCAATGGCAATGAAGGGGTACTTCGCATTCCCCAAAGCTCCAGCATTGCTGGAACCTCACCATCAGATTGTATAGTGTCATATAGTTAGGTGGGGTCTTACCCCTCTGCAGAGGTGCAGTCAGTGTATTCTACAGCCCCTATTGGGTTATGTAGACAATATGAAACTAATGTTTTGCAGAATATTAAGCTGAATTGGAAAATAAATTTTCGAAAGAACATTGAGTTGATTTCAAAAACTAATTCTATGAAGAATATTAAGCAGAAGTAAAAAAAAAATGAATGGTTCAAAGAATATTAAGCTGAATTGAAAAACCAGTTGTACCAAAAATATGTAGTTGAATTTAAAAAACAATTCAACAAAGAATATAAAGGTGAATTCAAAATCAATTCTATAATATTAATATTAATATCAAACTAAATTGTAAAACAAATTCTCCGAAGAATATTAAGTTGAATTCTGAAACCACTTGTCTAAAGAATATTTACCTAAATTGAAAAACCAATTCTACAAAGAATTGTAAGCTGAATTCTAAAACAATTTGATGGCCCAAAGTTGGGCAGAAAGTACTAGGGATACATACAACTATGGACAATACATAAATCAATTCCCCCTGAATACGATAAAAGTAATACGGGAATTTGAATGGATCCAGAAGAAAATATGTAGGCATAAAATGTCTATTATGTTTAATGAAATTTGCATATATATATATATATATATATATATATAATGATTTTTTTAAAAAATAATCAAAGATGACATTTAGTTGTCTTTTATTAAAGTATGGTTTGCCTTTTTGAAATAATTATTTGTATATGATATACTTAAAATTTATATATATATATATATATATATATATATATATATATATATATATATATATATATATATATATGAGAAGTTTTCCTCACTCAGCCTAATTTGAGTCCGAAAACATTATCAGTAATTTAATAATTTCAGAATTAACGATGAGACATATTTGCTTAGGATCAAGTTGATTGGTTCAGTGATGACTCGACCTGGGATCTCCTGGACCATTTGCGAACACTCTACTCATTAGACCAATGAACCAATTACCCTAAGAATATTATTCTGAAGTATAAAACCAACTTGTTAAAGGTTGGTTGGTTGGTTGGTTGGATTTTATGGTATATCAACCCTTGTAGGTTATTTAACACCAAATTCATTTTTTTTGTAAATAATCAGTTCTATTCCAAACAATTCAGTTGAGCATGAATACACAGTTTAATTGTCAAAAACATTTCTATTTCAAACTATTCAGTTTATTCAAACAGTTTTAATTCAGCTAATTCAATTTAGCCTAAGAACAGATTTTATTTACACAGTAAAATATCAATATATATAATAATTCAGTTTAGTGTAAGTACAGTTTCAATGACAAAAACGGTTCAATTTCAAACAATTCAGTTTAGCATAAGCACACAGTTTAAATGCAAGTACAGTTTATTTGTCAAAAACATTTCTATTTCAAGCTATTCAGATTAATCAAACAGTTCAGTTTAGCATAAGTATATAGTTAGTTCTATTTAACCCATAGATAGGGCCTTGTCAGGTGCTACCACTACGGGTCAGAGTGGACCTGGGAGCAATGGCAATGAAGGAGTGCTCCGTATTCCCCAAAACTCCAGCATTACTGGAACCTCACTATCAGATAGTTTAATGTCATATCCAGGACACTCATTGGGAGAGTCTTACCCCTCTGCAGAGGTGCAGTCAGTGTATTCTACAGCCCCAGCCGACTTGTTAAAGAATATTATGCTGAACTGTAATACTTCCTTCACAGGAAATATTCTATCAAACGTTTGATTCCACACACTTGTCTGCTAACAACATTTTATAAGATCTTGTTTGCAAATGTAATTTTAGTTTTTTCATTTTTATTCACATTATATTGAACAAACATTGTTCCTTTTCTTTTTTTTTACATCTGTTAATCAACAGAAGAATATTTGCAAATGGAATGTTATATATTTAACAAGGCCAATCCACATTAAGAAACTTTAAACAATGTTATTTTGTTTATTTTCCCAAACAATCGACTCAGAGAAACTCAAACATGTCACAGAATCTTTTCATAGTCCTAATCATAAGAAAAAGCAAGTTTTTATTTAAGCACTATCCCCACTATCAACCAGATTTGCTTTCCTTTTTCCCTAGCGTTAACACTACATTCAAAATAAAGATTAAATAAATACAGTTTCTAATTTTTAACATTTTTATTTAATCCCAATTTCATTTGCCAAGCAGTAACTTAATATGTTGCTCAAATCAAAAGTATATTTATCAAAAGGTTTTACATTCTTTTATCCCCTGGGTGCAAAGTCACTGACTTGTATTGAGATGGTAAAATATCAAACCCAGATTCTCTATATTAATCATCACTATTAATATCTTTAGTTGGATGCGAAAGTTTCCAGCATTTTTGACAAAATCTTTTATCTATAAAAATTTATAGCGTCATTCTTATTGTCAATAAAGTATTTGCCTTCCTTTCTATGTCCATAACACAACATTCATATCAATTCCTAGCATCATTATTCTGTTATTCAAGGATTTTGTCTTCCTTTCTAAGACCTTACACTAACATTCATATCAATTCATAGCATCATTATTCAGCCAACCAAGTATTGTGTATTCCTTTCTATGACCTTACACCAACTTTCATATCAATTCATAGCATCATTATTCAGTCATTCAAGTATTTTGTCTTCCTTTCTATGACCAACTTTCATATCAATTCATAGCATCATTATTCAGTCAACCAAGTATTGTGTATTCCTTTCTATGACCTTACACCAACTTTCATATCAATTCATAGCATCATTATTCAGTCATTCAAGTATTTTGCCTTCCTTTCTATGGCCTTACACCAACATTGATATCAATTCATAGCATCATTATTCAGTCATCCAAGGATTTTATCACCAACTTTCATATGCATTCACTGCCTTATTATCTCTTCATCAAAGAATTTACTTTTTACCCATAAAATTAATTTAGTTTTATTGCCTATCAACCCTTTTTGAGACAATAAATGCCGAATTAAGTCATTTTGATAAAAGTTTCAAACAATTTTGTTTAGTATAAGTATAGTTTTTGTTTACACAAAGTTAAAAGTCAAAACAGTTCTATTTTATACAATTTAGTTTCGCACAAGTATGCAGTTTAAACGTCAAAACAGATCTATTTCAAACAATTCAGTTTAGCATAAGTACACAGTTTAAACACACAGTTGATTAAACAGTTATATTCAAACAATTCAGTTTGGCATAAGTATTCTGTTTAGTTCTATTTGACACATAGATAGGACCCTATCAGGTGCTACTACTCCAGGCCAGAGTTGACCTGGGAGCGATGGCAATAAAGGAGTTCTCTGGATTCCCCAAAGCTCCAGCATTACTGGAACTGCTACATGAGATTGTTTTGTGTCATATCAAGGACTCACATTAGGGGAGTTTTACCCCTCTGCAGAGATGCTGTCGCTGTATTCTACAGCCCCAGCAAACTGGGCCAAACATATCTAGTGGTGCCCCACAAAAGTTAATTGTAAAGAGCGAGTAAGAACTTATGTAAACTGCTCACTTGTAACAGGGAGGATTGCACTCATGCCTTTCTTCAGTCTAGCCAATTTAGTCTTTCCTATCAATAAACATTATGACACCATGCCTAGAACTTCAATGTCTTGAAGCCAATGTGCCAGTCAGTGGTTAATGCAGAAGAATTCTTAGAAATTTGCCAAAGCAAAGTTCTTATAGTTCTAACTTTGGTTCAGAGATGCCAGTGCCATCAGAGAACTTGATTAATGGTCAACTAAAATGGAATTGAATGGTCTGAAGTTGGACGTCCACAATGCTACATAACGGCTAATCTATGATTAATCTTCAGAATTGGTCAATGACCGTGCTAGAGATGTCTGAAATAGAGGGAGTTGGAGGCAGAGTTAACCAGCGTCTTCTTAGGGAGTGCTCAAGTCTTTTACTTAAATTGAAATTTGATTGAACAACATTAATTTATTCAGAGGGATGGTTGAAAGAAAGGAATTCTGTGGTAAGAATGCCTTTAAGAAAAGGGGTGTGTTTATAATATTACATATATATATATATATATATATATATATATATATATATTGTAGAAGTATACTTAAATTGTTCAGAAGTAATACTCACACACACACATGCACATATATATATTTATATATATATATATATATACATATATATATATATATATATATATATATATATATATATATATATATATATCAGTTGTTGGGTGACCATAGTTGTAGATGACCCCAGAGGCTCCATTTTCAATAGCTACTACACCAAGATGTTGGAGAAGGCACTACTCTTTTCCCTGGATTGCTCCACTTACCCTTAATCCCTTGCTGTGTCCATTTCCTATATAACCATTAAATAATCAATGCCTCCTCTCCCACATGTACACACACATACACACACACACACACACACACATACATCATCATCAGCAGCATTATGTCATGCCGCTAGCACAGATATCCCTGACCCTCTCTCGCCACTTCTTCCTATCATTCATCGCCTCTGGCAGGTCTTCAGGGCTACATCCTATATCCTCACATAGCTGCTGAATTTATGTTCGAGCCGGTCGTCCTGCTTTTGCCCGGCCATATATGGGGGTCCATAGGAGTACATCACTTATGAACTTGTCCTTGCTTCTCCAGCAGTGAACTGCATGTCTGGTTCGTCTAACTTGGATAGTTTTCATGATGGGAGGCAAGTGGCCGTATAGTTAGTGCCTTGTGGGGTGTTGCCGCCAGGACTTGTTCAATATTGCTTGCAACATTCTTGTGTAATTACTCTCTAGCTTCTTCTCCAGCCATTGTTAGCATCCAAGTTGTGCATCCATACAGGAATATCGATACGACCGCTGCCTGGAAGAAACTGCGTTTCATTTTATCAGTCAGGTCTGATTTCCATATGATCGATAGCCTATCAATAGCTGTCTATGCCTTCATTAGCTGCGTGTCGATGTCCTTTTCGGTTGATGAGATGCTGCTTCCTAGGTAGGTGATATATATATATATACATATATGGATGCTTGTTTTTTTTTATTTGTTTAACGGCATACCAACTCTTTGTAGGTTATTTAAGGATAAGATTTGAACTGTTTTTAAATGTTTAATTATAATTATGGAGTAGAAGAGAGAAAAAAAATTCAGTACGCCATGGGAATCCACCACCCGAAAATGGCTATTAGGATTTCTTTGAGAGAATAAAACAACCAATTCAAATCAGATAAAAGTGGAAGAATGAAATTAAGAGGGAAAGAAAAAAACAAACACAGAAAAGGAAAAAGTTGAAGAGAGAAAGAAAAATGAAAGAAGCGAAAGGAGAGCAGGAGAAAGAAAGAAAGAAAGAAAACAGGGAAGAAGAAGAAAACAAAGAGAGTTGAAAAAATAATGAAGAGTAGAAAAAGATTTGATTAGAAAGAAAGAAAGAAAGAAAGAAAGAAAAGTGAGAAAAAGAAACAAACTCAGGAAAGAAAAAGTAGAAGAAAGAAAGAAAGAAAGAAAGAATGAATGAAAGAAAGAACCACTGAAAAGTAAAAGTAGAAGAAAGAAAGAAAGAAAGAAAACAGGGAAGAAGAAGAAAACAAAGAGAGGTGAAAAAATAATGAAGAGTAGAAAAAGATTGGATAAGAAAGAAAGAAAGAAAGAAAGAAAGGTTAGAAAAAGAAACAAACTCAGGAAAGAAAGAAAGAAAGAAAGAAAGAAAGAAAAAGAAAACAGGGAAGAAAAAGAAAACAAAGAAAGGTGAAAAAAGAATGAAAAGTAGAAAAAGATTGGATTAGAAAGAAAGAAAGAAAGAAAGAAAGAAAGAAAGAAAGAAAGAAAGAAAGAAAGAAATGATAGGGAAGAAGAAATAAGAGGAAAATTAGAAAAGAGAAAGAAAAATGAAACAGAAAGGAAAAAAGTCAAGAAAATGTTAAGGAAAGAAGGAGAAAAAAATGAATGAACTAAGAAAAGGAAATAATGAAATTTCTTTCTTTCATTATTTCTTTTTCTTAGATTAAAAAGAAAAAAGAAAGAAAGAAGGAAAGAAATTTGAAGAAAAAAGTATAAGAAGAAAGAAGAAAGAAGTGGAAATGTAGGAAAAAGAAAGAATTGGAGGAAGAGAGAAAATAAAAAGAAGGATATAACAATAAAAGATAGGAAAGAAGACATGAAAGAAATTTGGCAAAAAGAAGAAAAAACGAAAGAAAGAATAAAGAAACGAAAAAATTCTGGATAAAAGAAAAGAAGTAGAAAGACAAGAACAAAAATATGAAATAAATTAAGTTTTGCTTGAAATAAGAACGAGAGAAAAAAAACTCCAAAGAAAAACCATTTTATCAGGAAATAAATGAATAAGAAAAAAAGCAAACAAAAAGAAAAAATATGTGAAGGAAAAACTTGGAAGAATAAAAAAAAAGCCAAAAACTTTCATTTGCTAATGCCGCAAACAGACTCAGCCAAGAAAGCTAAATGAATGATGATCTAACTGCAAGCAGAAGAATTACACCTCTTTTTGCATCGGACTATCTCCAGAAATTGGTTCATTAATATCAACTCTAAATAAATTCAGAGTGTGAATGTGTAAGGGTCAGCTGAAAAGATCATAGGCTGATCAAGATATTCTCATGGTTTGGTTGGGTTTGATAGCATATCAACCATTATGGGTTATTTAATGCCAAATCCTTTTTATACATGTATATTAGATATATATGATTTAGCTTGGTTTGGTTTTATGGCATATCAACCTTTGAGGGTTATCTAATGTCAAATCTTCTTTATACAAATATATTAAATATATAGGATTTGGTTTGGTTGGGTTTTATGGCATATCAACCATTGTAGGCTATTTAATGTCAAATCCTTTTTATACATATATATTAGATATATATGATTTTTTTTTATGTCATATCAATCATTGTAGGCTATTTAATGCCAAATCCGTTTTATACATATATACTAAATATATAGGATTTGGTTTCGTTTGGTTTTATGGCATATCAACCATTGATGGTACTATATATATATATATATTAAATATATAGGATTTTGTTTGGTTTGGTTAATGATGAGAGTGTTTGCCATAACAGGACACTCACAGGGGAGGTCTTACCCCACTACATATATGCCATTGGTGTGTTCTACGGCCTCAGCGGATTGGGCCACTACTCTCATAGCTTGTGGCAATGGGTTGGGTAACTACATACACTTGTAGGAATGTATGCACATATATGAATCTGTATGTATATATTAGAGTATGTCTGTTCCTCCAGCCAGCAATGGATAAATAGTCGGACAGACTGAGTTCTTTAACCAAGTAGCTGATTCAGCTGGGGCTGTAGAATACACTGACTGCATCTCTGCAGAGGGGTAAGACTCCTCCAACAAGTGTCCTGGATATTGTAGGATTTTTCAGGTCGCGTAAGGCAATTAGTTGCGATAGCTAAGAGCAATCGGCCGTGAAGACAGAAAGCTAAGCATTGCCATGACTGAGGAACGGGAGCTATTTATGTTGCCTTGGAGCATCCCATTGTGCACAAGTGGACAATTCTATTGCATGGGTCATGGTTGGCTGCTTGTAAATGAGTGAAGGTATTTCATTATATAAACCAGCTTGAGTTTAGCATAGTAAGAAAGACTGTACTGAGCTATAACCTGCCAGCTGGACGCTTTACGGAGGTATGTGTTATTGTTATTCTACAGATATGACACTAAAAAATCTGGGGGTGGGGCTCCAGTAATACAGGAGCTTTGGGGAATAGGGAGTACCCCTTTATTGCTACTGCTTCCAGTCCCACTCGGGCCCAGAGTGGTAGCACCTGGTAGGGTCCTATCTATGGGTCAAATAGAACTTTTAGATATTTAATAACTTAAGCTAAATTGAATTGTTAGAAATAAAACTGGTCATTTAACCATGTGTAAACAAATGACTGATGATTGATTGATTTATAAGTGATACATAACTGTTGGGTATCACCCACCTTTTTCCACACAATGAAATAGTCCATCTGCCATATATAGCAGTAGCTACTAATATCAGGGCAGACTAGAAGGTGAAGAGCAGCTTCTTATAGGAATAGTATTAGAGCGTTGGAGACAGGAGATCACACTAGATCACCTTACTTGCAACCGTAATAACAAAAGCCAATACTATCATTGGACTATATCTTTATTCTGTATTCACTAATCCTATGTTCTTGTCTACTAATAGTCTCTCTATTGTATATACTTTTTCCTGAGAATGTATCTCTATTTCCTCTCATATCGTGGTTTGTCCTTTGTTTAATATTACAGACGTTCACTAATCCTATGTTCTTGTCTACTAATAGTCTCTCTATTGTATATACTTTTTCCCAAGAATGTATCTCTATTTCCTCTCATATCATAGTTTGTCCTTTATTTAATATTATAAGCGTTCACTAACCAGAATGCAACAATAACAATGCTTGAAACCATTTAACTGTGTCCTAACGAATAAATAATGTCAAAGAGAATAATTAGTGTTAAATAGCAATGCTTGTAACCACTTCATTGTGTGCAAACAAATGATTAAAATTAAATAGAACTATAAATGTTAAATAGGAATGATTGAAACTATTTGACTGTGTAGAAACAATAACAATACTAGTGTGCAAATAAATTACTTCTAACACATTTAAAAATGAAATTTGGCCTAATGAGTCGAGTGTTTGCCAATGGTCCGGGAGACCGTGGTTCAATCCCAGGTCAAGTCATACCAAAGACTCAAAAAATGGTACTTAATGCCACCTTGCTTAACACTCAGCATTATAAGGTAAGGATCAAGGGTAAAGTGGAGCAATCCAGGGAATGGAGAAGTGCACTCACCTACAACCTGGTGTTGTTGCTATTGAAAAGGGAACCTTCTGGTTGCCCTCAACTACGGTCGGCAACTTTACTAATATCTATTTAAATGTGTGCAAACAAATAACTGATGTTAAATTATTACTGTTACATAGGAATACTTGAAACAAATTAACTATGTGCAAAAAAATGAGCTCAGGCTCATTTAAAAATGTTATCGACAAAATATGAAAGGATATAAGACTGAGGCTAGAACCCAATCTACCGAACTATTTTACCCATTATCATTATCATCATCAACCTGATAACACAGAGTTTCCTAATCCTATCTCTCACCATCCATCCCTACTCTTTACTGCTCCTGGTAGGTCCTCTAGACTGCATCCAGTGTCTGCACAGAGCTGATGAAGCACATCCATTTGTAGGAGGGAACATCATTCATGAATTCCTACTTGCTGGATGGGAGGTAGGTGGCCATACAACTGCTGTTTTGTTGGGTATCGCATGTAGTGTCCTTGAGTAGTTCCCATCCAGCTTTTTCTCCATGCTTTTCATTTGAGTCCAATTGGTTGTTGGTTAGATTTTATGGCATATCAACCTTTGTAGGTTATTCAACACCAACTCCATTTTTGTGCAAATAGTCAATTCTATTGCAAAATTCAGTTTAGCATGAGTACAGTTTAATTGTCAAAAACATTTCTATTTCAAGCTATTTAGTTTATTCAAACAGTTCTAATTCAGCTTATTCAGTTTAGCTTAAGTATAGATTTTGTTTACACACAGTTAAATGTCAAAACAGTTGTATATCAAGCAATTCAGTTTAGTGTAAGTACAGTTTTAATGTCAAAAACTGTTCCATTTCAAGCAATTCAGTTTAGTATAAGCATACAGTTTGAATGTAAGTATACAGTTTAATTGTCCAAAACATTTCTATTTCAAGCTATTCAGTTTAGTCAAACAGTTCTAATTCAAACAATTCAGTTTAGCATAAATATGCAGTGTAGTTCTATTTAACTAATAGATAGGGCCCTATCAGGTGCTATCACTCTGGGCTAAAATGAAGCTAGGAGCAACGGCAATGAAGGGGTGTTCCCCAAAACCTCCAGCATTACTGGAAACTCACCGTAAGATTGTTTAGTGTCATATCCAGGACACTCCTCGGGGGGGATCTTACCCCTCTGCAGAGGTGCAGTCGATGTATTCTACATTACATGGGTAATACATGGGTAATAGGCAGAGTTAATGTCAAAACAGTTCTATTTCAGATAATTCAGTTTAGCATAAGTACAGTTTAGATGTCAAAACAGTTCTATTTCGAACAATTAAGTTTAGCATAAGTATGCTTTTCAAATGTCAAAACAGTTCTATTCTGAACTATTCGGTTTAGCATAAATACGCAGTTTAAATGCAAAAAACACTTAACTCAAGAAGGCATGGTTTAATTCTATTTAACCCATAGATAGGATCCTTATCAGGTGCTTCCACTCTGGGCCAGAGTGGACTTGGGAGCGATGACAATGAAGGGTAACTCCGCATTCCCCCAAGCTTCAGCATTACTAGAACGTCACCATCAGATTGCTTAATGTCATATCCAGGACAGTCGTTGGGTAGGGGTCTTATCCTTCGGCAGAGAAGCAGTCGATGTATTCTACAACTCGAGCCGACTCGTCAAAGTCCAATTGGTGCATCCGTACAGTAGTACAGACACAGCTACTGTTTGGAAGGGATTTTAATCTATGCCTTTTTCGTGGGCATTAGCATGAAGTGAAACACAAACAGGCATGTGCAGGATTTGATCATTGCTTGTCAAGGGCAGCCATTATGCCTCACTTACTATTCTACTCAGTCCTGAAATGCAATTCTGTAGTTTTAGCTGGAAAAGTAAATCTCTTAATCTTGTTATGGCTTAGTTTTATCCGCAGGAATTCGCCCACTTGAGAAAAGAAAAAAAAGGAAGATGTAGAATGAAAGAAGTGAGAGAATTTCAAGAAAATAAAAGAGAAAAAGAAGCAAAAAAGAAAGTGAGTGCGAAGAGAACAAAGGAAGATGGAAACTATAATTTACTCTAGAAATTCATTGTGAAGGATTTTACTCTAGAAATTTATTGTAAATGATGTTATTAGAAGATGTTCTTCAAGTGAAGAAAAAGTAATTATTAGAGATTAGGAAGTAATCCATGTATTATTATAGAATAATAGTTTTGTTAAAGATTTTACTATAGTTGTACACAAAAATACTAAATATTTTACAATAGATACAAACTGAAATGCTAATGATTTTATAATAGATATACACTGAAAGGCTAATGATTTTATTATAGATATGCAGTGAAAGGCTAATGATTTTACAATGGATATGTAGTGAAAAATTAATGATTTTTCCATAGATATGTGGTGAAAGATTAATGATTTTGCTATAGAAAAAATACAGAAAGGCAAAAGATTTTACCATAGAAATTTTGAAAGGCTAATAGTTTTACTATAGAAATGCACTGAAATGATCATGCTGTAGAACTTTCATGCAAATGAGAAAAAAAGTTTTTTTAATTGCTTTGCTATAAAAACAGATTGAAAATCAGGAAGAAAGGTATTGTTGAGGCTACGAATTAAGACAAGTCATACTGACAATAAGCCTATTAAATATGCAATTAGAATACATCAAGGACTACAGGATTTTATTATTCCTAGTGGAACATCATTCAATAAAAACGGATATATTAGGTATTATAACCAAAATCTACTGCCCTGAGGCTATGGAATCAAAAATAAGGTTGCTTAGATATATCTATATTTCGATTTTATTTTTAGACTGATACTTATTCATATGTTTGATTATAGAGATTCAATGGTTAGGAGTTTTTTCATCAATAATATCTAATTATATCCGTCTTGACTGAATAATCTTTTACTAGAAAAAAAACCATGATATCTTTGATTTAGAAAAAAAGATTTTTTACAAAAAAAGTATGTATTAAATTATGAGTGATTATTTACCTATCAATCGATCTAGTTTTATGCTTATCTATCTTGTCCAATTTATATCTATCTATCTGGGAGGAGTCACTATGGTATGGTGGCTTACATACCAGAATCTTGTATCATAGTAAACAATTTCAAACTGCAGTTACACTATTACATTCACTGTCGGACTGATACTTTTGGGAAAGGTAAGAAGCCTCTTTTCAAATCCAAGCCGTAGGTTAAATAGTATCACTACTGTTCTTCCAGTAAAATGGTTTTGACATTAAATAACCCACAAAAGTTGATATACCATTAAATAAAGAAACCAAAGAACCAAAACTATCTATGTCAATCTATTCATATCTATTTATCTGTCTATCTATCTATCTATCACAGTCTATGTACATCTATCTCAGTCTATTCATATGTATATATATATATATATATATATATGTATGTATGTATGTATGTATCCATCTATCAAAGTCTATTTATATCTATCCATACATCTTAGTCTTTTCATATCTATCTATCTATCTATCTATCTATCTATCTATCTTTTTTTCATATTTAAGTCTCTTCATAATCTATCTATCTATCTATCTATCTATCTATCTATCTATCTATCTATCTATCTATCTTTTTTTCATATTTAAGTCACTTCATAATCTATCTATCTATCTATCTATCTTTTTTTCATATTTAAGTCTCTTCATAATCTATCTATCTATCTATCTATCTTTTTTTCATATTTAAGTCACTTCATAATCTATCTATCTATCTATCTATCTATCTCTCTTTTTTTCATATTTAAGTCACTTCATAATCTATCTATCTATCTATCTATCTATCTATCTATCTATCTATCTTGCTCTTCTTGTTCAACCAGTATCTATCTATCTTTGTGAATATTTATCCTCATCTCCAACTCATAAACATGAATAATTTCTAATGATAAAAATTTTCACTGAAAAAAAACAAACCCCACAACCCCACCCCCATATCCAGGAATAAGTAGATAAATACACTCTCCCCTGTAGTATTAGATAGCAGAGGATACTTCCTTGTCAGGTGTAATTAGTGGCAAGTGTGCTTATAAAAGTTGGAATGTCAGATGAAAGAAGAAAGGAAAAGAATTGACTTCTTGTTTTTTCACTTTCATTCCAAAACATTTTTGCTTTTTACTTCAAAAATCCGGTTTTTTTCCTATCACAGTTCCAACAAGAAATTTTTTTTCTCAAAGCTTTGAAATATTTCTTCATTCTCACCCTCCTTACCACCCACCCTGACCAAAAAAAAAAAATTATTCTAACTATTTGATGACAAATTGAAGAAATTACAGACACTGTCAAACAGATTTTGTGATTGGTTCTTGTCAAGGGTGTTAGTAGGAGTAACAGCTTTGATTGTAATTTTTTTTTGTTATAATTTTTTTTTGTTATAATGCTGAATTTTCACCTGATTCAGCAGTACCAACAACAACAAAAAAAACATATAGTAATTCACTAAGCTTTTTGTTTAGATGTGACACAAGGTCGTAAGAATGGGGCACCTAATGAGACTCAAACTCACTCATGAAGGATTGCTTTCTAGCTTGTTAACCATGACGTCACCCGAGGCACCAAGTAATTTACAAAGCTTTTTGTTTAGATTTGACACAGGGCCATATGGATTGGGCACCCAGTGAGACTCAAACTCACCCATGAAGGATTGCTAGTCTAGCTTGTTAACCATTACACCACTCGAGGTGCCACAAAAACAGATAAGTAAATCATTTAATGGTGAAAAATATAGGTACTTTCAAATGGTAGATGATTGATTCTTATCAAGGCTGACAACTGGGGTAACAGATTTAATACTAAGTAAATAAGTTGGCGACCATAGTTATGGGTGACCCGAAAGCCACCTTTTCAACAGGTGTAGGGGAGCGTGCTACCCCTCTTTCTTTATTGCTCCACTTACCCTTGATCCACATCTTATAAAGCTGAGTATTAAGCAAGGGGGCATCAAGTACCATTTTTTTTAGTCTTTGGTATGACTCGACCTGGGATTGAACCTCAGTCTCCTGGACCATTCGCGAACACTCTACCCATTCAACCAATGGCCCAGTTTTAACACAAATCTTTCTGAATTTATAGCAATTCCATCCGATAAAAAAATAACGCTGTAAAGACATTTTTTTAGAAAATTAAAAAAAGAAAAGAAAAAGTTAGTTTAAAGTAGCATATACGATTAATCCGTGTCAAGGGTGACAACAAAGGTAACAGTTTTAACAATAAATTTCATTTTATTAAAATTTCTTGCCATTCAAATAAAAAAATTATGTGAAGAGAAACAAATAGTTGAAGAAAATTATTTGGTGATAGATTAAAAAAAATCAGTGTGAAAAAAGTACAAGATTACTTTTAGTCAAGGTTGACAGCTGGGGTAACAGCTTTAACTATGATTTTTATTTTATTGAAATTACATGCCATTCAAAAAAACAAAAATTATTTTGCAATAAATCTGTGTAAAAAGAAGGATAAGATTATTTTCTGTCAAGGTTGACAAAGGAGGCGACAGTTTTAACTGTAACGCTTGATATTTTCATTTAAATTTCTTGCCATTTAAAAAAAAAGAGTTACTTGATGTTAAATAAATAAAAAAAAGGTTTGATTTTAGTTTTCTTTTTATTTCATTGAATTTTTTTAATATTTTACTGAAATCTTATAATTAAAAAAAATGAATATAAAGAAAAAAAAACTATATAAGAAAACTATTCTGTGATGAATAAAGAAAAACCAACGTGTAAAAGTATACGATTACTTTCTGGGGTAACAATTCTCGCAGTACTTGTTATTTTCATTGAAATTTCTTACCATTTTAAAAAATGTTTGAGTAATTTACTCGATGCTAAATAATAAAAAAAAAGTTATCAATATTGCCAAACAATTTCCGTCGATGAGATATTGCTGCCAATGAAAGTGATGTTAATATATGCCTAACAATGGTATGGACTGGTATCGATTGGTTATTGGTTATATGGTAGTTTGATCTCTTAGATAAAATAAAACAGGATTTCTTCCAAGCTGTCACAGTGTCAATAATACTGTATGGATGCACCACGTGGATGCTAACAAAACGCTTAGAAGAAAAGCAAGATGGAAACTATACAAGAATGCTACAAGCTATTTTGTAAAAATCCTGGTAGCAACACTTCATGAAAAAACAACTATACAGCCATTTGCCTCCCATCTCAAAAAGCATCCAAGTAAGATGAGCAAGACATGTGGGACACAGCTGGAGAAGCAAGGACAAACTCATAAATGATATACTTCTATGGACTCTTACACATGAACGTGTTAGTGTTGGCTGAACAGCAAGAACTTACTGACATCAGCTCTGTGCAAATATGGATGTTGTTCAGAAGACCAGCCGGGAGCAATGGGTGATAGGGATAGATGAAGTGAAGGAATCAAGGAAATCTATGCTGTCAGTGAGACTTGATGGTGATGCTAATAGCTAAACAATGGTAACATGGTTGGTATAAGGTTAATGGAAAATAGATTTTCGATTTGTAACTGTGTACATATGATTTACATTAAGAATCATTGCTTGAAACTCTGTTAACAAATCATTTTAGTCATTATTTGAAATAAATAAACTACTTAATAAAGATGATTAAGCCTGTGTATCTGTGTCTCAAGTCTGTGAAGCCTTGTGGACATCGAAACAGCTGAACATGGAAAGCAGTCATTTGGCATGAAAGACCACATTTCAAACTGTATTATTTTTATCCTACCACATATTGATCATATCATATTTACCAACCCCTCCGCTTGGGCAGGATATGACACAAGGTCAATTTTTTAAGCGGAGTTTGATAGGTTTGAATTCAGAGTTTTCCTTCTCCTAGACTAGTTGCCTCACCAAGGGTGAAGAACCTTGTCTGCCCTACTATTTACCCATAGTTGGTGGGAGAATAATTGGATTCATACCTTTCCCAAGGGTATTAGTGCTATGTGAAATGCAATCAGTCTCGTCCAGGATTTGAACTCGTGTCACCGTGTCCATTTCCTGTGATGATAACAATTACACCACAGACACTTCCTACCACATATTTATAGCCAATATTTAGGTGGGATCAAGTACTATTTTTCTTATTCTTTGGTATGACTCAACAAAGGATTGAACCTCGATCTCTCGGACCATTGGCGAACACTCTACTCATTAGACCAATGGCTCTAAGTTGATCAATTTTTTCTGAATTTTTGCGCCAATCTCTATTTCTAACATCAGCTTCTATTCTATCGTTCAAGGCCAATTCACAACAGCAGACTACATTTTATTTTTGTTCAATTTATTCATTCAATTTTTGAATTAAACATAATCTTAAGTGATTCTTAAAATTTAGTATAATATTTCTCTGTAATAATTTTTACATATTGTTTATTTTCATTCAAAAATTCTTTTTGAATTATTTTCACTATTTTTGATAAAAACAAATATCATTATTTAAAAAAAATACCCAAAATTATAATTATTTATTTTTCATCATGTTTTTTTTAACAGTGACACAAAAAAAAGAATCAGATATAATAAATATGAATTTTTTTAAAAATTACAATTTCATTCTTTAGTATACATAAAATATTTAAAAAAAAATTAAAATTATTGAAGTAACAGTGAAAAAAAAAAGGTATATTATGATACTAATTTTTTTTTAAATGCAGCAATTCCTGTGAGAGCCATTAAATTTCATGTCCATTCAATTTAAAAAAAATATTTTTCATTCTGTTCTTTTAAAGAAAATTACATTAAATAAACAATTAAAGTTTTGTTTTAGCTTGGAATGTTCCACAAAATGTTTTAAACTGGTATTTTAAGTCAGCCTTCTACCCAGATAGTAGTACCTGGTAGCACTACGAGTTGTGTAAATGTTTTTGTATTAAAAGGAATACTTGATATCATAAGTGTGCAAATTGAAAATGTAATTGTTTACAAATCATCATCATCATCATCATCATGCCTGACTCTCTCTCGCCACTTTTCCCTATCGTTCATCGCCTCAGGCAGGTCTTCTGGACAACATCCCGTATTCTCACATAGTTGCTGAATGTATGTTCGTGCTGGTCGTCCTGCTTTTGCACGGCCATGTGTGAGGGTCCACAAGTGTACATCACTTATGAGTTCGTCCCTGCTTCTCCAGCAGTGTTCTGCATGTCTAGTTCGTCTAACTTGAATAGTTTTCGTGATGGGAGGCAGGTGGCCATACAGTTGGTGTCTTGTGGGGTGTTGCCACCAGGACTTGTTCAAGATTGCTCGCAGCATTCTTGTGTAATTGCCGTCTAGCTTCTTCTCCAGCCATTTTGTTAGAGTCCATGTAGTGCATCCATATAGCAGTATCGATGCGACCGCTGCCGGGAAGAGACTGCATTTCATTTTATCGGTTAGGTCTGATTTCCATATAATCAATAGCCTATTGATAGCTGTCCATGCTTTCGTAAACCTCGTGTCGATGTCCTTTTCGGTTGATGCAATGCTGCTTCCAAGGTAAGTGAATTTGTCTACTAGTTTAAGAGGGGTTCAATTATCTTTATTTATCTGAAAGTGTATAATTGCTTGCAAATCATTAGAATTAGAAAGGAACACTTGAAATCATAGAGCTCTGCTAATAGTTTGTATTAACTTTGGTTTTGTTTGGTTTGATTTTATGACATATCAACTATTTTTGGTTATTTAATGCCAAATCCTGTTTTTACATATATATGCCAAAGCCATTCTCCTAGAAGAACAGTAGTGGTACTATTTAACCCATAGCTGGGAGGATAAGGGGTTCATACCTTTCCCAAGGGTATTTACCCGAAAGGGAACGTAATAGCGCGACTTGTGTACAAACTCGCTTGCTACGATTCCACAGTCCATTGCTTTAACCATTACACCACGAGGACACCCCGATTAAATATATAGGATTTAGTTTGGTGTGGTTCTATGGCATATCAACTAGTGTTGGTTGTTTAATGCTATATCCTGTTTTTACATATACATTAAATATATAGGATTTAGTTGGGTTTGGTTTTATGGCATATCAACTATTGTTGGTTATTTAGTGTCAAATCCTGTTTTTACATATTTATTAAATATATAGGATTTAGTTTGGTTTGGTTTTATGACATATCAACAATTGTTGGTTATTTAGTATCAAATCCTGTTTTTACATATATGTTAAATATAATTTGTAAACGCATTTTGATGATACACTCAGTTAAATGATCAAACAGTTCTATTTCTTACAATTCAATTTAGCATAAATCACTAAAATTAAATATTTCCACCTATTGCTATGTATCACAAACAATTCAATTAAACATTAGTCATTTGTTTACACACAGTTAAATGATCAAACTTCAATTTCTAACAATTCAATTTAGCATAAGTCAACAACGTTAAATTGTTCCAAGTATCGCTATGTATTACTAATAATTCAACTAAACATCAGTCATTTGTTTAAACACTGTTAAATGATCAAACAGTTCTGTTTCAAATAATTCAGTTTAGCATAAGTACTGTTTAAATATCAAACAGTTCTATTTGACCCATAAATATGACACTATCAGGTGCTACCATACTGGACCAGCGAGCAATGGCAATGAAAGGCTACTCCGCATTCCCCAAAGCTCCAGCATTACTGGAGCCTCACCATCAGATTGTTTATTGTTATATCAAGGACACTTGTTGAGGGAGGTTTTACCCCTCCACAGAGATGCAGTCAGTTTATTCTGCAGCTCCAGGCGAGTTGAGTTTCTTTGAATTTCTTTGTTTAATGGCATATCAGCCTTTGTGGGTTATTTAATGTCAAAGCCATCTTTCAAGAAGAACAGCAGCAAATTTGTATTAAGAATAGTTACTTGAAGCTATAATTGTATACACATGATTATCATTAGTAACTTGAAAAAAAACTTACTAAGTTTAATATTAAAAAATCCAACAAGGGTTGACATGTGATCAAAGCAACCAGGGCACCTCATATGGTTAACAAGCCAGATTAGTGAGTTCAATCCTCATCAGGAAATGCCAACAGCATAGATACGTTTGACTCTCTATCACCATCTCCCCTCTTTGCCCATCACTTTTGACAAGTCTTCAAGACAACATCCAGTGTCCACACACTCATGATGTAAGTTTTTACTGGTTGGCTAACACTGGTGTGTCCATTTGTAGGAGTATATAGGATAATGTTGCTTATGAGTTTGTCCCTTGTTCTCCAAAATTACCTGGCATGTCTTGCTTGTATTACTCAGACGGTTTGTACGATGGGAAGCAAGTGTTTGTACAGTTGCTGTTTTGTAGGGTACTACTTCTAGGATTTGTTCAAAATAGCACTCAGCATTCTTGTATAGCTCACTTCTTTCTTCTTTGCAAGTTAAGCTTTGTATATAACAACAAAACCAACCAACCAACCAGTCAAGATTTAATTCCACTGGAATAAGTATAAGTATAAGTATAAGTAAGCGGTTGTACAGGTGAAGACCCACCTTCTCAACATCATCTTGTTGGATCCAGTGGCAAGATGTGATCCAAAATAGCAGGTTAAGAATTCATTGTTGTGTGGGGTCAGACCAAGTTTCTATGGAAGGTTTACCTTTCTCACACTTCGCAGCACAAGTAAGCTAGATGGCTGCTGATCCTACCAGAGGGTTCGTCCACTGTTTGATGGGTGAACATTCATAGGAAATGCACAAGCTCAACCCACCTGCTTTTGCTCTGTCTCCATCTCCAGTTACTTCAACCATGATCATGTTCGTAGTCATCCTTAATGGTAGCTAATCAGCTGTTGAGCCAGTAATTCTTCTACATTATTGTGTGACCTGGTACGAGCCATCTCATGATACATGGAGAGAAGATGGTCACTAGCAAATAAATAGTCTTGTTTATTGAAACTCCAGTGAGAACAAGATATCTGATGCTGACCACACAGTATTGAAGGACGTACTAATAACTTCTATTGGTCATGGAACAATTCTCATCAGACCGTATATTCCTGACATGCAATGTACCCAGACAAAAGCTACCAATTCCAAATCAAATTAGATTCAATATTAAATGGAACTAGATTTAACATCAGTATCCGGTTCAAATCTATATAAGAACTAGTATCAGTATCACAGTTGAAACCGAATTCCATAAAAATATGAGTGAGTTAGTACCTATGGTAAATAATTTACTTACTTTTGTTTTATTTACGTTGTATAATTCTCAATCATCATATATAAAGTGACTGAAAAATAACTCCTTATTATATACGAGTCACTTTTTCAATCAACTAGTATATATATATATATATTTATTTATTTATTTATTTATTTATTTTTTCATCATAAACGTGTGAAAGCACGTGCGATACAATGTCCTCATCAGCCGCAGTCCAGGGGTGAAAACACAGTTTCGGTAGCTCAAGGCGGTATTGCCACCTCCTGGCGCTACCAAGCGGCTTTTGCCACTGGACAAGGTATTATCCAGTGGCAAAAGCTGCTCGATTCATAGGCCCATCATTCGATTTGAAAAATAACTCCTTATTATATAGGAGTTACTTTTCCAATCAACTAGTATATATATATATATATATTTTTATTTTTTTTTATTTTCTATCTTTTCATCATACAACGTGTAAAAGCACGTGCAATACCAAGTCGTCATCAGCTGCCATCCAGGGGTGATAACACAGTTTTGGTAGCTCAAGGTGGTACTGCCACCCCTGGCACTACCAAGCAGCTTTTGCCACCGGACAAGGTATTATCCAGTGGCAAAAGCTGCTCAATTCATAGGCCCATCATTCGATTTGAAAAATAACTCCTTATTATATAGGAGTTACTTTTTCAATCAACTAGTATATATATTTTTTTATTTTTTTATTTTTTTATTTTTTTTTCATCGTACAACATGTGAAAGCAAGTGCAATACCATGTCCTCATCAGCCGCAATCCAGAGGTGATAACACAGTTTCGGTAGCTCAAGGCGGTACTGCCACCCCTGGCGCTACCAAGCAGCTTTTGCCACCGGACAAGGTATTATCCCGTGGCAAAAGCTGCTCGATTCATAGGCCTATCATTTGATTTGAAAAATAACTCTTTATTATATAGGAGTTACTTTTTCAATCAACTAGTATATATATTTTTTATTTTTTTATTTTTTTTCCATCATACAACATGTGAAAGCACGTGCGATACCATGTCCTCATCAGCCGCCATCCAGGGGTGATAACACAGTTTTTGTAGCTCAAGGCGGTAATGCCACCCCTGGCGCTACCAAGCAGCTTTTGCCACCGGACAAGGTATTATCCGGTGGCAAAAGCTGCTCGATTCATAGGCCCATCATTCGATTTGAAAAATAACTCCTTATTATATAGGAGTTACTTTTCCAATCAAATAGTATATATATTTTTTTTTATTTTATTTATTTATTTATTTTTTTCATCATACAACGTGTGAAAGCACGTGCGATACCATGTCCTCATCAGCCGCAATCCAGGGGTGAAAACACAGTTTCGGTAGCTCAAGGCGGTATTGCCACCTCCTGGCGCTACCATGCGGCTTTTGCCACCGGACAAGGTATTATCCGGTGGCAAAAGCTGCTCGATTCATAGGCCCATCATTCGATTTGAAAAATAACTTCTTATTATATAGGCGTTACTTTTTCAATCAACTAGTATATATATATATATATATTTATTTATTTATTTATTTTTTTTTTTTTCATCATACAACGTGTGAAAGAACGTGCGATACCATGTCCTCATCAGCTGCAATCCAGGGGTGAAAACACAGTTTCGGTAGCTCAAGGCGGTACTGCCACCCCTGGCGCTACCAAGCGGCTTTTGCCACCGGACAAGGTATTATCCGGTGGCAAAAGCTGCTCGATTCATAGGCCCATCATTCGATTTGAAAAATAACTTCTTATTATATAGGCGTTTCTTTTTCAATCAACTAGTATATATATATATATATATATATGATAAAATATTACATAAGTGTGACTTTTCAATCACCCTGAATAAGATTCTCGTAATTGTGCGTTCAATTTTAATAGCATTCATGCATACACATATGCATATATATATATATATATATATTAAAAATGTACAACCCAAACTTAATAGAATAAATTTTGAATCCAGTGCTAATGTACTTGAACGTCTTTAGATTGTGATGCTATTTATTGAAACAAATTTTAAAAAGTAAATGCAACACAATACAGCAGTATAAATGCTCATTCTTACTACAAAAGTTACATCACTTTTGTAATACATGTTCTCCCTCTCTGATGATGACCTAAGGTTAAACAGAAAGTACTTGGGAAATAACTAATTATGGAAGGTTTATAAACCAATTTTTTGCCGAATATCATAAGATTGATACAGCAAATTGAAAGGATTAACAAAAAAATAGGTAGACCAAAAAAGTCTATTATGTTCATTCAAAAGTATATATATATATATTTATATATAAAATTAGTGCCCAATTATATTAGAATAACTTTTTCAATCATCCAGTATTCATATATACAGGATATATATATATATATATATATATGTATATATATATATATATATATATAATAGAAAAGTACTTCATTATAATCACAGTTATTTTTCAATCACCCTGTGTGTATTATGATAGAAATATGTGAAAAGTTGGATAAATCAAATTTAAGTTAAGTGTATGATTCCACATATTACTATTATATATATATATATATATATATATATATATATTAGGTGCACATGATAAGTTTCCAGACTTTTTTCGTATAGGCACTTTTATTGATAGTACACACATGAAACTCTAGTCCCCTTCGAAATAATCTTCTCCAGCTGCAATGCCCTTGTTGTACTGTTCCAACAACTTCTGGAAGTTTCCATTGAAGTCCTCTTGTGTGAGCATGTCAATGACCTTCATCACAGCCTCTTTCATCTCCTCAATTTGTCTCATAACGATAGCCTCTAAGCTTAGGGAATAACCAAAAGTCACAGGGAGCAAGCTCTGGACTATAAAAAAGGTGAGGAACCGTCTTGATGCCCATCTTGGTCAAATAGTCTGTGACAAGGATGTAGTTGTGGACTGGTGCATTGTCCTGGCGGAAATGCCACTGACCCAATTTGAAGAGTACTCACCTCTTCCTAAGGAATCTCTTGCTGAATTCCCTTAAAACCTCAACATAGCAACCCTAACCCTAACCCTTTGGCCAATTAACTCGGGTGTTCTGACTTCCTTACTCCTCCCACACCTCTCATCATCCCTCATAGACTCCCTGCCTTCCTTGAATCTCTTATGCCACTCAAAAACTGGTGCTCAATTCATGCAAGATTGTTGAAAAGCAGTCTGAAGCATTCCATATGTTTCTGTGGTATTTTTTCCAAGTTTAAAACAGAATTTTATTGCATATTGTTCTTCTAAAGTGTCCTCACGTCCAGATTGTATTTTTGAAATTCACCAGCTGTGACAATCAGGCTTTAGTGGGATGTATTCCAATTGCTGCTATAGCTGTTCATTTGAACCTGAAATCATAAAAATTGGTCAGTCATCTCATAAGATGTATAGCAATAACATACTAAATTTTCAAGAGTCTACGACAATTTTAAATGCCCATACGAAAAAAAGTGGAAAACTTATCATATGCACCTTGTATATATGTGTGTGTGTGTGTGTGCATTATGAAAAAGTAACTCACCATTATACAGGACTTACTTTTTCAATTACCCTGTGTATATGTATATATATATATATACACACACATATATATATAAAATAAAAATTAGCAACCAATTATATTGGAGTTAGTTTTTCCATTACCCTATATACATATTGTATATAATAGAAAAGTAACTGACTATTATATATGTTGTTACATTTTCAATCACTTCATATATATATATATATATATATATATATGAAAATTAACCTTTTATTGTATATGAGTTACTCTTCGATCACTCCGTATATAATAATGTGAGTCAAAAGTTTTATAATATTTTAGTTAAATGAGACATAATTTGGCTGCTCCAGATGCTTTTGCCCAGGTCAGGAAGGTGATGAATGACACAGGATTGTGAGATGCCAAGCTCACCTGATACTCCCCAAGAGTTACTTGCTGAATTTTTATCTATAGCTTGGAGCATGGCTTCAGAGGAATCCATGGTTTTAGGCCTACCTGACTTTTTCTGATCATGAAAGTTATTGCCACAGAAGTAAGATGTATTTGTTTGTATTGTTTGTTGATTTCTTTTTTTCTTTCTTTCCCTTTTTTCTTTCTTTTTTCTTTCTTTCATTCTTTCTTTATGTTTTTTTCTTTCTTTCATTCTTTCTTTCTGTTTTTTCTTTCTTTTTTATTTGTTATGTTCCTTCTTTCTTTCTTCTTTCCCTTTTTATTTCTTTCATTCTTTCTTTCTTTCTTCTTTCCCCTTTTTCTTTCTTTTCCTTTCTTCACCTTTTTCTTTCCCTTTTTCTTTCTCTTTTCTTTCTCCTTTGTTTGTTTGTTTACCTTCTTTCTTTTCTTCTTTCTTTCTTTCTTTCTAACAATACATGCCTAAATTCAAGTCAACCACTCCGGCACTAATGACTTGTGTGTATCTTGCTGCTAATTTTCATTTTAATATTTTCAAATTTTTTCAGCAAAAACCGCTCAACTAAGAAGAAGTTCATCTTTAAATTCTTTCTTCTAATTAAGAATGCAGCACGCGAACATTTAAATTGTGTACGTATGACAAAGGAGAAGTTGCCAACAGCACAGATTCCTTTGACATTCTCTAACCTTTTATCCCTATTGGCTATCGCACTTACCAAGTCCACTAGAGGGCACTCAATGTTCAGACCAAACTTATAAGTGTAAGTTTTTGTTGGTCGGCCAACACTGGTGCGTCCATGTTGTGTATGAGTCTGTTGTCATTTCTCCAGCATGTCTATCTTTTTTTTTTGTCAAGTTTCTTGCAACAGGAGTGAAATTTCTTCAACCATCAAGTCCAACTATCCCTGTACCTTTCTCACATCAAATATTTTGGGCTCCTTCGATGGCATAGATACTCGCTTTGATCTCATAAAGCATGAGTTTATGAATTAGACTTCATTTCATATTCATCTGTGTAGCTTTCAAATTTCATGCAAAGAGAACTAATGCACAACATGGTAGCCCACTTACTACCATGATACTACCTACCACAGCTTGAACTACTTATGTCAGTTGATGTATATGTCATAAACTAGCACATAGTAAAATAATAAAATACTGCACAACTTATGGTTTGGTATGGTTTTATGGAATATCAACCATTGTGGGTTATATAATGCCAAATCCTCTTTATACATATATATTAATTATATATGATTTGGTTTGGTTTGGTTTGATGGCATGTTAACGATTGTAAGTTATTTAATGCAAAATCCTCTTTATACATACATATTAGATATATAAGATTTGGTTCGGTTTGGTTTTATGGCATATCAACCATTGTATGTTATTAAATGCCAAATCCTCTTAATAAATGTATATTAAATATATATGATTTGGTTTGGTTGGATTTTATGGCATATCAACCATTGTAGATTATTTAATGCCAAATCCTCTTTATACATAGCTCGATCTGGAACACTGACTTCAAGCTCTTAACTCCAACTGCCTGACTTCCTGTCTCACTCCGGGTTATATCATTGTTCTACATCCATTCAATTCAACCCATTGATAGCCAAGGCCACCCCCTGATCTCTTCGACCGGATGCACCAGTTATTTACACAGGGACATTTCTTCTTTTGACAGCTTGGCCAGGTCGGAGGTCAATATGCAACATACATATATGATTTTTAAGTGAATAGTTTGTAAGTAATTTCATTTTTAAATGAGTTAGAACTAATTTGTTAGCACACTAGAATGACTATTGTTTCTACAAAGTTAAATTATTGCTCTCTGACAATTCAATTAAACATCAGTCATTTGTTTATACACAGTTAAATGGTCAAACAGTTCTATTTCTAACAATTCAATATACCATGAGTCATTTGTTTTCTCAGAGTTTACATCTCAAGCACTTCTGTTTGACCCATTGATAGGACCTTCTCAGGTACTACCACTCCAGGTCAGAGTCAACTGGGGAGTAACAGCAATAAAGGGGCACTCCATATTCTGCAAAATTCCAGAACTAAAATCTCACTATCAGATTGTTTAATATCTCATCCAGGACACTTATTTGCCGAGGAGGAGAGTCTTACTTTTGTGCAGAGATGCAATCAGTGTATTCTACAGCTGCAGCCAACTGGGCTAGCAAGACTTTTGAATCATCCTAGGATATACATTAATATAATGTAGTCTGCTATATTTGTTAATAAAAAAAATTGCTCAATATTATTGATTGAGCATATGGATCTGAATTAGGATGGCATAGAAACAGAGTCAATGGTACTTGGTGATTGTAAAGCTTCTCATAGATTCCTTTATTATTTAATATATTGTATCTTCCAACCATTCCTCTGTGGTTATTTGGTTAACTATAGGTTAGTGTGCTGGGTATCTTTTAAGTAAGGGTTAATGATTAATAATGCAGTTTTTGCTATATCTATAGATAACAAGTGCTCAATATCATCGATCAAGCGTGTGTATCTAAATTAGGATAGTATAGAAACCGAGTCAATGATGTTTGGTGACTGTCAGTTTATCGCCAATGCGATCATACAGACAAAGACTTGATCACATAGATGATAAACTGCCTTACTACTTACTCAATTCATCATAGCTTGGGGGAGAATATAGATTCATGCCTATCCCAAGGGCATTAGTGTAAAGTAAAGTGAAACACCAACAGCCTTATCTAGGATGTAAACTCAGATCATTAATGTATATATACATATATATATATATATATATATATATATATAAGCTGGACTTGAAGGGAATTACAAATTGTCTGTATAGTAATTCCCTAAGTTTTTTGCTGAGGTTTTGTTTGGTTTTATGGTATATCAACCATTGCTGGTTATTTAATGCCAATTTTATACATAGAAACAGTTCTATTTCAAACAATTCAGTCGAGCAGAAGAATACAGTGTCAATGTCAAAACATAGTTCTATTTTAAGCAATTCAGTTTAGCATAAGTACACAGTTTAAATGTCAAAAAACAGTTCTAATTGAAGCAAATCAGTTTAGCATAAGTACACAGTTTAGTTCTATTTGATCCATAGGACCCTATCAGGTGCTGCCATTCAGGACCAGAGTTCATCTGGGTGTGATGGCAATGAAAGGGTACTCCACATTCCCCAAAGCTCCTGCATTACTGGAAACTCACCATGAGGTTGTTTAGTGCCATATCCAGGACTTTCATTTGGGCAGCGGTTACCCCTCTGCAGAGAACCAGTCGGTGTATTCTACTGCCCCAGGTTTTTTGTTCAGATGACACACAAGGCCATATAAATGGGGCAGCCAGTAAGACTCAAAATCACCCGTGAAGGTTTGCTAGTCTAGCTTGCAGACCATTACACAACCCGAAGTACCCTGCTAATTAACAAGTTTAACAGGTTTAACTTCAGAGTTTTCCTTCTCCTAGATTGGTTGCCATACCAATGTTAAAGAGCCCGTTTTGCCCAACTATTTACCCATAGCTGGAGGGAGAATAGATTGATGCATATCATTTCTAAGTGTATTAGTGTTTAGTGAAATATAAACAGCCTTGTCCGGGAATTGAACACTGGTGGCTGTGTCTATTTCCTATGATTATAACTATTACATTTGGCCCACTCGGCTGGGGGCTGCAGAATACACCAACTGCTTCTCGGCAGAAGGGTAAGAAACCCCCCCAACGAGTATCCTAGATATGACACAAAACAATCTGATGGTGTGGCTCCAGTAATGCTGGAGCTTTGGGTGATGCAGTGTACCCTTTTATTACCATCACTCCCAGTTCCACTCTGGCTCGGAGTGGTACCATCTGACAGGGTCCTGTCTATGGGACAAAAAGAACAAAACTGTATGCTTATGCTAAACTGAATTGTTTGAAATAGGACTGTTTTGACATTTAAAATGCACACTTATACTAAACTGAACTGAAATGTTTGAAATTGAACTGTTTTTAAAAAGAACTAAACTGTGTACTTATGCTAAACTGAATTGTTTGAAATAGAACTGTTTGTGTCATTGAAACTGTGTATTTATGGTAAACTGGACAGTTTGAAATAGAACTGCTTTGACATTTAAGTGTTTGTAAATTAAAACTATACTTATTCAAAACTGAATTGTTTGAAATTTAATTCAGAGATAAATGACCTGAAAAGGGTTAATATGCTGTAAAACAAACTAACCAACAAACAAACGGCAAACATAACCATTACATCACAAAACCTCAATAATTATATAAATATATGTATCTTAAAATTTCTGAAATTGGAATATATACATTCATTTATATATCTGTGTGTGTGTGAGTGTTTGTGTGTGTGTGTGTGTGTGTGTGTGTGCATATATTCATGAAGTTGGAATATCCACAAGGGAAAAGCCATGTTTTTTTTATCGAGGAAGCAAAGTACTTTTTTTTTCGCAGGAAGTTAAACCTAATATCCTTCACAATACAAGACAGGAAAATTGAATGTATTGAAGAAAATGCACAAAGAAGCCCGGATGTTACTTTTTTAAATGTTTTTTATTTTTGTCTATTTTTTTTATATTGGCTGGAAATGTGAATGACTATCCAACCCTACTCTGGTATTTTTCACTTGCATGGTACAGATTTAGTTATCAATATTTATTGATTTTCCCCCTCTCTTCCAGCTAGAGAAGGCTTGGGTCAGACAGAGTTGGCTTAACCTACACTGACGTCTTTTGTAATGGGACCATCACCCTATATCCTGTCCCATATATTTTATATTTGTGGAGCAATTTTTCAAGTAAACAAATTTTATTGAATGTGACAGACAAGCAATATCCTAATTTTTTATTCAAACTTTCTTTTGTTTCCTTATGAGGTAATGTATGTAAAGATCAAAGGAATAGACAACACGCGCCCCATTGTCTTTTCCTGAGGGTCCAAGTTGTTTTAATCATTCTATGTTGATTTCCAAGAACAAGAATATGACAGCAGTTCATGATGATATCAGTGCTTCTATTTTGGAAGGAGTGAAGGATCCAAATAAGCATTTAATTGTTAACAGTGGTCCATGATGATATCAGTGCTTCTATTTTGGAAGGAGTGAAGGATCCAAATAAGCATTTAATAGTTAACAGTGGTCCATGATGATATCAGTGCTTCTATTTTGGAAGGAGTGAAAGATTCTAAGAAGCATTTCATAGTTAGCTGCTGTCTATAATGATAGTGAGACTTCTGTTTTGGAGACTGCTTTTCTTGTCTTCATACAAACTGAGACATTAAACAGTCTTTGTTGCCTTTCTTTAAGGAAACTGTGATTTGAATCATACCAGGATCTCTTGGTTTAATTGTTATGACAATGTTTTATCCCCTTATCTAGTTTTGGGTATTGGGCTGTGAATCATAAAGCAATTTGGGGGCTGGAATAATCCACCCTTCTCCAGGTCTACCATTGGTTTTGAATTCAGTTTTCTTTCTCTGAAATTGGTTGCCATACCAAGGTTAAAGAGCTCAGTCTGCCCTACCATTTATCTATAGCTGGAGGGAGAATAGTTGGATTCATACCCTTTCCTGAGTGTATAAGTAACATGCTTATTTCTGTACTGTGTTATTAAGATTTGTTATTATTTGAAAAAGAAATCCAGAAAATCTAACGGAAAAGGAAAATGAAAATAAAACTGGGTTAAAATGAAGATAAAACTGTGTTAAGATAAAAATAAAACTGGATTAAGATTAAAATAAATCTGGGTTAAGATGAAAATAAAACTGGCTTAAAAACAAAAAAATATTTTTTAAATAAATGACTAATCTTCTGAGCAGTGTTCAAAAGTTTTAAATTCATCTTTTTATGTACCAAAGTTAAATAGATGAGCAGAAAAGAAGCTAATAGAATCTTATATTTCAGTATAGCAAAATACCTGCTCTCTCTCTTTCTCTCTCTGTCTCTCTCTCTAGATGTGAGTCCCTATAGTGTGGTAACTATCAAGCTGAACTGTGATATCATAGTAAGCTAGTATGAACACCAGTCATGGTATCACATTCACATTTAGACTAATTCCCTTTGAGAAAGGTATTGAAACCTTTTATACCCCACCATTACTGTTCTACAAGAATGGTTTTGGCATTAAATAACCCATGAAGGTTGATATGTCATCAAATAAACAAACTAAACTAACCCCTCCACTATGAGCAAGATGTGACACAAGGTCAGTTTGTTCTCATGAATTTAGTACTTGAAAGATATAAACAATAAAAAAGAAACAACAGTGAAATAAAAGACACTCACGGACATACATGCTTTTAGAAAAAGACAAACACAAAATAAGATAAAAACAGACACAAAGGGACATACACAGAGAAACACAGAGACACACAGAACACTCACTCACCAAAAAAACTCACATGGGGACACACAAAAAGAGACATACACACTGAAACACATACACACTAAAAAAAACACAGACACGGATAGACAAAAAAAAAAAACACACACACACACAAACACATATAGAAATACATACAGACATAAAAACATACACTCACCTAAAACCCAGACACAGACATAAACACAGAAAAAAAGACACACACACACACACACACACACACACACACACACACACACACACATACACACACAAATATACTCAGAAACATATACACACACAAAATCACCCAAAAACACAGACATAGACAAACAAGTAAAAACACACACACAGACATGAATATAGAAACAAATACATACATAAACACACACACACACACACACACACACACACACACACACACACACACTCACACACAAAAAAAAGAAGACATATATACAGAAACACATCCAAAAACACAGACATGGATTTCACAAAAAAATCACACAAACATATATAGAAACACATACAGGCACAAAAACCTACACTTACCCAAAAACACACACATGCAAAAAAGACACACACACACACACACACACACACACACACACACACACACACACACACACACACACACACACACACACACACACACACAGACTTAGAAACATGTACATGCACAGAAACGCTTTCACATTCACAAAAATTCAAGACACAGACACAGACACAGACGAACAATAAAACAGACACACAGACACACACACACATATACACGCACACAAATATAGAAGCAAATCCATACACAAAAACATACTCACACAAAAACATGCGTAGACACATAAAAAAGGTCGTGCACATGACTCTTATCATATGTAGACTTCATTTTTGCAAAATAAAATGTAATTTCTGATAAAATCATCTCAGTAGCAGAACATATCAATTTAATTTCCTGTCATGTCCTGCTTTACTCTTTTTTTTTGTTTCTCTCTCTCTCTCTTTCACACACACACACACACACACACACACACACATGCAAAAATATACAGGGGGAGGTGCCAGTGGTGCAGTTGTTAATGTGTGAGACTGTGATATCACAGTAAGCGAGTTCAAACTCCAGATGTGCAATGACATTCAAGTTTGGATGAATACCCTCGGGAAAGTATAAATTCCCTTATCATCTCAGACATAGGTTAAATAGTATCGCCTATGTTCTTCGACAAGGATGGCTTTGGTCAAAAATAAGGTTGATTGGCCATTAAACAAAGAAAGCAAACCATATATTTAAAAAAACACTCTTTACACATGCAAAAACCCCTGATGATGGCCTATGAAAGGTCCGAAAGCACTTGGTTCAATTTTGGTAAATTCATCCACCAATTCCAACATAAATCAAGACACTTATCCGGAAACTTGAAAGGATCTTTATAAAATTATATAGACAAAATGTGTCTTTATTATTTAATCAAACATGCTGAAATGAAAGACTGCTGCTCAAAATCACAAACATACATACACCCCCCACACACATGCACATATAAAACATATTTTATGTTATTCATATTCTATGTATTATCATGCAATCAAACACATGCAAAATCAAACACATACAAATCCACACTCACATACAACATCCCCATCACACATATAAATATATATATAGATATATATTCATATATTTATATATAGAGGTAGTCCTTGTATATACTTGTATATAAATAAGTAGTTGAGGGTGACCTGAAGGCTCCTTTTCAAAAGCTATTACACTGAGGTATAGCAGAGGGTCCGGTCCTACTCTTTGCTCGGATTGCTCCACCATTCCTTGATCCATACCTTATAATACTGAGTGTTAAGCAAAGGAGGCATCTAGTACCAATTTTTAAGTCTTTGGTATGACTTGGCTTAGGATTGAAACTCCGGTCTCCTGGTTCATTGGCAAACACTCTAAACATTATTCCAATATTGGGGTGTCCTCATGGTGTAATGGTTAAAGCAATAGACTGTGGGATTGTAGTAAGTGAGTTTGAACTCCGGTCACGCTATTATGTTCACTTTCGGGCAGATACCCTTGAGAAAGGTATGAATCCCCTAATCTTCCCAGCAATGGGTTAAATAGCATCACTGCTGTTCTTTCAGAAGGATGGATTTGGCATTAAATAACCTACAAAGGTTGATATGTCATTAAACAAAATACCCGAAACTCGACTATGCCACTGGACTGGTCGAAATATCCATATAAAAAAAGATTTTATTATTTCATATATATATATATATATATAATATATATATATATATATATATGAGTGAATATTTAAATTTTCCTGGTAAAGAGCTCAATGTAACAATAATACAGAGCAATAATTTCTTTAAGAAAAACAACAAAACCGGTCACATAGGATTATAAATTTATTTCCATTTGTTATGAAAAAAAATTAACTGGACTTCTTCAGATCTTTTATCTAAAAGATCTGAAGAAGTCCTTTTAATTTTTTTTTCGTGTTTTTGGAAAATTCAAAAATGTGTAACAGGATGGAAATAAATTTATAATCCTATGTGACCGGTTTTGTTGTTTTTCTTAAAGAATATATATATATATATATATATATATATATATATATATATATATATATACATATATATTCTGCACAAACTTTCTAACAGATCAAGTAACACAGTTTCAAGCAACAAACGCTGATTCATTGATCAAACAGCCAACTTTTTGTCATAAACAGCCAACTTTCTTGTTATACATATTTTCCAAATTTTTTATAACTCTTTTACACATCCATAGTTAACTTAACTTCACTAATATAATCCCTCATAGCCCTGATGATGGTTCAGTAGAACCGAAACGCTATAGTGTCAACTTTGTCTCTCAATAAATCTCTCCTACTTGGATTACCTTGTTATCAATTTTTCTTGACAAACTGTCTGATTACAATCCATTATTTTCTTCCAATAAAATATATCTATATATATGTATTCCATTTGCTATTTTGCCCAGTCGACTGGGGCTGTATAATACCCTGCAGAGGGGTAAGACTCCCCCCTAATGAGTGTCCAGGATATGACACTAAACAATCTGATGGTGAGATTCCAGCAGTACTGGAACTTTGGGGAATGCGGAGTACCCCTTCATTGCCATTGCCCCCAGGTCCACTCTGGCCTGGAGTGGTAGCACCTGATAGGGCCCTATCTGCGGGTGGAAAGACTGCAACATACTTATGCTATAATGAATTGTTTGAGTAAACTGAATAGCTTGAAGTGGAGGTGTTTTTGACAGTTGAACCGTACTTACATTTGAACTGCATGCCTATGCTTAGCTGAATTGTTTGAAATAGAACTGTTTTTCGACATCAAAACTGTATTTACACTTAACTGAATTGTTACATATAACTGCTTGAATAGTTTGAAATGGAAATGTTTTTGACAATTAAACTGTGTACTTATGCAAAAGTGAATTGTTTTAAATAGAACAGATTATTTATATAAAAATGGATTTGGCATTAAATAGCCTACAAAGGTTGATATGCCATAAAACCCAACAAACCAAACCAAACCTGATGATGGTTCAGTAGAATTGAAATGCTATAGTGTCGACTTGGTCTCTCAATAAATCTCACCTTCAACTTGGGTTACCTTGTTATCAATTTTTCTTTAAAAACTGTCAGATTACAATCCATTATTTTCTTCCAAATATATATATATATATATGTATTCCATTTGTTATCATAAAAATCACACACACCTAAATCCTCTCCACATATGCATGAATAAATAGATTCATTATTTGTCAGCTATTTATATAACTTATCTAATCACTGATAAGATTTATTCAACAAACACATCAAAATTTCCATTCTCTCTAATGACAAAGCAACAAAACATTTATCAATATGCATCATAAATTATTTAACAGCCATTTATATCTTATCACTGATAGGATTTACTGAAATGTTTCCTTTGCCCTAATCATTACATCAATACTGACACAGCAAATGCTAAAATATAAATAGAAATCTATGTGACATTATTTTACGAAAGAAATGTATTGAAAACTATTTACGAGTCATTTAAAGAGGATTTACCAAAAATACTGAATACATTTTATACTGTCACCTGTGTAGTGCAAGTGAACTTAGGCAAGTGGTAATTGTAGCTCCATCTTGCTGGGTACAATCAGTTATGATCATATTTTGGACTGGCTCTGTTTTTAATGGTTAACAAAATGACCAGGAATAGTATCCTCTGATTCTTCCAGATTTCTTTTAATCAATGATTATGAAGTTTAATATTGATTTTCTATCTGGAACAGCATTATTCCAATGTATATGAAATAAGCATGAAAAGCTCTCAGAGTAGCTATTACAGATTCACCAATCTTGAAAAAATGATTTAACTGCAAACACTACAACTTCAAGCCAAAATCATAACTGATTGTTAAAACCAAAATAGTTAGACAAGATAGCTCGGTGGAGCTACCATTACCACTTGCCTAAGTTTGCTAGCACAAGAAAGGTGACAGTTTAAAGTGTAGGAGGTAATTTTACTGTAATTGGCATAACTGGCCCTGTTGGATGGGGCTTTAGAATACACTAACTGCATTTTTGCTGCGAGGTAAGACTCCCTCCAACGAATGTCCTACATATGACATAAAGCAATCTGATAGTGAGGCTCCAATAATGCTGGTGCTTTGGCGAATGTGGAGTACCCCTTCACTGCCATTGCTTTCACCCCCACTCTGGCCTGGAATGGTAGAACCTGAAAGGGTCCTATCTATGACTCAAATAGAACTGTTTGGCATTTAAACTGAGGGCAAACAAATGCCTTTTACTAAAGTTAATTCCTTAACATAGAACTGTTTGTTCATTCTACTGTGTATAAACAAATGACTGATATTTAATTGAATTGTGAGTGATACATTGCAATAATTGAAAATATTAAACTGTGTACAAAAAATAATTAATAGTAAATAGGATTATTTGTTTTTGATTGAAGTAAGTGAAATCATCTGTGTGTAAAAAAAAGAGCACAGGTTTGTTTAAAAATGTTCTCAACAAAATTTGTTGAGAAATGATATATTCAATATATATATATAAAGAGGCTTTGGCATTATATAACTTACAATGATTGATATGCTATAAAAACCAACCAAACCAAACCAAATCCTAATAATTTAATATGTATGTATAAAGAGAATTTGGCATAAATATCCTACAATGGTTCATATGCCATCAAACCAAACCAAACCAAACCAAATCATATATAATTAATATATGTGTATAAAGAGGATTTGGCATTAAATATCCTACAATGGTTCATATGCCATAAAAACCCAACCAAACCAAATCCTATATATTTAATATATATGTATAAAGAGAATTTGGCATTAAATAACCTACAACGGTTGATATGCCATAAAACCCAACCAAACTAAATCAAACCAAACTTGGTATAACCTGTTTTATTATTGAAAGGATTTATCAAACAAATATGTCAAAATGTTTATTCCTTCTAATCATTATATCTGTTGTGACACACAACACATAATGTGCCCTGTTAGTGGGACCAACAATCCTCTACTTTTTCTTTTCAAGAAGGGTAAGACTTACCCCAAAATGGTGTCCAGGTATGATGCTAAACTGAATTCTGGAACGCTGGGGAATGTGGAGTTACACTTTTATTGCCTGTTAGGGTTCAGTTTTAAATAATTGATTGATTGATTTGGTTGGTTGGTTGGTTGGTTGGTTTTTTGTTTTATGGTGTATCAATCCTTTTCTGCTCATTTAATGCCAAAGTAAGTCATTTTGATAAAAGTTTTAAAGTATTTAGTTTAGTATAAGTATAGTTTTTTGTTTGCACACAGTTAAATGTCAAAATAGTTCTATTTCAAACAATTTAGTTTAGTATAAGTACCCAGGTTTAATGTCAAAAACAGTTTTTTTTTTAAACAATACAGTTTAGCATATAAAAACAGTTCTATTTCAAACAATTCAGTTTAGCATAAGTACACAGTTTAGCTCTATATGACCCATAGATAGGACCTGTCAGGTGCTACCACTCTGGGCCAGAGTGGACCAACGAGCTATAGCAATGATGGGGTACTCTGCATTCCCTAAAGCACAAGCATTACTGAAACCTCACTATCCGACTACTTAGTGTCATATCCAGGACACTTGTGAGTGGGAGGTTTTACCTATTTGAAGTGAAGCAGTCGGTGTATTCTACAGCCCCAGCCAACAGGGCAAATTGATTGATTTGATGGCATGTCAAACCATACTGGGTCATTTTTTGCCAAGAAGTTAGGGAACCATGTTCAATAAACTTTCAAGTTTATGTTTTTTGTGTGGGTCTTACTTGAGAGGTTTTTCTTTCTCATGGTCCCATTCAATACAAATACTTTTTTAAACATTTATTTGATTCATAGATGAGACCCAAACAGGTACTACAGCTCTGTGTTAAAAATGAACCTGGGAGTACTACACACTTCTCTGATCTCCAGAACTGAAGTCTCATTGTCAGATACAGTTTAGTGTCATCCCCAGGAGTTTTATCTATTGGCAAAGAAGCAGTCAGTGTATTCTACAGCTCAAGCAAACAGAGATGAAAAGTAAATGAAGAATAGGATTTAGGGGTTGAATTTGATAATACATTTATTGCTGACAATTATTTTTTTAAGGAAGGCAAATGTTTTTTAAAATATTCTAAACCCTAATAAAAGCTCATATAGAATATTGTACTCAGGCTTGGGCTCCAGTGTCAAGACATGGAAATTGGAGAGTTATACTGAAATTGCTGGACATACAAAGAGTGACAAATATTATAAAACCTTAAGAAGACCTCAGATAGAATATTGTACTCTGGCCTGGACTCCAGTGTCAGGACATGGAAATTGGAGAGTTATACTGACATTGCTGGACATACAAAGAGTGATAAAAATAATAAAATGTGCCAAAGATTACAGTTATAGGAAGAGTTTATGAAAATTAGGAATAACTACTTTACTTAAAAGAAGAAACAGAAGTTATCTCATTGAAACTCTCAAAATAATGAAATTTCTAATTATGGTAGACATTTTTTTAATATTTCTCCTCAAACAAAAAATTTACTGTCAAGACTGATTTCAAAAATCAAGACCATTAACCAATTGGATTTAAAAAAAAAAAATTGCCTAATTAGGTCAAAACAATAAGCGTATAAAAATCTTTAGATTAAATTGGATGATTTCAGTTAAAATGCTAAAAAAAAGAATCTAAGAGGATATTTATGGGAACACTCGATAAATTACATTGAATTTAATCTATATATTGATATTGTATCAGTAGCGTATATTTACAAGATTCCTTTTTTTTCTATGGTTGATGTGAAAAGCTAGTAAAAAAGGGAAATGCCAAAGAAGGTATGACAAACCAATAATGATGTAATATTTATCTATCTTATAAAAATTACAACTGAACCATTGACAAGAAGACATGATATCCCTCTGTACCAGAAAGGACTATGTTATTTGAATACATACACTTACAGTGTTTTCCTAGGCAGCCCACTTTCTTGTGAGACTAGCAAGCAATATACCTCTGTAAACACATCCTAGTACAATAAACCCACTTTTATTGTAAGTAAAGTAAAAGTTGGCGACCATTTTCATTAGTTACTACACTAAGGTATCGGGGAAGATGCTACTCCTTTCCCTGGATTGCTCTACTTTACCCTTGATACATACCTTAATGCTGAGTGTTAAGCAAGCATGTATCAAGTACCATTTTTTGAGCGTTTGGTATGACTCAACCAAAGATTGACCCCCCAGTCTCCTAGGCCATTGGCAAACACTCTTCCCACAAGGCCAATGTTACAATTATTAATTCAAAAGCCTACCACAGTAACATTGTGATAGTGACGATGGGGATCGGAACTCCTAACATTACAATATGAACAAAGTACCTTGACATAGTCTTGACAAAAATGTATTTGCATAAAATAAATCCTTTTTTTTTATATTACTTGGCTAAGGACTCATTGATTCAACAACAATCATATATTATACTTTTGAATTAAATGTAAAAACATTACTAATAATTTTACTATAGAAAGGGATTTCCGAGATCAAAAATAAAAGAACTATCAGTGATCAAGAATCAATGTAAGTATTACTGAAAAATAAGGCTATTAGTTGTAAAATGAAAATATACAACTAATGATTTTACTATAGAAATGATTTTACTATAGAAATGGTTTTACGATAGAAATGCATTGAAAATAAGGAGTAAAAGGAATTGTCAGTGGTTAGAAATTGAAGTATTACTCTCAGAAAAGAGTTTGTATTCACACACACACACACACACACACACATATATATATATATATATATATATATATATATATATATATGTATATATATATATATATATATATATATATATAATGTAAATGCATTTCTAATGCTTTTATTAAAGAAATACTTTGAAAATCCAGAAGGAAAGGATTGTCATTGGTCAGAAATTACAAGCAATTATGATCAAATAGGGTTGTTTTTATAGTGTAAATGCATTTCTCAAGATTTTATTATAGAAATGCATTGTAAACAAATTTACAATTAAAATACATTTCAAATTATTTCATTAAATAATTTCTTTGAAAATCAGGTATTGTCACAGGTCAGGAATTATTACAAGCATCATCATCATCATTGTTGTTGTGTCGTGAAATAAGTTAGGTTGACACACATAGGAGATATTTAATTCTGGACAGAATACAGTATATAGTTTAGTATGCCAACTAATGTAAATAACTTTAGTTGAATTTGTTTTCATCCACAATCTAGAGCAAGCACCGCTCTAAACAGTCCTCTGACCTGTCCATCCTGTCAGGGACTCCAGCCACTCCACAACATTCATCATTATCATCATGAAGCTGTACTGACAACATGGAGTTCCCTGACTCTCACTCACCATCTGTTCCTATCATCCATCGCTCTGGGTGGGGCTTCTAGACTGTATCCACTGTCTGCACAGATCTAATATATATAAGTTGTTGCTGGTGAACCAGCACTGGTGTGTCCATAGGAGAAACTGCTTATGAGTTTGTCCTTGCTTCTCCAGTGGTGTTCCATATGTCTTGTTTTTCTTACTTGTATGGTCCGTGAGATGGGAGGTAAGTGGCCATGCAGCTGCTGTTTTGTGAGGTGTTTCTTCTGGGTTTAGGCTGCTGTTTTATGGGGTTGTTTCCAGGTTTTCTTCAAGACAGCATGAAGCATTCTTGTGTGGTTTCAATGCTGAATTTCTCTCTCCAGTAGTGGCTAACGTGCAGGACTGTGACATCGTAGTAAGCGAGTTCGAACTCCGGTCGCACTATTGTGTTCATTTTCGGACTAATACCCTTGGGGAAGGTATGAAACCCCTTATTCCCCCGCAATTGGGATAAATAATATAACTACTGTTCTTCTACCGAGAGGAATCCTTTGGCATAGAGGTTTAAGTGCTGGACTGCAACATCGTAGTAAGTGGGTTCGAACTCCAGTCGTGCTATTACGTTCACTTTCGGACTAAAACCCTTGGAAAAGGTATGAAACCCTTTCAGGTATTGGTTAAAAAGTATCACCGCTGTTCATCTACAAGGATGCCTCGGCATTAAATAACCTACGAAGATTGATGTACCATTAAACAAAGAGACCAAATCAAACCAAACCAAACGAAAAACGTGTACCTTATTTGTCTGCTTGGAAGACACATTATTTACAAGGTTGTTGGGAGAATTAATCATATTTACCCAACCCCTCCGCTCGGGCAGGATATGACACAAAGTCAATTTTTTTAAGCGAAGTTTAACAGGATTGAATTCAGAGTTTTCCTTCTCCTAGACTATTAGCCTCACCAAGGCTGAAGAACCTAGTCCGCCCTACTGTTTACCCATAGCTGAATAGAGAGAATATTTGGATTCATACCTTTCTCAAGGGTATTAGTGCTATGTGAAATACAATCAGTCAGGTCGAGGATTTGAACTCGTGTCGCCGTGTCCATATCCTGCGACGATAACCATTACACCACGGGAATTAATACCCTCTGCAACCCATCCAAGACGCCTAAGAGCTTATTTCGAACTTTGGCAAACGGGTTCCTTGTCATATTCCAGCTCCAGACAGAGAAACCTAAGAGTAGGCTTAGAGACAACAAACCTCCAAAGATCCAAAAAGGCCTGGTTCCTTCTACTCCAAAGAAAGACTTGCAAATCTGTGACTAAACAGCCAGGGTTGGTTACCCGTACCTCAAATTTCGACGAACTCAGTTACTAAAGTTCAGAGAATAAACAATGGAAGGTCCTGTATTTGGAGGGAGTTGTGCTTTTGTGTTTTTATGCTTAGCCCCAGCCACTAGACGACTAGCTTATCATCATCATCATCGTTATCATCATCATCATCGTTATCATCACCGTTATCATCATCATCACCGTTGTTATCATCATCATCGTTATCATCATCATCACAGTTATCATCATCAATTTTTTTATCATCATCATCGTTATCATCACTGTTATCATCATCATCACTGTTATCATTATCATCGTTATCATCATCATCACCGTTGTTATCATCATCGTCATCATCATCATTACCGTTATCATCATCATCGTTATCATCACCATTATCATCACCATTATCGTTATCATCATCATCATCATTATAAATATATAAGTCATCAGTGACCAAATCTCATTTTTGTATTTACATTTATGTAATCAATCAGCAGCTGCACCACTTGTCGGATGTAATATAAGGTCAATTTTAAAGATAATTTCCGCTGGTCTAGATTCAGAGTTTTCCTTCTCTTTGGCTAGTTGCCTTATCAAGTTTAACGAATCCATTCTGCCTTACTATTTATTCAGAGAGAGAGAGAGAGAAAGAGAAAGAGAGAGAGAGAAAAAGTGATGCATTTCCTAAGTGCATTAACATGAAGTGAAACACAAGAAGCTTCGTCCAGGATTTGAACTCGGGACGCTGTTTCCATTTCGTACGCTTATAATCGTTTAGCTGAGCGGAATTCTACTGCATTTCTATTTAGTTCATGTTTAGTCAAGCTTAAATGTGATAACAAAACAAAACAAAACAAAACGAATAAAAAAACAAAAAAAAAAAAAAACAACAAAAATACCCCCAAACAAAAAACAAAGCGAATTGTTATATAATAAGGTGTCCAGTATTTTTTGTTGCACTCTATTAGGTTACGTAAGTTGAAATCAAACAAAACTGTCACCTAGGAGATAATCGATCTTCGGGTCATGGACCTTGTGTCAAGTCCTGTCTGGTGGGAGGCAGAGACAAATAAAACTTTCACCTAGGAGGACAAGTAGTTGGGGGTCTAATTTCTCTCAAGTTTAATTTCTTTTATGTACGTTCTTTATGGTTTAAACATTCTTCAAATCACAAAATAGATTTGAAATCATTTTACAAAAGAAAAAACATTGCTAGTTAAAAAGAACGAGACTGTCAGCGGTCAGGAATTAATGCAAGTATTACTGACATAATGATTTTAGTATTAAATTCTAATCATAATTGCATATATATAAGTTGGCGACCTTATTCAAGGGTGACCCGAAGGCTCCTTTTCTAATAGCTACTACAGCGAGGTGTAGGGGAGGGTGCTACTTCATTCCCTGGATTGTTACACTTTATCCTTAATTCTTACCTTATAATGCTGAGTGTCATCAGCAAGGCGGCATCAAGTACCATTTTTTGAGTCTTTGGTATGACTTGACCTGGGATTAAACCACGGTCTCCCGGACCGTTGTTGAACACTCAACTCATTAGGCCAATGGCCTGGTTAAAAGAACTATGAAGAAGGCTCCAGGTGGCGTGAGAGAAAGAGTTGTAACAAACTTAGTTTATTGGTTTGTTTGTTTGGTTTGGTTTGATGGCATATCAACCATTTTTGGTTATTTAATGCCAAATCCATTATCATACATATAAACAGTTCCATCTCAAGCAATTCAGTTTAGCATAAGTACACTGTTTTATTTGACACTTAGATAGGACCCAATTAGGTGCTACCACTCCGGGCCAGAGTGGACCTGGGAGGGATGGCAATGAAGGAGTATTCTGCATTTCCCAAAGCTCTAGCATTTCTGGAGCCTCACCATCAGATTGTTTAGTGTCATATTAAGGACACTCTTTGGAGAAGTCTTCCCCTTCTGCTGAGATGCTGTCGATGTATTCTGCAGCCCCAGCTGACTGGGCCTAACAGACTTTGTTATAACAGAAACAAACTCAAATTAGTATTATACCAGTTAAACAAGAGAAAAAAATGTTTTAAAATGTTTCATTATCAATTTCAGACTAATTTATCTTTCTTATTATTCTTGGTACTTTTTATTCAATTGGTTAGTTTTATGGCATACGAAACCTAATTGGTTTAAAATGATTGTTACAATAAAAAGCGGTAAAAATTTGAAAAATGTTTTTTTTTATATATTACTCACAAACACATACAAAATATTTTTCACTATGAAATTGAATAAAACAAGATTAAAAAAAAAAGAAGAAAATAGATAAATAAATAAAATTGAATAAAAATTAAAAATTTTCAAACACTTGTGTCCCATACATTTTGAAAGAGAATACACCAAACAATTATTGAAAACTAAGAAATTTTTCAATTTTTATTTAAAAATAATTTTTTTATGATAACATTGCCCAAAACATGGTTTAAAAGAATGAATAAACAAAATATTTAATATTGGCATATTATCCATAAATAAATAAATTGTAAAGTAAAGTTGCCGACCTTAGTCGAGGGTGAAACGAAGGCTTCCTTTTCAATAGCTCCTACACAGAAGTGTAGGTGAAAGGCACAACACCTTTACCTGGATTGCTCCACTTTACCCTTGATCCATACCTTATAATGCTGAGTGTTAAGCAAAGAGGCATGAAGCACCATTTTTGTCGCCAATGGTCCAGGAGACCGGGGTTCAATCCCAGGTCGAGTCATAACAAAAACTTTTTAAATGGTACTTGATACCTCCTAGCTTAACACTCTGTATTATACTGTTTACCATTTACCAACCCCTCAGCTCGGGCAGGATATGACACAAGGTCAATTTTTAAGCGGAGTTTAACAGGTTTGAATTCAGAGTTTTCCTTCTCCTAGACTAGTTGCCTCACCAAGGCTGAAGAACCTAGTCTGTCCTACTATTTACCCATAGCTGGAGGGAGAATAATTGGATTCATACCTTTCCCAAGGGTATTAGTGCTATGTGAAATGCAATCAGTCTCGTCCAGGATTTGAACTCGTGTTACCGTGTCCATTTCCTACGATGATAACGACTACACCACGGGTACCTCCTGTATTATAAGGTACGTATCAAGGGTAAAGTGGAGCAATCCGGGGAAAGAAGTTGTGCCCTCCTCTACACCACAGTGTAGTAGCTACTGAAAAGGGAGCCTTCGGGTCGCCTTCGACTACAGTTGCCAACTTTACTTACTTACTATATATATAAATAAATAAACCCTTAAAAATGTTTTTTCATATATTACACACAAACACACACAAAATATTTTCCCCTATGAAATAGTGCCCGTGGTGTAATGGTTATCGTCGCAGGAATTGGACACGGTGACACGAGTTCAAATCCTGGACTGATTGCATTTCACATAGCACTAATACCCTTGGGAAAGGTATGAATCCAATTATTCTCCCTCCAGCTATGGGTAAATAGTAGGGCAGACTAGGTTCTTCAGCCTTGGTGCGGCAACTAGTCTAGGAGAAGGAAAACTGAGTTTCATGTTGTCAATTTTCAGGTGAGCCAGTCAGCAGAATTTGTTGCATACTGACCTCCGACCCAGCCGTCGATCAAGGAACAGGTGCATCCGGTCGAAGATATCAGGGTATAACCTTGACTGTGGACGGGTTGAATTGGGCGCAGATGCGATACTCACGGGAAGTAGGTGGATGTCAAACAATTATATAACCCGGTGCCACAGGAAGTTGGAGTTAGTGGGAGATAAGATACTGTAGAGAGAACCAGCACCCAACAGAGGGCTATGGGCCCTCAGGACCCCCGATTGAGCAGCTCGGCAGAACGAGAAAGAAGTGCTGCTAAAGACAAAGGAACTGGGGGTCAATATGTTGCAGTTTGTTCAGTCTCCAACACACCTCTCACACATAACCCTTTCACAACCCTTTCGCAACCATTTCGAATAAAGTGTGAGAGGTATATTTTTCTATAGAAGTGTGTTCGTTCGTCATTGTGTGAACTATGTTTCTGCATGTATATGTATCATGGTTGTGACTATGTAACAACAGACTTCAGGCATGTAAATACTGACTCACTAAAAGATTGGTGATGTGAAACTCAAAGTTGTGATTTTTTCCTGTTTTTATTCTTATTCTTTGGCATGTCAGCTTTTGTCGAGGCTGTTAATTGCATACAATAAGATAGTTCCAAGGAATTCATTGTAATCTTTAGAATTCAGAATATTCAGTCTATTTTCTTCGTTGTTATATCCACAACGTCTCGGCCGATGCGTCCGTCTTCAAGTGTTCACGTCGAACACTGGAGCCAACACGGAACTTCGAACCGAACCTTTTATTTAATCCACTTGGGTTGATTGTTTCAATTCCGTTAACCATAAAGGAGTACAAGTGTTAAACTCTAGTGAGTATTCGTTGTTATCAATGGAACCGGCAACCTCCAGACGATTTCACTTCCAAGCTCTTTAACTGAGCCCCTATATCCATTACGTCATGTGTCCTTCTGGAGGATTCAAAGAGAATTTTAGGGACTTATAAACCTAATATTCTATCAACCTATGAAATACTACTATAGCTATAATCAACGATATCTACCTTAGTTCATATTTGCCCAGTCGGCTGGGGCTGTAGAATACACCGACTGCACCTCTGCTGATGGGTTAGGCCCTTCAATGAGTGTCCTGATATGATACTAAACAATCTGATGGTGAGCTTCCAGTGATGCTGGAGCTTTGGGGAATGCGTAGTACCCCTTCATTGCGATTGCTACTAGGTCCACTCTGTTCCGGAATGGTAGCACCTGATAGGGCCCTATCTATGCGTTAAATAGAACTAACTGCTTACTTATGCTAAACTGAATTGTTTGAATTAGAACTGTTTGACTAAACTGAATAGCTTGAAATAGAAATGTTTTTGACAATAAAACCGTACTTACATTTAAACTGCGTGCTTATGCTGAACTGAATTGTTTGAAATGGAACTGTTTTTGACATTGAAATTGTACTTACACTAAACTGAATTGTTATATATAGAACTGTTTTGATATTTAACTGTGAGTAAACAAAATATGTACTTATACTAAACTGAATTAGCTGATTTAGAACTGTTTGATTAAACTGAATAGCTTGAAATAGAAATATATTTGAGAAACTGTGAACTCATGCTAAACGGAATTGTTTGAAATAAAACTGATTATTTATATAAAAATGGATTTGGCGTTACATAACCTACAAGAGTTGATATGCCATAAAACCCAAACAACGAACCAACCTTAGTTTATATTGCATTTTTTTTTCATCTAGCCTTTTTGATTATTGTAAAATTATTTATTTAATTGTAATAACCTTTCGTCGGCAGTTATAACTAAAAGAAAGCATTCTTAATACAAATAACTTGTTCCCTCTCCCTGCAGAATGCAGTTTGATGTCCTGACCTTTTGTGTGCATGTCAGGGTGGTGTAGTATTACCCCTTTGCAAACAATGCAGTTAGCTTATTCTTAACTGCGTCCACTGTACGATTCAAATCTTGCCAATTTTAATCCTTGCTGAAGTCTCCACTTATTCTGCCGCCACATTTGGAATCATGAAGTTAACTTTGTAATATATGATCATTCATAGAACAACATCTGACTTTAATCTTCGTGATGTTCATTTGAATAATTTGCGGCATTTTCAATGCATACCCGCTAGCTAGTCGGCCATGACAGTCGTCTCTGCCCAATTAAATTTTTGGCGCCAATAAGGAATAAGTCACTCCTTGGGGAGGTAATACAAGATGCGTCTTAGAAAGATGTCTGGATATTAGCAGCGGGTGTTGGCTCGTTTGAAATAATGGGGAGTGAATACGTAAAAAGGGCGCCTAGATACGTACGAACTAATTTTAAATTCATTCTTCCACTTTTGCTCAGTGGGGTTGTAGAATACACCGACTGCACATCTGTAAAGGGGTAAGACCCCTCCCCCTAAAGCTTGTCCTTGATATGACACAAAACAATCTGATGGTGAGGTTCTAGTAATGCTGGAGCTTTGGAAAATGCGGAGTACCCTTTTATTGCCATCGCTCCTAGGTCCACTTTGCCCCGGAGAGGTAGCACCTGATAGGGTCCTAGCTATGTGTCAAATAGAACTAAATTGCGTACTTATGCTAAACTGAATTGTTTGAAATAGAACTGTTTTGACATTTAACTGTGTGGAGAAAAACGATACCAATACTAAACTGAATAGTTTGAAATAGAACTGTTTGTTTAAACTGAATAGTTTAAAATAGCAATATTTTTTGACAATCAAACTGTGTACTCATGCTAAACTGAATTGCTTGAAATAGAACTGTTTATTTGTATAAAAATGGATTAGGTGTTAAATAACATACAAAGTTGATATACCATAAAAATCCATTAACCAATTGCCCAGTCGACTGGGGCTGTAGAATACACCGACTGCTTCTCTGCAGAGGGGTAAGACCCCCCCCCAACGAGTGTCCTGGTAATGACACTAAACAATTTGATGGTGAGGTTCCAGCAGTGCTGGAGCTTTGGGGAATGCGGAGTACCCCTTCATTGCCATTCCTCCCAGGTCCACTCTGGCCCGGAGTGGTAGCACCTGATAGGGCCCTATCTATGGGTTAAATAGAACTAACAACATACTTATGATAAAATGAATTGTTTGAGTGAACTGAATAGCTTGAAATAGAAATGTTTTTGACATTTAAACTGCATGCTTATGCTTAACTGAATTATTTGAAATAGAACTGTTTTTCGACATTAAAACTGTATTTACGCTTAACTGAATTGTTACATATAACTGCTTGAATAGTTTGAAATAGAAATGTTTTTGACAATTAAACTGTGTACTTATGCTAAACTGAATTGTTTTAAATAGAACAGATTATTTACATAAAAATTGATTTGGCGTTAAATAACCTACAAAGGTTGATATGCCAACAAACCAAACTAAACCAAAACAAACCAACCAACCAACCAACCAACAATTCTTCCCTTTAGTTTCGTGTTTAAAATCAAAGCACAGGGGATTCATAGTTTTAATAAAAGTGCATAATTGTTGTCATTTACTAAAAAAAGCTTACTTTATCGCAAGGCTTAATAATCGTCTGCTAGTCTAGATCTTTATCGTGAGGCACCCGAGGAAATCATCATCATCATCATCATCATCATCATCATCATCATCATGTCGTGCTGGTAGGACAGATATCCCTGACCCTCTCTCACCACTTTTCCCTATCGTTCATCGTCTCTGGCAGGTCTTCTGGACTACATCCCGTATCCTCACATAGTTGCTGAATGTATGTTTGTGCTGGTCGTTCTGCTTTTGCACGGCCATGTGTGGGGGTCCATAAGAGTACATCACTTATGAGTTCGTCTCTGCTTCTCCAGCAGTGTCCTGCATGTCTGGTTCGTCTAACTTGAATAGTTTTCGTGCTCGGAGGCAGGTAATGAAATTAATGTTACGTGTTTCGGATATTTTCATTGATATATTTTGTACTGTTTTCAGAAGTAGCAGGAGATACCGAAAGTTCAGGTCTATTTGATTTTTCGAATGTTAGCAGTAAGAAAAAAAAATTTACGATGTTTATGCAGAATCAAAGCAGAAAAAACTTTGTGAGGAATTATAAATAGAATTTTTATTTAGAATTATTATTTTTATATAAAATTTTATCTGAAAAATCATTATTATTATATTCGATTTTGTTAGAAAAATATTATTAGAAAATTGTTTTTGTATGTAAAATTTTATTTGAAAAATTATTATTTATTTATAAAATTTTATATCAAAAATAATAATTTGTAGAGAAATTTATTTGAAAAATTATCATTTGTATATAAGATCTTATTTGAAAAATTATTTTCATGAATAGAATTAAGTTTGAATTTTTTTTATAAATAAAAATCTGTTTGAAAAATTATTTTTCTAAATAAAAGTTTAGTCGAAAAATTATCATTAGCATATAAAAATTATATTTGAGAAATAATCATTTGTATATAAAATTTTATTTGAAAAATTATCATTTGTACATAAAATTTAATTTGAAAAATTATCATTCGAATATAAAATTTTATTTGAAAAATTATCATTTGAATATAAAATTTTATTTGAAAAATTATTTTTGCGTGTAAAATTTTATTTGAACGATTACAATTATTATCATTATTTGTATATTAAAATTTTATTCGAAAAATTGTTATTTGTATATAAAATTCCATTTGAAAAATAATTTTCGTATGTAAAATTTTATTTGAAAAATTATTATTTGTTGATGAGATTTTATGGGGAAAATGATTACTTGCAGCCAAAATTTCATTCGAAAAATTATCATTATATATGATTTTAAATGAAAAAAAATCATTATTTGTGCATCAAATTTTGTTTGAAGAAGTGTTATTTTTTATATAAAATTTTATTTGCTAAATTATTTTTGTACGTAATTTTTCATTTGAAAATTCATTCTTGTATATGAAATTTTGTATGAAAATTCATTATCTGTTGACAAAATTTTATTTGAAAAATTATCATTTGTATATAAAATCTTATTAGAAAATTTATTTTTGTATATAAAATTTTAATGGAAATATCATTACTTCAGTTCATACAATATTAGTTTAATTCATACAATATTAAAAATTACTATTTGGATTATACAGAGAAAAAATGTTTTGTAAAGCCTATAAAAAGAAGCAACAAGATTCAAGTTTGGTTTCTTTCTTTAATGGCATATCAACCTTCGTGGATTATTTTATGACAAAGTCATCCTTGAAGAAGAACAGCGGTGATAATGTTTCACACATAGCTGGGGGAATAAGGGTTTCATACATTTCGCAAGGGTATTAGACCAAAGATTAACGTGACAGCGCGACTGAAGTTCGAACTCACTTCCTACGAAGCCACAGTTCAGCATCTTAGCCACTACGCCATACGGACTTCTCCATTAAAAAAAATGAATCATGAAATATGAGGCCAGGTAAACACATTTCCTTCTTTAAGTATGCATCAACCCTACCCCTCCGCCATTCAATTGTGTTTTCAGTTTCACTGAAGGGAAAATTGGCTATAAATAATGTATACTAATATCCGTTTTCATTGAATAATGTTCCATTAGAAGTACAATATTGTTATGACATGATTAATATATTTTAACGATATGGGTCACGTTGTTGTCAAAAGTGCCCGGAGATGGCGAATGTTCCTGTTTATTTGATGTCCCGGATGTCAACGGTCGAGTGTTGGGAAAAGAGAAAAAAAAAAGGAAAAAAACCTTAGCGATGAAAAATCCAACATTAAAAACAAACGAATATAAAACATACAAGCAATCTTGTATAGTTTTCGTGACGGGAGGTCGGTGGCCGTATAGTTGGTGCCTTGTGGGGTGTTGTTGCCAGGACTTGTTCAATATTGCTCGCAACATTCTTGTGTAATTGCCGTCTAGCGTCTTCTTCAGCCGTTAAGTTAGCGTCCAAGTAGTGCATCCATATAGCAGTATCGATACGACCGCTGCCTGGAAGAAACTGCGTTTCATTTTATCAGTCAGGTCTGATTTCCATATGATCGAGAGCTTATCGATAGCTGTCCATGCTTTCGTTAGCCGTGTGTCGATAAACTCTAAATTATTTAGTTTGGTTCGGTTTCTTTGTTTAATGGCATATAAACCTTTGTAGGTTATTTAATACCAAAGCTATCTTTGTAAAATTACAGCAGGGATACTATTTAACACATAGCTGGGGGAATAAGGGCGTTTATAACTTTATCAAGGGAGATAACCCGAAAGTATTACATTACAGCGTAACTAAAGTTCGAACCTATTTATTACGATGTCCCAGTCTCGCCACTATGCAAAGGACTCTTCCAATCTGCATTATTTGTGATTGGTTTATAGCAAAACTTATTTAGCGATAATGTATGTTGTTATTTTTTAGCGAAGAGATGTGTTCTTGCGTGTGTTGGTTATTCCCTCGCTAAGTGTTGTTGTAAAATAAAGGAGAATGAAGAAAACGAAGATGCCATTAGCTTTTATATGAAGGTTTTTAATGGTAGCATGGAATAAAGAGTTTACGTTTATGAAGCAAGTCTCGTAGGAAGGACAGAAGTAAGGAAACGAAATGAAGTTGTTATGGAGTGGAGAAAGCTGCGCGTGCTGTTGGACGTGCGAGGGAGATATGTTCGCCATAGTGTAGCGAAAGTCGTGTTTCCTGTTTGAGGAGAGAAATGTTGAAGTCACGTGAGTTTGTGGTTATGGTTGTTTCGGGGAGAAGCGTGAATGTCTCCAGAAAATGTTGCCCAGTGAAGAAGTAGCTAGGTGTCGGAGAGGATTTTGCATCGCAGTCGACATAGCCAATTTTGGGGGTGACGTAAAGTTGTTCCTGTGTGTGGCGTATTGAATTTATCTAATTCATATTCAACTGGGATCCCTTGGTCTAAGAGAAATAGACGCAAGGGGTCCATAAATTAGACTGCTTCCTTCATTGTGTCGATGCTGCTGCTGCTATTGAAGAGCAGACAGCAAGACGTCTGCACTGAACGAAGTTGTTCAGCCAAAGAGGGTGTTTGACGGCTTCCCCAATTTGTGCTGCCAAGAAAGATGGTTCGGATTGAATAGAATAAGTCATCCTGATTGGGTGAAATTATGCGTCGACCCTAACGGTCGAATTAAATTACGCGCCAAACAAAAATGCGAAATTCTTTCTGCTACACTTATTTTAATCTCACTAAAATATTTGTTTTGAGGCTATTCAAAGGTTTCAAATCAAACAGAATGCTCTGGATATAAACAGAGTCCTGTCATTAAATGTTTAGTGTTTGATATGCCGTTAAACACGTTTTTAAAGAATGTAGAGATTCTGCTTTCATCAGAAAGCGATTTTTCAAAGTGAATAGTTTGAGCGACTTGTTATAGAACATCAACGTGAATGACTTTCTTTCCTTCTTCATTCGTTTGGTTTCTTTGTTTAATGGCATAACAACCTTTGTAGGTTATTTAATGCCGAAGCCATTCTCCTAGAAGAACAGCAGTGGTGCTATTTGACCCATAGCTGGGAGGTTAAGTGGGGTTCATACCTTTCCCAAAGGTGTTTGCCCGAAAGTGAACGTCATAGCGCGACTGGAGTACGAACTCGCTCACTACGATTTCGCAGTCCACCACTTTAACCATTACACCATGAGGACCCCACCCCCGTCCTTCTTGAGAAAGACAAGGTTGTACCAAAGAATATGATGAATCGTAAACATTTAATCGTGTGCAAACAAATCCGATCTTGCTGGTCTAAAAACTTATCTACAAAGTATTCGTTTAGAAAATTTAGGTTTAATATATGTAAAAACAGAATTAAATAATCTGTAAAGGTATGATATGTCATAAAACCCAAACAAATTATTTGTTGGATAAGAATAGCAAACCAAATTAAATTCACAGAAAAATGTGTGATGGGTATGGAAAATTATGTTTTATTAAAAAAAAATGTTTGCAAATGGATTAAACCTTGGTTTGTCATTGTGAGCCTGAGTGGAAAAGACAGTCCATGGAGTGACTCTTCGGGAAAGAAAAAGTTCCAGACGCAACTGTCAGTAAAGAAGATGATTCTGACAGTGTCCTGGTATATGAAATGAGGCAAGTCTATTGATTTCCTTGAAAAGAAAAATATAACTGTTGCCAGCTCCTTAAGCAAAAAACGTTGACATCAAACGTTTGATGCACAATTTTTTTTTCTCGAAGAAAAAATTGAATGAGGTAAGAACTAGTTATGAATAACTTAGTTTTAAATAATGATTCGTGTGTGAAGTTTCAGGAATTTTAAACAATACACTTCATAAAGTAAATTTTATTTCAAATAACAGTGTACCGATAGTTATACCTTTGTTATCTAATTTTTATTTTGTCGTTTGTAAAAGAAAGGGACTTGATTTTTTCCATTCCAATTCATTTAACACTAAAAATTTTCTCCCCTTTTTAAAAAAATTTCTAACATTTTTTTTTTAGTTATCATTTGTTTCAAACTCTAAAATTTTTCTTTTTCAAAAAAATCCAATATAAATTTATTGCTTTTCAAAAATTCTTTATTGAAAGAAATTTTTCACGGAAATTTTTAGAAAAATTAATTTCCCTTACATATTGTTTTCAAATTTTAATGTAAGGAAGAAATGCCAACTTAGGAAAAGGATGATATTTTTCTCTTAACCAAAAAAGCGAAATAAACTAGGAATTAATTCAATGTTTAAAAAAAGAAAAAATTAAAGTGTTAAAAAATTGATTGCTAAAAAACACGAAAAAAATTAAAATGTAAAAAAAAGAGAAAAAAATTCTAAAAAGTTAAATAAATTTTAGAGGTAAAAATAAATCAGTTTATTTCAGGAAATCTTTTACAAATAATACAATAACTTAAAATATCAAAGAAGTAACACAGGTAAGACTTTAATGCACTGTCATTTGAAATAAATATTTATTTTATGTTCTACACTGTTCAGAATCCCCGAAATTTTACAAATAAATTCTTCATTCAAAAATAATTTTTCTGAACTAGTTTTTACCTAATTGTGAGGTTTTTTTCGAGAAAACTATGCGACAATAGTTTGATTTTATCCCAAATCCACCGTATTCATCGAATTTTAATTCAGACAAAAATGTTGCTAATAGTGAAAGTAATCTAAAAATACAAATAGTTTTTATTATATAACACAATATACATAATATACTAATTAAATAAGATAATAAGATAATATAATAAAATAATATAACAAGATAATATAAGGTTGGTTGGTTTGTTGGGTTTTATGGCATATCACCCTCTGTTGATTATTTAACGCCAAATCCATTTTCATACAAATAATCAGTTCTATTTCAAACAGTTTAGCATAAGTACAGAGTTCAACTGTCAAAAACAGTTCTATTTCAAGTCATTCAGTTGAATCAAATAATTCTAATTCAACCAATTCTAATTCAAACAATTTAGTTTAATATAATTATAGACTTCGTCCACACAATTATGCGCCAAAACTGTTCTATTTCAATAATATAGCATAAGATAATATAAAATTATATAACATATGACACCGCTGATTGGTCTAGTGGGTACAGTGTTAGCCAATGGTCCGGAAGACCTGGGTTCAATCCCAGGTCACGTCATACCAAAGACATTAAAAATGGCACAATTTTTAAGTGGAGTAAAGCTAGTTTGAACTTCTCCTTGTCTGGTTGCCAACCCTTCTTTGGTCGCTTAGCTGGGCCGAGAACAGATGGAATCATATCTTTCCCTAGGGCATTAGCACAAAGTGAAAGGCAAATAGCCTTGTCCTGGATTTGAACTCAGTTCACTATTTCTATTTCCTTTTTCGATAACCGTTACGCTGAACACGCTGTTTAATATTTGTTTGATATAAGTATTATTATTTATTCCCTAAATTTAGATTAACAAAATAGAAATCGACATATATATATATATAAAAGTAGGCTCCCTTTTCAATAGCTACTACACCGAGGTGCAGGGAAGAGCAGTACTCCTTTATTTGGATTGCTCTACTTTACCCTTGATACTTACCTTATAATGCTGAGTATAAAGCCAGGAGATATCAAGTACTATTTTTTGAGTCATTAGTATGTCTTGAACTGGGATTGAACACCAGCCTCCCGGTCGCGTGGCGAACACTCTACGCAAAGGACCAATGAGAGAGAGATAGTTTGGTTTTGTTTGGTTGGGTTTTATGGCATATTAACAATTTTTGGTTATTTATAGCCAAATCATCTTTATACGTACGTATTAAATATATGATTTGCAAACACACTTTGTTGAGAACATTTTTAAACAAGTCTTAGCTCATTTTTTTTCAGACAGTTAAATGGTTTCGAGTATTTCTTTGTAAAAATAATAATTTCATTTCAGTAATTTGTTTTTGTTAGAAGAAAAACTAATTAGAATTTTTTTGTCTTAGTTCCTTAATGCAAACGAGGCCTTCACAAAGGTGAAAGGAGTACAATGAATCTAAAATATGGGTGTGGCTTAGAGTTAGAGTTTTTCCAATGACCCTCGTATATATATATATATATATATATATATATATGAAAGTAAATATCGATAGAATCCGACAGTATGAATGTAGCAGAAAAAACATAATCCAAATAGGTGAATATATTATGATGTAAAGTCGACGTTAACGTTTCGGTTTCAGTAACCATCATCAGGACTTCGATATCAAAGTAGTTCACACAGCGATGGATGCTTGCTGAGATGACAGGAGCAAATGAGAAATATACAACAAAAAAGATACATAAAAGTGCACATAGCGTTCATGATTCAAAAGTTATAAGAACGTATCTGACACGTGGAAAAACACTTGAAAATGTTGGAGTTCCCAAAGAAACGAGACAAGTATATATATATATATTAGTAGAGAGTATTTTTGAAAAGCAAGATATTCATTGCTTACTTTATAAGATTATTTTTGTTTTTTAAATTATGTATGAATTCACCGAACCCATCCACACGAGCAGAATGTGACACAAGGTCATTTTTAAGCGGAATTTAATATGTTTAAAGTGACCAGCAACCATGATTACAACAAACAAATAACCAATTGAAACTTCTTGCATCCCATAAATTCATGCAATAAATTTTTTAAAAAATAAACCGGAAATGTATCAGTTATTTTTTCATGTTCATGATTAGGCGCATGTAACCATTAAAATCAAATTCAGAAAGAAGAAAAGATTAACCAAGCGGACATTTTAACCGATGGGGATGTGAATTTTGTTATTCAACTACCATTAAAATGATATGTTAGAATAGAATCTAAATATGAAAATCGCACAGTATTTTTTCGAACAAATTAATATATATAAGAATGTTTAAGTTAGGGCGTTATTCATTTTATTTTTGCTTTTGTAAATATATAATTTTCTTTTACTGGTGTGTTACGTGAAATGTCAGGTCGATGACACTGAATTTTAAATTTCGTTGAATATTCACTTCAATATGATTACAAAAACTTTGCTGAAGGTCAAAACGAAAAATGTGTACAAACTTTCATTTGTTCTTCACTTACTTCAAGGTAAATGCTCCCATTATTTTTGGGTGTTATACTCAAACAAAAGGCAGAGAGAGAGAGAGAGAGAGAGAGAGAGAGAGAGAGAGAGAGAGAGAGAGAGAGAGTTGGAAAATAACCACATATAAAAATGAGGTAGCAATAAATAGTCAGTCAAAAACGATAAAAATGATAGTGACTTCGCTATTACTTTCGCCCTACCTTATATACTATATTGTGGAGGTGCCCGTGGTGTAGTCGTTATCGCCGTAGGAAATGAACACGGCGATACGAGTTCAAATCCTGGACGAGACTGATTGCATTTCACATAGCACTAATACCCTTGGGAAAGGTATGAATCCAATAATTCTCCCTCCAGCTATGGGTAAATAGTAGGGCAGACTAGGTTCTTCAGCCATGGTTAGGCAACTAGTCTAGGAGAAGGAAAACTCTGAATTCAAACCTGTTAAACTCCGCTTAAAAATTGACCTTGTGTCATATCCTGCCCGAGCGGAGGGGTTGGGTAAATAGTACCTTATATATATTTCCACTTTTGCACATGTTTTAATTCAAATATCTAACACAAATTTTGTCGATGAGGGACACGGGCGTGTTTAAAATTAACGTACGCATTTTTGCAGAGATTATACATATATATCAACAAAAACCAAAATATAAAAATTTATACAAAAAAGATGTTTTTGCTAAAATCCATATCTAAGATAATAAAAAATATTTTGTTTGATTTTTAACTAAGCTTAGACCTCTATTATATATTTTCACTGGTGGAGGTGCCCGTGGTGTAATGGTTATCGTCGTAGGAAATGGACACGGCGACACGAGTTCAAATCCTGGACGAGCCTGATTGCATTTCACATCGCGCTACCTTGGG
>OY757935.1:23039992-23137492 GCA_963585895.1 Sepioteuthis lessoniana
TATATATATAAATGTATATATATATGAATATATATATATATATATATATATAATATATATATATATGAATGTATGTATATATATATATGTATATATATATGCAAATTTCATTGAACATAATAGACATTTTATGCCTACATATTCTCTTTTGGATCCGTTCGAATTCCCGTATTACTTTTATCGTATTCGGGGGGAGCTGATTAAGGTATTGTCCATAGTTGTATGTATCCCTAGTACTTTCTGCCCGACTTTGGGCCATCATCAGGGGAGAATCTGTTACAAAAGTGATGTAACTTTTGTTTTAGCAAATTACTACTGTGTAAGGACATCTTTGCTGTTGGAGATTATGGCGCTTGCTTTTAAATGTAATTCTGTAAATAGTGCCAGTAGCTAAAGACATTTAAGTACGTTAGCACTGGTTTGAAAATTAATTCTATTAAGTGCTGGTTGCAGGTTTCTAATATATAGTGCTTCGAGAATCTGAAGTTTTTGTTTATTATTTTGATGTTCGAGTATTGTTGTGTTGTCGGTGAGAATTATTCGTAGTTGTGTTCACTGCTAATAATGCCGAACTTAATAGCACAAAACTACCCAAAATAATTGGGGATTATAAACCCGGCTATCTTTACGGGACCGTAAAAATACATAAACCTAATCATCCTCTTCGCCCTATTATATCACAAATACCTACACCAATTTATCAACTCACAAAAACAATAAAACAGCTTATTTCACCATACTTACCTAGCAAATACAACATAAAATCTACACATGAATTAATTCAAGTTCTTCATACAATTAAACCCAATAATGGTATATTAGCCTCACTCGATGTAGAAAATTTATTTACTAACGTACCTGTTAATGAAACAATTGATATTATTATAAATAATATTTATAATAACCCATCTCTCCCTCCTCTTAAAATCAACCCGAATATACTTCGAAAACTACTCCTAACATGCACTACTGAAGTTCCATTTTATGATCATCTTGAAAATATTTACGTTTAGTCAGATGGTGTCTCTATGGGGTCTGTCCTGGGCCCCATTTTCAGTGATTTCTACATGTCAGATCTCGAAAATAGAATTTTCAATAGCATAAAAAAACCTCCAATATACCTAAGATATGTTGATGATATTCTTATTCTTACTAATAATATTAACGAAATCAACATACTACAAGATACCTTCCAAAACAATTCAGTTCTTAACTTTACTCATGAACTAAACAAAAACAATAAAATTTCCTTTTTAGATGTTCTCATTGATACTAACAACAATAATAACTTCACTACCTCCACCTACAAAAAACCCTCTAGTAATAACTCCTGTACCCTCAACTTTAAAAGTGAATGCCCCTTCAGATATAAAAAAGCAATTATTCGTAATGTAATATCCCGTACCAAACTAATCTCCTCCTCCAAAACAATATTTTATAAAGAGGTAAAAAACATAAAACAGGCTCTCATCGATAATGGGTTTCCTAACTATATTGTTGATGAACAAATTAAACGTATGATCAAAAATGTTAACCAACAAAATAAACAGTATACTACTCCATCCAGTCAACAAACATATATCAAACTTTTTTATCGTAACCAAATGCACTACAATTATAAATCCGATGAAAAAATAATGAAAACATTGATTCACAAAAACATACTCCCCACTGATCCTAATAAAAAAATAAAACTTATTATATATTATAATAAGTTCAAAACCTCGAATTTGGTCATTAGAAATAACTCCTCTCCCTCGATTGGGGTGTTGCAAAAAACCAACGTTGTATAAAAAATTTAAATGTCCCCTAGGAGATTGTATCTCTGATAATAATAATAATATATATGTTGGTTTAACCTCAACTACCCTGTCGAGGAGACTTACAATGCACCTTTCTGACACAAGTTCAATAGCTCAGCATTTAAAAAAACATTCATGCCCAACAACACAACTACGAAAAATTCTCACCGACAACACAACAATACTCGAACATCAAAATAATAAACAAAAACTTCAGATTCTCGAAGCACTATATATTAGAAACCTACAACCAGCACTTAATAGAATTAATTTTCAAACCAGTGCTAACGTACTTAAATGTCTTTAGCTACTGGCACTATTTACAGAATTACATTTAAAAGCAAGCGCCATAATCTCCAACAGCAAAGATGTCCTTACACAGTAGTAATTTGCTAAAACAAAAGTTACATCACTTTTGTAACAGATTCTCCCCTGATGATGGCCCAAAGTCGGGCAGAAAGTACTAGGGATACATACAACTATGGACAATACCTTAATCAGTTCCCCCCGAATACGATAAAAGTAATACGGGAATTCGAACGGATCCAAAAGAGAATATGTAGGCATAAAATGTCTATTATGTTCAATGAAATTTGCATTAACGAAGAAATGCTGCCTAAATATACATATATATATATATATATATATATATATGAATGTATATGCATATATATATATATATATACATTTAATTTGTTAGTGAACAGTTTGTAGGTAAATTTTTTTTTCTTTTTAAACGAAATGAAAGCGCGAAAAAAATTTGTAAGCAAATTTTTTTCCCCATGGATAACCTTTGGAGATGCTATTGTTTCGTAGATTTATCTTATACTTTATTTTATATTTTAACCAGATTGACGTTTGCAGTTATATTGTCAGTGTCAACAATCATACTTTTTTTCTCAATAAGGTCGGTCGAGAGTTTTCGCTGATTCTTGAGATTGGCATTGTTCTTGTTTGTTGATATGGTCGCGCCTCATAATTTTGGTGGGTGAGTTTATTTTTTTTTTATGTTGCGGGGTCTCTCCATTGAGATAAGGCGTTTGATATTTTTAGTTGTTCTTGTTCAGTGGGTATGATTTTTTTTTGATTGTTTGGAATGTTTTGAGTTTAGCTTGGGGTAGTTAGAATATGTTTTGTTTTTGTTTTCATTGTTTGCTTTTGAATTTTCGATATAGGTTTTTCCTGAATTATCTATTTTAGGAATCTGTGCGAAGATTGGTAATCTCTGCGATCATTCATTTATGGAACTCTTGAAAGTTGGAGATTTAGAGTTTTCTGTCGGTATTTTTGGCTGTAGTTATGGGTGTTTAGTCTGGTTTCTTTTTGTTTCTGACAGATTTCAGCTGAGTGTAGTTTCTTTAATTGTTGGTTGGTTGGTTGGTTGGTTCTATTTTATGACGCATCAACCATTTAATGCCAAATCAAGTTTACATATATATATATATATATATATATATATATATATTAGATATACATGGTTTGTAAACACATTTTATATATAGCACACTTAACAAGGCACAGCTCGTTTACTCACACACGAGAAGTTGGTTGGTTGGTTGGTTCGGTTTTATGGCATATCAACCTTTGTAGATTATTTAACGTCAAATCCATTTTTATGCAAATAGTCTGTTCTATTTCAAACATTTCTATTTCAAGCTATTCAGTTTATTGAAACAGTTCAAATTTAGCTAATTTAGTTTAGTATAAGTTCAGATTTTGTTTACACACAGTTAAATGTCAAAAACAGTTCTATATTAAACAATTCAGTTTAGTGTAAGTACAGTTTCAATGTCAAAAACAGTTCCATTTCAAACAATTCTGTTTAGCATAAGGATGCAGTTTAAATGTAAGTACAATTTGTTTTTCAAAAACAGTTCTCTTTCAAGCTATTCAGTTTAGACAAACAGTTCTAATTCAAACAATTCAGTTTAGCATTAGTATGCAGTTAGTTCTATTTAACACATTGATAGGACCCGATCAGGTGCCACCATTCCGGGCTTGGATTGGACCTGGGAGCGATGGCAATGAAGGGGTGCTACGTATTCCCCAAAGCTCTGGAATCACTGGAACTTCACCATTAGATTGTTTAGTGTCATATCTAGGACACTCGTTGGGGGGTGTCTTACCCCTCTGCGGAGGTGCAGTCGGTGTATTCTACAGATCCAGCCGACAGGGCAAATACGAACTAAGGTAGAAATCGTTGATTATAATTATAAGTAGTAATAGTTATAACCCATAGATAGGGCCCTATCAGGTGCTACCATTCCGGGCCAGAGTGGACCTGGGAGCGATGGCAATAAAGGGGTACTTCGCATCTCCCAAAGTTTTTTTTAATTGTTCTCGAGCAATTATTTAAACTCAATTGTTATTTTTTTCGATGAGAATTCTGTATTCACCAAGTTAACTGTGGCTGTTGCTGAATGCGCTTGTGTTCTATGTTGCATTAGCGTAGGTGTCAACTTGTACATAGGATTCCATTATTTTCCTCGCTTACAGAAATATAATTTTTCTTCTCTTCTTCATCTCCATGATTTCGATCTCTTTAGTACATATTGTAAATTCTTGAAAATGCGGGAGGGTTCTCTTGACAGCTTGAGTATTTGTTTTCGTTCTGACAATCTTCCTTCATTTGATCTGGGTCTTTTTGGCCACACCTTCCACATGTTGGGCGTCTTTTGCAGGTCTTTTTGTAGTGTCCATATTTTTGTAGATTTAAAACTCCTTAATAATGCTGGAATGTATTGTTCCTTCTTTTCTTGGTGTGGGAGCCTTACCCATCTTACCACAATGGACTCTTCTCACCGTTATTAGTACTAGAGATTTCGCTGCCAGAAGGTAGATCAATATCGGTGTTATACGAACAGTACGAGACTTCTTACCTTTTCAATGTAACTCTATCTTTCTTGGGTAATATCATCTGTTATCTAATATCCGTATTTGTGTTTTCATAAGTGACCCTTTCCGGGGCCACAACAGTATCCAATTTTTTTACTTGGATTTGTTAGATGTCAAAATGTATGGGGGGTTCGTCGTGGACTATAGAATTGTAGTGAACGAGTTCGAACTCCAGTCAGGCTATTACGTTCCCTTTCAGACAAATATCCTTAAGAAAGGTATAAACCCTCTTATCCTCCCAGCTGTGGGTTCAAACGCACCGCTACTGTTTTTCTAGAAGGATAGAGTTGGCATTAAACAATCCCAGAAGGTTGATATATCATTAAACAAACAAACAAAATTCATGTGTCAGTTTTTATCTACTACCCTTTCTAATGGTTTTCTTTTGTAGTCTGTGATCCCTTGTTTTCCTTGTATTTCCTTTGGGGTAGCTAAAGATAACTCTCTGTTTCTGATAACTCCCTTTGTGGTGTTAAGCTTTTCATGCAGTTAAGTGTTTGATAATAAGGTGAATAAAGTTTCATTGTAGGTTTTCCGTATGTTTCTTGGTATCTATTTCTATAAATGGTTTGCCGCTTCTATTTCATTTCACAATTTGAGAGTTTTTCATAATAGAAATAAGTATTTACCTCGATTCCCATCATCGGTAGGCTTGCCAAATGGCCGTTTTTAAAGAGGAGACAAATTATATATATATATGTATATATATCTTCATACACACATATACTAAACATCACTTATACGTCCATAATACGCAAATATAGCCCACACAAACATAAGCACACTTACACACACACACACACACACACACACAAACACACACACACACACAAACACACACACACACACACACACACACACAAACACACACACACACACACACAAACACACACACACACACACACACACACAAACATAAGCACACACACACACACACAAACACACACACACACACACAAACACACACACACACACAAACATAAGCACACACACACACACAAACACACAAACACACACACACACACAAACACACACACACACACACAAACATAAGCACACACACACACACACACACACACAAACACACACACACACAAACACACACACACACACACACACAAACATAAGCACACACACACACACACACACACACAAACACACACACACACACACACACACACACACACATAAAGTGTTATACACAATTCTAACGGTTTTAGACTGTATTTTTCAATTTTTTCGATTTCTTCAATATCTTTCGTTATCTGTCTGATGATTGTCGTTTATAAAACGTCATGAAACCTAAAGTGGCAGACAAGCTTCCATGGTATTAAATATATATAAAATATAATATATATTTACTTATTATTATAATATAATAGCTCTATCACAAATATTGAGCACTCTCCAAATTATATTGCATTTGGTTCGCCACAAACCTACAAAGTGAATTAGTAACAACCAACACTCTTACAATATATATATATATATATATATATATATATATATATATATACATACATCGACTATATTTGGCATTAAATAACCCACAAGTGTTTATGTGCCATAAAACCCAACCAACCTAAAGTTTTGGAACTTCAAAACAGGTTTGTTTCTTTGGTTCGACTACAACTGACTCAAATACAGTATTTTACTACGCTTTTCCTTAGATGTGGCTTGAGGTCGTATGAATGGGGCAACTAATGAAACTCGACCTCACACGTCTAGCTTGTAAACCATTACACCACCCGAGGAGCAAATGTAAAACTATCTAAATTTTAGACTACTGTTTTTCCCCCACGTCACAATTTCTCGACTAATCAGCATTCAAACCTTTATTCGCTATCGTCTTTAATTCCCGAAAGGGTGATCCCTGACCTTTTCTTTGTCTATCACTGATGTCGCTAAGGTGTTGCCCTCGGGGTCACATATGTTCTACTCAAATTGACTCATTATATCTCCTAAATATTCGCGTTTAAAAAGTACCATCAGCTTTATAAGTGCCTTCCCAGGCTGAAGATGTAAAATAATTACTTGAACAAGTCGGCTGGGGCTGCTGAATACACCGACTGCATCTCTGCAGAGGAGTAAGACTCCTCCAACGAGTGACCTGGATATTACACTAAACAATCTGACGGTGATGTTCCAGTATTACCGGAGCTCTGGGGAATGAAGCACCCCTTCATTACTATGTTCACTCTAGCCCAGAGTGGTTGTACCTGATAGGATCCTTTCTCTGGTTCAAATAGAACTAAACAGCGTACTATTTGAAATAGAACTGTTTTTACATTTAACTATGTGTAAATAAATAACTGATGTTTAATTGAATTGTTAGTGATACACAGCAATACTTGGAACCATCTAACTTTCCTGACTAAACTGAATAGTTTGAAATAGAACTATTTTTAACATTTAAACTGCGTACTTATACTGAAATGATTTGTTTGAAATAGAACTGTTTTGACATTTAAACTGCGTACTAATACTAAATTAAATAGCTGGAATCGAATTGTTTTTACATTTAGCTGTGTGTAAACAAAAAAATGTACTTATGTTAAACTGAATTGTTTGAAATAAAACTGTTCAAATGTATAAAAATATATTTGGTATAAAATAACCTACATAAATCGATATGCCATAAAACCAAACGAAAATAATGACATAGCATTATTGCTAAAAAACCTCATATATATATATATATATATATAGAGAGAGAGAGAGAGAGGTGATAATCAGAAAAAATAGATGAAAATTGAGTGTTTAAAATAAAAGTGACTTGCTAAAAAATTGTGTCTCCTGAGGGATAAGAGTTTAAAAAGAATAAAGGGAGAAATAAAAAAAATAAATGAGGAATGTGATTTAGGTGTTGGATTTGATGATATATTTAAAGCTGACAATTTAATCAAGAGTAAATGAAACGATTGACTGAATGGTTTGAAATTTCATTTCAAAAGAGGCAAATAGTGTTTTTAAAATGTATAAAACTCTAATAGGAACTCGTATATATTTATTTACCAACACCTCGGGCTGGATATGACACAAGGTCAATTTTTTTAAGCGGAGTTTAACAGTTTTGAATTCAGAGTTTTCCTTCTCCTAGACTAGTCGCCTCACCAAGGCTGAAGAAATCAGTCTGTCCTACTATTTACCCATAGCTGGAGGGAGAATAATTAGATTCATACCTTTCCCAAGGGTATTAGTGCTATGTGAAATGCACCCAGTCTCGTCCAGGATTTGAACTCGTGTCGCCGTGTCCATTTCCTGCGACGATAACCATTACACCACGGGCACCTCGTATATGACATAGTACTCTGGCCTAGGTTCCAGTGTTGAAACATGGAAATTGGAGTTTATTATTGAGGTTGGAGGGTATTCAAAGAAGAGTGATAAGAATAATAAAACGTGCAAAAGATTACAGTTGAAAAGAGAGATTAGGAAAATTACGATTAACGACTTTACGCACTAGAACAATGAGAGGTGATCTAATAGAAACATTCAAAATAATGAATGGAATTTCTTTGTATGGTAGACTTTTTAATATTTCTCCTCGAACTGAAAATTTACCGTCAAGACAGATTTAAAAAATCAACAAGATATTTTTACTAAGAGAGTGATATATTTTTGAAACAAATTGTCTAAGCAGATCAAATACAGCAATAGTGTGAAACATTTTAAGATTAAATTGGAGGATTTAAGAAAAAAGGGTAAGAAAAAGAATTTAAACGGGCATTTTGGGAGCTATTAGATAAATTAGTTAGCAGCATTAGATCGATATTGTATCAATAGTCTATATGTTCTGTAAAAAGATTCTTTTCTTTTTAAGATTGTAACTAGAATGTCGTAAAAAAGGAGACGCCCAAGGTAGTAAAACAAACAAATAATATTGAGTAAACATAATAATAATAATAATAATAATAATAATAATAATAATAATAAGAAGAAGAAGAAGAAGAAGAAGAAGAATCTTGCTAAAGAACTAAAAAAAAAAAACGATGAAAAATGAAGGTGATGGTGATACCAATTGTAGTGGGTTCACCTGGAACAATCCCCAAGGATTGATAAAAAGACACGACTTAGAAATCAGCTAAGATTATCCAGAGAAATGAGGAAACTTGTTGTCACTCAACTCCAGTGAGAAACCACCAGCGAACGCTGTTATGAAAAAAATCTCAAAATAGTTAAATGATAATAAATGGCGAGCTCGGCACGGTCATCAAAGGAGGAATTGAAGATAAGAAGACGAGTGGAGACCATCCAAACTACAGCATTGCTGAGATCGACCAGAATACTAAGAAGAGTCCTGGAGACTTGAGGAGACTTGCTGTCGCACAGACTCCAGTGGAAAACCCTCGGCTAACGCCAGTGAGAAAAAAAACTTTCAAATGAGCAAAATGATTATAAAACTCAAGGAACCTACAATTTTTGGCAAGAAAAGACTGAATGTACAGGTAAACACTTAGATTCCAATAAACTAGCCAATGTAAGTAGTGATAGAAAAAGCAGTCGCTTAAAAGACGCTGAAAAAGTTAATATCAAAGAACGGGTAATTGCTGATATCCAACGAAATGGAAGTATAGCACTTGAAATAAACGCAGTTAATAATGAAGGAGATAATATATTATAAAAATCAAGCGATGATTGTTTGAAAATCCCGACGACTGAAAGTAAATGCGACAAATTAGAGAACAGTCAAGCTTAAATGGAATATCTCAGACTACACAGAAAAAAAAAATTAAAATCAACGAAATGAAGCAAAATATATTCAGAGAATTCGCTAAGGTAACTAATACTGATATGAAAGGAAAAAAAAAACATCTCTAAAAGAAAAAGAAAAAAATGACAAAAAATCACCGAAAACTGAAAAATTATGTCATTGGAGATCTTTTAAATAAATCTTGCATTTTTACAGTCATAAGCCGAGTAGCCATACTGCACACACAGTAATTTTAACCAAACCAAATGAAACTTAAGAATACAAACAGAAATAGATTGATTTGGTTGGGTTTTATGGCATATCAACCATTGTAAGTTATTTAATGCCAAATCCTCTTTATATATATATTAAATATATATGATTTGGTTTGGTTGGGTTTTATGGCATATCAACCATTGAAGGTTATTTAATGCCAAATCCTCTTTATACATATACAGTAGCGTCCAAAACTAAGGGACAAAATTTTAAAGGTACAACGCCTCTTGTCCGGTTACAAACTCGTGTAAACGCACAGATCTATAAAAACATTGTTCAAGATCATGTTGTGCCAATCATACAGAATTCAGGTTTCGATAGGGCTACCTTTATGCAAGATAATGCCCCATGTCACAAGGCAAAGGTGGTAATGAGTTACCTTTGCGAGCAAGATTTCGAAATTATGGATTGGCCATCGCAAAGTCCTAACTTAAATCCAATAGAAAATCTTTGGAAGACCTTAGGAGTGAAAGTTATGGAAAGAAATCCCACTAACACGGAGGATTTGTGGGTGAAGCTTCAAGAAGAATGGTCTAAAATTAGTATCGAGGATTGTCAAGAACTGATTCGTTCTTGTAGTCGAAGATGTGCAGCTGTCATTGAGAGCAAGGGCTCATTTACTAAATATTGATTGTACATGTATTTTTATTGTTTTTTGGCTGTTTACATTGTTTTTCTCAATTTTGTCCCTTACTTTTGGACGTTCCAAATTTGAAAATAAATAAATAATTGTTATAATTCTTTTTCTATCCTTTGCAAATGATTCAAATTTTAGTATGTTATTACGGATGATAACGACTACCAGTTGTGAAAATTTCGGCTTTTCACAGCTGTTATTTCTTACAAATATTAGGTTTTAAAATTTTGTCCCTTAGTTTTGGACGCTACTGTATATTAGATATATATGATTTGGTTTGGTTGGGTTTTATGGCATATCAACCATTGAAGGTTATTTAATGCCAAATCCTCTTTATATATATATATATATATATATACATATATATTAAATATATGGGATTTGGTTTAGTTTGGTTGGGTTTTATGGCATATCAATCATTCTAGGTTATTTAATGCCAAATTCTTTTTATAGATCTATATTTAATATATATGATTTGGTTTGGTTGGATTTTATGGCATATCAACCAGTGTTGGTTATTCTATGCCAATTCCATTTTTATACATATAAACAACTTTATTTCAAACAGTTCAGTTGAGCAAAAGTACAGTTTCAATGTCAAACAGTTCTATTTCAAACAATTCAGTTTTAAATGTCAGAAACTGTTTTAATTCAAACAATTCAGTTGGGTATAAGTACAGAATTTTGTGTACAAATAAAGTAAGTAGAGTTAGCGCACGTAGATGAGGGTGACCCGAAGGCTCCCTTTTCAATAGCTACTACACCGAGATGTAGAGGTGCGCGATACTCCTTTCCGTAGGTAGCTCTACTTTACCCTTGATACGTACCTTTTAGTGCTGAGCGTTAAGCAAAGAGGTGTCAATTACCATTTTTGAGTCTTTGGTATCACTCGACCAAGGATCGAACCCCGGTGTTTCGGGCCATTAACAAACATTCTACCAACAAGGCCGATGGGAAGCAGTTCTATTTCCAACAATTTAATTTAGCATAATTACACTGTTTAATTATATTTAACCCAGAGATAAGCCCCTATCAGGTGCTACCACTCCGGGCCAGAGTGGACCTGGGAGTGATGGCAATAATTGGGTAGTCTGCATTCCCCAAAGCTCCAGCATTACTGGGGCCCCGCCATTAGATTATTTAGTGCCATGTGAGGATACAAATTGCCCTGAGAAAATGAGCAAAAATCGCATTTAGGAAAGGCTCACTTAAAGTTTAAAATATAATGAACACAGAAATTATAGAGTTAAAATTTAAAAAAAAAGAGTGTTCGCCAATGGCCCGGGAGAGCTGGGTTCAATCCCAGGTCGAGTCATGCGAAAGACTCAAGAAATGGTACTTGATGCTACTTTGCTTAACACTTAGCATTATAAGGTAAGGGTCAAGGGTAAAGTGGAGCAATTCAGGGAAAGGAGGAACACCCTCCCCTACACCTTAGTGTAGTAGCTATCGAAAAGAGAGCCTTCAGGCCACCCTCGACTAAAAGGAGACAACTTTGCTTTTACTTATACATATTTAGGACTTGATGACGCAAATGATATCAATTATACTATAAATAAAGAAAAAAGAAGAAAATTCTATTGGCGAATAAGAGCCATATTAAGCACAGAACTCAATGTAACAAATAAAGTTACAGCAATTAATACCAGAAATGACATACAGTTTTATTATAATGAACAGGACGTTAGCTGAAAAAAAAAGGATTGCAAAAGTAAGGAGACTAATAACTTGCTACAGAATGCACAACCAAGAACGTTTGTTTATTAAGAGACTAAATTGTAGAAGACGATTAATCCAATCAGAATTGACCAACAAAACAACCACTATAGGATTAAAAATATTGGTACTCAACAAAAGACCAGCTGCTACAGTTAGTAAACACAAATGTGAAGCAAAAGAAAAATATTTCATTAGTAAAGAAAGTCGTAAATTTGCGAATCTCATCGAAAGAAATAGATATAAACGCTTAAGCAATAGAGGCAGTAAAAATATAAAAAAAGGATTATAAACAAAGGACTAAACCAATTAGAAACACTGGGGAGCAAAAGCTTCTACAGAAAGAATTAGAAAGGCTAATATAGGCAGAGTAAAGACTAATCGGTCGATGAAAAGAGCTGGACTGAAGGCGGATACAGAGGGGTTAATAATAGCAGCACTAGACCCGAGTCTACCAACTAGAAACTATCTGGCAAAAATTATAAAAACGGATTAAATCAATGTGTGCGAACCAAAAACATAATTAATCGACCAATTCGTACTCGGTCACTGAGTCCTAATATCAATAGAATATTAAGAAAAGCATGATAAAATAGGGCATTGCATTCATTGGAAAGTGTGTAAAAACTATGGAACATTGGATAGTGAAAGATTATATAAACAGCAAGCATAATCAATAAAAGAAGCAAAAGGAACGGTTTATATCTGGGACTTTGCTTTCGAAACAAGTATGGACCAGTCGGCTGGGACTGCAGAATACACAGAGGGTAAGACTCCCCTAACGAGTGTCTTGGATATGACACTAAACAATCTGATGATGAGGTTCAAGTGATACTGAACTTTTCAGGAATTTGGAGCACTCTTTTATTGCCATCGCTCCTAGGTCCACTCTGGCCCGGAGTGGTAGCACCTGATAAGGGTTCTATCTATGGGTTAAATAGAACTAAACAGTCTACTTATGCTAGACTGAATTGTTAGAAATAAACTGTTAATGTGTATACAAATAGATTTGGTATTAGTTAACTTACAATGGTTGATATGCCATAAAACCTATTAAATAACCTATAATGGTTGATATGCCGTAAAACCAAATCAAACCAAACCAAATCTTATATATTTAATATATATGTATAAAAATAATTTGGGATTAAATAATCTACAATGGTTGATATGCCATAAAACCTCACCAAACCAAGTCATATATAATTAATATATATGTATAAAAAGAATTTGGCATTAAATAACCTACAATGGTTGATATACCGTAAAACCTAACTAAACCAAACAAACTAATAAAAAAATTCAATGGACCAGATATAGGGGTTAAGGATAATAAAAGAAGAATATGTCTTCTAATTGATGTGTCAGCGCCAACAGATGATAACATATTAATTAAATAATATAATAATATAAGCCAATACAAAAAAAAAAAAAACAGGAAGTAGAAATTGTGAAAATATGGCATTTAAAAACTACCACAGAGCTAGTTATAAAGGGAGGCTTGGGTATAATCTATAAACACATGAACAAGATATCTGGCAATCCCAGCCTATACAAAATACCAAAAAAAATGCACTTTACGGAAACTACTCATCTCAGGAGAATATTATCAATGTGACTGAAAAATATCACCCAAAAAGGGAGAAAAAAAATTATAGAATGGATATAATCACTACCTTCCCTCACGCTAGGTCTTAGGTAAAGTGAAAGTGAAGGATCTTAAGAAAGTGATAATAAAATTGAAAATTGAGATGGCTAAGAAAGAGAAACTGAAACTCTTCTAATTACAGCACAAAACAACGCCATAAAAACTAATTACATTAAAGCGAAAATAGATTATACATAACAGAATTGTAAGTGGAGGTTGAGACGAAACCATTAATCACTTACAATACGAGTGTCCTAGATAAAACACAAAACAATCTCATGGTGAGGTTCCAGTAATACTGGAGCTTTGGGGAACGCTGAGTACTCCTTTATTGCTATCTCTCCCAGGTCCACTCTAGCCCAGAGTGGTAGCACTTGATTAGGATTCTATCTATGGGTTAAACAGAACTAAACAGTTTACTTATGCTAAACTGAATTGTTTGAAATAGAACTGTTTTGACATGTCAACTGTTTACTTATGCTAAACAGAATTGTCTGAAATAAAACTGTTTTGACCTGTAAACTGTTTACTTATGCTAAACTGAATTGTTCGAAATAGAACTGTTTTTGACATTGAAACTGTACTTGTGCTAAACTGAATTGTTTGATATAGAACTGTTTTTATATTGAAACTGTACTTATGCTAAACTGAATTGTTTGAATAAGAACTGTTTGACTAAAGGGAACAGATTGACATAAAAATGTTTTTGACTATTAAAGTGTGTACTCATGCTAAACTGAATCGTTTGAAATAGAACTGTTTGTTCGTATAAAAATGGATTTGGCATTAAATAGCCTACAAATGTTGGTATGCCATTAAACCCAAACAACTGACCAACCATTAATCACATTGAGCGAATGAAGTAAACAAGCACGAAGGGAGTATTAGAGTAGGCATGATTGGGTGGGAAAAGTGATCCACTGGGAATTGTTCAAGAAATTGAAATTCGACCAAACTATCAAATGCACAAACCAAAATCTGTCCCGGAGAATCAGACTTAAAATTCTCTGGAATTTTGGGAGACAAACTGATCACCTAGTCCTGGCCAAAAGACCAGACCTAGTGATAATTAAAAAAAATAAATAAATAAAACAGCTGTATAGTGGATTTTGCCGTCCCGATAAATCCGGTAGAGTGAAAACTAAAGATAACGAAAATAGAGAAAAGTACTTGGACCTTGCCAGAGAACTAAAAGAGCTGTAGAACATGAGAGAGACGGTGACACCATTTATAATTGGCAGACTTGGAACGATCCCCCAAAACTTATTAAGGGAGCAGGAAGATTTGGAAATCAGAGGATGAATCGAGACTATCCAAACCACAACACTGTTGAAATTGGCCAGAATACTGAGAAGAGTGCTGGTGACCTGAGGAGACTCACGGTCACTCGGACTCCAGTGAATTACACTTCCAGCTTAGGTTAATTTGAAAAGCTCGTTTCCAACGTTATTTTATTGTAAGGTTATTTCAAAGTTGTTTAGTTTTAAAGCCACATCAACCTTTGATGGTTATTTATTGACAAATCCTGTTTATATATATCAACACCGATTATTCAATTTTTTTGTGGGTTGTTCAGATAGAATGGAGGTCTAGTCATGCACCAATACGAGTGTATTTGCTCGAAATTATCTCCCTTGTCCTTTTTGTTGCTGTTGCTTCGCTTGTCCGTATTTTTTTCTTTTTTGTTTTTTTGTTTTGTTTTGTAACTGTCTTTTTGGCCAATCATATTAATAGAACTGTTGGCATGAACTCCGAAGTAGGAAAAAAGCCATTGAGTGCAAAGAGTCTGAATAATCATTTCAGTTGTTCCGTATTTGCTTATTGGTCGTTTGTCGTTGCTGGCCAGTAGCCGTTGCCTCAACCATTTAGTGGATGGCTGAGAGCACTTGTTAATGGGAGAAAGTATGAAAAAAAAAAGTCTTAGGCTTGAAATACATGTTTTTATTAAAAAAAAATCTCTAAGATTACAAAATTGTGATAGAAACAGCCATAGGGAAATGAAGATCTGATTTGATAGATCTAAGTTAGAATGGCGTTGACTCAGAGTCAACGGCACTTGACGACTGTCAGTTTCTCACCAATGTAATCATTAGACCAAGAGAGTAAAACGTGGTGGGTATCCCAATGTAAACTGATATATATATATACATATATATAATCAAAAATACACAAAGGCATACCAACCATGATTGAGTCTTTTGGCCTGATGATCACATAGGTGAGAAACTGAGAGTCACCAAGCACCGTTGACTCTATGTCAAACCCCATTCCAACATAGATATAAATAGTAATCAGTTAAACTGAACATTATACCGAGTAAATTTCAGATCAAAATTCATCTAAATGGATGTCTACCTTTTTATGTATCTTTGCAATAAATTGATTGATAGATCTTAATGGCATGCAAAACCACCTTGAGTAATTTTATGCCAAGAGATGTATGTGCATATTTACATTTTGTGTTTTGTACACAAACATATGACAAAAAGTATTCCTATCTAATACAAATAACTTACATACAGTTATACGGTTTCAAGTATTCCTATCAAATATTAGTAATGTATGCACAATTATGTTTTCACGTTATTATTTTTATTGAATAATAATCATTTGTTCGAAATCTTATATGGTTTCAAGAGACTAATACAGATAATGATATTAAACAATTACACATCCCAGTTGGCTGGGACTGTAGAATACACCGACTACCCCTCTGCAGATGGGTAAGACCCCCCACACACACGCACACGCACCATGAAGGGTTACTCCACATTCCTCAGCTCTCAAGAACAGGATCCTGACCATCAGATACAGTCTAGTGTCATACCCGGGACAACCCTTCGTAGCTTTCGTAATCCACCTCGAAAATTCATTTATGCCGTATTCGATGAAATAAAAGACGCAGTCACATTGAACACACCTCGCAGAGTATATTTCAAAAAAAGATTTTCGTGTATCGAAGCATTTAATGTTAAAAGAAAAATATCTGTACCTTGTCGAACATTGTTCAGCCATATTAATTTAAGAAAGTTCTCCATAAATAACAAATTTTTGAATATTTTTATATGACAATGATTATAAAATGCTTATCAGAATCTTTCACTCCTTTTGATATACAAGCCTCAATATCATTATATACCGCTCTTGCAACGGTGACCCAACAGATTTATGGCTCGTCTAGTATACATTTTACAGAAATATCAGGCAAGGAAGTTTTACAACAAGGAAATTCTCTTGTTATGTTAATTCATGATATTAGACGAATGAACTGAAGAAACAAAAAGAAACAAAAAGAAAGGAAGAAGAAGAAGAAGAAGAAGAAGAAGAAGAAGAAGAAGAAGAAGAAGAAGAAGATGTTGCAAATTTGGACCGAAAGAGTATAAGACTAGACACGACTGGGTGGGCAAGGTGATCCGCTGGAAATTGAGGAAGAAATTTCAATTTGACCATAGAAACAAATGGTATATACACAACCCAGCATCTGCCTTGGAGAATGAGACGCGAATTCCGTGGGATTTTGACATACAAACGGATCACCGAATCCCGGCCAGACGAACAGACCATTTAATAATAAAAAAAGGTAACTTGCAAAATTGTGGACTTTGCTGTCCCGGTTGACCACAGATTAAAACTGAAAAAAAAGTGAAAAGAAGGATAATTACCACGACTAAGCTAGAGAATTGAAAAAAAAAAAACTGTGGAATATGAAAGTGACGATTATACCAATTGTAATTGGTGCTCTTGGCACATTCACCGAAGGATGATTTAAAAGGACTGGAGAACTTGGAAATAAGAGGTCAAGTGGAGACCATCCAAACTAAAACTTTATTGAGATCGGCCAGAATACTGAGACGTGCAAGAAATTTAAATTTCACCATACGAATAAATGGTATATGCACAACCCAGCATCTGTCCTAGAAAATGACACACATAATCTCCTATGGGACTTTGACATACAGACGGATCACCAAATCTCGGCCAGAAGATCAGACCTAATAATAATTAACCAAAAAAAAAAAAAGAGAATTTGCAAACTTGTTGACTTTGCTGTCCCAGCTGACCACAGAATAAAACTGAAAGAAAGGGAAAAGAAGATTAAGTAACTAGACCTTGCTAGGGAATTGAAAAATTTATGGAACATAAAGGTGACAATTATACCAATTGTGATTGGTGCTTTCGGTACTGTAACAAAAGGATTATTAAATAGACTAGAGGACTTGGAAGTTGGATGACGGGTGGAGACCACCCAAACAACAGCATTATTGAGAACGGCTAGAATATTGTAAAGAGTCTTGGAGATTTGAGGAGGCTTGCTGTCACTCAAACCCCAGTGAAAGATCATCAGTTAAAACTGATGTGAAAAACTCTAATGAGTAAAAAAAGATAATAATAAGGAAGAGGAAACAGAAGAAAGAAAGAAAGAAAGAAAGAAAGAAAGAAAGAAGGCATCAATGGAAGACTGGAAAGGAAAGAGAAATTAAAACAAAAGTACAAATTCCGTAAGATTTTGAACTTTCCACATTGCAGCGTCTCGTAGGATTCACAGGGAGTGACATCCAAATGCCAGATATTCAATGATGATGCAGAATGCATTACATGACAAAAATGGATATAGAAAATGGTGAGAAAAAAAAAGTTTACTATATTTTCGTTTAAGCAATAAAAAGAAAAATTGACTATCAGTAAAAACCAATAATCTGGGGTGAATATTTAACCCCAAAATACCCAGAGGAACTTCACTTGCAGCTGTAGGCAGTTAAGAAGTGAATAAAGATTTTATTTTCCTTCAGGGCAATAATTCTACCAGAGCAAAGGTCTTGGGAGAGTAGAAATTTCTGTGTACACATACGTGTGTATGTATATATTTACCCACCTCCCCGTACGAACAGGATACGCCATAAAGGTCGATCTTTTCTTAACAGGATTGAATTCAGAGTTTTTCTGTACCGTTTGGATTACAAAAACCACAGAGCTATTTTACTCGTAGCTAGAGGGGGGAACAGTCGGATTCATGCCTTTCCCAAGAGTATTAGCTCTATGTGAAATCCAAACAGCCTCATCAATGATTTGAACTCGGGTCACCGTATCCGTTTCCGAAGACGATATCCATTACACTACGAGCGCCTCCTCGAATGTATGTTTATGTGCGTGTGGGTATGCGGGTGCGGGGTTCTTAAACATGGGATATATATCTGGAATGTTATAACTTCAAAATATCCAATTGGAGGCTTAAAAGTTTACAAATACCTACAGTCATTAGTTGTTTAAATTTCTGAGACGAAGCTTGATGATTTTTTATCATTAAGGGTTTTCGTACTATTTTCTTCATTGTCATTTCCACAACGTTTCGGTCGATATGTTCTCCGTCCTTCTTTAGGTATTTGTCGAACTCGGGAACCTTCGCGAAAATTCGATCTACGTCTTTTATTGAATCCACGGGGGTCACTTGTTCTGATTCCGTTAGCAATAACTGGGTACAAGTGTTAAGTATTCCTGTATTGTTACTCACCTGCAGTCAGGATTGAACCTGCAAACTCCAGATGATTGCCTTCTTAGGGAAACAATTGCAGGACAATTCAGAGTTAATTTTGGGGACTTATAAACTTAATGTTCTTACTTAACTTGGATTACTACTATTATGTATGATTTTTTACCTGTGCTCATATTCAGATTTTTTTTTAGTTAAAACATCTGAAGAAGGCCGGAGGACATATCGACCGAAACGTTGTGGAAATAACAATAAAGATGAAGACAAAAGTCCGCAAACCCTTAATGATGAAAAAACCTACAGTCATTTCAAAATGATCTTAAATCAACAGGGGCTGACTAATATTTATTTGGTCCCCTGAACTAGATGAGTCATCTGACCATTAAAATTCTTTCCACGCAGATATAAAGAAAAGTTGGCGACCTTAGTCGAGGGTAACCCGAAGGCTCCCTTTTCAATAGCTACTACACGGAGGTGTAGGGGAGGGCGCTACTCCATTCCCTGGATGGCTTCACTTTACCCTTGATCCTCACCTTATAATGCTGAGTGCTAGGAAAGGCGGCATCAAGTACCATTTTTTGAGTATTTGGTATGACTCGACCTGGGATTGAATCCCGGTCTCCCGGACCATTTGCGAAAGAAATTTTAATCGGACATTTTTTGGAAGCTCCACGTCTCAAAATGTGGATAGTATTGGTGCGTTTATTTCCAGCGTTACAGAGTTACCGTTTGGTACAGATCTGTTAGAATACACTAAAAGAACAGTAAGAGTGAATATTTGTTTCCCCAATCCTTTCGCACATGACAGGATGTGGCACAAGGTCAATTTTTAAGCGCAGTAAAGCTGTTTTGAAATCAGAATTTCCGTTTGCCTTACCAAGGCTAAAGAACCTAATCTGCCCAATTATTTACATGTAACTTGAGACGGATAGGATGTGGCACAAGGTCAATTTTTAAGGGCAGTAAAGCTTGTTTGAATTCTGAGTTTCTCTTCTTGGTGACTGTTTGCTTTACTAAGGTTAAAGAACTTAGTCTGCTCTACTATTTACCTATAACTGAAGGAAAAAGATGGATTCATGCCTTTCCAAAGCGTATGAGTCTTGTCCAGGATATGAAGTCGGGTCACCGATTCTATTCAGCAGCGACGATAACCGTTACGCTGACCGTGTGTATGTGTGTATGAGAGAGTCAGTGTGTGTAAGAAAGAGAGTCGGTGTAAAGTGTGTGTGTGTGTGTGTGTGTGTGTGTGTGAGAGAGAGAGAGAGAGGGGGGAGAAAGCAAGAATGTGTGTGTGTATGTATCTATGTGAATATGTGTGTAGGTTAACAAGTGAGTGTGCGTTTGTGTGTGTGTTGAAGAGAGATGCACAAGACTGGGAGAGAGAGAGAGAGAAAGAGAGAGAGAGAGAGAGGGAGTGTGTGTGTGTGTGTGTGTGTGTGTGTGTGTGTGTGTGTGTGTGTGTGTGTGTGTGTGTGCGTGCGGGCATACGCGCGCGTCGGTGAATAAGTGGTTAAAAAGTGAGTGTGTGAGTTTGTGTTTAAGAGGGATACACGACAAAGAAAGGGAGAAGGAGAAAGAGAGAGTGGGTCAGTATGAGTATGTAAGAGAGAGAGAGAGAGAGGGGGGGGGAGCGTGAGGAGGAGGAGGAGGAAACGGAAACCGATTTATTAAAAGAGAGAAAGAAAAGATGAAGAAGTAGGAAATTATAGTGAGAGAAGAAAAAAGACGGAAGGAGAAAAAAGATAAAAGAGAGAGAGGGGGAAAGAGGGGGAAAACGGAAAAGAAATAGAGAGAAACAGGGAAAAAGAAGAATAAATAGACGAGGAAGAGAAAAAAGATGAAGAGATAGGAGAGGAGGAAGAGAAAAATAGAGATAGATAGATAGATAGATAGATAGATAGAGAGAGAGAGAGAGAGAGAGAGAGAGAGAGAGAGAGAATAAATGTGAAAAGACAGATAAACAGATAAGAGGAAGGAGAGGGCTAGAAAAAAGAGAGAAGACAGGAAGAAAGAGGGAAAAGATATATGAAGACAGAGAGAGAAAGGAAGAGGAGAAATAAGAGAAAGATAGATAGAGTGAGTACGTAAGAGAGAGAGAGATTGGAAAAAGAAAAAGGAAAAAGATAGATAGATAGATAGATAGATAGATAGATAGATAGATAGATAAAGAAAGAGAGAGAGAGAGAGAGAAGGGGAAGTAGTTGTATGAAATTTAAATCACGCAGTTTCTTTACCGTTTTTTTTTTAAATTTTAAAAAAAATTTAAATACCGTAACCTTTTAAAGTCGGACTTAATTGCTGAAACCATTAACTCCTCTCGGTCTGCGCGTGCGCGAATAATCCACATAGCCGTTCATTGAGATGCTAAGCAGACAGTTTAAATAATAGTAGACGAATGAAAACGGTGTTAACATTTGAGATAGAACAGATAATAAAAAACAAAAGAATGGTAGGCATCTTAGTGCCAATTCCCAGTTCGTTTTCTCGTCTTCAATAACTGCTCAAGTACATGTCGTCTCATAAAAACTGTTGGGAATATCTCTCTTAGATAATTTGCATGTCCAGTTAGACACCCGATATATTGTCGACTTACACATCATAGATTAGATTCCCTCCCTCCTTTAGTGCCCCATGTGATTAAGACTCGTCATAGGAAGATGTCTTCCAGTTTGATTACGTGATTGAAGAAAAAGACTGTAGCTTCGCTCTCTTAATCCTCCCTGGTATAGACCGTTATTTCTAGCAGCGTTGGGATCAAATATTGCATTTATCGTCTTGATGCACTGAACGTATCGTAATTATTTGAGAGGAAATGGACTCGGCGTCACGAGTTCAAATCCTGGACGAGGCTGATTGCATTTCACATAGCACTAATACCCTTGGTAAACGTGTGAATCCAATTATTCTCCCGCCAGCTATGTGTAAATAGTAGGACAGACTGAGTTCTTCGGCCTTGGTGAGGCAACTAGTCTAGGAGAAGGAAAACTCTGAATTAAAACCTGTTAAACTCCGCTTAAAAATTGACCTTGTGTCATATCCTGCCCGAGCGGAGGCGTTGGTAAATAGGGTATCGTAATTATTTGACATCTTATAGTTCTATAGGGATCAAAATAAAAAAAAGAAAGAAAATGACACAAAAAAAAGAAAAAAAAGACGAAATAAAATAAACAAATGCAAAAGTAACAATTATCCATGGGGCCACTGATAGGATGCATAATCTGCGCGTGCATGAAAAGATAGGCTTCCTGGTGTCAAAGAGAAATTCTTTCTCGGTTACTTCGAGATACTGAACGGACGAACCTTTTTCTCTTGACTGCTAGTGGGAACGTTCGTGCTAGCTTAGGACCGAGGACTGAGGAAGCGTGTTGTGTTTCCGCGCAAGCAGCAGCTTCTAGTGAACATACTAATTGAACACCTAGATACATGGTAGGCACTCAAAATTACAATTTACCAAAAATGATTCCATGATGTTCTTCACACACCTTGGCGGGGAGCACTGTTATTCCTATTGGTTCAAGAAAACATTCCGCACCACAAAATAGTCGTAAAACCTCGAAAATAAATATTGAGTTTAAAGGTATTCCCGTCTTTTTCCTTTTCTTTTCGTAATTCATTGAGAGCTTCGACAAACAAATAAGATAACAAGTGAATGGGACAAGAAGTAAAAGGAGTCAATTCCTTACAAGCCGAAAAACGTTTTGGTGCCTCATAGTATCTACCTTTAGTATACTCTATATACAAGTATCTCTTTTCAGCATGTGTTAGCCTAAATCCAGCTTCACTTCGTTAACTCACAAGAAAGTAATTCGATTCTTCACTCTCTGGCGATGCTTTTATTTTAATAACTCCCATCTATTAAAGAACTATCAGCTACTTACATGTTTATTTAGTACACAGCTCCTAAAGTCAATATTAGCATTTCCTCACTCGCCAAAGTTTTCGTACGTGGTGCCATACACGCGCTTGTCAGACTGCTTTTTTTTTGTTTTTTTTTTTTTAGTTTTACCCTTTCCTGACGGTTAATAAACCTATTTACAAATCCTAACTTTTTAGCGTGAGTTTTAATTTTCGAAAGGTATTTAGCTCACAGTCAGGGACAGTACACGCGTTGCCCCGAAACAGACTCATATCAATGAGGACGGTACATACATAGACATATTTCATTTTTTTTTAAGACTAACAGATTCTATCCATCTTTTAACTTGTGCTTGTTTATTGCTGGATGAAATTTGTTGCTATTGATATATTAACAATGTGGAATTGCTTTTTGTATTTATTCTCTGGGTTCTTTTGGCATTAAAATCAATATCAGATTGAATTAACCAAACCAAAATTTGACAAATAAAGTGAAATTAAAAAAAGAAAAAAAAAAAGAAAAAACAAGGAGCGTTGAAAATTTGAATTGTTCGAATTCTAATAGAGTATTTGCATGTGAATCGATCGGCAGGGGCTGTAGGATACACCGACTGCATCTCTGCAGAGAGGTAATTATTTTTGTTTGAGAAATGATTATGATAATTTTTTTTTTATTCAGTTGGAAGTCTTCATCAGGGCAACTAGATGTTGTTATGTGAAAAACGGAATAATACAGGCTGATATGTTCTACATACGTTATGTCATGCAATCTAGATTATATCAGTCTTTATTATTCCGTTTTTCACATAACAACATCTAGTAGCCCTGATGAAGACTTCCAAATGAATCCAAAAAATTATCTATTACAATTATTTGTCATACAAAAATCATTTTGATAAAATACTTTTGTATTCAGACAAAACCTTGAAGTCGAAACGCGTTCGCAAATAAACAAAACATCGAACATATATTTTTCTTCTGTTTTTCCCTTTTTCTACGTACATTCAGGTTTATATTTAGGGTTTATATTACGCTTTTCTAGCTTACTGCTACGCCGTTTATCGTTTAACCTTTTTCTACGTTCTTTTGTCTTCGCTTCGTTTGGGTCTTCTTGTCGCCATGTTGTTCGTATCCCTTCTGTCATTGTCCTTGTGACCCCAACTGTTCACAGTTCATCTCGGTGTAGAATAACGACAATAATAACAACAATAACACTTACTTTCCCAGGGATTCCAACTTGCGTCTAGTTGGCAGACAAAAATAAAACAGGTTGTAACTCAATACAGATCCTGCAACGATACTAAATTGAAGCTGTATTTATACACGAATATGCCAAAACATAGACCAGCAAACCAATCATAATCCAGAGAATGGTGGGTACAAAGGAATGCTTTCACGTGTACCATAAATGAATCACCTTCTTCAGAACTCAGGAGCTTACTCAATGCTACGCAGCTGACTGCTGATTTTGATAACCGATCAAACTCAATACTCAGCCGGGATGAAGAACAATTCATACACAATTTGATTATTACTTATATTTCTAGATGACTTCCACTTCACATCACCCATCCGACTATACGGGAACGAGGAGTCAGTGATCAAAGCAGAGACGGAATTCAATCCGCTTTCGTTGGCGTGTTTGTTTGCTTTTTTTGTGTTTTTTTCTTACTGAAAGTATCTTATTTGTAAACTTCTTGGATCATCCGATCACGTGAGTTTCGTCCAATCCAAACCCCTTTCCCATATAACTTCGGATTGTTCACACATAAATCAAACCGCTTTAAACCATTCTACAACATGTCAACCAATAATTCCGCCATAGTCTGAATTTCATTTTTTTATTTGCCTGTATTCATTTGCTTGTTCTGATATATCAAGTATTTCTATCTAAATGAAGTTAAATAGTTTCAAGTATTACTATCAAACACTAATAATTCTACGTTATCGTCGGAGGATGTGGACACGACGACACGAGTTCAAATCCTGGACGAGCCTGATTACATTTCACATAGCACTAATACCCTTGGGAAAGGTATGAATCCAATTATTCTCCCTCCAGCTATGGGTAAATAGTAGGGCAGACTGAGTTCTTCGGCCTTGGTGAGGCAACTAGTCTGGGAGAAGGAAAACTCTGAATTCAAACCTGTTAAACTCCGCTTAAAAATTGACCTTGTGTCATATCCTGCCCGAGCGGAGGGGTTGGTAAATAGGATAATTCTACGTTTTCAAATATTGCTACATAACACTAACAGTTTTGTTTGCCACAGTTTCAAGCATTGTTATTTTTATAAGGTTCGAAACTACTTATCGCCACTCTTGTAATGTTCAGTGAGGTGGGTAACTTTTGGCCGACACTTATTATCTCTTCACTCTTGTACAATGCCGAATACTTTGTATGAAACGCTCAGCAATTCTAACTCACAATGCTATGTTTCTCATATCACACACATCACTTGTCAGACCTCGGGTTTGACTGACATATATCACCACTTCTTGTCACGTGAACTCCAGTCGCGCAATTTCAATTGTTGTGTTTGTTGACTGGAGATCCGTGTTCAACCACACGAGTTGATATAACAACATTCTTTGTTATCAAACACTAACAATTCTACGTTTTCAAGTTTAGCTAACACTAATAGTTTTATTTGCCACAGTAAAATGGTTTCAAGTATTGCTATCTAAAGCTTATAGTTTTATTCGCCCCAATAAAATGGTTTCAAGTATTGCTATGTAACACTCTTAGTTCTATTTGCCACAGTAAAATGATTTAAAATATTGCCATCTAACGCTAATAGTTCTATTTGCCATGGTTAAATGGTTTCAAGTATTGCTATTCAACGTTAATATTTTTTATTTATTGCGGACTTTTTGTCCTCAACTTGGTATTTTTTTTTTTTTTTTGTTTCTTCTTTCACTACGTTTCGGCCAAATTTTACCTCTGGCCTTCTTCAGGTGATTTACCGCGACCTCGGATAGGAATGATGAGTCTTGTAACCGTATCCCCAGTAATTACTGCCTTCCATAGTTGTCTATTGCAACACGTTTTTGACCAAGTAAACCTCTGGCCGATTGGGTCGGATTTGAAACCGCTATCTTCTGACAATGCTCACCTGGAACCGTAGAGACGCAACGCCTCTATCCGAAACGTAGAGAAAGAAGAAACAACACCAAAAAAACTACCAAGATGAGGACAAAATGTCCGCAATAAATAAATAAAATTAATTCTCAGATTAAGAAGCCTCATCTAAAAATGATTCCAATTAAAAGACAATTCAACGTTAATAGTTCCATTTGCCACAGTAAAATGCTTTCAAGTATTGCTATTTAACGTTAATAGTTCTATTTGCCACCGTAAAATGGTTTCAACTATTGCTATCTAATGCAAATAGTTCTATTTGCCACGGTTAAGTGGTTTCAAGTATTGCTATCAAACGCTAATAGTTCTATTTGCCACAGTAAAATGGTTTCAAGTATTGCTATCTAAAGCTAATTGTTTTATTGGCCCCAATAAAATGGTTTCAAGTATTGCTATGTAACACTAATAGTTCTATTTGCCTCAGTAAAATGATTTAAAGTATTGCTATCAAACACAAATAGTTCTATTTGCCACAGTTAAATGGTTTTAAGTATTGCCATCTAATACTAATAGGTTCATTTAATATCAATAATTTTTTTTTGAACACAGTTAGATGTTTTTTTCAGTATAGTAGACAATGCTATAGTTTTATTTTAACCAATAGACGGAACTCAAGCATTTACTACCACAAAGAGTCAGAGTTGACCTAGGAGTAATAGTAATGAAAGCTCCAGGAGTGAAGCATCGTCATCAGATTATTTAGTGTCATATACAGGACTCTTTTTGGGGTGGAGAGTCTTACCCCTCTGCAGAGATGCAATCGGTGAATTCTACAACTCATCGTCAGCCGACTGTGCTAACGTGCAATAAAAACGTTGAAATAATCATTTAATAATCTTTTGTTTCAACACAGTTTCAAGCATTCTTATCTGATACTGATAGTTTTCCAACAGATATATTTCACCCCCTTATGGGACCCTAACAATTACCACCACTCCGGGTCAGATGTCTGTCTGTCTCTTCAGATCGATCGGTCGATTGATTGATTGATAGATTTTTTTTTCGAGAAAAGCAAGATGGTAACAACATGCATGCTATTTTGAACCATTCTCGGAAACAGCATCCCACATAACAGCAGCTGTACGGCCACCAACCACCCATCTCCCAAATCATCCAAGTAAGACGAGCAAGACAGTGTTGAAGAAGTAGGGACTAACATACAAACGAATTTCTCCAATGGACTACTACACATGGACACACCAGTGCGATCCGATTAGCAAAAACTTACATTGTATGAACAATGGAAGCCATCCAGAGGACTTACCAGGAACGATGGCCAGTAGGGACTGATGGCGAGAGGGTGTCAAGGGAATCCATGCTATCAGCACGACTTCGATATATATATATATATATGTGTGTGTGTGTGTGTGTGTGTGTGTGTGCGTGCGTGTGTGTGTGTATATATATATATATATATAATTCTATTAGTTTAACCGTTGCTCTTTGAATGTAATTATATGTTTTCCAATTTAATTAGAAACCTCAACACATAAAAGAATTCGTTTGCTCACTGATACATAGTTTCAGATAACGAGGGAGAATAATTCTGAGAAAGCAATTATAGCTTCTAGTGATTATTCTTAATACAAATAATTTCCCCACGTCTGTATGGTTTCAAGTATTTCTATTTGATACAAATGATTTGTATACAATTGTATAGTTTCAAGTAACTATTTCTATTCAGTGATAATAAACCTTTGTTTGTTCACAGTTATAGTGTTTCAAATATTCTCATCAAATACAAAAAAAATACCACACGGATCGATGTGCTCTAAAAACTGGACTCCAACAAGTACTACTTCTCAAGCCAGAATGGTCTTTGAAGGAGTGTCAATGAACGGATGTCAGCATACTTCACGTAGTTCCGGGTGTTACATAGCCATGATATGGCTACGTGAAACGTACATAGAATGTTCATAATATATATACATAGAATATAGGAATCCCGAAACACGAAAAAAAAAAAAATTACGACTTCTTAGTTCAGGTACGAAACTTTTTATTACCTTTGAGTTTAAAGGTTCTTCGACATAAGGAGAGAGATACAGATTCTTTCTATTCTGGCTTTTTCATCTGCTCCCTCCCCCATCTCGTGCGGCGCCCGTAGCGCGCAAATTCGTCCGGCCTCTGCGAGCCCCGAAAGTCGACCCTTCTCGGTCGGTGTCTAGTTCTCAACTCAACTAACTGACTTTTTCAAAACTCCCCAAATCCTCCGCGCGCTTCCGTTGCATGACGTCATTCACATCCCCCTATCTGGGATTTTTATTTTGACATCTCTGAATGACACGTCCGCCCCGCGCGTGCGCATGAACACCAGCGTTAATGTTGCACCTAGCTAACCCATGCACTGAGCCGAAAGGTTCTCAGCCTAACTGAACCCAAAGGCGTAAAACGAAATCCCTCGACCATTATATTACACGGAACTGAAGCCTCGCCACTGGATACAGTTTAGAGTCATACTCAGGAAAGCTTTGTCTGTCTGTCTGTCTCTCTCTCTCTTACTATATATATACACACGGTTGGTTGTCCTAAGTTGACCTTTGCTCAGTCAGCTGGGGCTGTAGAATACACCAACTGCTTCTCTGCAGAGGAGTAAACTTCCCGCCCAAATGAGAGTCCTGAATCTGATGGTGATGTTCCAGTATTGCTGGAGCTTTGGGGAATGCGGAGTACCTCTTCTTTCCCATCCCTCCTAAGTCCACTCTTGCCCGGAGTGGTAGCACATGATAGGGGCCTATCTATGGGCCAAATAGAACAAAAATGCTTACTTATGCAAAACTGAATGGTTTGAAATAGAATTGTTTTGATATTTAACTGTGTGTGGACTAAAAACTATACTTATACTAAACTGAATTATTTGAATTAGAACTGTTTGAATAAACTGAATAGTTTGAATTAGAAATGATTTTGACAATTAAACTGTGTACTTATGCTAAACTGAATTGTTTGAAATAGGTCTGTTTATTTGTATAAAAATGGATTTGGCGTTAAATAACCTACAGAGAGTGATATGCCGTAAAATCCGACTACCCAACCAACCAAGTTGACCTGTATCTCAGCTTCTTATTAAGGTTTAATCTTTCTTTGTTTAATGGCATATCAACCTTCGTAGGTTGTTTAATGCCAAAGCCATTCTCCTTGAAGAACAGTAGTGGTACTATTTAACCCATAGCTGGGAGTATAAAGGGGTTCATACCTTTCCCCAAGGTATGCCCGAAAGTGAACATAATAGCGCGACTGGAGTACGAACTCGCTTACTACGATTCCGCAGTCCATCGCTTTAACCATTACACCACGAGGACACCCCCAGGTTTAATCTGGTCGTGAGTTTAGTCCAATACGCGACAATATCAAGAAGAGAAAAATGAGATTAGATAAGACGGAAAATTAATTTTCCGAAGTGAGTAGCGTCAGTTCACTGTTGAAGTTCTATATGGCCTGATTTTGGTGAACGCCCCGGGACCTGTTCTGGATTTCGGTCCGGAGCGTGGCCCAGGAAAAGGAACAATAGCAGACTTGGGGCCTTTAATTAGGCACCTAGTTTCGACTAGGCTACCTTCGGGTGGGCGAGCTGCATTTTTGTCTCCTTTGTCCCCCTTGTACGGCACTAGACCATGCGTCTAGTTTAAGCCGCAAACTGGCATACGTGCCCGGACCCACATTTGGGTTCGTGAAACTGCTTGCCTCATCAGGCTCACATTGCACTAAGTGAGCCGATGAGCAGCACAGACAAGCAGGGTTCGAGTCTCGGCTCGTTCCGACCTCCCCTCCCCTTTATCCCCACTTTAATCGGCCTTCGGGCTTTTGACCTTGTGTCAAGTCGTGTCTGGTGGGAGGCAGCGACAAATATCTGGCCTGATTTTTCTCCTCATATTCCCAGTTGTCGTACGAGGAGGCTTAGCCTTTACGTACGACACAAGTACTAAGCTTAGTACTTAGTGGCTAGGAAGAATTTCCTAACTCCATGGTGGTGTTTAATTTCCCACAATGCGATTTATTTCTTTGTAGAACATGAAGAAAAAAATGCCAGCACTTTTCACATATACTTTACATAATCCTTGACCGAGAAATGAATACGCCCAGATTAAAGAAAAAAAAGAAAAAGAAGAAAAAACTCAATATCCCCAAAGAATTTAATTTATTTGGCACCGAGAGACAAACTTAGGCTCACCATATTCCTTCAGAAAGGAACTGACAAAATTAGTTTGGATTTAATTAACTTATTATTCATTTTTATTTATTTATCTATTTATTTATTTATTTGAGTTATTTTTAGTTTTAGTTTTCTTTCTGATGTAATTATCTATTTGATTTTTTTTTAATTTCATCAAATTCGAGCAAGGGAACTCAAGAGAACACGTTTGTTTTTAAGAAAGTTTTTAATTGATTTTCTTTTTAATTTTATTGTATTTTTATTTAATTCTATCAATTTTTTTAATATATTATATCATATTTTTTTAACTTTAAGAAAATCGGAAATATAATGACCACTAAGCGATGTTCTATCTATCTATCTACCTATCTATCTCGAGGTGTCCCTATCTATCTATCTATCTATCTATCTATCTATCTATCTATCTATCTCGAGGTGCCCCTATCTATCTATCTATCTATCTATCTATCTATCTATCAATCTATCTATCTCAGCTTACAACGTAAGCGTATATCTTTATTTCAGTCAGTTCGTCTCTCTGTGTCTCTGCCTGTATGTCTGTCTCTATGTGTGTGTGTGTGTGTGTGTTTATATATATATATATATATATATATATATATATATATATATATATATATATATATCGTAGTGAGATCATATGGATCAATATATCTATCTCAGACTCAGACTGTTCATATCTATCTATCTATCTATCCATCTATTCAAGCCAAACATACGCATAATCTTCGTCTTTGTGATCCCCTGGGAGATTTGCAATAAATTTAAATTTCACCATATAAACAAATGGTATATGCACAACCCAGTATCTGTCCTAGAAAATGACACATAAACTCCTATGGGAGTTTGACACACAGACAGATCACCTAATCTCGGCCAGTAGACCAGAACTTATGATAATTAGCAAAAGAAAAAAAAAAGAGAGAATTTGCAAACTTGTGGACTTGGTTGACCCAGCTGACAACTGAATAAAACTGAAAGAAACTGAAAAGAAGGATAAGTACCTCGACCTTGCTAGGGAATCGAAAAAACTATGGAACATAAAGGTGACAATTATACCAATTGTGATTGGTCGTTTTGGCACTGTTACAAAAGGATTATTAAAGAGACTAGAGGACTTGGAAGTTGGCAGACGAGTGGAGACCATCCAAACTATAGCTTTATTGAGAACGACCAGAATACTGAGAAGAGTCTCGGAGTATTTGAGGAGACTTGCTGTCATTTAAACTCCAGTGAAAGACCATCATCTAAAACTGATGTGAAAAACTCTCAAGGAGTAAAATAATAATGATTGTAATACAAGGTAGAATATATAGGTTATGTAGGGATAGAGATAAAATAATCAATTACATAATAAGCGAATGCAGTAAGACAGAGCAAAAAGGGTATAAAACTAGACTTGACGGGGAGGGAAGGAGAGAGAGGGAGAGATAGAAAGAGAGCAGGTGAGTGAAGGAGAGAGAGAGAGAGTGAGACTAATCTGTCACCAAGAAAACTAAACTCAAACATGTTGCACAAAAGGAATGCAAGTGCAGGTACGACTAGGTGGGGGATGTAGTTCACTGGGAATTGTGCAAACCTTTTAAATTTGACCGGACTGTATATGGCAGAAAACAAAATCATCCAAGAAAATAAGACATACAATTGCGTGGGTCTTTAAAATAAAAATCATCATCATCATCATCATATCGTGCTGGCAGCACGGATATGAATAAAAATAGATCACCTAATTTGGGCCAAAAGACGAGATCTACTTTTAATTGATGAATAGAAAAAAACTTGTGAAATACCAGACATCACTGTCTCAGCAGATCCCAGAATAAAAACTAAAAGAAAGTGAAAAAACCTCGATGAATAGTCGCAGATTGCCAAAGAGCAGAAGAAATTTTGAAACATGAAGATATCAGTGATATAATTCATAGCTGGAACCCTTGGAATAACCCCGACTGTATTCTTCCCGGTTGGCGGGCTAAGACCCCCAACTTCTAAAAATAGAGGCGACCTGGGTATGATTCTAAACTGCATCTGATGGTGAGGCTCCTGCTCTGGAGATCTGGAGTGTGTGAAGTACCTCTTCTTTGCCATTATTCTCAGATCCACTCTGACTCGAAGAGGTCGCACCTTTTAGGATCCTATACATGGGTCATATTAAGAAAAAACTCCTGTTTGATGGGACTGTGTGCAGAAAATTCCTTACAAAAAACATCTACACAAAAAAATAAAACGTAAAAAGGAACGTACAATGAACGTGATACCCTCATATCTTGGCATAAAATAACTCCAGAAGGGTTGATATGCCGTTAAAATCAATGATCTAGTTAATCTACTTGGAATAATTCTGAAGAACCGGGTGAAAAAGATGGAAGGAACTAAAAACCCAAGGAAGAATTGAGGCCATTTAAATCACAGCAGGGTTGGTTGGTTGGTTGTATGGCGTATCAACCCTTGTAGGGTATTCAATTTCAAATCCTGCTTATACATTCCTGTATATCAAATATATGTGATCTTCAAATGAATAGTTTGTAGGTAACATTATTTCAAAAACGTGCGTAGGCTCATTTGTTTGCACACGGTTAAATAGTTTCAAGTATTGCTATCAAACAATTATAAATCAATTTACAATTAATTATTTGTTTGTGTGCAATTTAAATGGTGTCAAGTATAGAAGATGATTAATCAATTCTATTTGACCCATAATTGGGATCCTAACAGGTAATACCATTCTAGATCAGAGTGGATCTGGGAGTAATGATAATAAAGAGGCACTCCAGATTCCCCAAAGCTCCAAGACTGGAGCCTCACCATTAGATGATTCAATGTCTTATCTAGGACTCTCGTTGTAGAGAGAGGGTTTTATTCCTATGCAAAGTCGAATTGGTGTGTAGAGTGTTCGCCAATGGTCCTGGAGACCTGGGTTCAATCCCAGGTCGCGTCATACCAAAGACTTAAAAAATGGTACTTGATACCTCCTTGCTTAAAACTCAGCAATATAAGGTACGTATCAAGAGTAAAGTGGAGCAATCCAGAGAAAGGAGTAGCGTCCTCCCCTACTCCTCGGCGTAATAGCAATTGAAAAGGGAGCCTTCTGGTCGCCCTTTACTACGGTCGCCAACTTTACTTACTTACAGTCCCAGCTGACTGGGCTATAGCTCTGTAAGGATTTCCTGATTCGAACTGGGGAGATTTACTGTCACTTCGATTTCTGTGAAGGCCATTTCGTAAAAAACACTTTGAATGTGTAAAATAATATCTTGTACAATATTGGGTGCGGACAATACGACTTGTTTACGTAACTAAAAGGCTCTATAAGCTATGATTTGTTTTTAAAGCGGTCATTTTGAGATCTTATTTATTTATTTATTTATTTATTTATTCATTTATTAATCTATATGTTCATTTATCTATTCTTTCAGTTAATTAGAAATTATGTCTACAGTGTCTTATTTTAAAAAATAAATTTTCTTTCATCAAAAAGAAAAAAAAGGGAAAATTCCTATTAAACTATCCGGGTTAGTACGAAAATAAAACTTACTATTTATTTTCGTGGAAACTACACATGGTTGGACCAAAACAACATTGTTGAATCGAGCAACTTTTCAACCACAAAACACAGAGTCGTCATTATTGCCAATGGCTTTTTGTTGGTTGGGTTTTATGGCATATCAACTATTGTAGGTTATTTAATGCCAAATCCTTTATATATATATATATATATATATATATATATATAAGGCTGTTTCCAGACTTTTTTCGTATGGGCACTTTTATTGATAGTACTTACATGAAAGTCTAGTCCCCTTCGAAGTAATTTCTTTGTTCCCTAAACTCAGAAGCTGTCGTTATGAGACAATTGAAGTGATGAAAGAGGCTGTGACGAAGGTTATTGACAGGCTCACACAAGAGGACTTCCATGGGGCCTTGAAGAAGTTGTTGGAACGGCACAACAAGGGCATTGCAACCGGAGGAGATTACTTCGATGGGGACTAGAGTTTCATGCATGTAATATCACAACTCTTCAATGTCGCTAGACACGTAGGACGCTTCAAGCTGGGATCGAAACCCGCCCAACTTTACGTTAGACTTAGCAGCATACCGCTCAGCCCCAGTCGACATACGTCAGCTCGGGAATAATAAGGCATTATGTTGTAGCTTTTGTTTGTTTGTATTTTGCCTTAGCAGATACCAGACAACTCAATTCATTCGAAGAGATTTGCATTAAATATATAAGTCATTGTTTAACAAAAGATTGTTTTATAGCTTGATTGTGTACTATCAATAAAAGTGCCCATACAAAAAAGTCTGGAAACTTATTTAATGAACCTCGTCATCATCATCATCATCTTGTCGCGCCGCCTGCGCGGATATCCCTGACCCTCTCTCGCCATTTCTCCCTATCATTCATCGCCTCCGGCAGGTCTATAGGGTTACATCCCGTGTCCTCACATAGCTGCTGTATGTAAGTTCGTGCTGGTCGTCCCACTCTTGCACATTCATGTGTGGGGGTCCACAGGAGTACATCGCTTATGAGCTCGTCCTTGCTTCTCCAGGAGTGTCCCGCGTGTCTGGTTCGTCGAACTTGTATAGTTTTTGTGATGGGGGGCAAGTGTCCGTATAGTTGGAGTCTCGTGGGGTGTTGTCGCCAGGACTTGTTTAATACTGCTCTCAACATTCTTGTATAATTTCCGTCCAGCCTCCTCTCCAGCCGCTTCGTAAGCGTCCATGTGGTGCATCCATATAGCAGTATCGACACAACCGCTGCCTGGAAGAAACTGCGTTTCATTTTATCAGTTAGGTCCGAGAACCTGGTAAATATATATATATATATATATATAGAGAGAGAGAGAGAGAGGGAACTTGGTTTGGTTGGGTTTTATGGCATATCAACCATTTTAGGTTATTTATTGCCAAATCCTATTTATACATATATATTAGATATATATGCTTTGTAAGCTTATTTTGTTGATAACATTTCTAAATGAGCCTGAGTTCATTTTTGGCACTGTGTTAAATAGTTTCAAGTACTGCTCAATCACAGTAAAGATTTAACATCGGTCATTTGTTTGCACACACCTGAATAGATATACATGAGATGTAATAGTAAGTAAAGTTAGCGACCTTAGTCGAGGGCGACCAGAAGGCTCCCTTTTCGATAGCTACTACACTGAAGTGTAGGGGAGGGCGCTACTCCTTTCTCTGGATTGCTCCACTTTACCCTGGATCCTTACTTTATAAGGCAGATTGTTAAGCAAGAAGGTATCAAGTACCATCTTTAAAGTCTTTGATATTACGCGACCTGGGATTGAACCCCGTCTCCTGGACCATTGTCGAACACTCTACCCACTAGGCCAATGAGCCGGTTTTGTCTGTTATTTCATTTTAAAATGAGTTATAACTAATTTGTTTGTATAGCAATTGTTGCACCCAGTTAAATAGTCGCAATTATTACTATTTAACACTAATAATTCTATTCAATATTAATCATTTGTTTGCACACTGTGAAGTGGTTACAAGTATTGCTATTCAACACTGATTAATCCATTCACCCATCATCATTCGTTTACACACAGTTGAATGGTTCGAACTATTGTTATGTATTACGAACAATTCAGTTAACCATCAGTCATTTGTTTACACACGGTTAAATGATTAAACAGTTCTATTTCCAGCAATTCAATTTAGCATTTGTCATTTGTTTGCACATGGTTTAAATGTCAAACAGTTCTATTTGACTCATAGATAGGACCCTTTCAGGTGCTACCACTCCGGGTCAGAGTGGACCTGGGAGCAATGGCAATGAAAGTGTAGTTTGCATAGTCTAAAGTTCTAACAATACTGAAGCCTCACCATCAGATTGTTTTGTGTCACTTGTTGTGGGGAACGATCTTACTCCTATGCAGAGATGCAGTCGGCGTATTCTACAGCCCCACCCCATATCTGTATGGCTTTTCTCTTACGATGAACTGTTATATATTAACCCTCGACCGAGCCGTCCATCAAGAGATGCACCTGTGTAAATTAGTGGAAGAACAGCGGAAGCAGGTGTACGTTAAACAATAATATAACCAGGGGCACAGACGGTTCGAGTCAGTTGGAGACAAGATGTCGAAGTGAGAGCTAGCAGCAGACAGAGGGCTTTGGGCCCTCAGTGACCCACGGTTGAGCAACCCCAGCCAAGATAAGGAAGAAGTGCCGCTAAGGTCGCGAGAAGAATTTGGGTCAATATGGCAGTCTGTCCCTGTCTCCAGCTTATTCTCTCACACACAACAAACATCACCTTTTCGAGAAAAAAAGTATGAGAGATATATTTTTTATAAAGAGGTGCATTCGTTCATTCAGTGAAGTTCGTATATTATGTTTGATTATGTTTCTGCTTATATTTGTATTATGGCTTTACAACAGAACAACATCCGACATCCTAGATATAGAGGCGTGCTTGGCATAACATGGGAAATGAAATCAGCAACCCGAGTTCAAAACCTGGACATAGGTAAATAATAGGGCAGATTGGGTTCTTCAGCCTTAGTTAAGCAACCACTCTAGGAGAAAGAAAACTAAATTCAAACTAGTTGTACGCTGCTTAAAAGTTGATACTAGGTTGCATCTTGCCTATGACAGACGAGTAAAAATTTCACACCGGTAGAAGAAGCCTATGGCAAAGATGGCGGTATTGTTTGTACGTGTTCGCCGATTGGTCACTCTGGATCCGAATGGACCACTGAATAATGGCAACAAAGAGGTAAAACACATTCACTAGATCTCTAGAACGGGGGCCTCACCATCCGATGAAGTATTGTATCTTTCCTATCTATTGTTGTTTGCATGGGAACAAATAGAAGGGATATAGTTTAATATTTCCCAATGCATATTTTATAGTTAAATCGTTCCCAATGTATTTTTATCGGGAAATCATTCCCAATCTATTTTTATTGGAAAATCATTTCCAATGCATTTTTATTGCGAAATCATTTCTAGTGTATTTTTATAGTAAAATCATTTTTAACGTATTTTCATAGTAAAATCACTTCCAATGTATTTTTATAGTAAAATTTCCAATTCCTTTTTAAAGTAAAATCACTTCTAATGTATTTTTATAGTAAAATCATTTCCAATGAATTTTGATAGTAAAATCATTTTTAACGTATTTTCATCGTAAAATCACATCCAATGTACTTTTTACAGTAAAATCATTTCCAACGTATTTTTAAAGTAAAATCACTTCCAATGTATTTATATAGTAAAATCATTTTCAGTTCATTTTTATTGTAAAATCATTTCCAACGTATTTTTATAGTGAAATCACTTCCAATGTATTTTTATAGTAAAATCATTTTCAATTCATTTTTATTGTAAAATCACTTCCAATGAATTTGTATAACAAAATCATTCCTAATTCATTTTTATAGTACAACAATTTCCAATGCATCTTTTATAGTTAAATCATTCCCAATGTATTTTTTATAGTAAAATTGTTTGCAATGCATTTTTATAACAAAATCATTCCCAATGCATTTTTATAGTACATCCATTTCCAATGCACTTTTATAATGAAACACTCCCTATACATTTCATAATGAAATAATTTCCAATGAATTTTATGATGAAATCATTTCCAATACATTTTTATAATAAATCATATTCTGTAAATTTCTTTAGTAAAATCATTTCGAATGTATTTTAATTATTAACTTATTTCTAATGTATTTTTATAATAAGAATAATTTCCAATATGTTTTTATAGGAAAACCATTTCCAATGCATTTTTTATATCAAAATGATTTTTAATGCCTTTTTGTTATGAAATTAATTTCAGTTCATTCTTATGATTAAATAATTTCCACGGAATTTCTATAATAAAAACATTTCCAATGAACTTTTATAAAACATTATTTTCAATACAATTCTATCGTAAAATCATTTCCAGTGGATTTTTATCGTAAAATCATTTCCAGTGTATTTTAATAATATTTTCATTACCAATGCATTTTTATAATAAAAATCATTTCCAATGCATTTTTATCGTAAAATAATTTTCAATGTATTTTTGTAATGAAATTATTTTTAGTTCATTCTTATTATAAAATCATTTCCGATGAATTTTTATTGTTTGTTTTGTTGTTTAATGGCATATCAACATTCTGAGCTTATTTAATGCCAAGCACATCCTTCAAGAAGAACGGTAATTACCCATAGCTGGAGGGTAAGGGTGTTCATACCTTGTCCAAAAGTGAATATAATATCGCGACATATGTTCAAGCTCACTTACTACAATTCCACAACCACCAATACATTTTTAGAATAAAATCATTTCCAATGAATTTTTAGGATAAGATCATTTCCAATGCATTTTTATAAAATCTTGTCCAATGCATTTTTAGAATAAAATCATTTCCAAAGAATTTTTAGGATGAGATCATTTCCAATACATTTTTATAAAATCTTGTCTAATGCATTTTTAGAATAAAATCATTTCCAATGAATTTTTAGGATAAGATCATTTCCAATACATTTTTATAAAATCTTGTCCAATGCATTTTTAGAATAAAATCATTTCCAATGAATTTTTAGGATAAGATCATTTCCAATACATTTTTATAAAATCTTGTCCAATGGATTTTTAGAATAAAATCATTTCCAATGAATTTTTAGGATAAGATCATTTCCAATACATTTTTATAAAATCTTGTCCAATACATTTTTAGAATAAAATCATTTCCAATGAATTTTTAGGATAAGATCATTTCCAATACATTTTTATAAAATCTTGTCCAATGCATTTTTAGAATAAAATCATTTCCAATGAATTTTTAGGATAAGATCATTTCCAATACATTTTTATAAAATCTTGTCCAATGCATTTTTAGAATAAAATCATTTCCAATGTATCAAAGTGTCAGTATAGAAAACTCAAAACAATATGTGATGAAAATAGAAAGTGAACAACAAAACAAATGGAGTCGGCCAAAACAGGAATCAGTTTTTGTGACAGAATTATAAGAAATTCGCAGGTTGAAATAGGATTAACATACAGACAGTACTGACATGTTAACAGAAGAAAATGAGGTTCAAGTGGGTTAAAGAGAAACAGTCTTGCCGTGTGGACAATTGGATGAAAGTGTTATTCAGAGATGAATCAAGAATCTGCATTGGTTAATACGATAAAACGAGAAGTTATGTCTGGTGATGTTCAAACGCAGCCAATAAAGATAATCACCTGAAGGAAACGAGTAAATTTCCATAGTCATTCATGATATAGGATTGCATGTCATATAAAGGGCCAACGGAGATGGCAATCATTATTTCAACAATCCATATACATGTGTACAAAAAAAATTCAGGTGGTGTCCTCGTGGTGTAATGTTTGAAGCGATGGACTGCGGAATTGTAGTATGCGAGTTCGTACTCCAGTCACGCTATTACGTTCACTTTCGGGCAAATACCCTTGGGCAAGGTATGAACCCCCTTATCCTCCCAGCTATGGGTTAGATAGTACCACTACTGTTCTTCTAGGAGAATAGCTTTGACATTAAATAACCTATAAAGGTTAATATGCCATTAAACAAAGAAACCAAACCAAACCAAAAAAAAATTCAGGATAACTTTCTCGTTCCATTGATAGAAAATTACTTGGGTGATTATGATATAATTTTTCAGGAAGATAATGTCTACCATAGCCATGATATGGCCATGTGCGAAACGTACATTAGACGTTCATTAAGATAGACCATAGGAATCTCGAAATACGAAAAACACGTAACGACTTTTTAGTTCAGGCACGAACCTCTTATTACCTTTGAGTTTAAAGGTTCTTCGACATAAGGAGAGAGACACAATCTTTCTATGCTGTCTTTTTCATTTGGCCCCCATCTCGCGCGGCGCCCGTAGCACGCAAATTCGTCTCCTCTCAGCGAGTCCCAAAAGTTGAATTTCCTCTTTTGGCGTCTAGCTTTAACTCTGTAACTTTCTTCAAAATCCCCCAAATCCTCCGCGTGCTTCCGGTTTGTGACGTCATTCGCACTTGCTAGAATCCGTTTCTCATCTCGGCTATTGTGACATCTCTGAGTGACACGTCCGCCCCGCGCGCGCGTCACACCTGTGCTCAAGTTTGCACCTAACTAATCTATGTGCAGAGCCGAAAGGTTCTCAGCCTAACTAAACCCAAAGGCATGAACCAAAATCCCTCGGCCATTATATTACAAATGGATCTTGTCAGGGATCAAAGGGGATAAAAATTTTCTTTTAGGGAAGGCATATAAGATCAATGACATTGCTAGCAAATAGTCTGGATCTAAATCTAACTGAAAATTTATGTTCTAGATTTTTTTAATGGTCCACCAAAGAAGATCAATTAACAGGAAATTTGGGACCAATTTAATAAAGTTTGTTTTGGTGTGGTTTTATGCCATATTTTAGGTTGTAGGTTATCCAATGCCAAACACTCTACTCATTTGGGCATTGGACTAATGAGTAGAGTGTTCGCCAATGGTCCAGGAGACCGAGGTTCAATCCCAGGTCGAGTCATACCAAAGACTCAAAAAAATGGCAATTGATGCCGCCTTGCTTCACACTCAGCATTATAAGGTAAGGCTCCAGGGTAAAGTGAATCAATTCAGGGAATGGAGTAGCACCCCCCCAACCCACAGGGGTCGTAGCTAATTAGAAGAGAGCCTTCGGTTCCCCCTCGACTGCGGTCGCTAAATTTTATAAATATAAACAGTTCTATTTCAAACAATCCAGTTTAGCATAAGTAAACAGTTTAGTTCTATTTGACCCCATAAATATGAGCTTATCAGGTGCTACCACTCTGAGCTAGAGTGGACCTGGAAGTGATGGCTCATTCCCCAAAGCTCCATCCTTATGATCAGATAATTTAGTGTTATATCCAGGACACTCGTTGGGGGAATCTTACCCCTCTGCAGAGAAGCTGTCGAGGTATTCTGCAACCCCTGCCGACTGGGCTGATATTGTTTAGTGACATAAAAAGGACACTCGTTGATGGGAGTCTTACCACTCTGCAAAGAAGCAGTCGATGTATTCTACAGTCCCACAATTCAATGAAGAACATTGCTTTAAATTAGTGAAAACATGCTTGAAAGAATGAAGACGGTCATAAAATCTAAAAGAAGACAACTAAGTTTTAATTCTACTTTTTTGTCAAGGATTTGAATAAAATATGCTTCTATGTACCTTGAAAAAATATATCATTAATTTAATTAATTCCATCAAGTTTTTTAAAGAATATTTTATAAGGCCAGAACATTCAGGAATTAGATGAAAAATGGTTTATTTGGTATCTCTTTTTAGTTTAAATAAGACTTGTATTCTTTCCAGCAATAGTCATGCCACTACTACTGTATGGCAGCACCACTTTGATTCTAACGAAACGTTTAGAGGAAAAGCTAGATGGGAACTACACAAGGAAGCCGCGAAAGAAAACGTGAACCCGGAGGTCATAGGGCTGCCGGGGACGGGTAAATCAACAACAATCTTTTGGCTGCGATACCGGACAATATTGAGCACTTTTTAGATTTTTTGATATAACGATTTTAACTGTTACAATGAAAATAAAATTCGACTGGGACACCAGTGTCCCAGTGATTGTTAAAGGGTCAAATTTGGAAACAATACTTAGATGCTACATGCTGTTTTAAACAAATTCAAGAGGAAGCACCCTAAGCAAGAGTAGCTGTATGGCCACTTACCTCCGATCTTATAAAACAACCAAGTAAGACGAGTAAGACGTGCTTGTCACTGCTGAGGAAGTAAGGACGAAGTCATAAGCGCCATTCTCCTATGGACTCCTACACATAGACATAGTAGAGTTAGCCGATTAGCAAAAATCTATATTTATCTAACTAGTGCGGTTACTGGGTGCCTTCTAGAGAACCTGCTAAGATTGATGGCTGGTCGAGATGGATGGATGGCGAGAGAGAGAGAGAGAGAGAGTCATAAGAATACATGCTGTTGGCATACCTTGATGATGACTGCCCAATAAAAAAAACGAATTGAACTTCCTTTAAGTGTACTGATTCCAGAATTATTTACGTAATGCTCGTTTGTATCGGCTTCACGCTCCTAAAATTTGTCTCTTTCTCCGGAGATAATCAAAATGACATCTCTCCAATGATAAACAAACATTCGAGCTTATTCATATATTTACTAAGCACTCCGCACGAGCAGTTTGCAACACAAGGTCAATTTTTAATTCGGAGTTTAACATGTTTCGATTTAGTTTTCCTTCTCCTACACCGGTTGCCATTCCAAGGCTAAAGTGCCCACTCTACCCAACTATAGACCCACGTCTGGAGGAAGGATAGTTGGATTCATATCTTTCCCCAGAGTATTATTAGGCAATATGAAATGTGGAGGTGCCCGTGGTGTAATGGTTATCGTCATAGAAAATGGACACAGTGACACGAGTTCAAATCCTGGACGAGACTGATTGCATTTCACATAGGACTAATACCCTTGGTAAAGGCATGAATCCAATTATTCTCCCTCCAGCTATTGGTAAATAGTAGGGCAGACTAGGTTCTTCAGCCTTGGTGAGGCAACTAGTTAAGGACAAGGAAAACTCTGAATTCAAACCTGTTAAACTCCGCTTAGAAATTGACCGAGCGGAGGGGTTGGTAAATATCTATATGAAATGTCAAATACAAACCGCATCATGAAGGATTTGATCTCAGGACGCCGTATCTATTTCTTTCGACGATAATCATTACACCACGTACGCCTCCTCGAGTTTATGTACGAACATTTCACCCATCGCAATTCATTCAAAAAGAAATTATTTAGAGCTAACACAATTAACTTAAAACTCCAACCAGAAAAAAGGAATTGTTAGTTTTGATATATTTTTTTTTTCTTCTAGACCAAAGAAATTCTTATTTTATCTATTTTTTTGTGGATTTTTATCCTTTTATAGCTCAAGGTTCGTCCAGTTTTTTTTTGTTTTTTTTAGCATTTCTTCACTCTCCCAGATAAAAATTAATATCCCTGCAGAAGATACCTAAGGTGACTGAAAAATCGTTGCCTTAAGTTGAGAAAATCTTGTGCGCCCGAATAATTTATCAACCACAATCCAATCAAGATGAGAAGTCAACACCCTCGGCAGAAAAACAAATTTCTCTGCGAACAAAAACAAACTGCAAACAATATCGTTCCAAAGAAAAGCACTTCTCGCAGTTTTTAGTTCTTAGTAATCACAGTACAAGATTCACAGAATTCTTTCTGTATTCATTCAGCCTTTCAAATCAAACTTTACTTGCCTTCCTATGAACTTATTCTATAGGACAGTAAAAATGTGGAACTACATATTCTTCTAAATCCAAAAGCCGTAAAGAAACTTTGAAAATAACAATGCAAGTTTCACTGCTCCGAATTCTAACTCTGATATTGTAAACTCTTCTCCTCTCAGATATCCTCGCATGCAACTCAGTTGTATGTCTATTGTATTTACCACAAGTATTATCTTTCAACAATGTCTTCTTCTCTTTGTTAGATAGGAAGTATTATTGATGCAAACGTTGGAGGAGCTACTGTTGCGCGGTTAGGGTACTTCGAATAAGAGAAAAAAAAACAAAAAAAAAAAAAACAATTGTTATGTATATTTAGTATCTAATGTAACGTAAAGGGCATTCGGTTCGCTTTTACATAATTACTCTGCAAAGTCACTTAATGTAGATTTGTTGACGTTATCGAGTCGGAAACTTAGATATGCCCCTGATGATTTGGTACAAGTCAAGTTATTTTTGTTCTTTGATTAATGGCATATCCACCTTCGTAGGTTATTTAATGCCAAAGCAATCGTTCTAGAAGAATAGTAGTGGTACTGGGAGGGTTCATACCTTTCTCAAGAGTATTTGTCCGAAAGTGAACATAATAGCACGACGGGAATTCGAACTTGCTTACTATGATTTTGCAGTCCATCGCTTTAACCATTACCCCACGACGACTACCCCACAAGACAAGTAAGATTATATACATATATATACAAAGGTTGAAAGTTCTTCGAGTCATAAAAAGAATAAGATGTGAATCACTGATGTAGTGATGATGTAAGCAATGAGAAACATTGTGACATAAAATAGAATAAGATCCACGATATCCAATAACACTTGCCAATTATCATCTCTTAAGAAAAAATGATTGTGAAACAAATGAAGACGTCGAGCATAAACTAAACTATAAGCACTTTCTACATAATTAATCAGAAAATGTTATAGACAGTGGTAGGAAGGAGTTGGATGGAGTCAAAGAAGGAGAAAGTAAAACTGAAAGTGAAAGTAAAAGTTATGATGGTGTCAGTCACCGGGTGAAAAAGAAGCAAATTTCCTCACTGGATTTAAATGTTTCTATTGGCAGTTAAACACATTCAAATTCTCATGGCTATCGATTCTTAATGGTCCTTTGTTTAGAAATTTAAAGCTAGATGACATAGGAAACGATTATTATTTTATCACCAGTAGGATGTTAGAGAGTATTACAAATATTTTTGTATTGTTTTCTTCAACTGAAAACACATTAAAAACAACAACCTTACAGCAGTGATTTTCAAACTAAGATTCAAAAACTACTAGGGTTCCGTAACGTCAACAAAAGACGCTACGAGAGTGTCTTAATTTATATTGTCCGATTAGCGATAAAACAGCACATTTTATTTCTAGTAACTAATAAACATCTATAAAACTTAAAACTGCAATTTTTATCCTTAAGAGTATTAGGACTATTGTCTTCATTGTTATATTCAGAACGTTTCCGACGATGCATCCTTCAGCCTTCTTCAGGTGTTTTATGTCGAACTCGGAAGCCTACACAGAGCTTTGAACCAAACCCTTTATTTAATCCATGGGAGTAGATTGTTATAATTCCGTTAGCCATCACCGAGTACAAGTGTTACGCTATATGAAGTATTCCTTCTCATTTACCGGTTGTAAGGATTGAACCAGCAACCTTCGAATGGTTTCATTAGAAGCACTATAAGAAAACGCCTTTAGGAAGTGCCCGTTGTGTAATGGTTATCGTCGTAGGAAATGAACACGGCGACACGAGTTCAAATCCTGGACGAGACTGATTGCATTTCACATAGCACTAATACCCTCGGGAAAGGTATGAATCCAATTATTCTCCCTCCAGCTATGGGTAAATAGTAGGGCAGACTAGGTTCTTCAGCCTTAATGAAGCTACTAGTCTTGGAGAAGGGAAACTCTAAATAAAAACCTGTTAAACTCCGCTTAAAAATTGACCTTGTGTCATATCCAGCCCGAGCTGAGGGGTTGGGTAAATATGATAAGGAAACGCCTATGTCTATAGCAAGATGTGTCTTGGTGGACGACTGAGTGAATTTTTGGGACTTATGAACCAAATGCCTTTATCACCCAATGAGAAACTACTTATAACTACTATTATGAAGGATCTTTTTAACCTTAGCTCATATTGAAATTCTTTTTTTTAAACAGAAACAACTCCTAAAATTTTAGCTTAGAGTGGCTTCTGACATCAAAAGACAGTCAAAATGCTGCTACTTTTCGCAACAAAATAGTCATGGGAAACAGCTTTTACCAATATGATGATGGTTGGTTGAGTTTTATGGCATATCAACCTTTGTAGGTTATTTAACGCCAAATCCATTTTTATGAAAATAGTTCTATTTCAAACACTTCAGTTTAGGATAAGTGCGTGGTTTAAAGGTAAGTACAGTTTCATTGTGAAAAACATTTCTATTTCGAGGTATTCAGTTTAGTCAAGCAGTTCTACTTCAGCTAATTCAGTTTAGTATAAGAACGGATTTTCTTTACACACACTTAAATGTCAAAACAGTTCTATATTAAAAAATCAGTTTAGTGTAAGTACAGTTAAAAAACAGTTCGATTTTATATAATTCAGTTCAGCATAAGCACGCAGTTTAAATGTAAGTGCGGTTTAATTGTCAAAAAACATTTCTATTTCAAGCTATTCAGTTTAGTCAAACAATTCAGTTTAGCATAAGTATGCAGTTAGTTCTATTTAACCCATAGATAGGGCCCTATCGAGTGCTACCACTCCGGGCCAGAGTGGACCAGAGAGCAATGGTAATGAAGGGGTGTTCCCCATTCCCCAAAGTCCCAGCAGCTCTAGAACCACACCATTAGATTGTTTAGTGTTACTCATTGGGGGGGGGGCTTACAGTTGGTGTATTTTACAGCCCCAGCTGCCGACTGGGCAACCAATATGATGGGCAACTACAGACCTAGACATGTTATGCAAAGTAAATTCCATGTATCTTTGTCAAAAATATCATAAAAAATAATTTGTTCCACGCAAGGCAAGCTAAATCTGTTATGGGTTGAGAATTATATCCGGAACAACATCATTTCGACGTAACAGGAAATGAGCACAAAAGCTCTTTGTCAAAATTACAGATTCACTAGACATTAAAAAAAAGTTTCAAAAGCAACACACAGTGTGCACCAGTCCAAACTATGAACGTAGCTGATTGTATTTAAAGAAAAAGAATGCGATATTAGCTTGATGTAGCTACCATTGCCACTCGTCTAAATTCACAGTGGACGGTATTTCTACTGCACGATATATATATATATATATATATATATATATATATATATATATATATATATATATATATATATATAAAAGTTATCAATCCTATTATGGTAGAGGAGGGATAAAAACAAAAATATTCGAATTAGATACTCTTGAATTCAGTTACTTAAAGTTCCTTGTAGATAACACACACACACACACACACACACACATATATATATATATAAAGGGAGGCGTTCATGATATAATAGTCACCGTCGTGAGAAATAAACACAGCGAACCGAGATCAAACCTGAACGAAGCTGTTTATATTTCACATATTGCTAATACCGTTGGGCATTGGGAAGAGTATGAATTCAACTACTCTCCCTCCATTTATGGGTAAGTAGTAGGGCAGACTAGGCTCTTTAACTTTGGTATGGCAACCGATCTAGAAAAGAGAAAAGCTCTGAATTCAAACCATTTTAACTCCAATTAAACATAGACCATATGTCGCATCCTACTCGTTCGGAGGAGTTGGTATATATATATATATATATATATATATATATATATATATATATATATATATATATATATATATATATACGAGGGGCATACGATAAGTTTCCAGACTTTTTTCGTATGGGCATTTAAAATTGTAATGGACACTTGACAACTCAGTATGTTATTGCTATACTTCTTATGAGATGACTGACCAATTTTAATGATTTCAGGTTCAAATGAACAGCTACACCAGGAATTGGAATACACCCTACTAAAGACTGATTGTTACAGCTGGTGAATTTCAAAAATGAAATCTGACACTTTAGAAGAATGATATGCAATAAAATTCTGTTTTAAACTTGGAAAAATGCCACAGAAACGTATGGAATGCTTCAGACTTCTTTTCGACCATCTTGCATGAATCGAGCATAGGTTTTTGAGTGGCATAAGAGATTCTAGGAAGGCAGGGAGTCTGTGAGGGATGATTAGAGGTGTGGGAGGAGTAAGGAAGTAAATACACCAAAGTTTTTGACCAAAGGGTTAGGGTTAGGGTTAGAATGTTGTTGTTTAAAGAAGAGATTCCGTCGGAAGAAGTCAGCACTCTTCAAATCGGATCAGTGACATTTCCTCCAGGACAATGCACCAGTCCACAACTCCATCCTTGTCACAGACTATTTGAGCAAGATGGGCATCAACACAGTTCCTCAGCCTCCCTAAAGTCCAGACCTTGCTCCCTGAGACTTTTGGTTATTCCCTAAGCTCAGAGACTGTCATTATGAGACAATTGAGGAGATGAAAGACTCTGTGACGAAGGTCATTGACACGCTCACACAAGAGGACATCCATGGGGCCTTCCAGAGGTTTTTTGAACGGTAGAACAAGTGGATTGCAGCCGGAGGAGATTACTTCGAAGGGGACTAGAGTTTCATGTGTGTACTATCAATAAACGTGCCCATACGAAAAAAGTCTGGAAACTTATCGTATGCACCTCGTATATATATATATATATATATATATATATATATATATATATATATATATATATATATCCAGTCGGCGTCCGAAGACAGTGGGTGAAAAATATTCGCTTATAGAATATATGAGGAATATCATATAAATCTATGCGAGAGCTCAATATATAGCTATTGTTATATATCTTTTTCTGTTCAGGTTTACATAACAAAACTCACACACAGAGCGTATATAGTGTGATTAGTAGGAAACCCAAAGCAATGATATTCTCCAGCGAAATAAATTTATAATGACAATTTAACCAGGTTTGAGTTTCCTCCTAATTGCTCTCTCTCTCTCTCTCTCTCTCTCTATATATATATATATATATATATATGACGGCTTTCTGATAGTACGGGGTTTCTTGGTTCTCTCTCGTCAACCATCCCTGTTGGTAATCCTTCTCATCAGGTATTTTTGCTTGTAATCCAGTGTTCGCACAGGACTGACATGTGTATATCTTTGCTGGTGGTCTGCCAACACTACAGTGTCCATTCATATTCCGTATTATTCTCATTGACAAATAATTTCCCCTGAGAACAGCTCAGGCCTTCTTGCAGTTGTATTGAACATCTCAGATTTCTATAGAAACCCTTTGATCATTAAGTCACTTAATCATTTGTGCCAACGCTGTGGCATTCTTTTCCACTAAATCGCCATTATTAATATGGTGGATAGTTAGATGATACCCCAGTCGGCTAGGGCTGTAGAATACGCCGAGTGCATCTCTTCAGAGGGATAAGACCCCCACTACGAGAGTCCTGGATATGATAATAAAAAATCTGATAGTGAGGCTCCTGTAATGCTGGAGCTTTGGGGAATGCAAAGTACCCCTTCACTGCCACCACTTCCAGGCCTTCTCTGGCCCGGAGTGGTAGCACCCGATAGTTTCTATTAATAGGTGACATAGAACTGTTTGACATTTAAACTGAGTACTAATCCTAAACTGAATTTTTAGAAATAGAATTGTTTTTACATTTAATTGTGTATAAACAAAAAACTATACTGAAGCTAAATTGAATTGTTAGAAATGGAACTGTTGACATTTAAACTGTTTCAAATAGAACCATTTTTAAATTTAACTGTGTGTAAACCAAAAACTGTATTTAAAACAATGACAAAGTGTGCATTAATAAAATACACAGTAATTATGCTAACCTGAATAGTTTAAGATTAAGTAAAATCATTAACTCTGTGCAAAAAATGAACTCAGGCTCGTTTAAAAATGTTATCAACAAAATGTGTTTAGAAATTATATATTTAATATCTGTATAAAAAATATTTGGCATTAAATAACCTACAATGGTTGATATACCATCAAGCCAAACCAAATCCTATATATTCAATATAATGTATGAAAAGGATTTGGCATTAAATAACCTACAATGGCTGATATGCCATCAAACCAAACCAAACCAAACCAAACCAAATCCTATATATCTAATACATATGTATAAAGTGGATTTGGCATTAAATAACTTACAATGGTTGATATGCCATAGAATCAAACCAAACCAAATCCTATATATTTCATATATATGTATAAAAAAGATTTGGCATTAAATAACCTACAATGGTTGATATGCCATTAAACCAAACCAAACTTTGTTAAATAAAGTAATGCTATGTAATTTCAAATTTTCATATATCCTAAAAAATTCTCTTCTCACCGTTTATAATTTTGTTTATAACCATTTAAAAAAAAGTCTAATTTCAGCTCCATAACAATGTCAATAAGTTTGACATCAATCGAGAGAATAAACTCACACATGGTTCATTAATGTCTCAAGTCAATTCTCAGTGTTCAGCATTCACAGAAGGTGACAAGTAAATTTCACATACAAAATGGCCGTCTCATATTTGGCATTTTATAGTAATTAGACGATTTATTTTTCTCGATTTTATTTTATCAGATTGTTATATATTTCCGACAGGAAATAATTTATGTCATATACCAAAAATTTATCCAACATAATTTTTACTGAATTGACTTACACTCCGAAATTTTGCTTTTTTTTTCTGTCCCTTTCTTTTTTCTTGTTTCTTATTCATTGCATCGCTACGTGAATATTGTATATTTATAATTGATTTCATCGCCAATTTATACCAATCTAACGATTGTATCGTAACCAAAACACAAAACTTTAGATATATTCTATTCAAATTATATAATTTTGAATGCGGTTACAATTAGAAAAAGAGGTGGGATTTTAATTTCTTTGAGTGCTCAGCTGGCCAGCATTTGAGCCCTCTTTTGATTTACTTAAGGTTTATTGTCAGTTTAGCAAAATCCTATCAATCTATCTATCAATCTATGAACCCTTTCATACCTTTACCCTGTCGACTGGGGCTGAAGAATACATCGACTACTTCTCTGCAGATGGGTACGACCCATCCCAAAAGAGTATCCTTGATAAGACATTAAACAGTCTGATACTGAGGTTCTTGTAATGCTGGAACTTTGGCGAATGAGAAGCACCTCTTCATAGCCATCGATCCCAGCTTCACTTTGGCTCGGAGTGGGGTAACACCTGATAGGCTCCTATCTATGGGTTGAAAAGACATACACTGTACTTTTGCTAAATTGAGTTGTTTGAAATAGGATTATTTTGACATTCAACTGTGTGTAAACAAAAAAAAAAACTCTTCTTAAACTAGAATGAATTGTTTGAAATAGAACTGTTTGTGCATATATTAATAGATTTTGCAATCAAATAACCTGCAGTGGTTGATTTGCTATAAAACCAAACCAAACATACAAACTTTTATTAAAATGGCTTTATTCGATGTTAAATGACCCATGCAGGTTAGCTACCCCATAAAACAAAACAACCAACCAACCAACCAACCAACCAATATACATAGGACCCATATGACTGCTAATAACTCTACAAATAATAATGTTGGGCTCCGTTTTGTTTCAGATTAGAAAATACTATACTATAACAACAATTAATCCTCCATTACAACGCCTTGCACAAGAGAAGAAGAAATATTTTTGCATCACTACTTATTTGGAGACAAAAACTGTCTCAAAACAGGTGCGACTCCTTAATATGATAATGATTTATTACTGAGACAAGAAACTAAAAGAAAACTTCATGTCCTGGAAGCTGATAATATAACAATTAAAAAACATTAATTTGATGTCTCTTGCTCAAAGGATACATTTTTACCGGACTTGTTCCAAATGACTGCCATTGCACTTGTCTCAGTAATGAATCATATATCATATTAATGGGTTACATCTTTTTTGAGACACTATTGATATATATATATATATATATATATATATATATATATATATATGATGTTGCAAGTTCAGTAAGGCTTCCTACGTTAGTCAGCATAACTTAGTTTGAAGTATGGAGCACCCAATGAGAATCGAACTCGTTATCAGTGGTCTGCTAGTATTGCTCGCCAACGATAACACGGCGTCCGAGGTAGTCATTTGAGAAGTTTAGTTTTGAATAAGGCTAGAACTATCTGACACTCAGTGAGAATCGAACTCAATAAGAATGGTTTACTAGCCTAATTCGTTACCTACCTACACCAAGTAGGATTTCTTCTGCTATTCGAAAGTAGAACGATCCTATGAAACGGCTTAAAGCTCGTACAAATTCTGTTTCTATTTTTATGGGAAAAATATTCAGTGCATTCCCAGACCCCACAAATAACCCTTTTTTTTAAAATAATAATGTCTGCCTGGTGCGACGTTGAAGGATGAAGTTCGTCGTCTGCTTATAACTGGTGTGAAAAGCTTGAAATAAGATATGTACTATACGGTTGATCGCATATGGAGCCTCCACCCACATTTTTCTATCTTGCTTTTTTCTCTAAACGTGACGCCTTCACGGGTTCTTTAGTCTCTTTTTTCTTTCTTAAAACACAAGTGTGGCAAACGGAAGTAAAAAGCGCAGATGGCGAAAAAGCATCGATGTTAAAAGATGGCGTTCAATACCATTCGAAAAAGAAGCTTCGTGTGTCATTCTTGAAGAACGAAGAGATGACTACCCACGCCAATAAACACAAGAACTGGAGCCTCACAACCAGATGCTGTTTAGTGCCATCTCCAGTCTTTTCATATCTATCGGAATACATATTAACCAACACCTCTGCTCGGGCAGGATATGACACAAGGTCAATTTTAAGCGGAGTTTAACAGGTTTTAATTCAGAGTTTTCCTTCTCCTAGACTAGTTGCCTCACCTAGGCTGAAGAGCCCAGTCTACCCTACTATTTACCCATTGCTGGAGGGAGAATAATAGGATTCATACCTTTCCCGAAGGTATTAGTGCTATGTGAAATGCAATCAGTCTCGTCCAGGATTTGAACTTGTGTCGCCGTGTCCATTTCCTACGACGATAACCTGTATAGCTTTCCATCTCTCCCACTTGTGGCGTCGTAGTTAACGTGTTGGACTGTAAGGTCCTAGTAAGCGAGTTCAAACTCACGTCGTGCTATTATTTTCCTTTTCGGACAAATATTCTTGGGAAAGGTATGAACCACTTTATCTCTTAGCTATGGGATAAATAATATTGTTATATCTTTAAAATGATGGTTTTCGCTTTAAATAACCCACGAAGTTTGCTACGCTATTAAACCAAAGAAAATTAGGTAGATTTATATTTTAGTTGGGTTTTACGGCATATCAACCCTTGTAGGTTATTTAAGGCCAAATCGCGTTATATATATATATATATATATATATATATATATATATATATATATATATATATATATATATATATATATATAATTTGTTAAAAATAGCTGTTGGTAACATTTTAAACGACCGAGAGCTTATTTGTTTAAACACATGGTTTTAAGTATTGCTATCCAACGCAAATAATTCCATTCAATATTGATCATTCATTTGCGCACAATTAAATAGTTTCAGGTATTACTATCTAATATTAATAATTATTTTAAAGCTGTTTTACGCGTGGTGTAATGGTTAAAGTGATGGACTGCGGCATTTTAGTAAGCGAGTTCGAATTCTGGTCGCGTTATTTCGTTCACTTTCGGGCAAAACTCTTGGGGAAAGGTATGCACTCCCTTATCCTCCAAGCTATGGGTTAAATATTACTACAACTGTCCATTTAGGTGAAGGTCTTTGGTATTAACCTACAAACCAAACCTAAATCTTTTAATATTAATCATTCGTTTGCATACAGTTTTAAATGGTTTTAAGTATTTCTATCCAATGCAAATAATTCTATTTAATCTTAATAATTCATTTCCCCGCGGTTAAATGGTTTCAGATATAGCTATCAAACACTAATAATTCTATTTAATATAAATCATTTATTTGCACACAGTCGCATGGTTTCAAGTACCGTTATCTAACAGTAATAATTCTATTTAATGTTAATCACTTGTTTGCATACATGTTACATAGCCATACATGAATATGTGAAATAGACTTATTCATACCGGTACGCAAAACGTTCTTAATGTCCATAACGCACATATATATAACATAGGAATCCCGAAACACGAAAAACACTTGACCACTTCTTAGTTCAGGTATGAAACTTTTTATTACCTTTGAGTTAAAAGGTTTTTCGACATAAGGAAGCGAGATATCATCTTTCAATGACGAGTTTTCCATCTGCCCCCCGACCACCACCACCACCACCACCACCACCACGTGTGACAGCCGATGCAAGGCCTTGGGGAGCTCCGAAAGTCAAACGTCTTCTTCCGCGGACGCTAAAACCCAACTAACTGACTTTTCTCAAATCTCAGCCCACGCTTCCGGTGCGTGACGTCACTCACATCCCTGGTCATATCGTCTATCTGGGATTTTTATTGTGACATCTCTGAATGACACGTCCGCTCCGCACGCGCGTGAACACCTGCGCTCATGTTTGCACCTAACTAACCCATGCACTGAGCCGAAAGGTTCTCAGCCTAACTAAACCGAAAGGCAAGATATATAAAACGAAATCCCTCGGCCATTCTATTACACACAGTTAAATTTGTTTCAATTATAGTAAATGATTGAATAGTTCTATTTGATCCACAGATGGAACCTGTATAGGGTTTGGGTCAGAGAGCATCTTGGAGTACTCCACATTCCCTAAAACTCTAGGGCTGGAGAGTCTCCACTGGATGCAGAAATGTGTTGTACCGAAGAATGGCGAGGGAAGTTCTCGGAAATTATAAATAAGCTACTGGAAGTAGGAAGAGGATCAAAGTCTCAAATAAAGTTTGGTACTCCCTCCCCCACACATATACGTCATACCCAAAACACTTGCTGAGGCGCGGTTGGTGAAGTCAACAGCTTCAGAAGACAGGGAAATGCATTATATGTAATATCATTATAGATAGGTGGTAAGTAGAAAAGGGATACATCGGGTAAATATTTCATTCCCTGATGCACACAACACACACACACACACACTTATATATATATATATATATATATATACTGGATCATTCAAAAAGTTATAAGCCTCTTACAGATTTTAGATTTGTCACACACCTTTCATCTTTGTTTGGGATTTATTTGTACAATTTTAGGAATGGAATCCGTATTAGTTTTTCAAGTTTTACAAGAAGTGGTAGTAGGTTCAGCTCAGACTCTTCTTCCTGGATGTGGCTTAGAACTTTTTGAACGACTATAGTGTGTGTGTATATATATATATATATAAATTTACACGCACATACACACACATATATATATGTATATATATACATATGTGTCACCCAGTCATTTTCTTAAGATTTTCCTTCTTTCCCACTTACCTTTTTAATTATCAGCTACAGTGTACTTCTATCTATCTATCTATGGAATTAAATTTGGAAATTAAATCCGATAGCATGAAGAAGAGTAGGAAAAAACCCAAATAATCCAAAGTTTTAAGAATTCATCATGAAAGTCAACGTTGAACGTTTCGGTTATAATAACCTTCGTCAGGACTTTAATTCATGGAAAGTGTTGTTAAAATATTTATCTATCTACCGATCTATTTCTTCTCTAAGGTGGGTCTTAGCGTTAAATAACCCACGAAGGTTGATATGCCATTAAACTACAAAACCAACTCAAACCAAACCAATGCAAGCCAAATCTATCTATCTATCTATCTATCGATCTATTTTTCATATACAGAAACAAGTCTTCTATCTATCTATCTATCTATCTATCTATGAGGTGCATACGATAAGTTTCCAGACTTTTTTCGTATGGGCACTTTTATTGATAGTAAACACATGAAACTCAACTCCCCTTTGAAGTAATCTCCTCCGGCTGCAATTCACTTGTTGTACCGTTCCAACAATTTCTGGAAGGCCCCATGGAATCTCTTCCTGAACTCCCTTAAAACCTCAACATAGTAACCCTAACCCTAACCCTTTGGCAATAAACTCTGGTGTACTGACTTCCTTATTCCTCAAAAACTGCCACTCAAAAACTGATGCTCGATTCATGCAAGATGCTCCAAAAGTAGTCTAAAGCATCCCATATGTTTCTGTGGCATTTTTTTCCAGGTTTAGAACAGAATTTTATTGCATATCGTTCTTCTAAAGTATCAGATTGGATTTTTGAAATTCCCCTCCTGTGACAATCACGCTTTAGTACGGTGTATTCCAATTGCTGGTGTAGCTGTTCATTTGAACCAGAAATCATAAAAATTGGTCAGTCATCTCATAAGATGTATAGCAATAACATACTGAATTGTCAAGTGTCTACGATAATTTTAAATGCCCTACAAAAAAAAAAAAAAAATCTGGAAACTTATCGTATGCACCTCTTATCTATCTATCTATCTATCTATCTTGAGGAGACTCCGTAGAGACTAACCTATTGGACAGCGACATCGCAGTAATTAAGTTCGAATTGCAATCGTTCTATTACGTTCACTTTCCGATAAATATTTGTACAAGAACGGCTTTGACATGAATAACTCACGAATATTAAAATGCCATTAAACAAAGAAAGAAAATAAACAAAACTGTCAAGTTATCTCAGTTTCTTCATATCTACATATTTCTTTCTTTTTTTTTTTTTTTTTGTTTGTGTGTACAGAATGGAGCAAAAGTCGTGACTTTCCTTCACTCTAAATCGCGATTCTAAAATGGAAAATTCTGGATTCTTTATATTTTTATCGTTACTTTTTTTTTCTTCTTTTTTGTTTTTGTTTTTTGGTTTGTTTGTTTGTTTCATAGCACAGCAGGACAATACTGAAAGAAACTTGTTTTTGGAAATTTTTTTTTTGTATATATGAGACGATTTACATTGCAATATTTCGATCTGTGATTTTCAAATATTTTTTTGCCTAAAGCAAATAAAAAATAACAGAAAAAAAAGACTTCCTTACCCACTTGCCTTTCGTTAAACCATTTTTGTACTTACCTGAAAAGAAAAGAAAAGAGAAACATATTTATTATCAGCAAATAAATTAAAAATTCAAAAGGTCAAATACAATCAACAGAATGAATCGACGTTTTAAGTTTGATTTGGGTCATGCCTCGGATTAAAATTGGTTTAATTAAGGCTATTTATTTGGGATGGAGGTTAGACTTAGTGTTAAGGTTATGTCGATGATTAGGCTTGGATTAGGGTTGGGTCAGGGTTCTGTTTGGTTAGGGAGTTGGTGTTATGTTTAGGATTGAGGTTTAGGGTTATGGTTCAGCTTGGATTAGAGTTGGATTAACATGGTGGTTAGAATTAGAGTTGGAGTTAGGGTTAGTGTTAGGGATGGTATTAAGGCTGATATCTGTGATAGGATTAAGGTTGAGATAAAGGGCAAGTTTTGAGTTAGGGTTAAAGTTACGGTTTTGGCTAGGATTAGAGTTGGGTCAGGGTTGTGGTTGTGGTTGAAGTTAGAGTTAGGGTTGGTTTGGGATTAGGGCTGATTTTGATGTTAAGTTAAGAGTTGAGGTAAATGTTGGGTTTTGAGTAAAAGTCTTGGTTGGGTTAGGTTAGATTATGTCTTTGATTAGGGTTGAGTCAGGGTTGTGGTTAAGACTAGGATTAAAGTAAGTGTTGAGGTTGGTGCTAAAGTTTGGGTTAAAGTAATGTTCAGGGTTATGGTAAGGGTTAAGGTTATGAATGATGTTACGGTTAAGATTAGGGTTAAGTTTGGAGTTTGGGTTATGATTAGGGTTACATGTGTTCGTGGAAATAGAGCAAGATCAAATTGACTCTCAAACTTCTGAAGAATGAGATAGAAACATTTGATAAGTTTACACAGGCTTAGGGTTGGTTATAATCAACTGAATCCAGTAGATGGGTCACATATGGTATCAACGGCACGGATCTGGTCGAGTGTGTCACATCTCTGGACATACCTCGAGCCTTAATCCTCCTTGGAAGGGTTAGGTTTATCGCATGACGCCTGAGGTACCCCTCTTTAAGGGCCCGAGACATTTTTGGAGCCGCCGAGTGTGTCTGGGCTAAGGCCCTGCGTTCGGACACACCTTAAGAAAAGGCCCTGCGCTTGGTAGGACGGAGGACAAATACCGTGAACACAGGTTTAGGGAGATCAAATTTCTTAATAGATACGCAGGGTTTTAGTAGACACTAATGAACAACACCAGCTAAAAAACATGTGATTAGGTGAAATCCTAATCCTGCATTTACTCTATCGATGGTAAAGCAAACAGTGGTTTCTGTACATGAGCCAAATAATAAGGAAAAAATGCATATGTTTTTACTTGTAGTAGCGCCGTGCTTTCTTAAAATAGGCGACTTTGTTACTTGGAGTCAATGTAGCAACATTTTTTTGCGATTAATACCTGTTTTCAAGTAATGTTATTCAGTTTATGGGGAAATACCCGAGATTCTAACCTAGAGCCAGTACACGTCATAAAAAAAAAAAATTAACAAAAAAAGAATAAACAAAACAAACAAAAACCAAGAAGGTATTATCAGTAATCGTTGTGCATAAAAAGAAATTAATGTATACCTCTTGTTACACAACATCAGGTGGGGCGAAGCTTCAGTTTTGAAAGGTAATATTTACCCAACCCCTCCGCTCGGGCAGGATATGACACAAAGTCAATTTTAAAGCAGAGTTTAACAGGTTTGAATTCAGAGTTTTCCTTCTCCTAGACTAGTTGCCTAACCAAGGCTGAAGAATCTAGTCTGTCCTACTATTTACCCATAGCTGTTTTGAAAGGTAATCTTTTTTCTTTTTTTTCCGACTTATTGTTCTAAGTGTAAATAAATTGTAAATGTTATTTATATAAATATCTATAAATGGAGAAAACTTGAAAAACAAAGTAGTCCAAAATCGATGAATTCATTTGAAAGATTTCGTTTGGTTTAGTTTTATGGCATATCAACCATTGTAGGTTATTAAATGCCAAATTCATTTTTATACATGTAAACCGTTTTATTTCAAACAATTCAGTTTAGCATGAGTACAAATTTTTTATTTACACGCAGTTAAATTTAAAAACAGTTCATTTTCTAACAATTAAGATTAGTATACAAAAACATTTCCATTTCAAACAATTCAGTTTAGTATAAGGACAGAGTTTAGTTCTATTTGACCCATAGATAGGACCCTATCAGGTGCTACCACTCCGAGCCAGAGTGGGTCTGGGAGAGATGGCAATAAAGGGGTACTCCACATTCCCAAAATCTCCAGCATTACTGGAACCTTACCATCACATTGTATAGAGTCATATCCAGGACACTCGTTGAGGGGAGGTGGGTCTTACCCCTGAGCAGAGATGCAGTCGGTAGATTCTATTGCCTCATACGACTGGGCAATCATTAGAAAGAAAGTTGTCGTTTAAACATTTTGGTTTTAAAACAGAAACATTTTAACATCGACTTTCCAATAAATTCATCAATTTTTTATTACTTTGTTAATCAAGTTTTCTCTACGCGGTCGGATTCCTTTTTATTGCTTACCCCTCTATATATCTATATATCTATATATCTACATCATAAGTGATGTACTCCTATGGACCCCCACATATGGCCGGGCAAAGGCAGGACGACCATCGAGAACATACATACAGCAGCTATGTGAGGAATCGGGATGTAGCCCTGAAGACCTGCCAGAGGCGATGAACGATAGGGAAAAGTGACGAGAGAGGGTCAGGGATATCCGTGCTCGCGGCACGACATGATGATGATATATATATATATATATATATATATATATATATATATATATATATATATATATATATATATACTGGCATAATGGCTATTATTGAAAGAAATGTACTTGATGTACTGAGTTCAGTGACTTGAAAAAGGCATGAATCAATCTCTTTCTCTCCCCCTTACAACTCTGGGTAACCAGTAGGACAGACTGACTATCTAGACTTGCTCGGAAAACTTGTTTAGGAAAGGAAAAATTCTGATTTCAAAAGCAGATGTTTATGTCAAATCAGTGTTTTTTTCTTGCTACTGGTACCATGTAACTCATTATAACCTGCCATATGTCACTTGGAGTGGCAGTGGGCACCAGCAAGTAACACTCACGTCACATGCCATGAAAAGGAATTACTTGGTATGACACCAAAACAACTTAAGGGTTACGGGATATAAAGATGAAGAAATGTTATTTCTGCAAACTTATGTTTATCTTTGTTTATTTGGTTTGGTTCATTGTAGATCATTTAATGCCAAATGTATTTTTATACATATAACAGTTCTATTTCAATCAATTCAATCAAGCACAAGTACAGTTTTTTGTTTACACATAGTTAAATCTCAAAACAGTTCTATTTCAAATGATTCAGTTTAGCATAAGTCCACAGTTTGTTTACACACAGTTAAATGTCAAAAACAGTTCTATTTCTAACAATTCAGTTAGAAATTCCCTTTTCAATTGCTACTACACCGATATGTAGGGGAGGGCGCTACTCATTTCCCTGGATTGCTCCACTTTACCCTTGATACGTACCTTATATTGCTGAGTGTTAAGCAATGGGTTATCAAGTACCATTTTTAAAGTCTTTGGTATGACGCAACCGGGGATTGAACCCAGGTCTCCCGGACCCTTGGCGAATGTCATAAACAAACAAAAAATTTAAATAACTTGAATTACCACTAAGAATTTAATTAATCTACTTTTATTTATTCGTATATAATCTATTTTTGACCAATTATCGATACATTCATGCTTTTAGTCTTATCAAAGGTTTTAAATTTGATATTAACTCATTCAATTAATTTTAATTTGAATTCAATAAGGTAACGTGGCGTAAAGGTTAAAGTGATGGACTGCGGAATCGTAGTAAGCGAGTTCGTACTCCAGTCGCGCTATTACGTTCACTTTTGGGCAAATACCCTTGGGAAAGGTATGAACCCCCTTATCCTCCCAGCTATGGGTTAAATAGTACCATTACTGTTCTTCTAGGAGAATGGCTTTGGCATTAAATAACCTACAAAGGTTGCTTTGTCATTAAACAAAGTAACCAAACCAAATCAATAAGGTAAATTAATTCAACGCGTGAGACACGTGATTAGAAAAGAAACTTGATGGAAACAACACTCGGTTGTTGAGTGCTATTTTGAACACATCCAGGAAGCAGCACCCCACAAATTAGTAGCTGTATGGCCATTTACCTCCCATCTCATAAACCATTCAAGGAGGACGAACAAGACCTGTTGGGCTCAGCTCGTAAGGGCAAACTCATAAGCAAGGCTCTCTCCATGGACTCCTACACCAGTGTGGGCCGACGAGGAAAAACTTATTTTCATTGGGTCTGGGCAAATACTGGGTGCCATCTAGAGGAATTACCTACAGCAACTGCCGATAAGGACAAATGGAGAGAGACAGACAGACAGACAGAGTCACGGGAATCTGTGTTACCGCCATGACTTTTTGCTGATGATGATATCACAGAAAAAATAATTATATTATAGTAAGACGTCAAAGTATCCCAAGAAGTATTTCCGGATATAATTAGGTGGTTGGAAAAATCGATTATCCATATTTACCCAAACCCTCCTCTCAGGCTGGATATGACACAAGGTCAATTTTTAAGCGGAGTTTAACTGGTTTGAATTCAGAGTTTTCCTTCTCCTAGACTGAAAAACCTAGTCTGGCCTACTATTTACCCATAGCTGGAGAGAGAATAATTGGATTCATGCTTTTCCCAAGGGTATTAGTGCTACGTGAAATGCAATTAGCTTGGTCCAGGATTTGAACTCGTGTCGCCGAGTCTATTTCCTAAGACGATAAACATTACACCACGGGCACCTCCTGGAAAAATCGATTATCGATCAACAACAAAAGCAACTCAATCAGCAAAGGCGACATTGTAATATGCGAGTTCGAACACCAGTCGTGCCATTACGTGCACTTTCAGACTAACACCATTGAAAAAAGGTATGAAACATCTTATCTCCCTCTCTCACCAGCTATCGGTTAAATAGTACCACTACGGTTCATCTGCAAGGATAGCCTTGGCATTAGATAACCCATAAAAGTGGATATGCCATTAAACAAAGAAACAAGATAAAACCAATCAATCCGCAAGCCCGTGGTGTAATGGTTATCGTCGTAGGAAATGAACACGACGACACGAGTTCAAATCCTGGACGAGACTGATTGCATTTCACATAGCACTAATACCCTCGGGAAAGGTATGAATCCAATTATTCTCCCTCCAGCTATGGGTAAATAGTAGGGCAGACTAGGTTCTTCAGCCTTGGTGAGGCAACTAGTCTAGGAGAAGGAAAACTCTGAATTGAAACCTGTTAAACTTCGCTTAAAAATGACCTTGTGTCATATCCTGCCCGAGCGGAGGGGTTGGTAAATATGATCAATCCGCAAGCCCTTCCGCCATTTTTATCACGTGCTTCTATATTGTATCTTTCCTTCTCGAAGTGGAAATTTACTGTCAAGACAGATTTCAGAAAGTAAGAAGATGAACCAATTGGATATTTTTTGCTAATAGAATAATATATTTTTGAAACAAATTGCCAAATCAAATCAAAAACAGTAATAGTGCAAAAAACAATTCTGATTAAATTAGATGCTTTCAGGAAAAAAATGCTAAGAAAAAGAAATTAAAAGGATATTTTAGAAATATACCAAATGAATTATATAACAGAATTTGAGGTTTCCGTGATGTAATAATCACTATTGTCGGAAATAGACACGGCGGCACGAGTTCAAATCCAAGACGAGGCTGGTTGCATTTCACATTGCACAAATACCTTTGGGAAAAGTATGAATACAATTATTATCCCTTCAGCTATGGGTAAATAGTAGGCTAGACTATTTTTTAGCCTTCCTTAGGCAACGAGTCTTAGAGAAGAAAAAAACTCTGAATGTAAACCTGTTATACTCCGCTTAAAAATTGATCTTGTATCCCATCCTGCCCGTGTGGAGAGGTAGGGCAAATACATACTTGTCTGGATTTGATCTATATGCAGGTTAATGGATTAATATTAATATTTAATAATTTCACTGCAAAGATTCTTTTTTTTAACGTTGATGGGAGAAGATAGAAAAAAAGGGAGTTGCCCAATGATAAACGATAAATAGAAGTCGATGTCACAACCCGCTTTCGCTCAGGAAGTGCTGTGTTCTGTTTAGTGAACACAAGTAGTAGTAATAATAAGACAAACCACGATATGTGAGGAAAATAGTTATATTTACAGGAAAGAGTATTTACAAGAGAGAGAGACTGTTAGTAATAAGAACATAGTATTAGTGATAGAGTAATGATATACTTCAACAATAGGAACGGCTCTTCTGGTCTGACACGTAGGCTTTTCCTTCGCAGACTGATCTTCGCTTCTGCCATATATGGCAGATGGAACGGCTCATTAAGCTGAAAAGGTAGGCGATACCCAACAAGAAGCCACAGATGAAAATGTAAAAAAAAAAAAAAACGGATCCCCATTGACCCATAACGTAAGGACTATCATCTTAGGAAACTATCTCAGCGAGTCGAGTTAAAATCCTGAACGAGGCTGTTTGTGTTTCATTTCACACTTTGGAAAGGCCTGAATCCATGATAAATAGTTGGGAAAACTGGTTTATGTAACCTTGGCAAAAAAATTTAAACTCCTGTTTTTTTGTTTGTTTTTTTTGTTACATATTACATTCTTTATTTTTTCTATCTTATTATATATATATATATATATACATATATATAATCCGAGGAGGAAATCCAAGGGGTAGAAGTATCCAATTTGAGTGTTAAATGTCAACGGCTATGGACGTGTAATTTATTTGGGATTAAAAATACATCAGAACTCAACGTGCAGAGCCAAATAATTATTTATATAAAAAGAAAAAGAAAAAGAAAAAATTCACTTTCTTGGTGTCATTATAAATTTATTTCTGGTTGTGAAACCATCTCTTTATACATCCGATAATGGTCATCACGACCAGAAATGAATTTAAAATGACACCAAGGAAGTTAATTTTTTCTTTTTCTTTTATATTTATATACAAACCAAGTAATCATGGCTAATTTGAAACGCATTCCTCTCGGGCTAAACATGTTTTCGTTGTCGCAAGGACTGGCAGATATATATGTTGACCTCTGATAGCATGTTGGTTGTGAATTTCTAAACAGGATATTCCACCTGTGTAAAGAAGAGGACATGCCCAGAACACGTTCTATTCGACCCATTTCAGGTGCTACCCCTCCAGGTCAGAGTTCACCTGAGAATAATGGCAATGAAAAGGTACTCCACTATCACGAAAGCTCCTGGACAGGAACCTCACCATCAGAGGCAGTTTAGTGTCATATCCAGGACATTAGTTCTATTTGACTTATAGGTGGGGTTCTAATAATCAGAGTGGACGATTCATAGCGGAACTGAGAATAATGGCAGAGAAGGGGTACTCCACATTCCTCAAAGCTCCAGGACATGAGCCTCACCATCAGAAGCAGTTTAGTGTCATATCCAGAACACTAGTTCTATTTGACTCATAGATGGGGTTCTTATAATCAGAGTGGAAGAGTCAGAGTGGAACTGAGAATAATGGCAGTGAAGGGATACTCCACACTCCCAAAAGCTCCAGGACTGGAGCCTCACCATCAGATGCATGCAGTTGAGTGTTATATCCAGGACACTTTGGGTTGGCGGGGGGTGGGGGGGTCTTACTCCTCTGCAGAGATGCAGCCGGCGTATTCTACAGCTCCGACCGACCGGGATGTTTTGCGGTGAGGCTAAAACATTTTGGAACGACCCTCGTACTTAATCAGTAGAACATGCAGCTAACTTAATGGCTGGTGCAGCTGCACTCATCGCTTATCTGCCTTGGCTGGCAGGTTTAAGGGCTTTTAGGGAAACCCATAAACTACAGCATCGTATCTATCATTCAGAAAATCCCATAACTTGTGTTTAGTTTACACCGACACTTGAATTACTCGTTCCATGATTTTTTTCCTCACTGCTTTTAAACAGTCATAAGACTTATATTTAACCACTTACCAACCGATCCTGACTTCACTTGCTTTCAAGCGTTAGTGAAAATACCTTGAATAAAGGGATCTGTTGCATCTGTTTTTAATTAAACTAACGTTTCACAGGCTGTTTTAAAAAAAAAGATATTTGAGATGTTCAAAGTGTTTAAGAAAAACATTTTTCGTAATCTAATAACTTGACCAATTTTCCTTCTAACGGTTTCAAATTTTAGCTGGATATGTAGAAACGACTCAAAATTAAATATTTGATGTTTTATGCTTTTTTTTCTTTACAACAAGGGAAATGCTAAACGTTTGATATCAATTTTTTTTCTGAAACTCCTAGTACATTTCAAATACTTTATATTATGAATGATATAGTCATTTTCAATAAATTAGATATCAATTAAGATGTACAGGATGCTTTAAAAAACTTATATCATTTTCGTTATCTAATAACTTGACCTATTTTTCTTCAAACGATCTCAAATTTTAACAGCATGTGTAGGAACAAGTCAAACCCCACGAGACTCCAACTATACGGACACTTGCCCCCCATCACGAAAACTATACAAGTCAGACGAACCAGACACGCGGGACACTGCTGGAGAAGCAAGGACGAGCTCATAAGCGATGTACTCCTGTGGACCCCCACATATGGATGTGCAAAAGTAGGACGACCAGCACGAACTTATATACAGCCACTATGTGAGGACACAGGATGTAACCCTGAAGACCTGCCGGAGGCGATGAATGATAAGGAGAAATGGCGAGAGAGGGTCAGGGATATCCGCGCTGGCGGCGTGACATGATGATGATGATTATGTTAGCAAGTCTTTTTCTGCGATGACCACGGTAATTTCTTAATGTTCAAAATATGACTCAATTAGCTGAAGGGCGTAGACTAGCAAGTAGATTGCTCCTATCCAAAACAGCAATAATGATCGTCTCGTACATAAGGTATCACGTCCCAGAATAAATTGTGATTGACTTTTTGATTGGCTTTAAAGGCAAGTCAGTCCGTCTTGGGTTATTTTATGCCTAGAGGTTACTTGTACCTTGTACGTCTATATATCATCATCATCATCATCAAAAAAAAATATGGAGGTGCCCGTGGTGTAATGGTTATCTTCACAGGATATGGAGACAGCGACATGAGTTCAATTCCTGGACGAGGCTGATTGCATTTCACATAGCATTAATACCCTTGGGAAAGGTATGAATCCAATTATTCTCCCTCCAGCTATGGGTAAATAGTAGGACAGACTGAGTTCTTCAGCATTGGTGAGGCAACTAGTCTAGGAGAAGGAAAACTCTGAATTCAAACCTGTTAAACTCCGCTTAAAAATTGACCTTGTGTCATATCCTGCCCGAGCGGATGGGTTGGTATATATATATATATATATATAATTACTATTATAATTGAAATTCAAAATCCTTAGAGAACCCAAAGGACAGAAATGCTGATTAATATCACGGAATATTTCAAGTACAAAATATGGTAATGATAATAAAAAAACAGGGTAAACACTCGTCAGTCGGAGTTTCACATTGTCGATTAAGGAAGTATTCAACACGTCAGTATTCATTCGACTAAACTGAACAAACATGCACTCCTTCTGAGTCACGTGGCTATTATGTAGTTGATATACTGAGTCTCGTGGTCCAATCAGGCGCCAAATTACAACGTAAATATTTACTTTCATGGCGGCATTTAGCGATCAACTCCAGTATTTTATTAAGCAGATTATTCGTATCTGGAAATCTTCCAAACACAATTAACAATTTCTCACATCTTCGTCACAAGCGTACACTCGTTTTAAGATAGACTACTTAACCTCTAAAAACACAAGGGATATATATATATATATATATATATATATATTTATATATATATTGTATGTATGTATGTATATATAATCATTTTTTACGGATGATGTAACATAACAGTTTCAGGTATCACTTTTCATCTATCTATCTATCTATGTCTGTCTGTCTGTCTGTCTTACACACACACTAACTCTCTTGCTGTGGAATAATTTTCTTTTCCAGTGCATGAATATTGACTCATTTTACAATTTAATTAATAAAAATTTGATTAGATAATTAATACAATTTTCAATTAAATTAATATGAATCTAATTAATTTTTCATTTTTAATAACGAACTTGAGTTTCGTTTACTGTTGAACACTTAATTATAAACTAATTAAGACTATGAGGTTTTTTTAAAGTTTTTATTTAAATTTATCATAATTTTGACATTTGAATTAGATTTCGAACAGCTAATACCCGGTGGCCATGTTGGATTCGGATGAGGGCATTGACCTAAAGGAGAAAAAGAAAAATAACCAAAAGATGTTGTGAAACACAACAAACATGTTCAGATAACGCGTGACAGCTGATTGAAAGTAAAACTAAACCTCAAATAAGACGGGATATACGAGGATAGATAGATAGATAGATATGAAGAGACTGAGATAGATAGATAGATAGATAGATAGATAGATAGATAGATAGATATGAAGAGACTGAGATAGATAGATAGATAGATAGATAGATAGATAGATAGATAGATAGATAGATATGAACAGACTGAGATAGATAGATAGATAGATAGATAGATAGATAGATAGATAGATAGATAGATAGATATGAATAAACTGAGATAGATATACAGATAGATAGATAGATAGATAGATAGATAGATAGATAGATAGATAGATATGAACAGACTGAGATAGATAGCTAGATAGATAGATAGATAGATAGATAGATAGATAGATAGATAGATAGATATGAACAGACTGAGATAGATAGATAGATAGATAGATAGATATGAATAAACTGAGATAGATATACAGATAGATAGATAGATAGATATGAAGAGACTGAGATAGATAGATAGATAGATAGATATGAAGAGACTGAGATAGATAGATAGATAGATAGATAGATAGATATGAATCGACTGAGATAGATAGATAGATAGATAGATAGATAGATAGATAGATAGATATGAAGAGACTGAGATAGATTGATAGATAGATTGATAGATAGATATGAAGAGACTGAGATAGATAGATAGATAGATAGATAGATAGATAGATAGGCAAAATTAGAACGAGTCATAACAATAGATGATTTGAGACATCCTATTTTAATACTTATAACAAATGCTCTGGCTAAAGTCTCCATTATTTTGTTTTTCCGTCTTCATGCTTTTTTAATTTTCTGTTTTCTTCTCTTTTTTTCAGCTCTCTTTTTTTTCTGCTTCACACAAATTCCCTTCCCGTATTCTACCCCCCTTAACCTCACCCAGTCACCCCAGCCCAGCCACCCTAAAAACGTTTCACGTGCAAAATTGTGCCTCTTCGCTCGAGACCGTTACATTATTCTTTCTTTTTTGCGGGTTGGGGTGGGGGTTGGCCCTGAGCCAAATAAGCTAGGAACAGAGTAACTTTTGATCTTAACCGATGGGGTTTTTTTTTTGTTGCTTCTTATCTTCCATACTTTTTTTTTTTATTTCTTTCATTTTTTTTCTGCAAGTCTTATACCTCACTTTTTTGTTTTTTTTAATTTTTTAATTTTTTTCTGGGAGGAATGAACCCGGCAGGGAAGATGATGGTTGAGAAGAGTTATATTGGCGGGGGTAAAGAATCCTTTTTGTCCTACAAATTTTACTTTTTTTTTTCTTAGACCCGACCTGTGCTATTTGCTTAAATATGGCTGTTCCTAAGTTCGACCATATTGGCAAATTGTCTTGAAGATTCACCAACTGGCCGCTAATCTAATGCACACACACACACACGCACACACACGTGTGTGTACATGCGGACTGGTAGTACCTATTAGGGTACCATCTATGGGTCAAATAGAACTAGAGTCCTTGATATGACCCTAAACTGCATCTGATGGTGAGGCAACGGTCCTGGAGTTTTGGGGAATGGGAAGTACCTCTTCATTATCATTACTCTCAGCTTTACTCTGACTGGTAATGCCCATAAGGATCCCATCTATGGGTCAAGTAGACCTCCCAGTCCTTTACGAAAGATTAGAGTGTTCGCCAATGGCCCGGGAGACCTGGGTTCAATCCCAGGTCGAGTCATACCAAAGACTTTAAAAATGGTACTTGATACCACCTTGCTTAACACTCAGCATTATAAGGTACGGTTCAAGGGTAAAGTGGAGCAATCCTGGGAATGGAGTAGCGCCCTCCCCTACACCTTGGTGTAGTAGCTATCGAAAAGGGAGCCTTCGGGTCACCCTCGACTATGGTCGCTAACTTTACTTACTTTTTTTATTGTTATTAGTTGGTTGGTTAGTTGGTTTTAGGGGAAATCATGTGTTGTTTTGCGCTGTATTCACTTTATTTTTCCAATTATATGGTTTCAAGTATTTCTATCGAATACTAATAATTCAAAGATTCATCCCTTATAAGGAACATACTAAATTTTTCTATATATTATGAAATCAGTATATAAGGAAATACATAAAGCTAGATAGTAAACACATTTAAAAATTCGTTTTAACATTTTTTACGGTAAATATAAATACAAGTTGTATTAATGCAAATTATAGATTAACGGAAATGTAAGGATTTAATAAGATTTTTATATTTATTTTAACTGTCTTCAGATGAGGACATTGTGTTTTAATGGGTCAATAAGAACGTTAGGGAAATCTACATCAGTTTATCTAAAAAAACCTATGGTTGGGGATGGGTGAATGAGATTATATTGTGGTGGAGGGTAGACTGAATTATATTGTGTTGGAGGATAAGTGAGATTATATAGTGTTGGAGAGTTGATCAAGATTATATTGTGGTGAATGGGGGACTATGATTATATTTTGGAGGAGGGCTTTCTGAGATTATATTGTAGTGGAGGGCTGACTGAGATTATATTGTGGAGGAGGGGGGACTAAGATTATATTTGTGGGCGGAGGGCTGACTGAGGTTATATTGTACTGGAGGGATAACTGAGATTATATTGTGATGGATGGGGGACTAAGATTATATTTTGGAGGAGAGCTGACTGAGATTATATTGTAGTGGAGGGGTGACTGAGATTATATTATAGAGGATGGGGGACTGAGATTATATTTTGGAGGCGGGCTTTCTGAGATTATGATGTTGTGGAAGGATGACTAAGATTATTTTGTGGAAGATGAGGGACTAAGATTATATTTGTGGATGGAGGGCAGACTGAGATTATATTGTTGTGGAGGGGTGACTGGGATTATATTGTGGTGGATGGTGGACTAAGATTATATTTGAGGGTAGAGGGCTGACTAAGATTGTATTATAGCAGAGGGGTGACTGAGATAATATTTTGGTTGAGGGCTGAGTGAGATTATATTGTAATGGTGGGTTGACTGAGATAATATTGTGGTGGAAGGCTGACAGAAATTAAAATGTACAAGAGGGTTGACTGAGATTATATTGTAGTGGTGGGTTGACTGAAATAATATTGTGGTGGAAGGCTGACAGAAATTAAAATGTACAAGAGGGTTGACTGAGATTATATTGTAGTGGTGGGTTGACTGAGATAATATTGTGGTGGAAGGCTGACAGAAATTAAAATGTACAAGAGGGTTGACTGAGATTATATTGTAGTGGTGGGTTGACTGAAATAATATTGTGGTGGAAGGCTGACAGAAATTAAAATGTACAAGAGGGTTGACTGAGATTATATTGTAGTGGTGGGTTAACTGAGATAATATTGTGGTGGAAGGCTGACAGAAATTAAAATCTACAAGAGGGTTGACTGAGATTATATTGTAGTGGTGGGTTGACTGAGATCATAAAAAATCAACGCTCAACATAATATGAGGATTTTTTTTCCATAACAATGGGGTAGAGTTGTCAGCTCATATTAGCATGGGAAGGTGTACTGAGATGACACAAACAAAATCTTTGAAAATGTCTTTGAGTGGATATTTAAATAAACGACAATTATATCTGTTAATTCTTTAAATGTGATAAAACTTTCGAATTTTATTTCTGCTTTCTCTTTTTTTTTTAATAATATTAATAATACAATTTATAGCATTTTAGCTATAAAAGTAAAGTTAACAACCGTAATCGAGGGCAACCCGAAGGCTCCCTTTTCAATAGCTACTACACCGAGGTGTAGGGGAGGACGCTACTCCTTTCTCTAGATTGCTCCACTTTACCCTTGATCCTTACCTTATAATAATAGTGTTAAGCAAGTAGGTATCCCGTACCATTTTTAAAGTCTTTGGTATGATCCTACCTGGGATTGAACCTCAGTCTCCCGGACAACTGTCGAACACTCTACCCACTAGGCCGAGTATATAATACCTTAAAATCATAAAAATACGGAATTTGAAAGGAAAAAGGGGAATTTACCAAAAGCAAAAAAGGAAGATTTGTCCCAGTACATTTTTTACTAATTCCCATATGGCATTAACTATCATATACGTGTTTATTACGTGAAGTCCCTATGGCAGAGTGGCTTAAGTGGTGGACTATAAAATCGTCTTATGTGAGTTCGATCTCCGGTTGCACTGTTTCGTTCACTTTTTGACAAATATCCTCGGGAAAGGCATGAAACTCTTTGTGTCCTTCGCTATAGATTAATTGATAATAGGGATCACCGTGGTACAAAGGGTTAATAATTTTCAAACGGACCTATTGGTATCAAGAAGAGTTACTTGAAACTATAATTGTTTATGAATAATTAATATCCTAGAACTGCCAACATGAAATAACACAAATAGCGTTGACATGCTATGAAACCAATCACAACCTGATAAGGTCCCATCTATGGGTCAAATAGAATTGTTTGACCATTTGACTGTAAGCAAACAAATAACTGATGTTAAACTGGATAGTAAGTATGTAGTTACCCTACCCCTCTGCATGTGTAGGATGCGACACAAGGTCAATTTTTTAGCGGACTTTAACAAGTTTCCTTCTCCTAGACTGGTTGCCTAACAAAGGCAAAAAAAAGTCCAGTCTGCCCTACTATTAACCCATAGCTGGAGGGAGAATAATTGAATTCATACCTTTCAAAAGAGTATTAGTGCTTTGTGAAATGCAATCAGCTTCGTCAAGGATTTGAACACATGTAGCTGTGTCCATTTTCTATGATGATTGCCATCATACCATGGGCTCCTCCGAAAAAAAAGCTGAATGGTTAGTTTTGCATAATAATACTTAAAACCATTTTACTGTGAGCAAAAATTGGGTTCTCGGTGATATAGAGCAAACTATTTTGAAACTATTTAATTGTGTGCAGATAAAACTCTCCGTGATAGCAATACTTGAAGCCACTTCTGTATATTCAAACAAATAATTAATGTAAAATAAAATTATTAGTGTTTGATTGGAGTACTTGAAACCATATGTGTGCAAACAAATTAGTTCTCCTTTAGAATAAAAATCACTTTCCAACTATTCACTTACAAATCTTATCTGTATAACTATTTAACTATGTGCAAACAAATGAGTGATTGCTTAGTCGGCTGGGGTTGCAAAATAAACCGACTGCTTCTCTGCAGAGGGGTAAGACCCCCACAATGAGTATCCTTGTATGACACTAAACAATCTGATGGTGAGGTTCCAGTAATGCTGGAGTTTTGGGAAATGCGGAATCCCCTTTCATTGACTTTACTCCCAGGTCCACTCTGATCAGAAATGGTAGCACCCGATGAGTCCTATCTATGGGTCAAATAGAACTAAATTGTATCCTCATGCTAAACCGAAAGGCTTGAAATAGGACTGTTTTGAGATTTAAACTGCGTTCTTATTCTAAAATGAACTGCTTGGAATAGAACTGTTTATTTGTATAAAAATAGAGTTGGCATTCAATAACCTACAAAGGTTGATATGCCATAAAGCCAAACAAATAACCAAACACATGTCTGATGTTGAATTGAATTATCAATGTTACATAATCATACTTTAACCCCTTCAACTGTGTGAAAGCAAATAATAAATATTAAATAAAATCATTAGTGTTGGGTATAAGTCTTGAAACCATTTAACTATGTGCAAACAAGGTCTGGCTTGTTTAAAATGTTTCCTACAAATTCGTTTACAAACTGTGTATATTTGATATATGTATAAACAGGATTTGGCATTGAATAATATACAAGGGTTGATATGCCATAAAAGCCAACTAACCATGGATTAGTTTATATACTGCCTAATAAAATGGAATGTTTTCTTTCCAAAAATTTTGTAGATTTTTTTCTTATGGACAACAATCACGATGTGCCAGCAACATTAAAGATTATCAACAATGGTGGCTTGTTCGGAAAAATGAAACCTCAGATACTTGCATGTCAAGGATGGACACGGCAGTTGTTAGTACTGACTTAATCTACGGCTGTTATGACTTATTGGATGAAAGTCAACTGACTTGGTTATTTTCAGCGAGGAAGCTGGAACGCAGGAAAAAAAAATACCTGGCTGCGTTACAGGTGTCAGGTGAAAAGAATTGCATTTAACGAGAATTAGGGTGACTTCTATTGGAGAAGGTAACAGTAGATATACTAATCCAGAGTAAATAATAATAATAATAATAGCAACGGTGATACCAATTGTAATGAGCACGTTTGAAACAGTGCCTAGAGGTCAGTCCCCTACTAGAAGAGTTGGAAACCAGACGACGAATCGAGACCATCCAAACATTGTTAAGATTGGCAAGAATACTGAGAAGAGTTTTGGAGATCTGAAGACACTTGCGGTCTCTCAGACTCCAGTGAGGCCATCAGCTAGTGCTGTTGTCAAAAACTCTCACAGAATATGGTAATAATAGTAATAATTAAAAGAAGGAAAGAAAGAAAGAAAGAAAGAAAGAAGTGGAGATGAAAGAAAAAAATTTAAAAGAGTATCTCTGGAGAACGACAAAGATACTCGAAACCAAACTATTTAGCCGGAACCTTAAAGAGGTAAATAAACACGGCATATCTAAATATAAATTTAAAAGCTAAAAACTAAAAAAATTGTTTATAACAAAATGCGTAGATAATTAGGAATATCGTTTCTGTTTTATACGAAGGTCATTTTGAAAACAAATCACCGAAAAGTTTTAAAAGTAAACTTAGACAATGAAAATGCCATAACCAGAATGTAAAAACAACAAAATAAAGGGAGATGGAAATAAAACTGATTTTTTTTTCTGCGAGTAAACATGAAGGGTCTCAAATTTCTTCAATATTAGGTGGAAAAAAATTAGTTATAATTAGAAGAAAGAAAGAAAGAAAGAAAGAAAGAAAGAAAGAATTTAAAAAGCCATCAAACACGTGGAGATGAAAGAAAAAATTTACAAAGAGTATCTTAGGAGAACGACAAAGATACTCGAAACCAAACTATTTAGCAGGAACCTTAAAGAGATAAATACCTGGGCTGTACCCCTCGTAAGATAATCGAGACCATTCTTGAAGGAAACCAGAGAAGAACGTCAACAAATAGACCAGAGAATAAGAAAACTAATGATAATGCATAAGGCATTACATCCCAGAGATGATGTTGACAGACTCTATGTGTCAAGAAAAGAAGGAGGAAGTGGACTTACAATCATTGAAGACAGCGTTGACGCATCGATACAACGACTTGAAGACTACATAGAAAAGCGCGAAAGAAGACTGATTACAGCCACCAGAAACAATACTGACAACATGAGGACCAACAAAACGACAATAACCAGAAAACAAAAATGGAAAGAAAAACAAATGGACGTTTTAAACGATTAACAAGTAACATCTCACACGAGAAAACATGGACGTGACTAAGGAAGGGAAACCTTAAGAGAGAAACTGGATCTCTTCTAATAGTAGCACAAAACAACGCTATAAGGACCAATCATATCAAAGTAAGAATATATAAGACGATACAAAACAGTAGCTGTAGGTTATGTGGTGATAGAGATGAAACGATCAATTACATATTAAGCGAATGCAGCAAATTTATACTGAAAGAATAAAAGACAAGACACAACTAGATGGGCAAGGTGATCCACTGGGAATTATGCAAGAAATTGAAATTTGACCAAACAAAAAATGGTATATACACAACCCAGAATCAGTCCAGGAGAATGAGACGCACAAACACTTTTGGGATTTTAAGATACAAACGGATCACCTAATCTAGAACAGACGACCAAACCTTATAATAATCAGCAAAAAGAAAAGAGAATTACAGAACTGCAGACTTTGCAGTCCTGGATGACCACAGAGCATAATTATAAGAAAACGAAAAGAAGGATAAGTACCTGAACCTTGCTAGGGAATTGAAAAAAAAAATACTGTGGAACATGAAAGTGACGTTGATACCAATTGTAATTGGCGCTCTTGGTACAGTCACCAAAGGACAGGAGGACTTGGAAACAGGACGAGTGGAGACTATCCAAACTACAGCATTGTTGGGATCGGTCAGAATACTGAAAAGAGTCCAGGAGACTTGAGAAGACTTGCTGTCACTCAAATTCCTATGAAAGACCATCAGCTAACTCTGATGTGAAAAGCCCTCAAGAAGTAACAATAATAATAATGCAAATTAGCACAGAAGGAGTATAAGGCGAGACACGACTGGGTCGGTAAGGTGATCCACTGGGAAATGTGCAAGAAATCCAAATTTGACCATACTAACAATTGGTATAAGCTCAACCCAGCACCTGTCCTAGAAAATGACACACATAAACTCCTATGGGACTTTAACATACCAACGGATGACCTAATCCCGGCCAGAAGACCAGACCATATAATAATCAACAAAAAGAAGAGAATTCGCAAAATTGTCGACTTTGCTGTCCCGGCGGACCACAGAATAAATCTGAAGGAATGTGAAAAGAAGGATAAGTACCTCGACCTTGCTAGAGAATTGAAAAAGCTGTGGAACATGAAAGTGACGATTGTACCAATCGTGATTGGTGGTTTTGGCGCAATAACTAAAGGATTATTAAAAGGCCTGGAAGACTTGGAAATTGGCGGACGGGTAGAGACTATCCAAATGACAGCGTTGCTGAGAATGGCCAGAATCCTGAGACGAGTCCTGGAGACTTGAGGAGACTTGAGGAGACTTGCTGTCACTTAATCTCCAGTGAAAAACCATCAGCTAACACTGATGTGAAAAATTCTAAAGGAGTAAATAATAATTGTAATAGCAAGGATACTTCTGAATTAATTTTGTATATTGACCTTCGACCTGGCCAAACACGCCATTCCAAAGTGATTCACCGGAAGGAAGTGACACTTTCCGATGGCAGTTATGAGAAGAGATCGCGTATGTGGATTTGGCTGACGAAATGTGACAAGGTAAAAGCCCATGATGCACTCATAGACTGATGCACCGGAAGAGAGTGACCTCTGAACTGCATGACAGTTATTTCCGCTTGATGACGATCAAACATGCCGTTCCAAAAATTGAGAGGGCGATTGAACTATTATATAACTCGGTGGGGACAGGAAGTCAGATGAGTTAGAGTTCAGATGAGTTGGAGGAAAGCCACCACCCGGCAGAAGGGGCCTTCGGGACCCCCGATTGAGTTGGAGATCAGATGAGTTGGAGACAAGGTATGTGGTAGAGAAACCACCACCTGGCAGAAGGGGCCTTTTGGACCCCCGATTGAGTTTGGAGGCCAGACCCGTTGGTGACAAGATGTGGTAGAGAAAGCCAGCACTCAGCAGAAAGCTGAGTCCCCGGGCCTCCGGTTGAGCAGCACTGGAGAACGAGAAAGACACAACGCTGATGGCCATAAGAGTGGAGGTCAATATATTGCAGTCTTTGTTCAGTCTCCAACTCCCTCTCAGAGTAAAACCTTGAGTAACCCTTTTCGAACCCTTTCAATAAAGTGAGAGGTACATATTTTTCTAAAAGACTGTGTCATCTTTATTCATTGCGTCAATATGATTCTGCATGTATATGTAGATGTATATGCATGTGAGTATACAACATTAATAAAATACATACATAATAAAATGGATTATTAATAAAATGCATTGGGACTTCAAAGACACTGGACGAGGTAAGCCGCTTCATGTATATGTATGAAAATAAGATATTTACCAAAAAATGAAAAAGAACCAAAAACCTTCATATAAACGATTAGAATTCGCAGCAAATATGAAGGAATGGAATTTGGTATTGTAAAATATGTAATACCTAATATCTAAAATTTATAACTCCATTTCATTTTAGTCTTGTTTGAAGACAGTGATGTGTTGATAAGTTTTGCTATTCAATACTAATTCTATTTCAACACTCGTCATTCATTTGTTCATAGTTAAATGGTTTCAAGTATTGTTATGTAATACAAATAATTCAATTTAGGCACTTAGTTAAAGAGTTGCTCAATAGGCTGGGGCTGTAGAATACACCGACTGCTTCTATGCAGCGGGGTAAGACACCACCCTCTAACGAATGTCCTATTTATGACACTAAACAATCTGATCGTGAGGCTCCAGTAATACTGGAGCTTTGGGGAATGCGGAGCACCTCTTTATTGCAATTGTTCCAGGTTCACTCTGAATCAGAGTTGTAGCACCTGACAGGACTAAACTGTGCACTTATGCTAAAGTGAATTGTTTGAAATAGAACTGCTTTGATATTTAACTGAACTGTTTTGACATTTAACTCTTTGTAAACAAAAACTATACTTATACTAAACTGGGTCGTTTTAAGTTTAATTCTGTGTTAAATGGTCCGAAAACGGTTGATATGCCGCAAAACCAACCAACCAACCAACCAACCAACCAACCAACAGTTAAAGAGTTTCAAGTATTACAATTCAATACTAATTATTCTATTCAGCATTACCCGTTCATTTGCACCCAATGAAATGATTCCAAGTATTGCTATGTATCACTAACAATTCAATTAAACCTCAGCCATTTGTTTGCACACAATTAACTGATCAAACTGTTCTGCTTCTATCAATTCAATTTAGCATGCCATTTGTTTGTGTACAGTTTAAATGTCAAACAGTTCTATTTGACTCGTATATGGGGCCCGATCAAGTGCGACCACTCCGGGTCAGAGTGAACCTGGGTGCAATGGTAATGAAGGGGTACTTCATATTTCTCAAATATCTTCACTATCAGATTGTTTAATGTCATATCCGGGACATTCTTTAGGCGGGCTTTTCCCTCCTCTGTAGATATGTGGTCTGTGTATTCCACAGCACTAGGCGACTGGGCTGGTAGGTTAAATGTTGACAGAGATGAAACAGTTAGTCAGATAGATGAAATCAGCAGAGAAGCGCAAAAGGTGTGTACAACACTACGGGAGCAAAATATGAAAGCTGTCACGCACGGGCTCAGTTGTTCTCGATATGAAAATTTATTGCTGTTTTTATTTTACAATAGTCGCTCGAAACGATAGAAATAGGATGAAAGATATGTGTCAACTCACTAGAAGAAATAGAGAAATTAATCCGTAGCAGATGAGACGAACAAACACGAACTTCTTCACCAACTAAGCCCTTCCCTAAAAGGGGCTGTCCGCTTCAACTGCCGACAGGACTCGAACTGGAACTGCCTGCACAACTAACTCATTGACTGCCCAACTGACTGATCAACTACCTTCAGCTTTTTAGTCCCGTATGTATATTTTGTTAATTATTCTCCTAATCAATCTGATAACACGTAACGTTAAAACTTTCCCAGATACGTCATACTAATCTCAGCTGACATCTATCCAAAATGTTTAATCTTTAATATCTTGCCCACAACAGATTTCAAAATAAACCCATCAACTTTATATTTTGATAGAAGCTGACATTGAATGCACTTAAGGACCATCCGCTTGACCTTTCCAGTGCAAACTCGAAGTTTTTATCAAGCTAACAATTCATCACTAAAATAATTTACAAAAATAATTAATAACATTTGTTTTGGTTTGGTTTGGTTTGTTTGGGTTTTATGGCATATCAACCTTTGTAGGTTATTTAATGCTAAATTCATTTTATACACATAAATAGTTTTATCTTAAACACTTCAGTTTAGCATAAGTACACAATTTAATTGTAAAAACATTTCTATTTCTTGTAATTCAGTTTATCAAACAGTTCTAATTAAAACAATTCACCTTTGTATAATTATAGTTTTTGTTTATGCATAGTTAAATTTCAAAGCAGTTCTATTTCAGACAATTCAGTTTAGCATAATTACACAGTTTAAATGAAGTACGCAATTTAAATGGTTTTCAAGTTCCAAAACAGTTCCATTTCAAACAATTCAGTTTAATATAAGTACGCAATTTAAATATCAGAACAGCTCTAATTCAAACAATTCAGTTTAGCACAAGCACACAGTTTAGTTCTATTTGACCCATAGATAGGACCCTATTAGGTGCAACCACGCAGGTCCACTCTGGCCCAGGGGCGATGGCAATGAAGGGGTGATCCGCATTCCCCGAAGCTCCAGCATTACTGGAACATCTCCATCAGATTGTCTTATGTCATATACAGGACACTCGTTATAGGGGGGGGGCTTACTCCTTTGCAGAGAAGCAGTCGGTTTATTTTACAGCCCCATCCGACTGTACAAAATTAATTATAATCCTTAATTATATTACAAGTGCACGAAGGGCCCAACTGACCGAGAAAGGTGATCCACTCGGGATTGTACGAATGACTAAAATTTGATCATGCTGAAAAATGCTATATGCAGAAACCAGAATAGATCCAAGAAAATAAAAAAAAAATCTCTGGGACATTGAAGTTCATATGGATCACCCAATCCATACATATGGATCACCCGAGGCGCCTCTGGTGGTGTAATGGTTAGCAAGCTCGACTAGCAAACCTACACGAGTGAGTTCGAGTCTCATTGGGTGCCCCTTTCATATGGCCTTGTGCCACATCTGAGCAAAAAGCTTAGTAAAATTTCCATATGGATCACCCAATCCAGGCCTGAAGACCAGACCTAGTTTAAACCGAATGCTTGAATGGAACCCCCTACGATCGGTATAAAGAAGACACACACAGCTCTTTGCTTACTCGGTTCATTAAGAACAATGAGACTAAATCGGCCCATTTTTCTTTATTTGAATAAGTGACAGTAATACCTCTACTCCTCGTGGTGACTTTCCCCGTTATAGTAATTTTCGTTACAATATAATTTTTGAAATGGAGAAAATCCCCATGGAATCGTAGCTAATGTTCCGGACCTTGAAGTCGTAGTAGTCCATTTCGAACTCCAGTCTTGTTATTGTGTTCACTTTCGGACAACTGCCCTTGATGAAAAGTACGAAACCCCTTATCCGTCCAGCTAGCCGTTAAATAATCGTACCAATGCCGTTCTTCTATAAGGATGGCTTTGGTAATAAATAACACGAAAAGGTTGATATGCCCGTTAACGAAAGAAACTAATCCAAACATGATTTTTATGACCATGTATTTTATTAAATGAGAATCAATTTATTCGTTTTGTTTGTGATGAAGTATTGTTGTTTTAGCAATTTGTTGTTGCGTTTATATGTTGTTATTTACAAACGACGTTTTACACCTCCGACATCACGACCTTCAGAGTGAAAGCTATAACCGAATGAGTCCCCACGTATGACAGGTATTTCGTTGGTAACATTCAACGATGCAACCCAGATGGAGAATATAAATTACGTTAGTGAGAATTGCCTCAACTGCTTAAAAATAAAGGAAGGAAGGAAGAAAGGAAGAAAGAAAGAAGGAAGCAGATTTGAGGAAGAAAAGAAGAAAGAACCTTAGAAAAGAAAAAAAATGAAATTTAGGAGAAAGAAAGAAAGAAAGAAAGAAAGAAATTTGGAAGAAATAAATATAAATAAATAAAGAACTGATTTTAGGAAAAAGAAGAATAGAAAGAAAGGAAGAAATGAAGAAGAGATTTCGGAAAAAGAAAGAAGAAAACAAATGAAGAAGAGATTTGGAAAGAAAGAAAGAAAGAAAAAAAAGAAAGAAAGAAAGAAAGAAGAGATTTCGGAAAAAGAAAGAAAAAAATGAAGAAGAGATTTGGAAAGAAAGAAAGAAAGAAAGAAAGAAAGAAAGAAAGAAGAGATTTCGGAAAAAGAAAGAAAAAAAAACAATGAAAGAAAAGATTTGGAAAGAAAGGAAGAAAGAAAGAAAGAAAGAAAGAAAGAAGAGATTTCGGAAAAAGAAAGAAGAAAACAATTGAAGAAGAGATTTGGAAAGAAAGAAAGAAAGAAAGAAAGAAAGAAAGATGAGATTTCGGAAAAAGAAAGAAAAAAAACAATTGAAGAAAAGATTTGGAAAGAAAGAAAGAAAGAAAGAAAGAAATGGAGAAGAGATTTTGGAAAAAGAAGGAAAACAAATGAAGAAAAGATTCGGAAAGTCAAAAAGAAAGAAAGGAAGAAAGAAAGAAAGAAAGAAAGAAAGAAAGAAAGAAAGAAAGAAGCTGATTAGAAAGAGTACAAAGTAGAAAAAAATCACATTTAACAATAGAAAAAATAAGAATAGAAACAAAACGGCATCTTAAAGTAATTAGATGGGAAAGAATTGGCGGTAGAAATGGGGATAGCAAGCAGAGGAAATAAGAGAAAAGCAGATATCTTTATTTCGGTGTCAGCATTAAGGGCAGGTATGGTTATTTATGAAACATAACTTAGTTTGACACAAGGCCTCAGTAGTAGGGCACCCACGAGGATCAACCTTACAATATAAGCGAAGTGGTTCGCAACACGAGCGAGAAAACTTTCGCGTCATTATTCACTGTAGGAGAGTAAAAAAAAGGTAGAAAAAATAAGAGTAAATATATAACAGGAAAGAAACCAAAAAAATATCGAAACAAACAAACAAGTTAATGAAAGAAGCCTTGAAATTTTCTAGAGAAAGGATGCCAAAGAAGCATAAGATACGATTTGAAAAAAATGGTGACTCTCTAGTCATAGAAGTCAAAGAAGACATATAACTTCTCTTATTCTTGTTCTTCTGTTGTCATCGCTGTATTGGCATGCGCCTTGCATTTCTCAAGGGGAAAACGTGACCACTGACGGAACAGGAAATAATGTAAGGCTTTTTATTTTTTGCTCCGTATTTCTCCGATTTTTGCTCTTGTAGTTGAGTTAGAAGAAGCCATTACTAACTCCAGAAAAAATGTCGATCCTTTACTCTATATCATTAGCAAGTCTTTCGATAGATCAAATCATTGTGGCTGTTTAAAGAAATTGCTTCGATTCATTTTTCGATCATACGAATGACATTCAATAAATAAGGTGAAATATTGCCAAAGGAATTGGCATTTCGAAGCGATGTTTACTGGTGCACTTTTTTCAAGAAAATGAAGAGTGACGGCTTGTTTCATATTCCAGTAGACTATCAATATCGCCTCTTTTACAAAACTGATGTGCCCGGAACATTTTTATTACTGGAGAGTCAGTGTTTTTCTACTCCAGTCTTTTTTGACTCAGGCTAATAGTTTCGAACCCATTTGTATACATTTTTTGACTAAAACAAGTTTTATATGATTTGAACTTCTCATTGATGACAGACCTCTGTTTAAGCCTGGAGCACTCTTTTTGACTCGCCGCCATTTTAAATAGCCTCAAAATAAATATTTCCATGAGATTAGAATATTTTTGCTATGAAACGATTTTAAACGATGCAGAATTTTTCATTTATGGAAAAGAATTCTGAAAAAAAAATCTATAGGATGACTTACGAATTTTAACGAAAATCCTTATTTTAACTACGCAACAAATTGTAATTGCTAAATATTGAATTTAGGGCCAGTTCGAGTTTTAAGAGGATACTTAGGTTTTCCTTTCCACCAGAGTGCGCTAGGAGTACTTGATTTTTTAAATGATTGATTAATTGATTGTGGCAAAGGTAATATCAGTCTGAGCGTAGATATTTTTAACGAGATGATAGTTAAGATTTTGTGATTTAAATTCAGTATAGAAGTGATTGTCAGCTTAAAATAAAAAAAAACGATTTTGTGCGTGTAAGATATGTTTGTATTAGAGTGTCATTATATAGAGAGAGAAATGTATTTATGTCTTAAAGTATATGGAGCTGCTGCTGCTATTTTCATATGAAACCTTATGCTGAACTATCGGGAGCAATAAATCTCAGGTAAAACCTATTGTATCTGCTCAATAGATAAGCGATGTTGAAATAAAATGCATTCTTGTAAGAAAAGAATGTTAAATTCACACACAAAAGAAATAAACAGAATGGTTGAGTAGATTTGAAAATAAATCCAAACCTTACTGTAAGTTGAGCAAGTAAAGACAATTCCATACTTACAGAAGAAATATTTATTTTTTCACTTATCTGTACAAATTAGGGAGGCTCGAAATTAGATTTGAAAAAAAAGTTGATTATAATAAGATCTCTTTGACTAATTTAGCTTTTTTGAAGATAATATATGGTTATAAAGTAACCAACTTCCCACCAAGGCGATATATGAAACAAGCTCAAACACACAGTTTAGTTCTATTTGACCCATAGATAGGACCCTATTAGGTGCAACCACTCAGGTCCACTCTGGTCTTATTGTGGGGAGCCACACTCAAATTAAGATTCATGCTTGGCAGATCCAAAAAACGAGTGGATTCGTCGGGATTCCCTTATTGGGGTGCCTCAGGTGCCGAGCAATAAACACAGCCTTGCAAAGCAGACACGGTCTGAGGGGAAGGTCCCCTGCAACCAAGGGATCATAAACCACTCATCCGTCAAGGTAATAATTGATTATAACTGCAGTAGTGAAACAGTGTGTTATATAATTATGGTAATATTTTTTATGTTAATCAATTTTCATTAACTATATTTCATTATTTAGTTTGGTAAGGCTTTGAACTACTCGGGTCTCTTAGTTCAGGTGCATAGTCAGATGGTGCAGTCTTACGCCCACGCGGAAAGGATATGTCAGTCATCACCTGTCATGATAAACCCCCAGACAGGAAATAGGGCTGGAGTGTGGACGACGTCATGCCCCGAAGAGATGGTCTGGAGAATTTGAGGATTTAAAAAAAAGACAGTAGTTGAATTTTCTACTGTTGAGGGGTGCGGTTGATTTTTTTTTTTTTATCTCTACCGGCAAAGATCTTAAACATCATAAGATGCGCCGCGCGTTGGGTTGGGATCGGCATAATATGGTTTGCATAGGCTTTTAAGAATTGTATCTCTCTCTCCTCGTGTCGCCAAGGAGGGAAGCTAGAAATTTGTAAACCCGTTCATAACCGAAACGACTGAGTCCGCCTGTATTTGTATATGTATTCGTACTATTATTATTATTGATCTATCATCATCATCATCATCATCATGTCGTGCCGCTAGCACGGATATCCCTGACCCTCTCTAGCCACTTCTCCCTATCGTTCATCGCCTCTGGCAGGTCTTCAGGGCTACATTCCGTATCCTCACATAGCTGCTGAATGTATGTTCGAGCTGGTCGTCCTGCTTTTGCCCGGCCATATATGGGGGTCCATAGGAGTACATCACTTATGAGCTCGTCCTTGCTTCTCCAGCAGTGTCCTGCATGTCTGGTTTCTCTAGCTTGGATAGTTTTCGTGATAGGAGGCAGATGGCCGTATAGTTGATGCCTTGTGGGGTGTTGCCGCCAGGACTTGTTCAGTATTGCTCGCAGGATTCTTGTGTAATTGCCGTCTAGTTTCTTCTTCAGCCGTTTAGTTAGCGTCCAAGTAGTGCATCCATATAGCAGTATCGATACGACCGCTGACTGGAAGAAACTGCGTTTATTTTTATCGGTCAGGTCTGATTTCTATATGATCGATAGCCTATCAATGGCTCTCCATGCCTTATACAGAAAAGGACAACAGAGGAGGTAATCGTTTTTCTTAACCCAATCTGGAAATTTAAAAACTAGACTGAATGCGCTGATTGGTCGATAAATGCAAAAAAAAAAAAAGATAACAAAATGACACCTTCTTGAGTTCATTTTTTTTTTGCTCAAAAATTAACATTTTTTTTTTTTTTTTGCACAAAAATTAACATTTCTTTTTTAGTATGGAAATCAGTTGATTTCCCAAATAAACGCCGGAAACAAGACATATAAAAGTGAATTCAAAATAGTATTTCTCTTAATGAAACCTAGGTGGCGTTACTAGTCGGTGATCAGATGTAGCTGAATTAAGGTTACTGCATGTTTACGGATGAATGATTACTCAATGGCTTTTCTTCGGAGAGGCACTCCAAAAATAATTCCTCCCATCCATTTCCAAAGATACTAAAACAGATAAAAGACACAAAAACACCGTTGGTTAGAGCAAGTTTTTTGTCATGCTTTTTCTTAGGCGATGAATAGGATCCTACATGTTGCACTGGTACAAATGTTGCTCTAAGGGAGGCGCGTTAAGTGTAACGGTTATCGTGTAGAAAATTGAATATATATGTAAATATGTATTACATACATACATATATACATACATACATACATATATATATATGTTTATATATACATGCATATAAAAACAGACATACACACTTGCCCAGTCGGCTGGGGCTGTAGAATACACCGACTGCACCTCTGCAGAGGGGTAAGACCCCACCCCAACGAGTGTCCTGGATATGACACTAAACAATCTGATGGTGAGGTTCCAGCAGTGCTGGAGCTTTGAGGAATGCGGAGTACCCCTTCATTGCCATCGCTCCCAGGTCCACACTGGCCTGGAGTGGTAGTTAAAATGAATTGAGTAAACTGAATAGCTTGAAATAGAAACATTTTTGACAATTAAACCGTACTTACACTTAAACTGCGTGCTTATGCTTAACTGAATTATTTCAAATAGAACTGTTTTCCGACATTAAAACTGCATTTACACTTAACTGAATTATCACATATAACTGCCTGAATAGTTTGAAATGGAAATGTTTTTGACAATTAAACTGTGTACTTATGCTAAACTGAATTGTTTTCAATAGAACAGATTATTTACATAAAAATGGATTTGGCGTTAAATAACCTACAAAGGTTGATATGCCATAAAACCAAACAAACCAAACCAAACCAAACCAGACATACACACATCTATATATATACACTCAAATCAAAAACTCTTTCCTTACAAATCATTATATATATATATATATATATAAACACACAAACTTTTTAAAGACATAATTCGATCAAGTAGGGATTATTTTTTAAATAGTTTTGACCGTAACAGATACTAGTATTGCAGGTCAGAATGGACCTGGGAGTATTGCAATGATTTGGTGACTCCATATTCTGCTCAGAACAAACGAATGTGAGTATTTACTGGTGAGCAAATACTGGTGTGTCCATGCATTGGAGTCCATACGAGAACATCGCTTAAATGTATTTACACAGCCCCTCCATATGTTCAGGATTAGACTCTAGGTCAATTTTTTAAGCGAAGTTTAACTGGTTTGAATTCAGAGTTTTCTTTCTCTTAGATTGGTTGCCATGCGATGGTTAAAGAGCCAACTCTGATTATGATTGGGATCTCACTTCTATCAATACAGCCCAGCATGTCCTATTCGTCTTTTTCAATGGTTTGTATGATGGAGGTAAGTTGCTGTTCAACTGCTTTTTTGTAGGGTGACGCTTCGAGGATTACTTTGAAACAGTTCGTAGAATCCTAGTGTATTTCTTATCCAGTTTATTCTCCAAGCGTTTCGTTAGAATCTACGAGGTGCAGACATACAGTTCTTTTAACAAGGCTACAACTGGGAAGAATTCCCATTTTATTCTATCGGAAAGGTTTCTTTAATCACATTGGCACTAACGTCAAACTATCTGTTGTATCGTGGTAAGGAAAAGATATACAGTAAAAATAAAGTTAATTGTTTATTAACTCAAGTGGTAGAGTCCGACTAGTATGATTAGTCTCGAGCTGTTGGTGTTACGTCCGAAGTTCGTCTTACTACTGTCCGACGTCCTTTCAGAGCAGTCTCTCTGATTCTCTTTCTGCTTCTGCTTTTCCCGTGCTTAAGAGACACGGCATCTTTTATACTTTCGCGATACCGGAAGTCACGTGGTACGAGCCACTATACAACACTATCTTATATTCCCATAAAAATACGGAAATCTGAAACAAATTTCACAAAAGATACCTGAAGATGACCTGAGAATACAACCGCCAAAACATTGTGTTGCAACAACCCCGACAAGAGAATAATAGTCCGAATGGTTTGGCTTGATTTGGTTTTGATAGGTTGTTTTACGGCATATCAACCCTGTTCGAGTCATTTAGCGCCGAATTATGTCATTTTGATAAAAGTTTGTATGTTTTAAGGTCTTCATATCTTCAAATATTTCAGTTGAATGCAAAAACAGTTCTGTTTCAAACAATTCAATTTAGCATAAGTACAGTTTTTTGTTTACACAGTTAAATTATCAAAACAGTAAATTTCAAACAATTCAGTTTGGCGTGGTTACACAGTTTTATTCTATTTGACTCATAGATAGGACCCTATCAGGTGCTACCACTCCAGGCCAGAGTGGACATGGGAGCGATGGCAATAAAGGGGAACCCATATTCCCCAAAATTCCAGCATTTCTGGAGCCTCACCATTAGATTGTTTAGTGAAATACCCAGGACACTTGTGGGGTATCGTACTTCTCTGCAGAGAAGCAGTCGGTGTATTCAATAGCCCCAGTCAACTGGGCCAAAAAAAAAAAAGTTTGGAAAGCATGGAAATTTCAAACTATTAGCAACTTCAGTGGTCAGATAGTTTAGATTAAAAACAATATATATAATCCTAGCTCTTAGGATAGAGTAAGCAACTTTAGATGAATTTTTAAATACGTTTAACAGCACGATATAAAAAAGAGGTCTACTCTTCAAAAGAATATAAGTACTTGGAATAAATCGATATAAATATGTACGACATAAATAATTAAGCTAGAGAAACATAAAGTTGCAGTAAAATTATTTTCTACTAATTCAAAATATAATTAATGTCTCTTTAAGATTTATTAGTTGACAACGACACAACAGGTAAATAAGATGAAGAACAGTGCAGTTGCACTTTAATAAGTTAGAAATTAATACAAGTATGGAAATAAGTAGAAATGGGCGGTTTAACCGAAAAACCGACTTTATTCGGTTACATCTTCACACCATGAAACAGCATCGAGTTTTCTTACGAAACAGAAATCGTTTGGTTTAGAGCTATCACTACTGAGTGACAATATCCAAGGAAGCACCGCTGAAAAAGACTTTCAGATTTTAATAAAATTCAATTTTATCTACATTTATAACATTGTAAGGGGAAAAGGTTGAACCAAAATATGATAAAAATATTTAATTGACTAGTTTTAGAAAATGAATATAAAATCTATTTGTTTATAAAAAAGAAGACGATGATGATGAAAATGGATATACGATAGATATGACACTTGGAAGTGTTTTTATATCATAGAGTGTTTTTAGAAAGAAAAAATGGAAATACACGATGTCTGAAATCTATTTAAGTTTTCAAAAATACTTTTGTGGTTAAATCAAGTAAGCAATGAAGTGAGTGAAGTCGGTGACCTTAGTCGAGGGCGACCAGATGGCTCCCATTTTGATAGCTAGTACACCAAGGTGTAGGGGTGGGCGCTACTCCTTTTCCTAAGTTGCTCCACTTTACCCTTGATACGTACGTTATAATGCTGAGTGTTAAGCAAGGCGGTATCAAGTACCATTTTTAAAGTCTTTGGTATGACGCGACCTGAGATTGAACCCAGGTCTCCCGGACCATTGGCGAACACTGTTGCTAGTTTTGCCTTAATGTTAGATTTTATTTCATTTAGAAATATCATTACATTTTCTTTCCAGCTATGTAAATATTTCAAGATTGGACCAGAAATAGACGAAAAATTGTGAGTTGAACGAATTAAGTTGTAAATTTGTCATTCTTAAACAAAATCAGATATCAACTGGAAATGCAATCATTACACAAGAAAATAAATGGCTTCCTCAGAAAGCAAAAATACGAAATCAAAAACCGGAAAACCAACTCGAAAACCACGGTATCAAAGGAAAAAACCGAAACCGTTACCGAAACATAAATTGTCAAACCGCCCAACTTTAGAAATAAGGTTTTCAAAAGCTGGAAACACTTGAAAGGAAGTAATGTAATATTACGGACGGGCGCTGTCGTTAATCAGTGAAGGTGTTACGAGACTAGCGCGTGAGGGCAGAATGACCTGGAAAGTTAGACGTGATTTTAAAATAATCACAGATGTATCATCACGTGTTTCACTAGTGACATCGAACATTTGAGGATCTTCGATTTGTTCTACAAGATCTCTATATAAGAAAACAAGTAACGAGTTCTTGGGGCTGAGTTGAAGGCAGTTGTCAAAACGGGTGCGTTAAAGGTTCCGGAGGCCCCGACCCGTCATACCCCAGTCTGCTACGACCTATCTGTTGTGACAGGCGTGTGTCAAACAGCCAGCTCTCACCCACACCCTGTCACCACCAAGAGGATTGGAGGAGAAGGACGCAACAAAAACGAACTTTTCGAGTTGCAGTGATCATAACTGAATAAAAACGACTGCTATATTTTCTTTCCTTACCTTCGAGTTTGAGTATTTCTTTTTCTGCGGACTTCTTTCTTTACAGCACAAAACGTTGGTCCTATGGTACAGTAAGACAAAGAGTGTCGCATGATTTATTGAAAATCAACATTTCAAGTAATTTCTAATATTTTCCAGTTTTTGTTTGTTTGTTGTTTTTTTTTTTGTTTCTTTGTCTTATCAACCCGCAATGATTATTACATGCCAAAGTCATATTTGTAGAACAACAGAAATTGTTTTATTAAAATTAATTTACAAGGGAGGCAACTCTGTAGTTCTGTTCTCACCACAGTGTCTGTTGTAAATCTTGTGTGAATAAATAGGAAGTATTAATTTCAGAGACTCGCTTTGTACAACCTACTGTTGTGATTAATCTTGAGGATTTATGCTGTTTATCAAGAACATCAAAGTGTGTGGGTTGCATTTTGTTAGAAAAAAAATGTCTACCAGAAAGGTAGAACAAACAGAAGCGGGAGTAGATAATGTTTCTTTTGATGGAAATCCCAGGAGAGATTAGTTGTAACCAGGTGTTCAGGTCGTCAAACAAAAGTAGAGACATGTGAACCAGGAAGTCTTAACGGCCTGTTAGTTGGTTGGTTGGTTGGTGCTTTTTGGTATATCAATCCTTGTGGGTTATGTTATGCCAAATCCTGTTTATATATATATATATATATATATATATATAAACTCAAAAATGATTAATCACTTTCTTATTCCAGTAGGTAACATCCTATCGGATGATTGTGTTAAACTCGGCTCGCGAAACATTTACTAGTGAGTAATCCTTTTGAGTTTGACATTGCTCAGCTTGCGAGCATCTCAGCACCATTTTTAATCTTAACGTTTGTTTCTCATACTGGTCGGTTGGTTAATTGGTTGGTTGGTTTTTATGGTATATCAACAATCGTAGGTTATGTAATACCAAATCCTGTTTATACTTATATATATACAGAGAGAGAGAGAGAGAGAGAGAGAGAGAGAGAGATCATCATCATCATCATCATTTTCATCATGTCGCACGGATAGAATTGAGTTGTGTGACTCACACACTCTCTCTCTCTCTCTCTCTCTCTCTCTCTCTCTCTCGCCAACTATCTTTATCATCCATCGCTCCGGGAAGACCTTGCTGCATTCTATATCCACGCTGAGCCAATGTAAGTAGTTACTGGTCGGACAACATTAGCCTGTTTCTGCACAGAGTTCATATATGTATATATATATATAGTATCGGCCATAACTTAAGGAACGGAACAACAACAAATATTTAAATGATTTTTACTTGAAAAAATTTCCATATACGTTTATGAAATTTCCCCAAAATATTCTTGGAACATATATGTATTTATTACATATAAAGTTTTCTAAATTTTTTTTACAGTAAATTAAGAGTGAACTAAAAAACAAAAATATACGTTTTGACATGGTCAAAAGTTAAGGAACGCAGTTGAATTATAGTAATTTAGGTAATTTTTAAACAACTTGATTCTTAAATTTGCTTAATAGTCAACTGTCATACATCGTTGGAACTATTTCTAAGCAAGCGAAAGCACGTAATTGTTTAACTCGAGAAGAAAAAAATCTCATTTTAGCAAATCATGAAGAAGGCAAATCGTGTTCTGAAATTGCTGGCATCGTACGAAGGTCAAAAAGCGTTGTTTATCGTGTAATCAGTAGATTTAAGGCTGACAAGACACTTGAACCAAAACTGTGAACTGGCAGGCCTCCTGTGACTAACAAACAGGAAGATCAGATGATTGTTAAAAACTTCTATTTCTCGTGCATTTTATGAGCAAACAGGAAAGCTAATCTCAAGAAAAACTGTTTCTCGAAGGTTAAATAAGGAAAATTAAGCTTGGATTCCATGTCTCAAGCCTTTGATTTCAAAGAAAAATAAAAAAGTTCGTCTTGACTTCGCCACAGAGCAAATTCTGTGGACAGAGGAACACTGGAATATGGTTCACTTTAGGGATGATTCTATATATATATATATATATATATAGAGAGAGAGAGAGAGAGAGAGAGCAAGAATATTTCAAACTCTAACAATGTCGCTTGAATTTGAAACAGAATGCCACCATCAGAAATAAAATGTTCAAGGGTTTCCCATTTTTTCACTTCATTTTAATTATTAATTCAAATATAAATCCAAAGAAAAATGTTAGCTACTCGGAAGTTGGTTTAATGTCAAGATTGAAATTTTTAACGTTGGCAAATAATTTGACGATGACAAAATATAGATAAAATCATCCACACACACACACACACACACACATATATATATATATATATATATATATATTAAAAGTGAAACAACGAAAACGTTCAATCTGACCACTTTAAAATAAAAATGATACAAATAATTAAAACAATAAAACTTAAACTAAACTGTTAACTCAAACTACACGACCCCTGATGACAACCAAACGTATGCTCGAAAGCGTTTCGGCAGAACATATGGGACAATTTATTTACGACCTGGATCCCGACAGAAGAAAAATTACAAGAAGACTTGAAAAATTACTATTAGAAATAAGTAAAACAAACACCGTTTTATCGTCTTTAAAAAAAACTTGCCTTAATAACAACTTGCTGCTTGAATATACACTCTTCATAATATATATATATATATATATATATATATATATATATTATGGTGTTTCACTAATTTTGAAACAAAGTAGATGCATATCAGAGCGTCCCTTTTGACTTTTTCACATTCTGTTTTCAGATCATTGTTGAAGAATAGATAACATTTTCAAATGTTTAACGAAATATAGCAAATTTATGCTTCGGACGGTGAAACAGAAGTTTGTTTTTTTTTTTGTTTTACGAAACAAAGTTTTTTTTGTTTGAACAAGATACGGAATGAAATTCAGTTTTAATACATTTCCAATCAAGAGTCAGATTTTCAAGTTGATCGACAACTTTAAAGCTCATCGCACTTATGAAGACCGTCGGCCAATTGTAATATAATTGCGGAGGGATCTCGTTTTATATATCTTGTCTTTCGGTTTAGTTAGGCTGAGAACCTTTCGGCTCAGTGCATCGGTTAGTTAGGAGCAACATTAACGCAGGTGTTCACGCGCACACGGAGAGGATGTGTCATTCAGAGATGTCAAAATAAAAATCCCAGATAGGCATTGAGACCAGGGGGTGTGAGTGACGTCACGCACCGGAAGCGTGGGCTGAGGATTTGGGGATTTGAGAAAAAGCAGGGAGTTGAGTTCCTGCCTCCGAACGAGAGAGTCGAGATTCAGAGCTGGGCGAGGCCAGACGAATTTGTGCGCTACGGGCGCCGCGCGCTTGTTGGGTTAAGAGCTGACGATGTCAGCATAGAAAGATAGTATCTCTCTCTCCTCATGTCGAAAAACCTTTAAACTCAAAAAGATGAATAAAAGTTTCGTACCTGAACCAATTTCGTGTTTTCGGATTCCTATATATGTTTATGAACATTTTATGAACATTATGCATATTAACCAACCCCTCCGCTCGGGCAGGATATGACACAAGGTCAATTTTTAAGCGGAGTTTAACAGGTTTGAAGTCAGAGTTTTCTTTCTCCTAGACTAGTTGCCTTACCAAGGCTGTAGGACCTAGTCTGTCCTACTATTTACCCATAGCTGGAGGGAGAATAATTGGAGTCATACCTTTCCCAAGGGTATTAGTGCTATGTGAAATGCAATTAGCCTGGTCCAGGATTTGAACTCGTGACGTCGTGTCCATATCCTAAGACGATAACAATTACACCACAGGCACCTCCATTTTATGAACATTATGTCTATTTCACATATCCGTATCATGGGTATGTTATACAAAGGGTTGCTCTCCATCTGGGCCTCCGATAACAATCTGAATACCCAATAATGTCACCAGGGTTCAAAGACAGCCGATCAGAGTCTGTCAAAAGCCAAGTTTGGTTATATTTTTTCGCACGCAGTTAAATGGTTTCAAGTATTGCTATCTCATATGAATAATTCTGTTTACTATTAATCATTTGTTTGCACATAGTTGAATGGAAATATATGAAATGTAAGAGAATAGTTTGTCGGTAATTTTCTTTTTAAAAGTGTTAGAACTGATTTTTTGGCACACTAGTATGGCAATTGTTTCAAAACAGTCAAATACTTTTCTATATAACACTTATAATTTTATTCAAAATTACTCATTTGTTTGCACACAGTTAAATGGTTCTAAGTATTGCTATGTATCACTAACAATTCAATTAAACATCAGTTATTTGTTTTCATACAGTTGAAGGATGAAACAGTTCTATTTCAAACAATTCAATTTACCTTAAGTCATTTGTTTGCACTCAGTTTAAATATTAAACAGTTCTCTTTGACCCATAGATAGGACCCTATCAGGAGCTACCACTCCAGACCAGAGGGAACCAGGGAGCAATGCTAATGAAAGAGTACTACATTACTGGAGCCTCACCATCAAATTGTTTAGTGTCATAGCCAGGACACTCGTTGGTGAGGTTTTTTTTACCCCTCTGCCGATAATGCAGTCGGTGTCATCTACAGGCCTAGCCAACTGGACTCACAATTATAAAGCAGTCTCTCGCATAACGCAAAGCTCTTCGAATGAATTGAGCACGCTGCTATCCGGTAAGGCAAAAATGTAAACAAACAAGAACTACTACATAATGCCTTTTAATTCCTAAGCTGACGTGGTTCGCTTGCGGGCTGAGCGGTTTGATACTAAGTCAAACCTAAAGTTTGGCGGGTTTCGGTCCCCGCTTCATACGTCCTAAGTGTCGAGCCACACTAAAGAGTTGTGATGCAACGAAGCACTTTGTCTGTCGATGTCATATATATATATATATATATATATATATATATATATATATATTCATTTTCTTAAGGAAATCAGTTACACTTTGAAATAAACTTTGAACACTAATCAAGACACCTAGTTTTGAAACAGAACGCCCCGAATGGAAATAGAATGTTAAAAGCTTTCACATTTTTGATTTAATTTTTAAAATAGAATTCAATATATTTCAGGAGATAAGATATCACATATTAACTGCCCTGGTGATGGTTTAATGTGAAAACCAACACGTTTAAGGTCGGCAAATAATTCACCCTCAGAATACCTTTTTTTTAATATTTGTACATTTACATCTACACACACACATACACACACACACACACACACACACACACACACACACACACACACACACACACATATATATATATATGATTTAGATGCGAATTGTTTGTAGGTAACTTTATTTTTAAACGTGTTAGTGCTCATTTGTTTGCCTACAGTTGTTGTATAGCCACATAATACATATACATATGCATGCAGAATCATAACGACGACACAATAAAGACGAGTTACACAGTTCTTTAGAAAAATATACCTCTCACTTTATTTGAAAGGGTTCGAAAGGGTTACTAAAGGTTTTACTGTGTGAGAGGTGAGTTGGAGGCTGAACAGAACTGCAACATATTGACCCCCACTCTTATGGCCATAACAACGTTTCTTTCCCGTTCTCCTGAGCTGCTCAACCGGGGGCCTGGGGGCCCAGCCTCTCTGGAACATGTTCCTCATTCCAGCATCTTCTCTCCAACTGATTGAACTTCTTGTGCACCGAGTTATATAATAATTTGACGTCCACTCTTCTTCCTGCGAGCGTCACAATTTCGCACTCAATTCAACCCGTCCACGGTCAAGGTATTATTCCTCGACCGGATGCACCTGTTATTTACACAGGTGCATTTCCTATTTTGAGAGCTTGGCCGGGGTCAATATGTTACACAGTTTCAAGTGCTGATATTCAACTTTAATAACTATATTTGATATTGATCATTTGTGTACACAGTTTAAAGATTTTATGTATTGCTATTTATTATTATTAATTCTATTTATCAACCATCCTTAAAAAAATCTACTTGCCCAGTCGGCTGGGGCTGTAGAATACACCGACTGCACCTCTGCAGAGGGATAAGACCCCCCTAACGAGTGTCCTGGATATGACACTAAACAATCTGATGGCGAGGTTCCAGCAGTGCAGGAGCTTTAGGGAATGCAGAGTACCCCTTCATTGCCATTGCTCCCAGGTCCACTCTGGCCCGGAGTGGTAGCACCTGATAAGGTCCTATCTATGGGTTAAATAGAACAGCATAATTATGCTAAACTGAATTGTTTGTGTAAACTAAATAGCTTGAAATAGAAATGTTTTTGACAATTAAACCGTACTTACATTTAAACTACGTGCTTATGCTTAACTGAATTATTTCAAATAGAACTGTTTTTCGACATTAAAACTATATTTACACTTAGCTGAATTGTTACATATAACTGCTTGAATAGTTTGAAATGGAAATGTTTTTGACAATTAAACTGTGTACTTATACTAAACTGAATTGTTTTAGAAAGAACAGATTATTTACATACAAATGGATTTGGCGTTAAATAACCTACAAAGGTTGATATGCCATAAAATCCAACAAACCAAACCAAACCTAAAAAATCTACTTTAAATCATTTGTCAGCATACGAGTAGATGGTTTCAAGTATTGATATTCAACACAAATAATTCTATTATATGTTTATGATATTTTACAAAAAGACTGAATTGTTCTACTTGGCCCATAAATGGGACCCTTACAGGTACAATCACTCCAGGTCAGAGTAGACATAGGAGTTATGGTAATGAAGAGGTACGTCACATTCTTCTTATTCCAGGGCTGGAGCCTCATCATCAGACGCAGTTTAATGTTATACACAGGTCATTCAAAAACTTCTTATTTCGAAAGTAACTGACCCTTAGCCACTGACTTCTAGGAAAGATTAAGTGTAGGTTGTTCATTTGCAACAAGAACAATTTGTAGATTGGTTTGGGTTGGTTCGATGGCATATCAACCTTTGTAGGTTATTTAATGCCAAATCCTCTTTATACATACATATTAGATATATAAGATTTGGTTCGGTTTGGTTTTATGGCATATCAACCATTGTATGTTATTAAATGCCAAATCCTCTTAATAAATGTATATTAAATATATATGATTTGGTTTGGTTGGATTTTATGGCATATCAACCATTGTAGATTATTTAATGCCAAATCCTCTTTGTACATAGCTCAATCTGGAACACTGACTTCAAGCTCTTAACTCCAACTGGCTGACTTCCTGTCTCACTCCGGGTTATATCATTGTTCTACATCCATTCAATTCAACCCATTGATAGCCAAGGCCACCCCCTGATCTCTTCGACCGGATGCACCAGTTATTTACACAGGGACATTTCTTCTTTTGACAGCTTGGCCAGGTCGGAGGTCAATATGCAAAATACATATATGATTTTTAAGTGAATAGTTTGTAAGTAATTTCATTTTTAAATGAGTTAGAACTAATTTGTTAGCACACTAGAATGACTATTGTTTCTACAAAGTTAAAGTGTAGGTTGTTCATTTGCAACAAGAACAATTTGTAGATTGGTTTGGGTTGGTTCGATGGCATATCAACCTTTGTAGGTTATTTAATGCCAAATCCTCTTTATACATATATATTAAATATATAGGATTTGGTTTGGTTTGGTTTTATGGCATATCAACCATTGTGGGTTATTTAATGTTTTTCTCTCTTCCGAGCAAAGTGGGCCGTCAGAATTTGCAGGGCGCTCACTCTTGCATAGCTTTGACTAAAATTGGTATAACAAGAGTTACTAAAGGGTCAGGAAAAGTCAGTAAATAGCAATAGGCAAAAAGAACACGACCACGGATTTTTACAAGTGCGATCGAAAAGACCAACTTCAAAACTCATTATATATATATATATATATATATATATGGACCCCCACTTATAGCCGAGCAAAAGCAGGACAACCAGTTCGAACATACATACAGCAGCTATGTGAAAATACGGGATGTAGTCCAGAAGACCTGCCGGAGGTGATGAACGATAGGAAAAAGTGGCTAGAGAGGGTCCGGGATATCCGTGCAGGCGGCACGACATGATGATATATATATATATATATATATATATAAATGTACGAATTTATATACATACATATATATACAAAGGCATGTATGCAGGAACATATATATATATATATATATATATATATATATATATATATATATATATATATATATATATATATATATATAAATGGAAATAAATCTAATAGTACGTAAATATAAAATAAGAAATTCTAGATATTCAGTGGATTTATTTTTAGATATGATAATCTACTCACGTAATGCTTCGTTTTTTATAAGATGGTTTATTAAAAACAAAAGCTACAAAAGCGAAATGGTACGTATGGTACGTTCGCACATTATCATATACATAGAATACATATGCTGAATATTTCTTTTTTCAT
>OY757935.1:23142492-23149992 GCA_963585895.1 Sepioteuthis lessoniana
AGGAGATTACTTCGAAGGGGACTAAAGTTTCATGCATGTAATATCACAACTCTTCAATGTCGCTCTCTCTATATATATATCCAAGCTGGGATCGAAACCCGCCCAACTTTACGTTAGACTTAGCAGCATACCGCTCATCCCCAGTCGACATACGTCAGCTCGGGAATAATAAGGCATTATGTTGTAGCTTTTGTTTGTTTGTATTTTGCCTTAGCAGATACCAGACAACTCAATTCATTCGAAGAGATTTGCATTAAATATATAAGTCATTGTTTAACAAAAGATTGTTTTATAGCTTGATTTTAATCACAAATCTAAACGTAGCCTAACTTGAAAATTCGTGATTCAACACCTGAAGGATCATTAAAACGAATCCTTTTCTCCAGGTATATTTTTAGATCTTGTTGTTTGGCATACTTCACATTAATTGTTGGGCAACTGAGATTGTTGTGGAAACCATAAAGCTATCTCGTTTCACAACCGCTATTTTCCTTTTCAAAGGATCAGAGGCCTTTGTTCTAGAACTTTCCTTTGATCATGAAAAGGAGTAGAATGTAACGAGTGTGAACATTTGAAACTTGAGTTAGAAGAACCAAATGAATCATATCTGAGAATCTATGTGTCATCTTGCATGGTCTAATGCGTGTCACTTGCAAGTCCAATGTCTTAACTAGTTTGTGTCAACCATTATCGTGCTAAATAATCTATAACATCGATAGAATACGGCGTGAATGATTCCAGTCGAATGTTACGCCCTGTTATCGACTCAGATACATGATTGATCAATCCGCCTTGATGACTATTCTTCTACCGAAAATGGCTTTGGCATAAAATAACCCATGAAGATTGATATGCCAATAAAACTAAGAAATCAAACGAAACAGTTCTGTTTTGATTGGCAGGAAGGAAAAATTACTGAGAATGCGCAAATCTGTCACTGTCTATCTGTCTGTCTGTTTCTCTCTTACTTTCTCTCTCTCCCTTTTACTCTCTTTCTCTTTCTCTCTCTCTCTCTCTCTCTATATATATATATATACATACATATATATATATATGTATATTGGAAAAAATAATAATCCGAATATTCCTCCCTCCAGCTAAGGGAAAATAGTCGGGCAGACTGATCTTTTTAACCTTAAGCATTCGGTCTAGAAAAAAAAAACTCTGAATTCAAACCTGTTCAACTCCGCTTAAAAAATACACCCTGTGTCACATCTAGCTCGTAATGGAGGGTTGATATATATATATATATATATATATATATATATATATATATATATATATATATATATATATATGAGAGAGAGAAAAAAAGCACATACATTTGTGTCTCTGACTAGGAACAAATATCCCAGCATTTATACATCGATTTGCATACCTACCAGACTGTCATAACCCCACTACTTTCCCTCACCAACTTCCTAGCAAGCATTCTAGACAATTTGAACAGACTTAGTCCCCATTAAAGAAACAAACAAAATAAATAGAAGCCCTGAATTTTAGACGAACTATCATCTTCAAAAATACCGTCTAGTAGAATGGAAAGAAAAAAAAAAGAAAATGCGGTTTTAACGAACAATGTATGGAAGAGAAACAAAGACAGCATTTCTTACCATTCTTTTTTGAGATGGTATTTTTAAAAAGGTACAGACGTTGTTTTGTTTGTTTTGTTTTGTTTTTTGTTTAATTTTCCTTTGTTATATTTTTAGTCTTTTTTTTTTTTACTACCTCATACCAGACATGTTGAAGTGCGAGAATATCTGTGGAGACATTTCCACGAGAATTTACAAGAAATGCAACAATCGAGAAAGATATGTGGGAATGCATTTAAAGAATTGTTTTTGTAGGTATATATATATATATATATGTGTGTGTGTGTGTGTGTGTGTGTGTGTGTCTGTGTGTGTGTGTGTGTCTGTGTGTCTGTGTGTCTCTGTATAAAGTGCATGTTGACAATCATAGATGTTTGCATAATCAGGCATTTGGGCATTCTCAGAATTCAATCAATTCTCAAAATCATGAGGACCCCACTTATAGAGATGAATAGATAAATAAAGATGCATGAATATGTGCTTATGTATGCATGTGTAAAAGTAAAAAAATTGTGTGGTCGTATATGTGTACTGTATCAAGCTATTTGGAAATTATCCGATTCACGAGACAACCCCGACACATACATATACGATTATATATGTGTGCGTATGTGAGTGTGCAATATCTGTGTGCACTGGATATATATACATATATATATATCCAAGTCAGACCGTAGAGTCGAGAGCAACCAAAAGACTCCCTTTTCAATAGCTACAACACCGAGGTGTAGAGGAGGGCGTGACTCCTTTCTTTTGAAACACAACACACACACACACACACACACACACACACACACACACATATGTATATGTATATTTTGTAAGCATATTTTGTTGAAGAAAACAGATAAAAATTAAGTGTTTAGCTTTCTATTCAGCTTTTCTAGTCTTTGAAACAACATGTAATTAGGGTTGTACGCAGTTTCTGAATAGTCCAAACCTGTCTTGAATGATAGATACTTTTACGACGTCTCGTTTGGACAAACACTAAATTCTTGTCTTTCATCTTCCGTAAGATATGCCTACAAGAGATTCTATTGCCTAAATATGCATTATATATATATATATAGTAGCGTCCAAAACTAAGGGACAAAATTTTAAGACCTAATATTTGTTAGAAATAACAACTGTGAAAAGCTGAAATTTTCACAACTGGTAGTCGTTATCATCCATAATAACATACTAAAATTTGAATCATTTGCAAAGGATAGAAAAAGAATCATAACAATTATTTATTTATTTTCAAAATAGGATCGTCCAAAAGTAAGGGACAAAATTGAGAAAAACGATGTAAACAGCCAAAAAACAATAAAAATACATGTACAATCAATATTTAGTAAATGAGCCCTTGCTCTCAATGACAGTTGCATATCTTCGACTACAAGAAAAAATCAGTTCTTGACAATCCTCGATACTAATTTTAGACCATTCTTCTTGAAGCTTCACCCACAAATCCACTCACTTAAGCGTATGTCACACAAAACAACCAAAAAAACTAAAAACTTAAGGAAAGATGAAGATATCTCACACATAAACAAAAACCACAGACACACAAACACACACAGCAAACATTTACATATCTTTTGAAATAAGTCCAAAAGGAAATAACAACATTTCTTCCTCTCTTTCAGGAAGCCATATATATATATATATATATATATATATATATATATATATATATATATATATATATATATATATTAACTCCTCTGCACCATTTGGATGCGACACAAGGTCTATATTTTATGCGGAATTTAACATGTTTGAATTCAAAGTTTTCCTTCTAAATTGGTTACCATAGCAAGGTTAAAGAGACTGCCCCACTACTTACCCATCGTTGTAGGAAGAATAGTCGGATTCATACCTTTCCCAAGAGTATTAACGTATTGCGAAATGTAAACTACCTCATCCATGATTTGAACTCTGATTACCGAGTCCATTTCCTAGGACAGTAATGATTACACCCTGAACGCCTCCTATATATACATATATATACATGTATATATATTCCTATATATACATATATATACATGTATATATTCCTATATATACATATAAAATTAAAACAGGGATTTACTTTGCAAAATAAATCCCTATTTAAGATTTTTAAAATTGTTTTCTTCACCATAATTTTTACAAGAAATGAATGTGAGAAGAAAGCGGACGGCATGGCTTTTTTTTTCCAAATTCTATTTTGGCACTAGTATTTGTCTCAAACTTCTCAAGCTACGCAGGAACTGCATCAACAGATTCCACCGGAAACTCTTTAGCCCAGTCGGCTTGAGCTGTAGAATACGCTGACTGCTTCTCTGCAGAGGAGTAAGACCACCTTCAACGAGTGTCCTGTATATGACACTAAACAATCTGATGGTGAGGTTCCTGTAATGTGAGAGCTATAGGAAATTCGGAATACCCCTTCATTGCTATCGTTCCCAGGTCCACTCTGGTCCAGAGTGGTAGTACTTGATTGGGTCAAACTGTGTATTTATACTAAACTGTATTGTTTGAAATAGAACGGTTTTTGACATTCAACAGTGTTCTTATGCTAAACTGAATTGTTTGAAATAGAACTGTTTTTGTAACCACAATTGAATTGCTAGAAATAGAAATAATTTTTGACATTGAATCTATGTACTTATACTACATGGTATTGTTTAAAATAAAACTGTTTTTGACATTTAAATTGTGTACTTATTTTAAACTGAATTGTTTGAAATAGAACTGTTTTTGACATTGAAACTGTGTACTTGTGCTAAACTGAATTATTTGAAATAGAACTGTTTATATGTATAAAAATGGATTTGACATTAAAACCCTATAATGGTTGATGAGCCATAAAACAAAACCAAACCAGGAACTCTTGTCGGATGGAAAACAGAACTTCTCGTATTTACCTTTCAAGTTCTTCCTAAGTCGTTGTTTTGGTAGAATAGATTTGTTTCTTTAACCAACCCCAAAGAAGAAATCACAGGGAGTTAAGTCAGGGTTTCTGGCTAGCCACTTATGTGGACCACTACGACCCATTCCTCTCCTAGGGAACAGGGTGTTTAGCCATTCACGAACAACAATATCAAAATGTGGAGAACCATCTTGCACGAAAATCAAATCTTTAAAATTCTCGGAAGCTCTGATAACTTGCCAGATTTCAGTTTGTAGCATAATGAGGTACCTTTTGGCATTGATGGTTTTGCGAAAAAGTTACTTCTAAATCAATATATATATATATATATATGTGTGTGTGTGTGTGTGTGTGTGTGTGTGTGTGTGTGTGTAACTGAAGTTGTATTGACCAAAAGAGCAAAAAACACTGAAATTCCTATTTTGACAGGTTCTGAAGCTATGTCGCCTGGTTTCTGTTAATATCTTCCATAAGGTTAAACTTATATGTATGCAAACCCTATAAAAATAACATTCATATCTTTGGTTAAAAAAATAATCATTTGGTATTAATCTATGTTATATACATATATATATATATATATATATATATATATGGACCCCCACTTATGGCCGATCAAAAGCAGGACAACCAGCTCGAACATACACACAGCAACTATGTGAAGATACGGGATGTAGTCCAGAAAACCTGCTGGAGGAGATGAACGATAGGGAAAAGTGGCGAGAGAGGGTCCGGGATATCCGTAAAACTATTAGTTGTTATTTAAATGTTTGTCTTATACACACACACACACACACACATATATATATATATATATATATATACGTGTATATATTTATGGGGAGGGGAAGTATCAGACAAAAATTTCAATCTCAACTCATAGTTTCACGCTTTACCAATCATCATCAATACAAGATTCAAAAGAATTAGGAACATTACCAGACAGTGAAAGATGGAAATTTCGGCTCATAAAATAAAGTTAAACTTACATGAGACCGGATTTGAGAAGTTAACAGAACCAGAGAGTAAGCAAAGCTATCTTTGAAAATAATTTTCGTTGTTGGTTACAATATAAAAATTATAAAGTAATGTAAAGTTGGCGACCATGGTCGAGGGTGACCCGAAGGCTCCTTTTTCGATAGCTACGACACCAAGGTGTAGGGAAGGGCGCTACTCTTCTCCCTGGATTTCTCCATTTTACCCTTGATCTGTACCTTATAATGCAAGAGTGTTAAGCAAGGAGGCATCAAGTACCATTTTTAAAGTCTTTGGTATGGCTCGACCTGGGATTGAACCCAGGTCTCCCGGGCCATTGGCGAACACCCTAGGCTTATTTCTATCTCTCTCTCTCTCTCTCTATATATATATATATATATATATATATATATAGAGAGAGAGAGAGAGAGAGAGAAATAAAAGAATTAAATTATAAATGAATAACATCGGATAATCATTTATTGAAAATTGCTTTTGAAAATCATTGTGCAAATTATATATATATATATATATATATATATATATATATATATATATATATATTTATATGTATATATATAATGATTATATAATATGCAATTGTATGAATACTTTCATTTGTTCATGTCGTTTAAGTGATTATATATATATATATATATATATATATATATATATATATATATACTATGTTTAAAAAGAGTTTAAAAATTTTGGTTTGGTTTGTTAAATGGCATATCAATATTGGTGGGTTATTTATGCCAAAGCCACCATTCAAGAAGAACAGCCGTGATACTATTTAACGCATAGCTGACAGGATAAGGGGGGGGGTCCTATCTTTCCACAGGGTCTTTGTCCGGAAGTGAACGTTATAGTGCGACTGGAGTTCAAACTCGCTTATTGCAATTCTGCAGTCCAGAGCATTAACCATTATATATATATATATATACATATAATGTATGAAAAGATTTTAGAATACGTATATCTTGTGTGTCAAAATGTATATATATATATATATGTGTGTGTATATATATATATATATATATATACGAATATTTTCCTGCACATTTTCATAAAACCTTATAAATATCTCTTTCTGACTGCCTGTCTGTCTGCTTGTCTTTCTTTTTCTGTCCGTCAGTCTGTTTGTTTCTGTTTCACTACATCTCTTTCTCTCTGTTTCTCTCTCCATATATATGTGTATGTGTGTGCGTTTTGGGGGCAGTATGAGAGAGAGAGAGAGAGAGAGAATTATACAAGGGCTTGTACACAAATAAATACATTGTTTCTAATTTGCTATTAATATCCCCGGGGTAAGTAGCACTTTTTTTTTTCTTGATACAGCACCTGTCACAGATACACCATAACCTGTAATCTGAAGAATTTTTGTTTTACAGCTGAATGCCCTTCCTTACACAAAATAACCCAGTATTTCTATGTAAAGCACAAACGGGTCTTTTCTTCAGTATTCCAAACGCAATTTTTTTCTCCTTCAGCAACTTTTATTTCCTTTAAGGGATTTTTTTTTCCTTCATCTCGATCTTTTTTTCTTTTTCGTTACAAAAAATATTTTTCTTCTTTTTCTTTTTCTTTTTTTACTTTCTTTCATTTCTTTTGTGTCTTCTTTTTACATGTTTTATTTACCTGTATTTTTTCTTTCTTCCTTACTTCTTTCTTTTTCTTTTTTACTTCTTTCTTTCTTTTTCTTCTTTCTTTCTTTCGTTCTTACTTACTTCTTTCTCTTCCTTACTTCTTTCTTTTTCTTTTTTACTTCTTTCTTTCTTTTTCTTCATTCTTTTTTTCGTTCTTACTTACTTCTTTCTCTTCCTTACTTCTTTCTTTTTCTTTTTTACTTCTTTCTTTCTTTTTCTTCTTTCTTTCTTTCGTTCTTACTTACTTCTTTTTCTTCCTTACTTCTTTCTTTTTCTTTTTCTTTTTTTACTTCTTTCTTTCTTTTTCTTCTTTCTTTCTTTATTTCGTTCTTACTTCTTTTTCTTCCTTACTTCTTTCTTTTTCTTTTTTACTTCTTTCTTCTTT
>OY757935.1:23159992-23204992 GCA_963585895.1 Sepioteuthis lessoniana
AGAAGAAGAAGAAGAAGAAGAAGAAGAAGGAGATGAAGAAGAAGAAGAAGAAGTCTAAAAAGTAAAGAGAAAGAAGATGAAGAAGAGAATTTTTTATGAGAAAAATAAGCTTTTGTGGAAGAAAAAGAAGAAAATGAATTTTCTTGAAGAAAGTAAATTCCGATATTGAATATAAAAGAAAATTGTTGGTTACTCAAAGGACTCGTGAAAATAGCTTTAAATATCTTATTATGATAGCCTAGAACAATTGCATCAGAATTACTTACATCAAAGGTAAAAAAAAAAAACCCGACAAAATGCAGAGATTTGAAGGGAAAGACAAGAATTAATATAAACAATATTCCGAACGAATGCAAGGAAAACTAGATCAAAAGAAATACACTAATATATATATATGAGAGAGTAGGAAAAGTTGTATGCTGAAAACTGTGCAAATAGCGTTGGTTTTGATTATACAAACAAATAATAAGTTGAATTAGTGTAACGTGATATGGTAGGTTTAAGTTATAAAAAGAACGAGATGATAATTTCTATGGAAGAAGAGAAAAAAAAAAGAAAAAGAAAAAACAACAGAATCTTTCAGAGTGGGCAGCTAACCTCTGAGTGACTTAGGCCAAGGCAATTGTGGGTCAGCCAGTCACGGGTTTGTGACTATGCAAATTAAAAATGTCTAGAACAAAAACTGGAAGTCCCAAATCTTCTGCACAGGTGTGGAACCACCGGCAACGAATATGATCCTACTTCCGACACCAGGGGAAGTAAGAGGACGACAAGAATGCTACGTGTCATATTGAACAAATTTTGGAAGTAACATCCCACAAAGCAACAGCTGTACGGCCACCTATCTCCCATCTGAAAAACCATCCAAATTAGACGAACAAGACTTGCGGGACACCGCTGAAGAAATAAGAACGAACTCATAAGCAACATTCACCTATGGACCCCTTCACACGGACGCGCAAGTGTTGGATGACCAACAAGAATTTATCTACAACGGCTCTGTACGGACACAGGATATAGTCATGAGAACCTGCCGGAAGCGATGGATGACAGGGATGAATGACGAAAGACAATCTAGGAAATCCGAGTAGCACGACATGATGATGGCTTTTTAAGAACTGTCAAAATTTTTGCGTGTGAGAGAGGGGGTGTATAAACAGGAAAACGTTAGGATTTACACCATATCTTTAGATTTACACTAGGTAGAGATACATCTCCAGAAAGCCTTTCTTCTTCGCGCTTATTTCACGGGAGGTTGATACAGCTAGTGACTGCTGACTGACTGCTCTCTCAGTTAATTTGCCACCGACTCCTTGGAGTTGAAAACTCCCGTCATTTTATAATTTTCGGCCGCCCACAAATTGTTCTTTCCGGTGCCTTAACTACGCAATTTACGTGGTATTTCCGCTGTCCTTTGTTTACCTTAAGACATAGCTGCACATCCTATTTTTAAAATCCATTGACTAACTAAAATGTTAAAAGTCAATATGTAACAAAATGATTTCTAACGTCTTTCTGGAATAAAATAATTTGCAATATATTTCTAGAATGAATTAAAATACAGTGAATATCAATAGGAAAACGATCTGCAATGTACAAGGTCCATACGATAAGTTTCCAGACTTTTTTTCGAATTGGCATTTAAAATTGTTGTAGACTCTTAAAAATCCAGTATCTTATTGCTATACATCTTATGAGATGACTGACCAATTTTTATGAATTCAGGTTTAAATCAACAGCTACAGCAGCAATCAGAATACAACCTGCTAAAGCCTGATTGTCACAGCTGGTGAATTTCAAAAATGCAATCTGACACTTTAAAAGAACGATATTCAATAAAATTCTGTTTTAAACTTGGAAAAAATGCCACAGAAACGTATGGAATGCTTCAGACTGCTTTTGGACTATCTTGCATGGATCGAGCATCAGTTTTTGAGAGGCATAAGAGATTCAAGAAAGGCAGGGAGTCTGTGAGAGATCATGAGAGGTATGGGGGGAGTAGAAAAGCCAATACACCAGAGTTGATTGGCCAAAGAGTTAGGGTTATGGTTAGGGTTACTATGTTGAGGTTTTAAGGGAGTTCAGGAAGAGATTCCGTCGGAGGGGGCCAGCACTCTTCAAATCGGGTCAGTGCCATTTCCAGCTGGACAATTCGCCAGTCTACAACTCCATCCTTGTCACAGACTATTTGACCAAGATGGGCATCAAGACAGTTCCTTAGCTTCCCTACAGTCCAGACCTTGCTCCCTGTGACTTTTGGTTATTCCCTAAGCTCAGAGGCTGTCTTTATGAGACAATTGAGGAGATGAAGGAGGCTGTGACGAAAGTCATTGACACGCTCACCTAAGAGGACTTCCATGGAACCTTCCAGAAGTTGTTGAAATAGTAGAACAAGTGCATTGCAGCCGGAGGAGATTACTTCGAAGGGGACTAGATATTCATGCGTGTACTATCAATAAAAGTGCCAATACGAAAAAAGTCCGGAAACTTATCGTATGCACCTCGTATTTTTAAAGAAAAAGGACATGTATAATAATGATTTCTATAATAATACAATTTGAAATAGATTTCTATTGTAAAAAAAATGTTAATGAATTTCTATAAGAAACTTATTTACAATGAATTTCTATTTCCAATACTTTTCTGATTAAACATAATTTACAATGAGTTTTTGTCGCAAAGAAATTACAATGAATTTCCACTGTAAAGGAATGTCTGCTTTCTATGACTAACTGGGGCAGTAGAAAACACCAACTGCATATTTGTTGAGAGGTAAGACCCTCCCACAACGAGTGTCCTGGATATGACACTAAACAATCCGATTGCCAGACACGTTCTTATGACTTTTGAATTGTGAACGCTATGTGCACGTTTGCGTATCTTTTTGTTGTATATTTCTCATTTGCTCCTGTCATTTCAGCAAGCATCCATCGCTATGTGAACTATTCTGATATCCAAGTCCTGATGATGGTTACTGAAACCGAAACGTTAACATCGACTTTACATCATAATATATTCACCTATTTGGATTATGTTTTTTCTGCGACCTTCATACAGCCGGATTTTAATACATATTTACTGTTATATATATATATATATATATATATATATATATATATATATATATATATGAGAGAGTAGGAAAAGTTGTATCCTGGGGGCACTGATCCTCCTATTCAGAACTCTTAACTTTTTTTTTATCCTTTGTGCACACTTAAAGTGCACATTACTCTCCCAACAAAGATTTGAACTCACAAACAATTGTAAGTGTCTGAAATGCACTTGATGACCCCACTTCTCCGAGAGCAGAGCTGGTGACCCCAGAATAACATTTCGGTCAGTGTAGGCAAAAATAAAGGGAAAAGGAGCAGAGCTTGAGAACGAGGAAGTGGCAAGTGTTAGTTTCGTACTCGTCACTTTCTCACTAGGCATCAGTAAACATTGACATCTCTTTGTAAGTTTTTTTTTTAAATTTATTTATTGCTCATTCATCTTACATTATTAAAAGCAACAACAACAACCACAACAACAACAAACTGGTTTGCATATACGTGAGCGTAAATGCTTCCCACACTTGTTAAGATGCCATTTTTTGAGTAATTCCCTTTCACATTATCTTCTTGGGCAACATCTTCAGCTAAGTGTTGAATAGTATCACGACTTTTCATCAAGGATGGAGTCGGCATTAAATAACCAGTGAAAGTTGATATGCCATTAAACAAAAGAAACAAAACCCAGTGAAAGCAAAATTATCCAGGCAATAGCATCTTGGGTTTGACACCGAACTGCATCTACTTGTTGAGTTCCAGGTTGGGAGTTCAGAGAAGGGGGAAGTCACTATTTTGTTTCCATTACTCCCAAGTTCACTCTGAACCGAAATGATAATAACTGTGATGTTTGGTTTGGTTAACAAATCAACCTTCATGGATTATTTAATCCCCAAGCCGTATAGAAGGACAGTAATGGTACGATTTGACCTGCAGGTCGAAGTGGGAATAAAGTGTTTATACTTTTCCTTCGGCTATCAGCTCGAAAGAGAATGTAATATAACGGCTACTGGGTAAGATGTCTCAGTCCATCTCATTCGCTTCATCACAGGGTTGAAACCATTTAACCGTGTGAAAACAATGAATATCAATACTTGAAACTATTATACATGAGACCCTAACAGAGTCCCTTGTATAAGTCAAATAGGTCTATTTGAGACAAAGCTTAACATTATTTTAAACTGCAGGATTTTTAAACATTGATTGTGTAATTAAGTTTGAGGTGTTTACCTATTTAAAAGGCTTGGTTGGTTGGTTGGTTGGTTGATTTTATTGCATTTCAACCCTTGTAGGTTACTGAATCCCAAATCCTGTTTAAACAAATACACACACTCATACATATGTATAAAGATATTTTGGGGCGTACAAAATTTGATTAAAGCAATAAAAAGACTCAAAGTTCTATTCATGATCGGAATAGATAATTAAAAAACAAAAACAAAAATGTGACAAGTCAGCTGACCGATTTTGTCCTTGCTCAACAGCTAAATCGAGGAAATATCGTATAGAGTAAAAAAAAATATATGGAAATATGTATGATAAGGAAAAATATTGCATTTGAGACTATATCTAAATAAAAATGTTGTCCTAGTAGACATTCTTACTGTTTACAGTGAGATGGTCTACTGGACGAAATATAAATTGTCTCCAATACTCTCAGATGAAATGAAGAGTGTGGGGGGCTCAGTACAGAGAACGAGTCCACTCAAAAATTCACTGCACAATTATTTATAAAGTGTTCTGCGGCTGAAGACCCGTATGTATTGCTAAGGTTATCAGCCGCCCCCAATATATATATATATATATATATATATATATATATTGCTCTTGACAAAGTCATTTGTTTGCAATAAGTTTAAATGTCAAAATTTTTTATTTCACACATAGATAAAAATCCTATTAGGTGCTAACCTGCCGGGTCAGAGTGGATCTGGGAGCAATGGCAACGAAGGGGTACTCCAAATTCCCCAAATCTCCAAGGCTGGAGCCTCGCTATGAGATAGGTTTGCCTCATCCAAGAATCTTGTTGGCGGAGTGGGTGTCTTATTCCTCTGTAGATATGCAGTCGGTGTATTCAACAGCCCCGGCTGACTGGGCTCTGTGCAAATATGAATTTTTCTTATCTACATTTAGTTTATCAAAAGACAAACCCAAGCGGAACTAAGCTAAGAGATATTGGGAGGAACTTACCGAGAAAGATAATGCCAAACAAAGTATTTATTGTTAATATACTCTTTGTAAGTTTTTTTCTCCATCGGTTTAAATGGTTGGTTTGTTGGGTTTTATGGCATATCAACCTTTTTAGTTTTTTTTTTTAATGCCAGATCCATTTTTTTACTATAATCAGTTCTATTTCAAACAATTCAGTTCAGCGTAAGAACAGTTGCAATGTCAAAAACAGTTCGATTTCAAACAATTTAGTTTAGCATAAGTACGCAGTTTAAATGTAAGTATAGAGTTTAATTGTTAAAAATATTTCTATTTCAATCTCTTCCGTTTAGTCAAACAGTTCTAATTCAAACAATTCGGTTTAGCATAAGTACACAGTTTAGTTCTATTTAACCCATAGATAAGACCCTATCAGGTGTTACCATTCTGAACCAGAGTGGACCTGGGAGCAATGGCAATGAAGGGGTACTCCGCATTCCCCAAAGCCCAAGCAATACAGATTGTTTAGTGTCATAAACAGGACACTCGTTGGGGGGAGGTGTTACCCCTCTGCAGAGGTGCAGTCGGTGTATTCTCCTGCCCCAGCCGACTGCGCAACTGTATTTGATTGTGACGCTCCAATCCTGGAGCTTTGGGGATTATGGAGTACCCCTTCATTGCCATTATTATAATTTCCTCTCTGACTCGTCCACTCTGATAATTAGAACTGTTCAATCTTTTACTTGGGATCTTTATTTGTTGTCATATAAAAACCATACCGCTGGATGCAATATATTTATATTAGATGGGAATACTTGATGAATAGAATAGCTAATATTAAAGAGCAATACCCATTTAACTGTGTGCAAACAAATCAGCTCTAACACCTTTAAAAATAAAGTTACCAACAAACAATTCACTTACAAATCATATATAATAAATATATAAACAGGATTTGGCATTAAATGACCATCAAGTATTGAAATACTGTTAAACCAAATATCCTCGGAATGACACTAAACTGCATCTGATGGTGAGGCTCCAATCCTGGAGCTTCAGGGAATGTGGAGTACTCCTTCATTGCCATTACTCTAAGATCCACTCAGATCAAGTGGGTTAGGGTCCCATCAATGAGTAAAAAAACTATTTAATCATTTACTATACTTGTAACCATTTAACTGTGTGCAAACAAAAGCTTAATATTAAATAGGGTTATTAGTATTAGATAGAAATACTTGAAACCACTTAACTATGTGCACATAAATGATCTCTATCCCTTTTGAAAATAACTATTCACTCACAAATCATATATAATAAATCTATAAGCAGGATTCGGCATTAAATAACCATGAAGAGTTGATATGTCATCAAACCAAATAACTTAACCTAATCACGAAACTATTTAACTGTGTGCAAACAAATGAGCTCTGGTTCGTTTAGAAATAAAGTTACCTAAAAACTATTCGCTTGTAAATTATATAAATGAATAAACAAGATTTGGCATTAAATAACCATGTTGGGTTGATATGCCATTAAACCAAATAACCTACTCTAACTCTGAAGCCAGGTTCTTTACAGGGTTCAAATCATTATTATGAATTGATGGCATTGGAGGTGCCCGTGGTGTAATGGTTATCGTCGTAGGAAATGGACACGGCGACACGAGTTCAAATCCTGGACGAGAATGATTGCATTTCACGTAGCACTAATACCCTTGGGAAAGGTATGAATCCAATTAATCTCCCTCCGGCTATGGGTAAATAGTAGGGCAGACTGGGTTCTTCAGCCTTGGTGAGGCAACTAGTCTAAGAGAAGGAAAAACTTTGAATTCAAACCTGTTAAACTCCGCTTAAAAATTCACCTTGTGTCATATCCTACCCAGCGGAGGGGTTGGTAAATAGGATTAATTGAAGGCATAAGATCGCTTCAAAAATTACTTCAGTATTATATAACCTAAGAAGGTTTGAATTGCCATAAAACCGACCGACCGACCGACCGACCGAACCAATGGTAGAATCCTAAATCCCACCTATATTTTACTATTTCTTTTGATCCCACAGTGCTATGTTTTTGTGGGACTCGTTGAGAATAAAGCTCACTAATAATGATTTACTCACCAAGCTTGGTAATCATTAAACTACTCTTCTTTTTTTTTTTTACAATTTCTTTTTACTTGACTTTTTTCTTCTTTTTTTTTTTCTTTTTCTATCTGATGGTAATTTGGCAAAAGTAAACGCTTCCTATCAACAACCATCATTCTTGATTGTGAACGAAAAGAAGACCGATATTTGAAGGGGAATGGTTGATAAGAAACGCAAACAGCACGAAGATAGTTGAGATTTTTTGTTAGTTTTTCTTTTTTCATTTTTTATTACAAAGACGAAAGATAAAGATGAAGGAAAAAAAGTTTGTGTACTTTTCTAGTTTTATATTACACTGCTGATGGGTACCGTTTTTATTATCTTTTAACTTTTTTTAGGCCTTAGTTCCTTCGAAAAATTCTGAACTTTCAACTCAACAATTTTAGCAGGGATAATACAGTAATTTTAAGAATAACCAATATATACTAGCAAAAAAAAAACAAAAACAAAAACAAAAAACACCCGAACTGCGCAGTCGACTGGGGCCGTAAAATAGACCGACTGCATCTCTGCCGAGGGGTAAGACCCACCCCCAAACAAATGTCCTGGATATGACACTAAAAATCTCCTAGTGATGTTCCAGTAATGCAGGAGCTTTGGGGAATGCGGAGTACCTCTTTATTGCCATGACTCCCAGATTGACTCTGGCCCAGAGTAGTAACAGCTGATAGTGTCCTATTTATGGGTCAAATAGAACTAAACTGTGTACTTATGCTAAACTGAATTCCTTAAAATAGAACTTTTGACATTTAAACTGTGTACTTGTGCTAAACTGAGTTGCTTGATATAGAACTGTTTGGACGTTTAAACTACGTAATTATGCCAAACAGAATTGTTTGAAATGGAACTATTTTTGTATGCTAAACTGAATTGTTTGAAATAGAACTGTTTTGACATTTAACTGTGAGTAAACAAAAACTATACTTATACTAAACTAAATTATTTGAATTAGAACTGTTTGACTAAACTGAATAGCTTGAAATAGAAATGTTTTTGACAATTAAACCGTGTACTTATGCTAAGCTGAATTGTTTTAGATAGAACTGATAATTTGTATAAAAATGGATTTGGCATTAAATATCCGACAAAAGTTGATACGCCATAAAACCTTTACAAACAAACAAACAAACGTCCTAAAAAGTTTAGAAGCTACATAAGAAATCAATAACACCTAGGAATCATTTGTTAAAACCAGTATGCAAACCCCTATTTCTTAGTGAGATGTAACACAAACATTGCAGGATTTTAAATGTGTTAGTGACATGGCTGTTTTTGTGCAAATCCAACTCAGCAATATTTTAATAGACATATTAATAAATAAACTAATTAAGATAAAATAATTATTATATAACAAACATTAGGAATATAACAAATAACTCGGGGAATTGTGATATTGATGGTAATGTAGTTTTCGTTACACACAGACACATAATATTCATAATCATTTTATCAATAAGTCAATGAATAAAAAAAAAAAAAAGAAACCAAGAAAGATGAAAAAAAATGAATTTTTGTTTATGGAAAATTTAAGATAAAAAATTTTCAAAAAAGCAGTCATGAATATTATTAAAAGTAAAAAGATAAAAGTGATGTTACAGTCATCTATAGGTAATCGGTTACATTTTTGCTGCAAAATTATCTGTACCGCATTCGCAATTAACGCTATGTGCGAAATGGACATATAATGTTCATTACTATAGAATATATAAAGAACATAGGAATCTCGGAATTCGAAAACACGTAACGACTTCTTGTTCAGGTACGAAACCTTTTTATTAACATTGAGTTAAAGGTTTCGACGTAAGGAGGAGAGACACAATCTTCTATGCTGTCTTATTCATTTGGCCCCCAACTCGAACGGCCCCCATAGGGCGCAAGTTCGCCTCGCGCCTGCGAGCTCCAAAAGTCGATCCTTCTCGTTTGACGTCTAGTACCCGACTCTTCAGATTCTCACACAAACCTCCACGCACCTTGTCACCCAGTATCGTCTCGGACTATTATGACATCTGAGTGACACCTCCATCCGCCCGCGCGTACCCGCGTTAACACCTGCTTCAATGTTGTACCTAACTAACCCATGTGCTGAGCCGAAAGGTTCTCAGCCTAACTAAACTCAAAGTCATGAACCGAAATCCCTCGGCTATTTCATAACATTATCCAGATTTTCTTTCTTTAAAAAGAGGATAGTGTCACTGGTAGATTTGTTTCTTATCAACATAACAAGCAATGTGTTCTCTGGTCTCAAATATTTTACTTTTAATGAAATAAAATATTTTGCTAAATTAGAAAAATTAATAAAACAAAATTAGAATGCATATAAAAGATTACACTTTGTTTTATTTTACATTGAATTGCTATTGATCCATTGGAGATTAAAACAAAACTATTATAATCAATTACACCAATTAATTATTTATTAAACCCAAATTATTAACACCATATATTATGTAAATTCTTATTTCACAGTGATATATGAATACATTGCAGATGGTTAAAAGCATTAATTATACGGGTCTAGGCGCCCCATCACCGGTTTTCCGCGGAGTGGTAGGTCCTATCTATGGGTTAAATAGAACTAACAGCATACTTATGCTAAAATGAATTGTTTGAGTAAACTGAATAGCTTGAAATAGAAATGTTTTTGACTATTAAACCGTACTTACATTTAAACTGCGTGCTTATGCTTAACTGAATTATTTCAAATAGAACTGTTTTTCGATTATAAAAAATGTATTTTCACTTCTGCTTGAATAGTTTGAAATAGAAATGTTTTTGGCCATTAAACTGTGTACTTATGCTAAAGTGAATTTTTTTAAATAGAACAGACTATTTACATAAAAATGGATTTGGCATTAAATAACCCACAAAGGTTGATATGTCATAAAACCCAACAAACCAAACCAAACCGGTTTTCCATGTACTGTCGGGTATTCGTCCTGGGTGGATAGAATTAATGAAAAAAATAGATTCGCATTGCGCTAGACCTCTGGCCAGCAAGGTCACCTGGCATACGTACCGGGAGACTTAGCAAAGGCTAGCATAGATTCACATTGTGCTAGACCCGAGGGCGGGGTCTAGTACATCTATGAACAGCAAGGTCACCTGGCATACGTACCGGGAGACTTAGCAAAAGCTAGCATAGTTCTCATTGCATCCAGTGATCCCAAAACAAGCAGTCCACGAGTTTCGGGTCGTGCCCAACCCCCTCATTCCCTAAATCCCCTCTATAAGACATTGTATCAAATCCTGCTTGGTGGAAGGCACGAATAAGTACCTAATACCACGGGCATGTCGTGCCCCTGGTCTTCTGGGGCACTTCCTGGCGTTCATTCGTTCATTGGTTGACGCTTGAGGCGTCCCTAAAATAGGGAATGCTGAAAGTATCAAACATTTTCGTGAATTACAAACCTGAGTCTTGATTTGCTCGTGGCCTCTCACAATAGAATGACCCTGTGACAAATCTGAACTGGTCGGATAAATATCTTACACCATGAGCTGTTCCTAACTCTGGTTTTGTTGCAGTCTGTTTTACGTTCGTTCCAGGCTGATGTTATTAAGTAAAATCGTCTAGCATTATTAAGATCGGACAGAATACTGAGAAAAGTCCTGGAAGCTTGTGGAGACTTGCTGTCTCTCAAAATCCTGTGGGAAACCATCAACTAACGCTGGTGTGAAAAACTCTCAAAAGAGTTAAATAATACCTTGAGTTTATTCGCAAAAAAAGAACTTGACGTCTAGTAGAAGTTGCCGTTTGGGCGGATAACAGAGTGAAAATCAAAGAAAGCGAAATATAGTCGAATATTTGGATCTTGCCAGAGGATTTTAAAAATTGTGGAACGTGAGGGTAACGATGATATCAATTGTAATTGGTGCACTTGGAACAGTCCTAAAAGACTTGGAAAAAAGACTTGAGGAATTGGAAATTAGAGGAAGACTTGAGACCATCAAGAATACAGCATTGATGAGATCGACCAGAATACTGAGAAGAGTCCTGGAGACTTGGGGAGACTTGTTGTTACTCAAACTCTAATTGTAATATAATGGCCGAGGGATTTCGTTTTATATATCTTGCCTTTCGATTTAGTTAGGCTGAGAACCTTTCGCTTAGCGCATGGGTTAGTTAGGTGCAAACATGGGCGCAGGTGTTCACGCGCGCGTGTGGAGCGGACGTGTCATTCAGAGATGTCACAATAAAAATCCCAGATAGTGGATGTGACCAGGGATGTAAGTGACGTCACGCACCGGAAACGTGGGTTGAGATTTGAGAAAAAGAGTTAGTTGAGTCCTGCCTCGGGGGAAGAAGGTTGACTTTCGCTTGGTCGCCGAGGCCTTGTGGCGGGTGCCACACGTGGTTTGGGGCAGATGAAAAAGTCAGCATAGAAAGATGGTATCTCTCTCCTTATGTCGAAAAACCTTTTAACTCAAAGGTAATAAAAAGTTTCTTACCTGAACTAAGAAGTCGTAAGTGTTTTTCGTGTTTCGGGATTCCTATGTTATCTATATATATGAGTTATGAACACTCTATGTACGTTTCACATTTCAATGTATGGGTATGTTACATAATGAAAGATTACCATATAATACTTGTATGAAAACTCACGTGGAATAATAATAATAATAATAATAATAATAATAATAATAATAATAATAATTATAATGATAATGAGACACAAAAAATTATCTGAAATTTTCAGATACAAACAAATCACTTCATCCCGACCAGAAGACCCGACCTAGTGACCGTTAACAAAAAAAAAGAATACCTGCTAAATAATGGACTTTGCCGTCCCGACGGACTACAGAGGGAGAGACAGGTACTAGGACCTTGCCAGAGAACTAAAAAGAAACTGTGGAACATGAGAGTGACAGTCATACAAATTGTAATTGGTGTGCTTGAAACGGACTCTGGTTTGGTTTCGTTTGATTTGGTTTTATGGCATATCAACTATCGTTGATTAAATAATGCTAAATCCTGTTTTTACATATATATCAAATACATGATTTGCAAGCACATTTTTTAGATACACACAGTTAAAGGGTCAGACAGTTCTATTTCTAACAATTCAATTTAGTATAAGTCAACAAAGTTAAATGGTTTCAAGTATTGCTTGAAACTATCACTAATAATTCACTCAAACATAAGTCATTTGTTTACACAGTTAAATGATCAAACAATTCAATTTAGCATAAGTCAATAAAATTAGATAGTTTGGAACGGACTACAGTGAAAAGTCATCAGCTTAGGCATATTTGAGAAGCTCGTAATAATGATTATTATTATTATTATTATACGACTTGTAATTGATACGATTGGTGCGGTCCCAAAAGGTTTGCAAATGGGACAGGAAGAATTGAAAATCAGACGAAGAATCAAAACCGTATAGACTACAGCATTTTTGAGAACAGCCAAAATACAGAGAATAGTCCTTGAAACCTTAGAAGTCTAGCTGTCACTCAGGCTCCTGTGACTGACCACCAGCTTTAGTTGGCGCGAAAAACTCGCTAGGAGTAAAATAATATTAATAGTCAAACAAATGCCTGATTTATCCCTTGTCAGTGATGACAGATGGAAGATCAAGAGAAGATAAGAATTGAAGGAATTTGCAAATCATTATGTAAAGCAGACCGAAATTGCTTTTGGTTTAGAAAATGGGAATTCTGTCTATTCTCTTAAACAGTAATTATCAACATGCAGCATCGGGTTGTATATAGGCCCGTCGTTAATTATAGCAAGCTACGATAATTATTATACCTACATACCAGAAATTGTTGCTTCATCTCCTAATGAAGAAGAATGAGAATTTCTGCCTGTAGAAATCTCAGTTCGCATCAGTCACTGAATCAATGATAATTGATCAGAATAACATGGAACAAAACATTCTTTATTCTACCTCTTTCCCTTCTTATTATATTTACTGCCGATGCTAGTAGTTCTTTCCCTTCTTGTCTTTCAGTATGTTCCTTACTATAACATTGACAGATCTTTCTTAATTCGTAATATTCTTCTCTCTCTCTTTCTCTCTTTCTCTCTCTGTCTCTCTCTCTTTCTCTCTCTCACTCTCTGTATATATATATATATATATATATATATATGTGTGTGTTTTTTTCGTATATCTCATTCAGTTCTGATCTGTGTCTATTAGTCTATCACAGCCTATTTCTATTTATCTATCTATCTATCTATCTATGTCTTTTTATCTACGCCATTCTGTTCTTCTCTGCCTGTCTATCAGTCTATCTCAGCTTGTTTCGATCAATCTCAATCTTTTCATATTTATCAACCCGCCTCATTACCTATCTATCTATCTATCTATCTATCTATCTATTATTTTAGTCAATCTATCTATCTATCTATCTATCTATCTATCTAAATATTTTCATATCTATCTACCTGTCTCAGTAACTCTCTCCCCCCTCTCTCTCTCTCTCTATATATATATATATATATATATATATATATATATTCATTTAGCGATCTATCTATCTATCTAAATATATATATATATATATGTGTGTGTGTGTGTGTGTGTGTGTGTGTGTACTTAGCAGCACATTTCTATCTATCTATCTATCTATGAATGTAACTATTTATCTGCCTGTCTGAGTATTATCTCTCCATCCCTCTCTCTCTCCCCCCTCTCTCGTTCTCCTCTCTCTCCCACTATCCATCAATCTTTCTATCAATTTATCTATCTCAGTCTCTTCAAATCTATCTATCTATCTATCTATCTATCTATCTATCTATCTCGGTTCTATTTCTGTCTCTCCATCTATCTATCTCAATCAGTTTCTCTCTCTTTCTTTCTTTCTTTATTTCTTTCTATCTCTCTCTCCCCACTTTATATATATATATATATATATATATATATATATATATATATATATATATATATATATTCTCTTTATATCTATCTACCTGACCCAAGAGTAATGTAATAAAAGCAACTATAACAAGATGGAGTAGAATTAGTGATAAAAGAACCATTATAAAGAAAATATTTCATCGAAAAATTAAAAAGAATTATTGATCTAGCCATTATAAAATTGATTAATCATACAATATTTCTAAAAATAGAAACAAAACCAAAAAAAAATCTTTTAAAGAAATTTCAATTTACATTGCAATAACAATCGACTATTGATGTCAGATGATTTTTTTTTTTCGTTCATTCAGGTAAAGCAATTGAAATCCGCCCGACATCATCTGCTATCTGCTTGTCCTTTGTACTAAAATCTACTTTCTTAAAAAGAAGAATGGCTCGCAGTCAGAGTTCGTTCCTGCTACTAATTAAGAGAAAAATTGTTCCAGATGCTCAAAGAACGAAAGGACAATGTGGTGAACATGAGATAGACAGATTGTTCGACGTACATAATTGTCTATAAGTATACCCAAGCATGGATCTACAATACCTGTGTCACCAAAAATAAAATCTAGCCCAGTCGGCTGGGACTGCAGAATATACCAATTGCATCTCTGCAGAGGGGTAAGACTTCTACAACGAGTTTCCTAGATATGACATTTAACAATCTGACCGTGAGGTTCCAGTGATGCTGGTGCTCAGAGAAAAGCGGAGTACCCATTTATTCATATTCACCAACCCCTCCGCTCGGGTAGGATATGACACAAGGTTAATTTTTAAGCGGAGTTTGACAGATTTGAATTCAGAGTTTTCCTTCTCCTAGACGAGTTGCCTCACCAAGGCTGAAGAGCCTAGTCTACCCTACTATTTACCCATAGCTGGAGGGAGAATAATTGGATTCATACCTTTCCCAAGGGTATTAGTGCTATGTGAAATGCTATCAGTCTCGCCCAGGATTTGAACTCGTGTTGCCGTGTCCATTTCCTACGACGATAACCATTACACCACGGGCTCCTCCTACCCATTTATTACCATCGCTCTCAGGTCCACTCTGGTCCAGAGTTGTTGCACCTAATAGGGTCCAATCTATGGGTCAAATAGAACTAAACTGTGTAGCTATGCTAACCAGAAGTGTTTGAAATAGAACTGTATATATATATATATATATATATATAATGGTTTTGGCATTAAATAACCTACAATGGTTGATATCCCATAAAACCAAACCAAACCAAACCAAAAATATAATCACATAAATATATATACAACGGCTGTTCTTCTTTTTGAACTGCGGTATCCACTAGTAGTGTTACGGTTAACATTACAGGAAAGGCACTCGACGGCCCGAGTTCAAATCCTGAAAGAAAACTGTTTACATTTCACCTAGAGCTGATACCCTTGGAAAAGGTATGGATCGAACTATACTCCTCTTACTACGAGTTATGGGTAAATTGTAGAGCAGACTGAGATTTTTAACTTTAGAATGGCAACTAATCTGGGAGAAGGAAAACTCTAGATTCAATCCAGTTATAAAACATTTAACTGTGTGCAAACAAATGAATATAAAAAGTTGGTTGTTCTTATTAATGGCATATCAAACTTCGTAAGTTATTAAATGCCCAATTCAATTGTGTACAACAGTAGTAATATTATTTAACCCATATCTGCTTTAAAGTAGATTCATACCTTCCTCAAGGGTATTAGTGAACGTAAGAGCGCAACTAGAGTTTGAACTCGTTTACAAGGAGGTCGCAGTGCAGCACATTAGCCACTACGCCACGTGTGATTAAAAAATGGATTCAATGGAATGTCGAAAATATAAAACTGTAGATATGAAAATATAAAGAGTTAGTATTATAATCAAATATTTACAAATGAACCAAAATTTGGCATTAAATAACCCATAAGGGTAGATATTTCGTTAGACAAATAAACCAAACTAATCCCGCTCTCTCTCTCTCTCTCTCTCTCTCTCTCTCTCTCTCTTTCTTTCTTCTTCCTCTTCCAACCCTGCTCTTCATTCCATAATACCCAACCTTTCTTCTTCTTCTTCTTCTTCTTCTTCTTCTTCTTCTTCTTTCCATAATACCCAACCTTTCTTCTTCTTCTTCTTCTTCTTCTTCTTCTTCTTTCCATAATACCCAACCTTTCTTCTTCTTCTTCTTCTTCTTCTTCTTCTTCTTCTTTCCATAATACCCAACCTTTCTTCTTCTTCTTCTTCTTCTTCTTCATTCCATAATACCCAACCTTTCTTCTTCTTCTTCTTCTTCTTCTTCTTCTTTCCATAATACCCAACCTTTCTTCTTCTTCTTCTTCTTCTTCTTCTTCTTCTTTCCATAATACCCAACCTTTCTTCTTCTTCTTCTTCTTCTTCTTCTTCTTTCCATAATACCCAACCTTTCTTCTTCTTCTTCTTCTTCTTCTTCATTCCATAATACCCAACCTTTCTTCTTCTTCTTCTTCTTCTTCTTCTTCTTTCCATAATACCCAACCTTTCTTCTTCTTCTTCTTCTTCTTCTTCTTCATTCCATAATACCCAACCTTTCTTCTTCTTCTTCTTCTTCTTCTTCATTCCATAATACCCAACCTTTCTTCTTCTTCTTCTTCTTCTTCTTCTTCTTCTTTCCATAATACCCAACCTTTCTTCTTCTTCTTCTTCTTCTTCTTCATTCCATAATACCCAACCTTTCTTCTTCTTCTTCTTCTTCTTCTTCTTTCCATAATACCCAACCTTTCTTCTTCTTCTTCTTCTTCTTCTTCTTCTTTCCATAATACCCAACCTTTCTTCTTCTTCTTCTTCTTCTTCTTCTTCTTCTTCTTCTTCTTCTTCAACCATCCATCTATTTCTTACTATTCAGAAGTAGAAAAGCCAAGCAAAACAAAACCAACAAACAAACAAACAAACAAACAAACCTTAGCTTAAACATTTTAACAGCCAGCGAGATGAAAGAGCCGCTCCCACCAACTCCTCATCTTATGATACTTCCCCGCTCCTATTTTCCACGAACTCTACTACCACTACTACTACCACTACCACGACAACATCTGATGAAGGTTATTGTTAATGTCAATGATGCTGTCACTGTCTCTGCTGCTGCTGCTGCTGCTTCCACTTGTTGATAGAGAAGCAGTTGGTTGCTTGTTTGGGAAGTGCAATAATGGAGAAGGCCATATGAGTGGGCCATGCAACATCTAGGTAAAGATTTTTTCTTTGACATAACAACAAAAAATCACATTAGCCACTGAGTGAATCTTTTTTTCCTGGGATATTCACTTTGCTTTTGGAGAAAATCAGCATCACTGTTAAAAGTTATGGGACTATTCTCTCTCTCTCTCTCTCTCTCTCTCTCTCTCTCTCTCTCTCTCTCTTCTTCTTCTTCTTCTTCTCTCTCTCTCTCTTCTTCTTCTCTCTCTCTCTATTAGTTTATCTCTGTCCTTCTCACACAATCTCACTCTTCCTCTCTTTCTCTCTCTGTTACTCTGTCTTCCCCTCTCTCACTCTCTTTTTCCCTCACAGTTTCTCTCTCTCTCTTTTCTCCTTCTCATTCTCTCTCTCCTTCTCACTCTCTCTCTCTCTCTCTCTCTCTCTTCTACTTCTCACTCTCTTTCTTCCTTTTTCTCGCTTTCTCCCTCTATTGCCCCTCTCCATCTCAGTTTATCCTCCCTCTCTGTTTCTCTATCTCTCCTTTTCCCTTTATTTCTCTCTCTGTTCCTCCTTTCCCCTCTCTCTCTCTCTCTTTCTCTCTCTCTCTAAACATGTCTCCAGCGTGGACTGATGTCCCTTAAAAAAGTGATGGTAAACAAATGATTATTATCGACGAATAAAAAGCCAGATTTTTTTAAAATTACAGCAATGAAATGTTGAAAGTATAATTGCTTATGATTATAATAATTCTTTTAATAAATGTATCCAATATATTTATTAAATAACCCATGGGGTGTTAATATGCCACTAAACAAATAAATCAACCCAATCGAAACGCACTCTCTTTCAGTCTGTCTCTTCAAACATTTTGTATCTGTTCAGTGAGGAATGGGGGTCCCTAGAAAAATGAGGGCAATGGAAATAATGAAAATATTAACTCATGATTATATTCAATAATTCTAGCCCAGTCAGTTGGTCCTGGAGAATACACTGTGTTGCGTTCTGGTTAGTGAACGCTTGCAATATTAAATAAAGGACAAACCATGATATGAGAGGAAATAGAGATATATTCTCAGGAAAAAGTATATACAATAGAGAGACTATTAGTAGACAAGAACATAGGATTAGTGAATACAGGATAAAGATATAGTCCAACGATAGTATTGGCTTCCGTTATTGCGGTAGCAAGTAAGGTGATCTAGTGCGATCTCCAGTCTCCAACGCTCTAATACTATTCCTATAAGAAGCTGCTCTTCACCTTCTAGTCTGCCCTGGTATTAATAGCTACTGCTATATATGGTAGATGGACTAGTTCATTGTGTGGAAAAAGTTGGGTGATACCCAACACACCGATTGCATCTCTACAGAGGATTAGACCCCCACCTCAACGATCATCTTGGATAGGACGCTAAACAATCTGATGGTTTGGCTCCAGTAATGCTGGTGCTTTGGAAAATGCGGAGTATCCTTTCATTGCCATCGTTTCCAGCTCCACTCAGATCCGGAGTGGTTGCAATTGATAGGGTCCTATCTATCAATCAAATAGAACTGTTTGACATTTCAACTGCGTGCAAACAATTGACTTATGCTAAATTGAATTGTTAGAAATAGAACTGTATGATGATTTATCTTTGTGTATTCAAATGTCTGATATTTAATTGGATTGTTTGTGATACATAATAATATTTGTAACCATTTAACTTTGTTGACTCATGTTTACAAATCATATATATATATGTGTGTGTGTGTGTAATATATATATGAATAAATAGAATTTGGCATTAAATAGCCTACAAACGTTGATATGTAGTAAAACTCAACCAAACTAAGCAACTAAGTGAAATAAGTGAAATCAATTTTGTAATTAAATAACCCATTAGAAGTTGATATACCATTAAAAAAATAAACCAAACAAAACAAAACTCTCTCTCTCTCTTTGTTTCCTTAACTTTTTTATTTTATGGATAAGTGTGGCGATTTAGGAATTACCAAAGAACTCCCAACCGGATGTTGACTCGTCGGCTGCCTGATACAAAATGTATAAATGCGTCGCCACGCATAAGGCTCCACGTATCCATCCGGTTAAAATAAAAAAAAAGAAAAATAATAAAATGTAAAGTAGCCAATGAGAAGCGGTCGCGCCAAAATTAGAAGGATTTTGGCATAGCGAATTTGGAGCCGGTGAAAAGAGATAAATACTCAGGTTTTCTGTGAACCGACCTTTTTTTCGGGTAGTGACGTCGAACCGACAACACCGTTTTTACTATCTGGTGTTTTGGGCACCACGCTATGTCTTTAGACGTAGCGTTGGTTAGTCCATTCACCAGGTAAATAAAGGAAAGTCTGAAAGAAAAGTTTTTCGTCTTTTATCTGCTTCTATCTTTCTCTTTTTGTATATTTCTTATGGACCTTCTTTGGGCAAGGCATTGCACCGGCCAAGTCAACGTGGGGTAAAGCAAAATAACCAAAATATGGAGTCAGATATCTTACGGCAACACAGTCTTGCCCTTAACCACTGACCTTCATAAAAACTTCAAACCCCACATAAGTCATTTGTTTGCACTCAGTTCTAATGTCAAAGTACACAGTTTATATATCAGTTCTATTTGACCCGTAGATTGGACTCTATCAGGTACTACCACTCTGGGACAGAGGGGGCCTGGGAGTAGTGAAGGTGTTGTGCTCTGGGAAGGGTAGAATATACTTTAGTATTTCCGTTGCTTTCATTACAAGATCAAAAGCGGAAAAGTAGAAATGATCCAATTTTATGTACATCTAAATCATCATCATCATCATCATCATCATCATCATCATGTCGTGTGCTAGCACGGATATCCCTGACCCTATCTTGCCACTTCTCCGTATCATTCATCGCCTCTGGCAGGTCTTCAGGGCTACATCCCGTATCCTCACATAGCTGCTGTATGTATGTTCGAGCTGGTCGTCCTGCTTTTGTTTGGCCATATGCGGGGGTCCATAGGAGTACATCACTTATGAGCTCGTTCCTGCTTCTCCAGCAGTGTCCTGCATATCTTGTACGTCTATCTTGGATAGTTTTCGTGATGGGAGGAAGGTGGCCGTATAGTTGGTTCCTTGTTGGGTGTTGCCGCCAGGACTTGTTCAATATTGGTTTGTTTCAATGACTTTTGTGATGAAGAAGTTGCTAAGATTATTGAAAAAAATATCATCCTGTACTTACTTCTAGTTTCATTACTTTCCTTTGGTTACTATTTCACGAATTTTGAATCTATATTAGAAATGTTATATTGGAATTTGTACGGTGGGCTTTCATTATTTCCACCACTGTAGTTACACTAGGGAGTAATCTCAAATATGCAACCTGCAAACTACTTTTCTACGGCATGCTGGCAGAACACTCATGACTAATATTTTCCTAAAACTTGGCAGTTTGTCCCTCACCCCCCATCCCTATTTCACCTCTGGGAAGGGTAGAATATACTTCAATATTTCTTTTGCTTTCACTACAAGATCAAAAGCTGAAAAGTTGAAACGATCCAATTTTATGTACATTTGAATAAACATTCTTAATGATAATGAAATGTAAATTGGCTTGTTTCAATGACCTTTTATGATGAAAGGGTGACTGAGATTATTGAAAATTAACTCACATCAGAACAAGAGAAATTTTGTCTTTATAACATGGAGAAAAGGGTAGATTTGATAACTTATATTAACCCGAAGGGGATTATTATTTGAGATGACAGACAACACTCACAAATAAAAAAAATCATCGAAATTGTTAAATAAACAGAGATGATATCTGCTATTTTTTAAAATGTGATAAAACTTTTAATTTTGCTTTTGTTTTCTATGCTTTAGTAATATCTCTCGTTGAGTTTATTAACCTGTGAATTACAATAAAATGTGGGAAAAATGGAATTTATCAAAAACAGAAGCAGAAAAAAAGTAGTATTTACCTAAAGGAAAAACGGCATTTAAGATTGAAAATCTGTTCCATTACATTTTGTACTAGTTTAAAGATCTCGATAAGGGAAGGGGCCCTATCACATTGCGGCGAATGTTTTAGGCTGAGACATCGTGGTATATTCGACTTTTATTCATTTAATTTTGAAAAATAAAGTCTAAATGGCATACAAAATGACAGCCGATTGCATATTAACTTTATATATGGTGGAAATCTCATCCCCTCGTGGTTCTTCTCCCCAAAGACGTAACCTTTCTTTTCAGTCCTTAAATTTGAAACCCTTGCTTTACAAGACGACCCTCCAAATTAAGATTATGTCTAAGGTTACGGACAATAGCGGGACGATATTGTCAGTCAATTAACCTCAATTTGCGGCACGTGTAGGAAGTAAGTGCTTTGTACCCCGTAGGTCTCGTGAGTAGAGCGGAGGGCAAGTTTTAGTGGGTGGGGATAATCATATAGAACAGTTTCCCCAGTTCTTGAAAGTTATTGCAACGCTCCCTAAATCAAAGGTTTCATAAAATCTAGAAATAAAATTACCCTGTCCTAGAAAAAGAGCCATTTCTGAAATAACTTTTCCCTATTTTGCCGCCAAAATGTAGTGGGTCTGAATACCAGCTATCCCCGCCCCTTCGACTAACCATAGAAGTCAAAGAGAACAGACCAGATATATTTTCTTGCCGCTCTAGTCACTGAAATAAGAATATCAGTCCCGAATTTCACGACGATAAACAAATATTATATTCGAAGGAATTTGGGACTGACACGGATGTAAACAATTTTTTAAAAAACCCAAAAATCATTTTTATACAATGACAACAGATTAATTCTAGGACCGATTACTATTGATTTCCTTGAAAAAAAAAGTGTTACGGTTAACCACTCCAACTCCAGAGGCAAAAATAACTTAATTAATTGATTGACAAATTATATTTAATTGGATATGAACATTTTTCCAAAACAAAACTTAGTTCTTTTTATAGTTGTAGTTTCTGTTGAAAGCTTGAAATGTCTGAAAGGAAACTGTAAACAAAGCAAGAACAACAACTTTTCAAAATATATTCATAACAATGTAAATTATACCAAGAAAAACTTTACACACACATAAACATACATGAGAATGGGAGTAGGTTTATATATATATATATATATATATATATATATATATATATATATATATATATAATACCTATGGGCCTTTGACATACAAACGGATCACCTAATCTCGGCCAGAAGACCAGACCTAATAATAATCAACAACAAAAAAAAAAGAGAACTTGCAAAATTGTCGACTTTGCGGTCCCGGCTGACCACAGAATAAAACTGAAAGAATGTGAAAAGAAGGATAAGTACCTCGACCTTGCTAGGGAATTGAAAAAACTATGGAACATGCAGGTGACAATTATACCAATTGTAATTGGTGCGTTTGGGACAGTAACTAAAGGATTACTAAAGGGACTGGAAGAAGTTGGCGGACGAATGAAGACCATCCAAATTACTACATCATTGAGAACAGCCAGAATACTGAGAAGAGTCCTGGAGACTTGAGGAGACTTGCTATCACTCAAACTCCAGTGAAAGACCATCAGCTAACGCTGATGTAAAAAAACTCTAATGAGTAAATAAAAAAATGAATAAATAGATATATATTAAATTCATATATTTAATGCCATGGAAGTTTGTCTGCGACCTTTGGTCACAGGAAGTTTTACTAACAACAATCGTCAGGCAAATAACGATTGTTGTTTGTAAAACTTCATAAAACCAAAGTTTGAAGACAAACTTCCATGGCATTGAATATATAAATCTAATATATATAAATTTATTTATTGATTATTATTATTATTATTATCATAGAATAGCTCTACCTCAGATATTGAGCACACTCCAAATTATATCGTACTTGGATCGCCACAAATCCACAAAGTGATTTACTGACAACCAACACAGTTGCAACATATATATATATATATATATATATATATATAGTTTTTATTTGATTTTTTAATACAAGCAACACCAAATAACAATGGCCCATTTGGCTGGGGGCTGCATCTCTGCAGAGGTATAAGAACCCCACCCCAGCGAGTGTCCTGATTATGTCACTAAACAATTTGATAGTGCGGCTTCAGTAATGCTGGAGTTTGGGGAATGCAGAGTACCCCTTCATTGTCATTGCTCCCAGGTCTACTCTGGACCAGGGTAGTAGCACCTGAAAATATGTGGGAAAATAGAACTGTTTGACATTCAAACTATCTACAAACAAATGACATGCGAAATTGAATTGTAAGAAATAGAAATGTTTGATCATTTGACTGTGTGTATCTACAAAATGTGTTTACCAATCATATATTTGATATAGATGTAAAAACAGGATTTGGCATTAAATAACCAGCTATGATTCATATGCCATAAAACCAAACCAAACCAAACTAAACCAAACTCAACCAAACCAAATCATATTTAATACATATGTATAAATACGATCTGACATTAAATAGCCAACAATGGTAGATATGACATAAAACTTGTCTAAACCAAACCAAACCAGACCAAATCATATATATCTAATATATATGTATAAACAGCATTTGGCATTAAATAGCCAACAATGGTTGATATGCCATAAAACCAAACCAAATCATATATATTTGATATATATTTATAAAGACGATTTGGCATTAAATAACCTACAATGGTAGATATGCCATAAAACCAAACCAAACCAAATCATATATGTTTGATATATATGTTTTAAAAGGATTTGGCATTAAATAATCTACAATGGTTGATATGCCATAAAACCAAACCAAACCAAATCATATATACTTCATATATATGTATAAATAGGATTTGACATTTCATCATCATCATCATCATCATCATCATGTCGTACCGCCAGCACAGATATCCCTGATCCTCTCTCGCCACTTCTCCCTATTATTCACTGCCTCTGGCAGGTCTTCAGGGTTACATCCTGTGTCCTCACATAGCTGCTGTATGTAAGTTCGGGCTGGTCGTCCTGCTTTTGCTTGGCCATATGTGGGGGTCCATAGGAGTACATCACTTATGAGCTCGTCCTTACTTCTCCAGCAGTGTCCTGCGTGTCTGGTTCGTCTAACTTGTATAGTTTTCGTGATGGGAGGCAAGTGGCCGTATAGTTGGTGTCTTGTGTGGTGTTGTCGCCAGGACTTGTTCAATATTGCTCTTAACATTATTGTGTAATTGCCGTCTAGTTTCTTCTCCAGCCGTTTGGTTAGCGTCCATGTAGTGCATTTAATAACCAACAATTGTTGATATGACACAGAACCAAACCAAATCAAATCCTATATATTTAATATATATGTCTAAAGAGGATTTGGCATTGACAGTGGTTGATATGCCCTAAGACCTCACCAAACCAAATAACATCATAAAAACTAATTATGTCTTTACAAAAATTGATGATTGCCAGAAGAATTGCAATGGTAGGTTTATCGTAAAAGAGATGAAACAGATACAATCTAATCAGTAAAGAATTAATCTGAAATGATATAGAATAAATAAGATAATTTACTTTCAACAACAACAAAAAAAAACATTTAAAAAAAACTTCTTAAATGCTATGCACATTTGCTCACTTTTTCTTCCATTAAATCAGTAGCAGCTGAACGTTCAACATACCCGCTTACTGCAGTCTTTATACAAACTCATACGTTGGTAAGTGTAATTTTTTATTTTGAAAATCCATCTCCTTCCCTTCCTCCAGATATAGTCATGGGTAAATAGCAGAGAAGATTGAGATCTTTATCCTTGATTTAGCAACCAGTCTAGTGAAAGAAAAAATTCTGATTTCAGACCAACTGAAAAATTGACCTTGTGTCACATTCAGCTCGTGGTGGACGGTTTGGGTAAATACATAACTTAAAAAAAAATGCTGGAATCCAATCCAGTCCCATTGCCAGTCATACCACGCCAATTGAAAGTGAAAAAAGAGTGGAGTTACTCCCACCATTACTCAACGCAAAAACCAAATGCGAAGATGGTTGTCATGTTTGAAAAGTAATACTTGGTTTTACTTCGACATTCGTTCTTTTCCTTCAGCTTGAGAGGAAAGGAATAGATCTTTTTTTCTTTTTGTTTTCTTTTTGTGTTATTTTTTTTTCGGAACAGATGAATCAATGACCTTGATCTTTAAAAAACACTAAATAAAAATAAACAAGAAATAAACCAGCGTAAAAACCTGTCAAATACAGGTTCCTGAAAGTTACAAGAATTTTTTTTGTCTTTTTTTACATAGAAAGAGAGAGAGAAAAAAAGAAGTGTGTGGGTAGTTTTATTAGGAAACAAAAAAAAAACTCCCAACAAAAATGATGATTCAACAATGTTCCGTTTGGAGAGAAGGAGGAGGATAAGGAGAGTAGGAGCGTGAGGAGTGAAGGAGGGGGAGGAAAGAAGGGAGCACGTTGTATATACGGGGGACAGATAAAACTTCCTCTTATTAAAGTGATAGACTTGACCGACTTGTCTTTTCTTCGTGTCGTTTGTGAGTGTCTCTCAATCTGTTGGCGTTTCATTCTTTGGTGATCTTACCAAAAACTAGGACAGACAGACAACTCAAACAAAAGGATGCAATGTAATAAACACCCACACCCACACCCACACGCGCATGCGCATACGTATGTATTTATGCATGTATGTTACTAAAATATAAAAAAAATATATTCAATGGATATATTTATTTATATAAGCATATTATGCCAATGTTTAATATTTCGTATTTTTTGGTGTTGCTTTTTTTTTAAACCATCGTGAAGGTGATGTTAATATGAGATATTGTCTGATCATAAAAATCATTGGTTTATATGAATAATATGCTATGTTTAATATGTCGTTTCATTTCTAAACTATCATCAGTTCGATGTTATGGGATAGTGTCTCATCCCCAAAATTATTTTCAAATGAAAATTTCTTAGCGTTCTATAACCCCCCTCTATAATCTAGGAGAACGAAAACTCTGAATTCAAACCAGTTAAACTCCGCTTAAAAAAAGTGACATTGTGTCATATCCTGCCCGAGCGGAGGGGTTGGGTAAATATGATAATAGTTAGCAGCGTTCTGTTTCAATTAGTGATTAGTGTTCGAAAATTCATTCAATTTTATTTATTTTTTGTATTTCTCTCTTTTTTCCTTTCAAAAAAGATCAACGAATTTTTTTCATTTGAAACTGAGGTTTTGGATGAGACAATTTCGACTTAAAGATGGTTTTAAAAAAACGAAACACCGTAACGTAGGATATTATATATATATATATGAATAAATACATCCCTTAAATACATTGTTTTTTCATATATAGATACCGTCGGATTTATTTCTACACACACACACACACACACACACACACACATATATATATATATATATATATATATATATATATATAATATAACTGGAAGAAAACATGGTCACAGTTAAAGTGTCATTATAAATTCATTTCGGCGAAGAATATAATCTTCTTCTCTTCTCACATTAAGTGCGTTTGTCATCTGAAGAGACAAAGATCATATTCTTGGTCGAAATAAATTTATAATGACAATTTAACCGTGGTTGAGTTTTCTTCCAGTTACATAGTATACGCTCCGTATGTGAGTTTTATAATTTAAACCTGAAAACGAATATATAACAATAGCTATACATCAAGCACGTCCATAGATTTATATGAAATCCCTAATATATTCTATATATAAATAGTCCACACTCATAGTCTTCGGACGACGACTGGATATATATATATATATATAATATATATATATATATATATATATATATATATATATATATATAAGTTCTTAAGTTCTACATTTTTTAATTATTTCTGTGAATACTTCTGGTTTGTTTTTGTTGTAGGGTGCAACAGATGTTAGGGGTTTTCCGTTGTCATGTTTTTGGGCTTCGTAGTTCTTTTTTGTGGCACATTTTCTAATTCGAATTCTTTATTTATCATTGTTGTTGGTTGTTGTTTTTTTTGTTTTTTGTTTTTTTGTGTTATGGTTTTTTGAGGTTTTTATCAGTGATCTCTATATGAACCGATGCAAAACCTGAAAAAAAATCCGACTAACAAACCTACACGAGTGAGTTTGAATCTCATTGGGTGCCTCATTCATATGACCTAGTGCCACATACATTATCTGACGAAAGCAACAAGCTGGAAACAAATACGTATGTAAGAACGAAGTAAAAATAGTTCTTTAAAAATACAAATCTGTTTGTGGGTTAATTCATTTTAAAATATTTACTCTTTTCTCTCTTTGGACCAACAAGCAAAAAAAAAGAAAAAGAAAATTTTTTACATATATATATATATATATATATATATATATATATAGTATTCTTTTATATATATATATATATATATATATATATATATATATATATGAATACTATATATACATATATTCATTTATATATATATATAGTATTCATTTATATATATATATATATACATATAGTATTCCTTTATATATATATATATATAATACATATATAGTATTCATTTATATATATATATATATATATATATATATATATAGTATTCATATATATATATATATATACATATATATATATATCGTATTCATTTATATACATATATATATATATATATAGTATTCATATATATATATATATATATATATATGAATACTACCGACCAAAAGTTCCGGACCTCATAATTAATGTTTGTATGCAATGATTTAAATCGAAATGAATATAAACTAATTATAATTTTAATTTGAAGTAAATTTATAATTTCTTTTCATTTTATGAATCTACCACGAGCATTTATTTTTGCAAATTGAATTCTTAGCATCTTTTCTAGAAACTAGTTAAATTATATTTGTGGAAATAGTAGCGAGTTGATATGTAAACAACTCATGCTTATTAGTTGGACGTCCACTTTGAACTTTACGATCAATTGAAAAAACAGCCTTTATTATGAACATCGAAAAACAATTCTGGGTGGTCCCAAATTTTAGATCGCTCGTGTATAACATACATACATATACACATACCACATCCATACACACACACACACATATGTATATATATGTATGTATATATATATATATATAATATTTTAAACTTTGAGAAATAATTCAGAGTGGTTCCAAGCTTTTGGTCTGTAATTGGCATAATGTTTAGAGCGTTCGTCAATGGTCCGGAAGACTAGCTTTATTTCCAAAAATATCATATGAATACAATACTTTGGGGAGCATAGAGCCCCAGTGATGCTCCGGGAGACTACGGTTCAATCTCAGGTCGAATAATACCAAAGACTAAAAAATGGTACTTGATGCCTCATTGATTAACACTCAGCATTATAAGATTTGGATCAAGGGATAGTGGAGCAATTCCGGAAAATGAATAGCACCTTCCCCTACACCTCAGTGTAATAGCTATTGAAAAGGGAGCCTTTGTGTCGCTCTCGACTACGGTCGGCCAATATATATATATATATATATATATATATATATATATATATATATGTCTAGCCACGCTGAAGAGTTCTGATAGAACGAAACAGGTCTGTCTGAGGATGACAATATATATATATATATTTGCCTGTATACCAAAATGTTTGCAAAACGAGATGGTTGCACACCCAGATGCCTTCATATACCTCGATGGCTGCAAGGAAGAACATGGCGTCACGGTTATCTTTTTTGGAAAGGAACCCAACTAGCCGAGTTTAAATGCTAGTCGCAGTCCACTTAGCCTTTATGCCCCCCGGTAAAGGTAAGAATCTATCTCTTCTCGTGCAAGTTATGGGAGAGTTGAACAGTCTAGAGTCTTTTGCCTGGGAGCAGAAATCAGTCTAGGAGGAGGAAAACCCAAAATTCAGACCAGCAGTACTGAGCATAAAAATTATCCTTGTGTTGCATCCTGTCCGAATCAGAGAGGTTGTGTAAATATATTGCCAAATACTTACATGAATATTTTCACACACACACACACACACACACACACACATATATATATATATATATATATATATATATATATCCCTTAACCTGTACGATCTTCAAGTGAGCCCATGGGGGTTGAGCACTCTGGCGAAGGAATTTTCGGCCGCCGCTCGCATAATGCAAAGCTCTTCGAAAGGTACTATTTACCAACCCCTCCGCTCGGGCAGGATATGACACAAGGTCAATTTTTTAAGCGGAGTTTAACAGGTTTGAAATCAGAGTTTTCCTTCTCCTAGACTAGTTGCCTCACCAAGGCTGAAGAACCTAGTCCGTCCTACTATTTACCCATAGCTGGAGGGAGAATAAGGGGGTTCATACCTTTCCCAAGGGTATTTGCCCGAAAGTGAACGTAATAGCGCGACTACGATTCCGCAGTTCATCGCTTTAACCATTACACCACGAGGACACCCTTCGAAAGGTAGCCAATAGGATATAGAAATGTAAACAAACGGACGCTGCTGCTGCTGTTGCTACATAATACCTCAAAATCCCCTTAGCCAACGTGGTACGTTTGTTTGCCGAGCGGTCTGATACTAAGTCTAACGTAAAGTTGGACGGGTTTCTATCCCGGCTTCAAGCATCCTACGTGTCTAGCCGCACTGAAGAGTTCTGATTGAACGAAACAGTCTGTCTGTGGACCACAAGACTATATATATATATTACAATTTGCGAATTACTAATTATTGGTAGAGACTAGTTCCTTGAAAATAGGTCAAAATAAAATCTGAACATTTTACCGAGTAATTATAAAAGGTTTACAAAATAATCCCCTTCTCTTTCCCAAACGAACAGTTTTTTTATTTATTCCAAACACTTATCAGACATTTCACCTGACAGAAACTGAGCGTGGTTGAGATATGGATCAGAAATTCCTGGAATTCTGCTGATATCGCCACTGACAATGCGCACTAAGCCAGAAAGCCAAGGCTTAGCAATGTCAACATTTATTCATCATGAATACCTAGATAAATATGTCACCTTGTTTAGATTTGAAGCACCTGGATATTATGGGAAAAAAAAGAATCCTTAAGATTCTTAATCAAGTAAATGAATATCCTATGAAAGTAATAAATTGAATGTTTTCGAAACAAAGCTCATGAGTTACAAGCTGATGATAAAGTATATGTAATGTTTAGTCGCGTTTTATTTCGTGGTATTACTCATTGCTTTTTCTATAATGTCCAAAAACAGAGACTATGACCGATAATAGACTTTTTTTTCAGTCTCAAAAAGACATAAGAATAATGTGAATTTTAAAGATTTGTCCATAAATTTTGAGCAAGTCCTGGAATCAACACCCTTCAAAATAACAGCTGTACGGCCTCCTAACTGAGCAAATTGAAATAAATAGAAATGAGGTGACTGACATTGATAGATAGATAGATAGATAGATAGAGAGAGAGAGAGAGAGAGAGAGAGAGAGAGAGAGAGAGAAGGAGATGATCAGACTTAGAGAAATATGATTTGATGGAGATAAATATAATGATAGATATGAACAAACTCAGATAGATAGATAGATATTAACAGAGTCAGATAGATAGATAGATAGAGAGAGAGAGAGAGAGAGAGAGAGAGAGAGATAAACAGACTTAGATAAATATGATTTGATTGAGATAGATATAATGATAGATATTAACAGACTCAGATAGATAGATAGATAGATAGATAAGAGCTGATGGAGATTGATAACTAAGTTAAGAATAATAATCTGAGGCGTATAAATAGTTAAATAATTCCCCCACACCCGCATTTCCGAATTTTGAATAGGAATTACATAAGAGCATTATTTACCGAGTAGGTAAAATGGACTTTTTATTTTTATTTTTTTTTTTATCTCACTTCCATTCATACTTCTTCTATTCGTTCTTGTTTGGTTAACATTTGATTGACGCATCAAGTAAAGTTGTGAAATCATAAAGATTTTTTCTTTAGATTTCCTCCTGAACGGAATTGAGCCGTAAATGTTTTATGGAATCCATCAGTTTCGAGTGATTATAAATCTATGACTGGATCACGGCACTGGTCTATGAAAGGTTGAAGACCTTCTGTTGCCCATGCTGCAGATATCCCTTATCACGACGGCAATGGAGTCAAAAGGAAGGGATTGCCGCTATATATCTGGTTGGTTGGTTGGTTGATTGGGTTTTATGGTATCTGTCTACCCTTGTAGGTTATTTAATGTCAAATTTATTTTTATACGATTAATCTATTTCAAACAATGCAGTTTAGTATCAGTACCCAGTTTAAATATCAAAACAGATCTATTTCAAGCAATTCAGTTTATCGTAAGTACGCAGTTTAGTTCCACTTGACACATAGATAGGACTTTATCAGGTGCTACCACTCTAGGCCTCAGTGGACCTGGGGTAATTGCAATGAAGAGATACACCGCATTCCCCAAAGTTCCAGCATTACTTGAGCCTCATCATCAGATTGTTTAGTACCATATCCAGGACACTTTTTGGGTGATCTTACCCATCTGCAGATATGTAGTCGGTGTATTCTACAGCCTCAGCTGACTGGGAAAATGTGTCTATATATATATGTTGTGTATTGACCTCCGACCCGGCTGGGCTGTCAAAATAGGAAATGCACCAGTGTAAATAACAGGTGCATCCGGTCGAGGAATATCAGGATATTATAACCTTGACTGTGGACGGGTTGAATGAGTGCTAAATTATGACACTCGCAGGAAGAAGAGTGGATGTCAAATTATTATATAACCCGGGTGAAGACAGGAAATCAGATGAGTTGGAGATCAGATTAGTTGGAGATAAGATGCGGTAGAGAAAACCAGCACCCAGCAGAGTGGGCCCCCAGGCCCCCGGTTGAGCAGCCCCGGAGAACGGAAAAGAAACACTGTTATGGCCATAAGAGTCTGGGACAATATGTTGCAGTTCTGTTCGGTCTCCAACTCCCTCTCACACACAACCCTTTCAATAAAGTGAAAGGTATATTTTTCTAAAGTACTGTATCGCTCGTCGCTATTGTGTCGTCGTTATGATTTTGAATGCAGATGTATATGTATTATGTGGCTATACAACATATATATATATATATATATATATATATATATATATATATATGGACATTAGGTTAAACATAACGTCTGTCATAAGGAATCTTGTTCCTGATTTTTTATCATTACAATCCAGCAAGGGCATCTCCGGTGGTGTAGTGGCTACCGAACTAAACTGGCAGATCATTGCACGTGAGTTCGAGTCTCACTGGGTACCCTACACTTCCAGTCTTGTGCCATATCTAAATAAAACATGGACTCTAACAAAACGGCTGAAGAAGAAGCTAGACGGCAATTACACAAGAATGCTACGAGCAATCTTGAACAAGTCCTGGCGGCAACACCACACAAGACACCAACTGTACGGCCACCTGCCTCCTATCACGAAAACTATTCAAGTTAGACGAACCAAACATGCAGGACACTGCTGGAGAAGCAGGAACAAACTCATAAGGGATGTACTCTAATGGACCCCCACACATGGCCGTGTAAAAGCAGGACGACCAGCACGAACATACATTCAGCAACTATGTGAGGATAGAGGATGTTGTCCAGAAGACCTGCCTGAGGTGATGAACGATAGGAAAAAGTGGCGAGAGAGGGTCAGGGATATCCGTGCTACCAGAACGACATGATGATGATGATGATGATGATGATGATGATGAAATATCTACCCTATCACGCTAAATTCGGCTTCCTCCTTCTCTTAAAACAATTTGTCCTTACTATGACTAGAGAACGCAGGGGAAAAAAGAGATAGATTCATGCTTTTCCTAATTATATAAATATGAAGCTGAACGCAAAGAGCCTTTGGAGGTGCCCGTGGTGTAATGGTTATCGTCGTAGGAAATGAAGACGACGACACGCGTTCAAATCCTGGACCAGGCTAATTGCATTTCACATAGCACTAATACCCTTGGGAAAAGTATGAATCCAATTATTCTTCCTCCAGCTATGGGTAAATAGTAGGGCAGACTAGTCTAGGAGAAGGAAAACTCTGAATTCAAATCTGTTAAACTCCGCTTAAAATTGACCTTGTGTTATATCCTGCCCGAGCGGAGGGGTTGGTAAATATGCAAAGAGCCTTCTCTAGGATTTGAACTTGGATCGTTGAGCCCATACCCTCGATAACCTTTACACTGCTGAATCTCTGTAATCGGTATAATTACGCTTATTCATCATCTAAGCATTATATATATATATATATATATATATATATATATATATGGTTTTACAATTTGCATTCTCATAACAAATACCAGCAGAAATATAAATATGCTAACCGGTCTGGGGTTTAAATACAGACCTCAACAAGTGGTTGGAAATTTACTCAACTGAAAGGAAACATGGCCCCCAACGAAAGAACTGTGAATTGAAACAATAGAAAGGGCCGTAAAACTCATTCAAAAAAGAAATTCCACTGTGGCGAGTGTCGAAAGACGATGCTTGTTCCCATTGAACACTGTCAAAAATTTGCTGCAGATGTATAAGAAATGTAAAAATTTAAAAAATACCGATAGACCACAAAAGACGTCAAGGTGTCAAGATAGAAAACTTGGTGCAATTTGCCTTGATAATAAAAGATGTATGCAACAAAACGAATGAAAAACAAACTAGTCGAAATCAGAGTTGACTAATATATCATACCAGGAAGTGCCCGTGGCGTAAGTAATGGTTATCGCCGCAGGATATGGACACGGCGACACGAGTTTAAATCGTGGACCTGACTGATTGCATTTCACATAGCACTAATACCCTTGGGAAAGGTATGAATCCAAATATTCTCCCTTCAGCTATGGGTAAATAGTAGGACAGACTGTTTCTTCAGCCTTGGTAAGGCAACTAGTCTAGGAGAAGGAAAACTCCGCTTAAAAATTGACCTTGTGTCATATCCTGCCCGACCGGAGGGGTTGGGTAAATATGAATATATCATACCAGGAAAGGAAAAGACTGACACCTGGTTACAACAAAAAATCCCATTCACGTTTATTTCTGATGTTATATCCCTCAAACCGATAGGAAGAGTATTAAAATTCGTGGAGTGGTTTTGCTTGATCGATGATAAAAGTCTCGGTCATCTATAAAACATTGCACTTTATTGAGAGGGGAAGTTTGACTAAGCTTCGAAATGTTGATCATGATTTGTCATTGTTCTGGTACTAACTGAGTGACGCTTTTCAAAAAGCCTCAAATCTCGAGTCTGAGCTCCTATCACCCCCAAAACGAGAGTTCGTGCGACTGACCTTTTGTTGTCAGTCACAGAGTCACTGGTTGGGTGGAGTGACGCTACATTTCAATGTTGAGACGCATTGCATACTACATAGTCTGTCGTGCGGCAATCTAAACAAAAAAGAGACTTCCCAAATGTACCCGAAGCAGAAAAACTAGATGGGGCCCAAAAGGATACGCCCAGGTTGTATAATATATCACATTGAATAAATATTCCATTAGCTTTGCATTTTAGCTGAAGCGATATGCTTTGTTCTGGATTTTGGGGTGTTTTGTAAAGTAAAAGACGTGGAATCAGAATTTTTACAGCATATAACATATAACTTAAAAGAAAAAAAACATGATTTTACTTAAAACAACTCGATCCCTTGATATGAGATCTCTAATGTATATATATATATATATATATAAACTTCTCCTAGCAGAGGATGTCCGCCTAAGCCCAGTCGGTTGGGGCTGTAAAATACTACGACTGCATCTTTACAGAGGGGTAAGACCTCACAACGAGTAACCTGAATATGACATTAGACAATCTGATGGTGAGGCTAGGATAGTATTGGAAATTTTGGGAATGCGATGTACTCCTTCATTGTCATGGCGCCTAGGTTCACTCAGGCCTGGAGTGTCAACACCTGACAGGGTCGTATCTATGGGTCAAGTAGAACTGTTTGACATTTAAACTGAGAGTTAACAAATGACTTATGCTAAAGTAAATTGTTAGAAATAGAACTGTTTGATCATTTAACTGTGTGTAAATTAATCGCTGATGTTTAATTGAATTGTTAAAAACCATTCAACTTTGTTGACTTATACTAAATTGAATTGTTTGAAATAGAACTGTTTGATCACTTAACAGTGTGTATCTCCAGAATTAGTTTACAAATCAAATATTTAATGTATGTATAAAAACAGAATTTGCCATCAAATAACCAATAATGGTTGATGTGCCGTAAAACCAAATCAAACCATTTTCGCCAAGCAGGCCAAAACCTTAACAGAAATTTTAAATTCCCAAAAAACCATCATTATCAGGTCTTGCTGATTGCACTGAGTTCAATGACTCTCTCTTTCTCTCTCTCTCTCTCTCTTTCTCTCTCTCTCTCATCATTCCCAGCAAGTCCTCTAGACTGTATCCAGCGTCCGCTCAAAACTGATGTATGTAATTCCTTGTTGGTCGGCCAATACTGGTATTTCCTTGCGTGGGAGCCCATAAAAGAATGTCGATAATGAATTCATTCTTACTTCTTCAGCTTGTCTTCTACGTCTCCCTTGGATGGTTTGTGAGATGGGAGGTAAGTGGCATACACACTCCTCCCCGTAGAACAATATTTCCGCTGAATAAACATTAAAAAGACTTTAAAAATTCACTAAAATAATGAAGATGAGTGGGATAGTGGCTAAAGTTCATGACTGCAACATCGCAGTAAGCAAGTTCGAACTCGAGTCGAGCCATTGCGTTCACTTTCAAACAAATACTCTTGGGAAAGGTATGAAACCCCTTGTTCCCCAGCTATGGGATAAATAGTACCACGACTGTTCTTCTTCCGAGAGGAGTCCCTTTGTCTTAGTGGTTTAAGTGCTGGCCTGCAACATCATAGTAGGCAAGTTCGAACTCCAGTCGTGCTATTACGTTCACTTTTGGACTAATGCCCTTGAAAAAGGTATGAAACCACTTATCCTGCCTCCTCAGGTATGGAGTTAATATTATCACTGCTAATAGGATAACTTCGGCACTGAATAACCCACGAACGTTAATGTACCGTTAAAGAAAGGAAACTAAACAAGCAATATTATAAATTTAATCAGCTATTACTGATATACTTTCTATAATTAAAAAAAAAATTAGAATATCGCTGTGAATTTCTGCAAGAATCAATTGACAGTTAAAAAAGATAAGCGGGAAATAAATTATTGTTCTCATTTAGATTGAAACCTGACATCACTTCTTGCACTCGGCTGAGGTTGTAGAATACACCGACTGCACCTCTGCAGAGGGGTAGGACCCCCACTCCAACGAGTACCCTGAATATGACACTAAACAATCTGACGGTGAGGTTCCAGTAATGCTGGAGCTTTGGGGAATGCACAGTACTCCTCTACTGCCATTGTTCCCAGGTCCACTCTGGTCCGGAGTGGTAGCACATGATAGGGTCCTAACTATGGGTCAAATAGAACTAAACTACGTACTTTTGCTAAACTGAATTACATGAAAAAGAACAGTTTTGACATTTAACTGTGTGTGGACAAAAACTATACTTATATTGAACTGAATTGTTTGAATTAGAACAGTTTGACTAAATTGAATAGCTTGAAATAGAAATGTTTTTGACAATTAAACTGTGTTCTTACATTTAAACTGCGTAAATATGCTAAACTGAAATACTTGAAATAGAACTGTTTTTGAAATTGAAGCTGTACTTACTCTAAATTGAATTATTTAAAATAGAACTATTTTGACATCTAACTATATGTGGACAAAAACTTTATTTATACTAAACTGAATTGTTTAAATAAGAACTGTTTGACTAAACTGAATAACTTGAAATAGAAATGCTTTGACAATTAAACTGTACTCATACTAAACTGAATTGTTTGAAATAGAACTGATTATTTGGATAAAAATGGATTTGGCGTTTAATAATCTATATAGGTTGATACGCCATAAACCCAAACACCCAACCCACCAACTTCCTGAACACAGAAAATGACTTAGATCTTTGACTCGTCACAAACAATGTCACAGTGTATCTGTGACTTGAAAGTCCGCACCAATATATTACGGTATCGTTTACATGATATGTGATACTATAATTTTAGATATCATTCATTCATTCTTCAAAACAAAGAGCGTTGATATATCGGGTTATGTCATGAATAATTTCCGTTATTTTAAAGCAAGTTTTAACTTAGTATTTCAAATTTCCAATGTAAGAGTGTCTTCATCGGTCTTTTTTTTATTTAAATAGGGAAAGAGTGTGCATTTAGTTTGTGATCTCACTCCCTTACAATGAAAGAACTAAAAGTGCGTATTCAACATGTAATATCGTTGGAGTTTAAGAATAACAAGAACGACGAAGAAACAGCACAGAAAATGTGTACTGCTTATGGCCAAGGTTTAATTAATGACCTCTAAGTCCGAAACTGGTTTCCAAAGTTTTGTTCTGGCGAGACGTCAGGGAGAGTTGAACCCAGTCCAGGACGTTCATCAAACCATGACCAAGATGCTTTAAGAGAACATATGGAATGCAATCTCCGTAAAAGTACACAGGAATTAGCACATCCCAATCCACAATCTTCCACCACTTGAAAAAGACTGGAAAAGTGAGTAAGCTGGGCGTTTGGGTTGCTCATACTCTCAGTGGGAAGAATGAGGGAGGTCGCATATCCACTGAGACAAGTCTTCTTTGAAAGCAGAGAAATAAGCCCTTTCTCAAGAATATCATTACAGGTGATGTGAAATGTTTTTTATGATAATGTTCAATACAAAAGGCCGAGGATTGATGAGGATAAATCTCTTCATAGAAGAAAATTTATCCTGTATGTAGTTGGGGATCACTGCAGTATTATTCTTTTTGAGTTACTAATTACTGACTTATTCACCCAACAGTGGCAAGATGGAGATGAAAATCTTCAAAAGCAAAACAAAAAACACCTCGTACTTGTCAGTAGAAGAATCGTAATGATCCTCTTTAGTACCGCAAAGCTACATTCAGCAAGAATCACACAAGAGAAAAATTGGATTACGACTAGACAAGGTATTTTCGCTGACTGTTCAGCGGACTATCTGGCATTCGTGCCGGACGGTCAACGCTCCATGGCAGACTTGAGATCGAAAGGCCCCCAGCTTCGGCTGGGCCACCTTCAGCTGGGCTAGCCGCATCATTGACGCCTTTGACCTCTTGAATAGCACTGGACCTCGCCGTCCAGTTTAAGCTATAATCAAGCACCCGAGCCTGGAACCATGTTTCAGTCCATGTCCAGATAGGTTCACCAGGCCTACATTGCACTAAGTGGGCCGATGACCAGAATAGTCGTGCCCGACCTTCCTCTCCCCTAGATCCCCACTATAATCGACCTTCGTGTCATTGACCTTGTGTCAAGTCCTGTCTGGTGGGAGGCAGAGACAAATATCAGACTACGACTAGACTGTTCTATCCCATCCTCTCTATTTACCAGACCTTGAACCCAGTGAGTGCCATCTTTTTTGCTATCTGCAAAATGTACTGAATGACAATAAATTCTCGCAAGTTCAGGTGAAAATGTCAGTGAAAAAAATTTCATTAGCTCGAAACCAAGCGTATTTTACATAAAATTCGACTGTTTTGACATTTAACCTGCGTACTTATGCAAAATTGAATTGTTTGAAATGGAACTGCTTTTGTATGCTAAACTAAATTGTTTGAAATAGAACTGTTTTTGATTTTGAAACTGAACTTAGGCTAAACTGAATTGCTAGAAATAGAATAGTTTGAATAAACTGAACCGCTTGAAATAGAAATGTTTTTGACAATTAAACTGTGTACTTATGCTAAACTGAATTGTTTGAAATAAGACTGTTTATTTGTATAAAAATGGATTTGGCATAAACTTACTTACAAAGATTGATTGCCATGAAACCCAAAGAAAGAAAGAAAGCATGGAATATTACATAGAATTGGGTTCACATAAATCAAAGGATTCTATGGAATAGGTTGTGAGAGAGATACTGAGAGATTTGGAAGGTGAGATAAATTCAGAAACAAAACAGTGAAATGAAACAATAGAAAAGACGGTAAAGCTTATTCAAGAAGGAAATCCAGACTCGAAAGACGTTGCTTGTTCCTAATAAACTCTGTCAAAAATTCATGTATAAGAAAGGGGGTGGCTAAAAAAGGCAAACAAACTAGTTGACTATGAAAGACGTCAAAGCGCCAGGGTGTAAAGCAAAGCAATTTGCCTTGATAATAAAAAATGCAACAAAACAAATGTAAAAACAAACAAGTTGAAATATGTGTGAATTTTCATCATCATGTCGCGCCGCCTGCGCGGATATCCCTGACCGTCTCTCGCCATTTCTCCCTATCATTCATCGCCTCCGGCAGGTCTTCAGGATTACAACCCGTGTCCTCACATAGCTGCTGTATGTAAGTTCGTGCTGGTCGTCCCACTCTTGCACATCCATGAGTGGGGGTCCACAGGAGTACATCGCTTATGAGCTCGTCCTTGCTTCTCCAGCAGGAATCATAGTCACTACAGTCATATACGGATAATGGTTAAAATCACTCTTTAAATTGTTTCTAAAAACCTTTCTAAATTTAACCAATCAGTACAATATTTTTTGCATAACCGTGAAACTGTCGATAACGGAATAAAACTCATACAAATTGAACCGTGTTTTTTGTGTTTGTTAGTTGTTTTTTTATGTTTCTTTTTTTTTTCCTTTTAAAACTTTTTCTCCGGCACAAAAAGCTGAACAAAACAAAAGTCACTTTGGAAATACGAGGACAGGTAAGAAAAAGAAAAAAAAAAAAAAGAAAAAAAAGTTGCTGAAATAGGTTTTCCGATTTATAAGTAATCCTCTTCGAACTGTTTCTGAAACGGGCAAGAAAGCGTATGTCTATATTTGTCAGGATTTGAAAATAGATTTACTGGAAACGAGGTTGTATCAAAAACAGAGTCCCATAAATCTGAACAAAAATATTATAGACTCTTTCTTCTCCCCCCCCCCCCGAAGAAATGATGGTTTTATAAACGAAGGTTCCTATTTTAAGCGACAGAGAAACAAGAGATTGGAAACTGGAACGTCGTATTGAAAAGCAAATTGCCCCTGAAAATGGAATCTTTCAGGGTTATAGATTTTTGCTCAGCCCTCTAAGTGGAACTGCACTTCGCTACCCCCACCCAGTGGTTTGTTTCCGGGACTCAACCGATAGATACCAAAATCTGCAGATGCTCAAGTTCCATATAAAAAATGGTTTAGATTTACGTTCTATCTACTTTCAATTCGTCATGTCTTTTGAATCAATTCTAAATTACTTATGATACCGAATACATCGTAAACGCTAAGGAAATAAATGTTAGCAGCAATGGAATATATTATAACTCAGAAGAAAAATTATACATTTTGTGAAAAACAATTTTAAAAAGATATACTGTACTCTAATAAAAATTTAAATTATACCGTACTTTCTCATAAAAAAAAAAAATTAAAAAAGAAAAGAAAACGTACTTTACCAAAAATTTAAATTATTCCGTACATTTTGTAATTTAAAAAAAAAAGATATACTGTACTTTTTCCGACATGAAAAATTATACTGTACTTTGTACTTCACAAATATTACAAAATGGACCGTACTTTCTCAAAATAAAATTATACTATACTTACCTCAAAAAGAATTTGAAAAAATATATTCGGAACATTGACAAAAATATCTCTTTTCTTCATTTACTATGTTTAACGTATTATCTATTTCAGTTGTGAGAACGCGTTAGGGATATATAGGGATACTCAGTGAATTGATATCTTATAATAAACAAAAAACGGGTTAGGGATATATAGGGTTTACTCAGTGAATATATATGTGTTATAATAAACAAAGAACGGGTTAGGATATATAGGGTTTACTCAGGGAATATATAAGCGTTATGATAAACAAAGAACCTGTTAGGGATATATAGGGATACTTTGAGAATTGATATCTTATAATAAACAAAGAACGGGTTAGGATATATAGGGATACTTTGAGAATCGATATCCGTTATAATAATCAAAGAATGGGTTAGGGATATATAGGGATACTCAGAGAATTGATATCTGTTATGATAAACAAAGAAGGGGTTAGGGATATATAGGGATACTCAGAGAATTGATATCTGTTATGATAAACAAAGAAGGGGTTAGGGATATATAAGGATACTCAGAGAATTGATATCTGTTATGATAAACAAAGAAGGGGTTAGGGATATATAGGGATACTCAGAGAATTGATATCTGTTATGATAAACAAAGAAGGGGTTAGGGATATATAAGGATACTCAGAGAATTGATATCTGTTATGATAAACAAAGAAGGGGTTAGGGATATATAGGGATACTCAGAGAATTGATATCCGTTATAATAATCAAAGAATGGGTTAGGGATATATAGGGATACTCAGAGAATTGATATCTGTTATGATAAACAAAGAAGGGGTTAGGGATATATAGGAATACTCAGAGAATTGATATCTGTTATGATAAACAAAGAAGGGGTTAGGGATATATAGGGATACTCAGAGAATTGATATCCGTTATAATAATCAAAGAATGGGTTAGGGATATATAGGGATACTCAGAGAATTGGTATCCGTTATAATAATCAAAGAATGGGTTAGGGATATATAGGGATACTCAAAGAATTGATATCCGTTTTAATAAACAAGGAGCGGATTAGGGATATATAGTGATACTCAGAGAATTAATATCTGTTATTATAATCAAAGAATGGGTTAGGAATATATAGGGATACTCAGAGAATGATATCTGTTATAATAATCAAAGAATGGGTTAGGGATATATAGGGATACTCAGAGAATTAATATCTGTTATTATAATCAAAGAATGGGTTAGGAATATATAGGGATACTCAGAGAGTGATATCTGTTATAATAATCAAAGAATGGGTTAGGGATATATAGGGATACTCAGAGAATTAATATCTGTTATTATAATCAAAGAATGGGTTAGGGATATATAGGGATACTCAGAGAATTAATATCTGTTATTATAATCAAAGAATGGGTTTGGGATATATAGGGATACTCAGAGAATTAATATCTGTTATTATAATCAAAGAATGGGTTAGGAATATATAGGGATACTCAGAGAATGATATCTGTTATAATAAACACTTGGAACTCGTAAGTAGACATTCACCTTTGAAAAATCGATGCTTTTGATACACATAATTCAATTAACATACAACCTACTTTCATTTCCTTATTTCACTTTGAACTTCATGTTACCTCTTATTCTTAAGACAACATAAATGCTAAGAAAATAAATGCTAGTGGCAATCGTGTTCATCATTCCGATGTATAAAAATTATTCAGTACAAAATTAAGAATATCTTTATTTATTAAATTTTACGTATTATTGATTTCAATTGTATCACAAAACACTTTAGGAAGACTCTAGTGAATTGTAATGAATATTTGAAACTTATAAGAATCTGTACCTCTCATATATCATCATCATCATCATCATCATCTCGTGCTGGCAGCACGGATATCCCTGACCCTCTCTCGCCACTCCTCCCTATCGTTCATCGCCCTAGGTAGGTCTTCAGGACAACAACCTGTATCCTCACATAGCTGCTGAATGTACGTTCGTGCTGGTCGTCCTGCTTTTGCGCGGCCGTGTGTGGGGATCCATAAGAGTACATCTCTTATGAGTTCATCTCTGCTTCTCCAGCAATGTCCTGCATGTCTGGTTCGCCTAACTTGAATAGTTTTCGTGATAGGGGGCAGGTGGCCGTACAGTTGGTGTCTTGTGGGGTGTTGCTGCCAGGACTTGTTCAGGATTGCACGCAGCATTCTTGTGTAATTGCCATCTAGTTTCTTCTCCAGCCGTTTTGTTAGCGTCCATGTAGTGCATCCATATAGCAGTATCGATGTGACCGCTGCCTGGAAGAAACTGCGTTTCATTTTATCGGTTAGGTCTGATTTCCATATAGTCGATAGCCTATTGATAGCTGTCCATGCTTTCGTTAACCTCGTTTCGATGTCCTTTTCGAAAATTCAATTTGCCTTAATCTCTTTCCACAATAAAATAATATGACATCTCTCAAAGAAATATCAAGTAAAATTCGGTAAAGCCTACCGTCAGAATTAAGTAGCGCGCCTAGAATCAGCACCTGCTGCTAACTTAATGAAAGAGAAAGGATTGATTGAATCATTGATTTTAACGGCTTGTCAGCTTGTTTTTTAATCCTCTGAGTGTGCAAGAAAAAATAATGATAAAGAAATGAAATTAAAGGAAATTCAAAAGTGTAGCAATTCCCAGAAACCTCTGACAGGAAGTAGGAGCGGCGCATGCCTAGAAGACAAGATCTATTGACGCTAATAAAAAACTATTTCTCATTCAGCAGTGACTTATTGGAATGAAAAGAACTACTTCTCTCCAACTGCTGGTGGAGATGACCACGTGTCTGCTTAGCGGCACGCTGGCTTACTCTCCTACCAGTTGCAGCCTTTGCTAAACATATCTACTTGACAACAGGACAGACCATCAAACTCACAACTCATCAAAAATTACTAATATATCTCAACGACTTGTTTAGGAGATGCGACTGTTTTCTAATAGTCCAGGGAGACATTTCCACGCTACCGAATAGCAGTGTTAAATCCAGAAATAAACTTGAAAGGTATCTTCTTCTCTTTTCATCCTTCCTTCCGTAACTCTTTTGCAGCCTTCTGCAGATACCAACAAGTTAAATGGGGTTAAAAGAAAACAATGAGTCAGGTACTACAACAACAGACAGCGACCAAAGACAACAATCTACGAACTTACGAAACCAAACCAAATAACCAACAAAATTTTCCTTTCCTCATAAGCCTAGCGGTTAGGGAATTGTGTTCATTTTACTTTCATTGGTCATGTTGTTCGCACGAAAGATCACCACCTCCCGAAGAAACTGCTCAACGGGGAACTGTCTCAGGGAAAGCGCTTCCATGAAGGTTAGTAAAAGTGCTTCAGAGCAACACTGAAGGTCTCCATAAAATCACCCCACAAAATCTAGAATATATGGCGCAGGACAGAGACAAGTGGCTTGAAGTTGTCAAACGTAGAGCTGCGCGGGAAACTTAGAAAAGGCACTTCCACATCAGCTTCTGCCACCACCATTCCTTGTTTTCGCTGTCCAAGATTCTTTCGCTCATAAGCCATCTGTGCACTCACGAATCCCGTCCTCAACCATAGGTTGATCAGATGGTCCTCATCGACTACGATGGACAAAGAAAAGAGCGTTATTTCTTGAGATGTTTTTTGCACTCAGTCCGATCGAATACGAATGTCTTTTTAACAGTACTAACACTTCAAGTGTGAGTGGACCTAGGGATAATGCAAACCGAGTGTTACTCCATAGTCCATAGATCGCGAGAACTGGAACCACAATCACATGCAGTTTAGGACACTCTTTTTTGTGAGGGGGGGTCTTGCCCCTCTACAAAGGATACTGTCGTCTCAGCCCCTTGGACGAGGGCGAAAGAAAGAGATAGTGGTCCAACATATAAAGCGTTTTCTGATATTTATTATTTTTGTTAAATTGGTTCGTTATTATCTATTTATAATAACTTAATATCATCGTTCTTAAATGATGGAATTGATAAGAACTATCAAATTATACCAATAATTCATTATCAGTGGAAAGAAATTTTTTTTGTTTTAGAACAAACCCGAGGTTATGGATTGTAAGTACAAATATTCAAAGTTCAATTGACGTTGA
>OY757935.1:23212492-23244992 GCA_963585895.1 Sepioteuthis lessoniana
AGATGTGGTTTTTGAATGTAAATATTCAGTGGAAAAATGGCATATAAACCTTCGTGGATTATTTAATGCCAAAGCCATCATTGCAGACGAACGGTAGTGGTACTATTTAAACTTTAAACTTCAGCTTTGAGTGGGGATATGAGGGGGTCCATACCTTCCCCAAGGGTATCAGTGCAAAAATGTGACGTAAGGGCGTAACTGGAGTTCGAACTCGGTTACTTCGATACCGCAGTCCAGCACTTTACGTACGACATCGCGAAGCCTCCTTCCACATTTATCAGGCTGGAAAATGTAATTATTAAATCCCATATATATATATATATATATATATATATATATATATATATATATATTTATATATATATATATATATATATATATATATTTATATATATATATATATATATATATATATATATATATATATACATATATATATATATATATATATATATATATATATATATATATATATATATATATATATATATATACTTAGTCTAACGTAAAGTTGGATGGGTTTCGATTCCGGCTTCGAGCGTCCTGCGTGTCTAGCCACACTGAAGAGTTCTGAGAGAACGAAACAGTTTGTCTATGGATGACAATATATATATATATATATATATATATATATATATATATATATATATATATATATATGACTGCAGATAATTGTCTGCCGGCTAGTTTTTGTAAAATTCCGAAACTGTTTATTCACAAAAGCCTTGTCGTTAGTATCTTTGTATTATAATTAATTTTGTTAACGGTAATTTATTTCTTAGAAATAATCTAATTAAATGATTCTTATCAATTTAATTATTAAAATATACTCTAATGAAATTACTCTGATTAATTTATTAAGAATACTCTAATTAAGTTAATCTAATTAATTCATTTGTTAAAAATATTCCAATTAATTTTTTGTTAAAAATGCACTAATTAAATAATTATTATTAACTTATTTGTTAAAACATAGTCAAACCAAATTAATCTAACTAATTCATTTGTTAAAATACTATAATTAAATTACTCAAAATTATTGGTAAATTATTCCAATTCATTTGTTAAAAATACTCTAATTAAATCCCGACTATTAGCAGTCGACTCGGCATGGTTGAAAAATCACAAGAGAGATTTAATGAGAGAAATGAAAGAGGGTTAGCAGACAAGCTGCAATTCATACGCGTTTTGTACAATGAGTATATTTCCCATATCTACGCCTTTGAAAGTAGTACTTCGCATTTGTAGTTGATATATGTCAATGGGTCGCAAGGTTATAGCATGAAATTAAACTGGGTTGCGATTAAGAAAAACAAAACAAAAAGAAAAAAAAAAGAAAAGAAAAGAAAAGTTGAAACGTACTCCAATGTACCACTCAAACTTTTATGTAATCTTTTTTCTTATCTTTTATGATAGATACACACATGCACACACACGTATATATATATATATATATATATATATATAGAGAGAGAGAGAGAGAGTATTACTTGAGCCCTTGTACGACTTTCAGATTACAACTATCCCATGGTGAGAAAGAAATTGCGACGAGGGTAAGCGGAGGATGCCATAAGGTTCCCTCAGTTTGAACTTTACACATGGGTGATGAGAGTGAGACGGCGTCTGACAGAACAATTTCGAGTAATTCTCGTCTGCGTGTCATTATTCCATAACAAAACAGCCCTTTTTGGGTATGGTACTGCTTTCTCCAGATGGCGGAGAAGTCTAGAAAAGGTAACCTAAAAAAAGCTTTCTAGTATATGTCAAGTCATTAGGTGCGAATGGATGGGCATTCAATCCCCAGCAATGGTTAAAACAGTCGGGTGTATTGGGCTCTCTGGCTTTAGTTGGGCGACCGGTCAAGGAGAAGGAAAAACTCTGTATTCAAAATCTGACAAGTGTTGCTCAGGAAAATCTGTGTCACATTGGTTCACCATTCTTCTTTTATTAGCTTATCCAAGAAGTGTGGCTGGTTCGATACAAACCTTCACCACTATTAACAAATCTCATGTACTGTAGGTTGTCCGACAATTTATATCTTTAACCAAACTGTTGGACCCTTAAATGTCAAAATCGACGGGAGAATTCATCACATTATATATATATATATATATATATATATGGGGAAAAACTGAAAAACTAAGTAATCCAAAAGTGAAAAATTGTTTTTCAATCTTTCTCCATACTGTCGGATTCTTTTCCCTTATTTACTTCCACACACACACGCACACACACACACACACATATATATATATATATATATATACATGTATATATTGATACATATTTGATTGAATATAATAGACATTTTTGTCTACATATATTTTTTGTTAATCCTCTCGAATTGCCGTATCGGTCTTATTCGAGAGGATTAACAAAAAATATGTATACAAAAAATGTCTATTATGTTCAATCGAATGTGTATCAATGAAGAAATGCTGCCAAAATGTATATATATATATATATATATATATATATATATAAACAAGACATGCGGGACTTGCTGGAGAAGCAAGGAAGAACTCATAAGTGACGTTCTTCTATGGACTCCTTCACATAGACATGCCAGTGTTGGCCAACCAGGAAGAACTTATTTACATTAGCTCTGTGCGGGCACAGGATGTTGTTTGGAAGACCTTCCGGGAGCGATGGATGATAGGGGTGGATGAAGCGAGTGAGAGAGAGAGAGAGAGAGAGAGAGTCTCTGTGTGTGTGTGTGTCCGGAAAATTCGTGCTATCAGTGTGACTTGATGATATATATATTTATATATATATATATATAGAGAGAGAGAGAGAAAGAAAAAGGTCAAAATGGAAGAAAGATATATGTTTGGTAATTTGTTTATTGTGCCGATACGTTTCGACTTTAAGGTTTTGTCTGAATACAAAATTATTTTAGCATAATTTTTTTTTTTTTAATTATAACAGATGATTTTTTTTTATTCAGTTGGAAGCCTTCATTAGGGCTACTAGATGTTGTTATGTGAAAAACGGAATAATACAAGCTGATATGTTCTAAATACGTTATATCATGCGAATGTTGAAGATCCATCTATAGATAAAATAGATGTTAAAAAATTGCTTGTATTAAATAGGAACACTTAATATATAAATTTCTGCGAAAAGATCTTAGGAAACAACCATACAAAAAATGTAAATACCTCTAGGCATAAAATAACCCCAGATGAGCTGACATGCCAGAAAATCAATCTAGCCGATAGGTATAAAATAATCACCAACAGGTTGACATGCTATTAAAATCTATGAATTTAATTTCTCGGCTTAATATAATCCCACATGGAGTGACATGCCATAAAAATCAACCAATTTAACCTCTGGGTATAAAATAATCCCCATATGGGTTGACATGCCGTTAAAATCAATCAACCTAACCTCTTGGCTTTATATAAACCCAGATGGGTTGACATGCCATAAAATCAGCCAGTCCAATATCTAAACATAATATTACCACGAATTGGTTGGCATGCCATAAAAACCAATCAGTCTAACGTCTAGGCATCGAATAATCCCAGATGAGTTGACATACTGTTAAAATCAGTCAATCTTACCTCTAGGCATAATATATAAATGGGTTGACATACTATTAAAATCAACCAATCTCACCTCTTGGTATAAAATGATGCCAGATGTGTTGACACAATCTAACCTCTAGGTACATAAATATCCCAAAATGGTTGACATGCCGTTAAAATCAATCAAATCTCTCGGCATAATATAAATCCACATAGGTTAACATGCCATTAAAACTCAACAAATATAACCTGTTGGTATAATATAATCCCAGATGGGTTAACATCCCATAAAAATCAACCTATCTAACCTCTAGGTACAGAATAATCCCAGAATGGTTGACCTGCCGTTAAAATCAATCAATCAAACCTCTAAGCATAAAATAACCCCAGATGGGTTGACATACCATTAAAATCAACCAATCTAACTTCTTAGCATAATATAACCCTAGATGGGTTGACATGCCGATAAAATCAACCAATTTAACCTTTAGGCATGATATAACCGCTGATAGTTGGACACAGTTGAAATCAATTGCTTAAAGAGATCATATGATTGAGTGCAACTTGTTGAGGGGACTAAGGCACACTATTTAAGCTATCCTGGTCTCATTATCCCGCACATTGTGAAAAATGTACAATGTAAATCGTTTTGAAGTCAGACAGAAAGTTTTGCATACAGTAATATTTGAATAAGACAGATGAATATCTTACAGTCGTCACTTTCACCGAAATTCACATCGAACAACAATGGGTCACAAGTGTGAGTCGGACGTAAAAAAATCGAACTTAACGGAACCAGCAAACAGCAAGAGAGACAAAAAAAAATTGCTTGCTATCTCGGCGTTCCCGGGACATCTATTTTTAGCTTGGTGACAGTCACGTGGCGTTGAAACAATATTCTCTGGGTCAGTAACGAATTCAGTAAAATGTTGCGAATAATTTGAAGACCTCAAGCGGAAATAATCCCAAATAGCTGTTAGGCTCTTGTTCCAGATTAGAATAAATAACTCTCTCTCTCTCTCTCTCTCTCTCTCTCTCTCTCTCTTGCTCGCTCGCACGCTCGTCGTTTGAACATAATTGGTAGATGTAACATTAGCAATAATTTTAGTTAAGGTTGTTTGTCTCTTAGTTCAGACGTCCTCACTGAGGCAGAGAGAGAAAGAGACAGACAGACAGACAGAGACACACAAACACAGAGAGAGAGAGAGAGAGAGAGAGAGAGTCCTAAGAAAAAGTATACACTTCTCCGATTTTGGCTTAAATCACGCTTAGACCACCGGTTCCTACCAGGTCACCGAAGTTAAGCGCTATAAAGTTCAGCGCTTAATTGACTGACCATTTACTGATCAGCAGTTACTGTAAACAGAAGAAAAACATTGTATACTACCCTGAGCAAAAATAATGGAATTAGAACCCTCGTTGGATGTTGAGTTTGGAGTATGTAGCAGCAAATAAACCAATAATAGATAATACAAAAAAAAAAATTTACTGAAAAATTTATTGAGAAACAAAGTCGACTCGAAAGTATTACGGTTTTAATGAACCATCATCATGTTGGGGAGGAATGATATTAGTGATGTTAAATCAACGATGGATGTTTTAAAAATTTATACAAAAACCAAGGAAAATCTATATATCGGGAGAGATTTGGTCGTTTAATCAATAAATCAGCGTTTGTTTTTAAAATTACGTCATGTGATTTGTTGGGAATATTAAATAGACTTTATATGTTCCATTTGATCAATGAGTAAAACTTCGAATCAAAAGGAGGAAGAAAAGGAGAGGGAAAAAAAGTGAAAGAAAGGAATAAGGAAGGAAGAGAGAAGAGGAAAACAGAAGAAAGAAATAAATTCTTCAGGCATTTTATTCCATTCTGACTCTATAGTAGTCTTGAGCGAACTAATATTTGGATGGGAAGTTACATTTGTTTTTCTAAAACGCCCCATATAACGTAATCAAGGAGATTAAGGTCTTGGCTTAAATCTTATTTCGATTACTGTTCTCGTATTTTTTTTGTGAACTTTCAATTTAGTAACGTTCTTTCTTACTGATGTTGTGGGGTCCAGCTTAATCGCCGTATTGGGAGCAGTTAAAAAGTCTTCTTTTCCTTTTTTACTGAATAGATGAACATTCTGCCTTAATTTTCTACTAAACATTTTTAGTATTTTATCATTTCACATCATTATCAAGTTTCACCGATAGCATCGATTCCTTAGACTCTCTCTTGTTATCCGTCCTTATCGGCTATCACTCTTAGTAAGTGATCTAGACGGTATTCAAAGTCCACACAGAGCTGACGGATGTAACTTTTTGCTGGTGAGCAGGGTTAGAGTTAGGATTGGTGTGTCTATATCTAGGAGTCATTGGAGAGCATTCCTTATTAGTTTGTTTTTACTTCTTCTGCATTGTCCAACATATCATGCTAGTCTTACCTGAATGGTTTGCGAGATGGGAGGTAAGTGGCTGTATGGCCGCTGCTTCAGAAAGTGTTGCTTCCAGGATTTCTTGAAAACAGAGGCAGCATTCTTGTGTAATTAATTCCCATCTATTTTTTCTTTATCCAAGCGTTTCAAAGTCTAAGAGGTGCAGCTATACAGTAGTACTCACACGGCCACAGCTTGGAAGAATTCGCATTTTATTTCTTCAGAGTGATCAGATTTTCACTCGCCCCTTAACATGCCAATAGCAGTCCATTGATTTCTTAGTCATTTCTACTGGAACACTATGTAATCAAAACGGGTATTATTAGGCATTACTTATTATCAATAGCTACACATGTAAAACTGTATCCCAAAATGTTGCTGTCCATTGATTTTTTTCGAATCAATATTTGTCGCTGGCGACCGTTCTTTTTAAAACTATATACAATTTTGATATTATTGACATCGCTAGTTTTGCATAGATACTGTTTGATTCTTCCGCTTTTGAAGGAAGAAAAATGATGAAAAATTAAAATCAAAATACGGTTCCTGATATTTTGAATTTTGTCTAAAATTATTATTCAGAGATATTTTATGAATAAAATCAAAATTAAATTATCATAAACAGAAAATCCCGCTATGACAAAAGAGATCCCTGATTTTCACTATTTTCCATATTGCAAGGTATTTGTTAGTGAGGATGTTATAAAATGATTCAATACTCCATATATAAGAACATATATCATATATACTAATGATATATATATATATAAGTAAAAAAAAAGTTGGTGACCAGAAGGCTCCCTTTTCAATAGCTACTACACAGAGGTGGACACTACTCCTTTCCTTGAATTACCCCAGTACCCTTGATACGTACCTTATAATGCTGAGAGTTAAGAAAGGAGGCATCAAGTACCATTATTTTAGTTTTACTCTTTAACTTTTGGTAAGGCATGAATCTATCTGTTCTTTGTCTCGGTCTGTCTATGTCTCTATCTCTCCAACTTTGGGTAAATGTTAGGACAGACTTGGCTCTTTAGCCTAGGTTAGGCAACAGGTATACGAAAAGGATTCAAACCACAATACTCCGTCTAAAAACTGATCTTGTGTCACATCCTGCCCGTGGTGGAGGGGTTGGGTCAATATATGCTAACTGTTCAGAAACCTCCCTCATTTGATTGAAACTAGGTTGGCCTTTGTGATGGCTTTTGATGGAAAATCAATCAAGACTGTTCATAGCGCATTGATTTGGTGTGGCTTGCAATAAAAGTCGGTTTTATTATGAAACGCCTGTTAGTTTCGATTGTGTAGTGGCTTCTGGTGGGAAATCAATTAAAAATATTAATAGGATATTGATTTAGTGTTGCTTGCCAAAAATGTCGGTTCTATCGCGAAATACTTTTCGGTGGGACTGCGTGAAGGATTCCCATAATGGACAACAATTTAAACAAACATTGGTAGCGTGTTGGTTTAATACTACCCGCCAAAAATGACACTATTTGGGCATCTCAAGTGGTGAAATCATTAACGAGATTGGATTGTAGACTTTTGTTACTGAGTTCGAGTCTCCAATTCGCAGCAAAGATCCAAGTTTTTTCACAGTTTTTTTCATTTTCACTCAATGGTCGAGTGGAACTGTTATTATATACACTAGTTGATAATTTCTTTTCTTGTTAATGACACAAAGTATAATCTTCCTACCAGGATTGGATAATATGTTTGTATGTCAAATCTTGAAAAATCCTGGTGTTGTATATTGACCTACGACCCGGCCGGACTGTCAAAATAGGAAATGCACCTGTGTAAATAACTGGGGAATCCGGTCGAGGAATATCAGAATATGACCTTGACCGTGGACGGGTTGAATGAGTGCGATTTGTGACGCCCACAAGAAGAAGGTGGATGTTGAACTATTATATAACTCAGTGCACAGGAAATTCAATCAGTTGAAGATCAGACGAGTTAGAGATAAGATGCGGTAGAGAAAGCCAGCACCCAGTGAGGCTGGACCCCAGGTCCTCGGTTGAGCAGCCCAGGAGAATGGGAAAGAAACGCGATTATGGCCAATAGAGTGAGGGTCAATATGTTGCAGTTCTGTTCGGTCTCCAACTCCCTCTCACACACAACCCTTTCAATAAAGTGAGAGGTATATTTTTCTAAAGAACTGTGTCGCTCGTCTTTATTGTGTCGTTGTTATGATTCTGTATGCATATGTATTATGTGGCCATACAACGCTGGTTTCTGCATACACACCTGGACAAAAATATAAGACCACCCTCAAAAATGAAGAAAAATATATTGTTTACAATTTCTAAATTATGAAAATCAGATATATGAAAGATAAGGTTTAGAGACATTTAAATTTAAAATAAGAAGAAATTTCAATTCCTTTTTTATATGTATATTAGCATTTATGTTAAATTTCAAAATTTATTGTTGACATAAATATAAGACCACCAATAAAAACTAAAGAAACAAAGGACTTAATTTGATTGAAAAAATTATTATATATAGTCTACGTAATATAAAAGCTATTAAAACTGTAATACTTAAAATACAAAAAACATAAAAGGCAAAAGGAACTTAATTATTCAAATTTGAGAATGGCAAGATAACACCTCTGAAAAGATTCGGAAAATCTCAGATAGAAATTCCGAAGGGCTTAGGACGCTGTAAAACCATTATCTACAATTACCCGAAAAGTCCAAATAAGTATGGAACAAGAAAACCGACTGACAGGCCAGAATAAATTATTACCACAATTCAAGAGAAGAATTGTTCGCGAAGTATGGATACTCTTTGCAGTCCTTGTACAATGAGAAGGGATTTAAACAATGAAAAAATTAAGCATAAGAAAAGAATTTTTGAGGTTATCAAAGCTAACGGTGGATCTACAAAATATTAAATAAAAAATTTGCCTTTATATTCTATAGTTCTGCTCATTGGTCTTATGTTTATGTCAAAAGAAAATTTTTGAATTAAGCATTAATGCTAATATACATATAAAAAAAATGGAGACACAGAATACTTCGAAATTGTAGCAGGAGTACTACAAGGGGACACGCTAGCTCCATACCTTTTTATCATTTGTCTAGACTACGTACTTAGAACATCGATTGATAAAATCAGAGAGAACGGCTTCGAGCTGACAAAGAAAAGAAGCAGAAGGTACCCCGCAAAAAACAATTACCGACGCCGACTACGCCGATGACATAGCGATACTGGCAAATACACCCAACCAAGCCGAAACACTACTGCATAGTTTGGAACGAGCAGCCGCAGACATAGACCTCTATGTCAATGCACACAAAACGGAATATATGTGCTATAATCAAACAGGTGACATCTCCACTCTAGACGGAACCCCTCTTAAACTAGGAGACAAATTCACTTACCTAGGAAGCAGTGTCTCATCAACCGAAAAGGACATCGACACGAGGTTAACGAAGGCATGGACAGCTATCAATAGGCTATCGATTATATGGAGATCAGACCTAACCGATAAAATGAAACGCAGTTTCTTCCAGGCAGCAGTCGTGTCGATACTGCTATATGGATGCACTACATGGACCCTAACAAAACGACCGGAGAAGAAGCTAGACAGCAATTACACAAGAATGCTGCGAGCAATCTTAAACAAGTCCTGGCGGCAACACACCACAAGACACCTACTGTACGGCCACCTGCCTTCCATCACGAAAACTATCCAAGTTAGACGAACCAGACATGCAGGACACTGCTGGAGAAGCAGGGACGAGCTCATAATTGATGTACTCTTATGGACCCCCACATATGGCCGAGCAAAAGCAGGACGACCAGCAAGAACATACATTCAGCAACTATGTGAGGATACAGGATGTAGTCCAGAAGACCTGCCGGAGGCAATGAACGATAGGAAAAAGTGGCGAGAGAGGGTCAGGGATATCCGTGCTACCAGCACGACATGATGATGATGATGATGACATATGAAAAATGAATTGAAATTTCTTCATATTTTAAATTTAATTGTCTTTATGCTTTTTCTTTCATATAGCTGATTTTCATAATTCAAAAATTGTAAACAATATCTTCTTCTTCATTTTTGAGGGTGATCTTATATTCTTATCTAGGGGTATATATATATATATATATATATATATATATATATATATATATATATATATATATTTGACTATATGACTAAACTCTAGTCTCTTGAACAGTTTCCATAGAATCGGTTTTCCCATTCAACCGTGACTACTCTTGTATTTCTCAGCCCAGTTAGCAGGTGCTATAAAATACAACAATCGTATCTCTGGAGAGGGGTAAGATCCTCCCAACGTAAGTCCTGGATATGACACTAAACCATCAGATGGCGTATCTCCAGCCCTAGAGCTTCAGGGAATACGGAACCCTCCATCATTTCTATCGTTACTAAGTTAAATCACACCCAGGGTGATAGCACCTAAAAGGGTGGTCCTATCTATGGGTCAAATAGAACTATGTGATATTTAAACATTGTGCAAACAAATGCAAACGCTAAATTGAATTGCTTGAAATAAAACTGTTTGACATTTAACTCTATGTAAATAAATGACTGATTAATTGAATTGTTTGAGATACATTGCAATACTTTGAACAATTCAACTTTGTTGAGTTATGCTGAATTGAAGTGTTAGAAATAGAAATGTTTTTTACATTTAACTGTGTGTAATCAAATAACTGATGTCTAATTGAATTGCAGTGATAAATGGCAGTACTTGGAAATATTTAACTTTGTAGACTTTTGTTTACCAATAATATATATCAACTATATATAGAAGTAAATAATGGAGTAAAATCTGACAATATAGAGAAAATATTGATAACAAGGTAATCCAAGAAAAAAAAGAAATTTACTGAGAAACAAAGTCGACACTATAGTATTACGGTTCTAATGAACCATCAACATGTTGGGGAGGAATGATATTAGTGATGTTAAATCAACGATGGATGTTTTAAAAATTTATACAAAAACCAAGGAAAATCTATATATCGGGAGAGACTTGGTCGTTTAATCAGTAAATCAGCGTTTGTTTTTAAAATTACGTCATGTGATTTGTTGGGAATATTAAATAGACTTTATATGTTCCATTTGATCAATGAGTAAAACTTCGAATCAAAAGGAGGAAGAAAAGGAGAGGGAAAAAAGTGAAAGAAAGGAATAAGGAAGGAAGAGAGAAGAGGGAAACGGAAGAAAGAAAGAAATTCTTCAGACATTTTATTCCATTCTGACTCAATAGAAGCAAACCAATATTTGGATGGGAAGTTACATTTGTTTTTCTAAAACGCCCCATATAACGTAATCAAGAGGATTAAGGTCTTGGCTTAAATCTTATTTTGATTACTGTTCTCATATTTTGTTTCGTGGTCTTTCAATTTAGTAGCGTTCTTTCTTACTGATGTTGTGGGGTCCAGCTTAATCGCCGTATTGGGAGCAGTTAAAAAGTCTTCTTTTCGTTTTTTATTCAATCCCCCTCTTCCTCTTTTCCATATAAAGCTCTTTTCTCTAAAAAAAAAAAATTCTTTGCCTTTTAGTCAAAGAAACTTTGGCTTGATTTTGGCGTTAAGCAAATCATAGATTCTTAGTCGTGTCTTTTCTTGCTCACTCCTATTGAGCTGAATTTTAATGAAAAAGTGATCGAATAATAGAGACAATCCTGAAAATTTAGATTTATCGCCTTTTTTTTTATTAAAAAAATGGACTAATCAGATTAAAAAAAGACGTTTTAAAAATTATTCCATATTTTGCTTCCGCACTATATATATATATATATATATATATATATATATTTCACTAAACAATATAAACATGTTTTGTCTACTTATTTTTGTATATGTCCTTTCCAGTTATGGGAGTTTCATCAACCAATTCCCGTCGGATACGACAAAATCAATTTGGCAACTGGAAAGGACATATACAAAAATATGTAGACAAAACATATCTATATTGTTCAATGAAAAATGCATTAATGAAGAAATGCTGCTTATATATATATATATATATATATATATATATATGATTGTTTTGCACCAAGCACAAGATGCCTATACGAGGAAAACACTTGATCTCTATTGCTATGTACAAACTATAGATGGGAAACTATTTTAAAATTCTCTCGTTTGCCACTTTTTTCAACTTGGCTGAGCTCAGTTTACATACTAGAAATGTTTCGGATTATTGAACCTTATCATAGAATTCTTATACGCACAACATTTCAGCTGGTCTATTCTTCAGCACTTGTCAGGTGTGAAAATCTAAGAGGATGAATCTTGGGAGATCTTCTTCTTCTTCTTCTTCTTCTTCTTCTTCTTCTTCTTCTTTTCGAGGAGAAAAAACAACAATGGCAGCTAAAGAAGAAAAAAAAAAGATTCCCATCTTCTTTCGTCTCTTGGATCTTTACACCTGAGAAAGATGGAAGAACCAATTGAATGAAACATTGCAATATCAAAACCAAGAATACCAAGAAAAGGTTCAATCGTCCAAAAAAAGAATTCCCAGATGTTAATGATTCTTCTCGTAAGTTTGGCACAAGGCCACTCTTATGATTTCTTTTGTTCTTCCTTTCTTTATTTAATGACTTATCAACTTCGGTTATTTAATGCTATAGCCTTCCTTTAAGAGGAACATTTGCAGAACTATTTAGCCCAAAACTAGAAGGAAGAGGTTCTTCGTCCAAAAAGGAAATTAACTGCATGACTAGCAGAATTATGGAGCACTCCGCGAGAATCGAATAAAGTGCCTTAGTGAAGTACTAAGCTTAGATTAGTTTGACACAAGGCTAGAAGTATGAAGCACTAGTGAGATTTTAAACGGAGCACTTTAGTCAACTATTAAGGTTAGTTTAGTTTAGCACAAGGCTAGAAGTATGGAGCATCCCATGAGATTTCAAACAAGGTGCTTCAATCCTTTTTCTCATCCAAGTCAATGTGGAATTTGAGTCCATTTAAACGGCTGATGATGGCACGTGTAAAATGCTCAATTTTGTTGGAATGCACTTGATAATTATCTCCCTTATATAATTTGTAAAGTCGACAATAAGACCTTTGACTCCATTCTCAGGTGAAAGCTGGAGCAAATTCTTCTCGCTTACGGCCTACCAAAAGAAACCATTGTAGCCATAATGATGCTCTATAGAAACACCAAAGTAAAAGTCCGTTCTCTGGATGGAGACACAGACTACTTCGACATTGTAGCAGGTGTATTGCAAGGAGACAGATTAGCCCCATGCCTCTTTATCATCTGTCTAGACTACGTACTTTGAACATCTATCGATAAAATCAAAGAAAACCGTTTCAAGCTAACAAAAGAAAGAAGCAGAAGGTACCCCGCAAAAACAATTACCGATGCCAACTATCCCGATGATCCTGGCAAGTGTACGCGCCTAAGCTGAAACCCTGCTACATAGTCTGGAACAAGCCGCTGCAGGCATCGGCCGACCATGTCAACGCACACAAGACGGAATATATGTGCGTTAATCAAATAGGTGACATCTACACACTAATCAGTTGCTCTCTGAAACTAGTTGACAAGTTCACCTACTTAGGAACCAGTGTTTCATCAACCGAGACAGATATCAACACGCGACTAGCAAAGGCATGGACAGCTATCGATAGTCTTTCGGTCATATGGATGTCAGACCTGACTGATAAAATGAAGCGCAGTTTCTTCCAAGCAGCTGTCGTGTCGATACTGTTATATGGATGCACTACATGGACGCTAACTAAACGTATAGAGAAAAAGCTTGACGGCAACTACACAAGAATGCTGAGAGCAATAGTGAACAAGTCCTGGAGACAGCTACCCACAAAGCAGCAGCTCTACGACCACCTACCACCCATCACGAAAACTATAAAAATTAGACGAACCAGACATGCGAGACACTGCTGGAGAAGTAGGGACGAGCTCATAAGTGATGTACTCCTGTGGATCTCTTCACATGGACGAGCAAAGGCAGGACGACCAGCTCGAACATACATACAGCAGCTCTGTGCTGATACAGAATGTAGCCCTGATGACCTGCCGGAATCAATGGACGATAGGGAGGGGTGGCGATATATTACTGTTAATATTGGTCTGTAGAGGACCCTAATTAAATCCCAAATTAGAAAAGTACTCCCATGACTCATAATTTCCAAAAATAACTTTTACTCCTTCTGCTGCCAAAGAAAGCCTGTGGGTTAGTGTACCAAACTCCACTGTGCTGATCAGTAACAGTCCCTTAGTCAAAGAACACAGACGTAGGTTCACCAGGTTGAACCAAGACAATGAGTCCCAATTTTCCTGGCAATAACGAAGTTTTATCCTCAAAGGAATTTAGGACTGATACATAAGTAATTAAAAAAAAAATTGGGACTCAAAGGAATTCAGAACCGATTCATAAGTAATTAAAAAAAAAAGATTTGGGATTCAAAGAAATTCAGGACTGATACATAAGTAATTAAAAAAAAAGAATTGTATTAATATTTTCATACACTGTACACATGCAAAATTTATACTCACGCAAAAACATATTTTGTAAATAATTGCTCATTGCCAGAAATAGTACATCAAAAGACATCCATTCAACTCAACCTCCTGTTATTTGTTATCATGTTTTATTTATAATTTATTTCAGCATTAAACTTTTATCACAGTACCCAGAAGATTCTTCTGCTATAATATTGAGCCATATTTTGAGACAAGCCTCTTATGCATAATTTGCTACCTCATTCATGCTACCCACATGGATATACTAATGCGAATATTGATCCTTGATGAGTGGGGACATGACTAAATATCTTCTTTGTGTTGTGTTTGTGTTAGTATATCATGGATACACTAATGCTAATATTGGTTGTTGGTAAGTGGGGAGTTGACTAAAAAAATTTTTGTGTTGTGTTCAGTGATAGTATATCATGGATACATGAATGCTAATATTGGTTCTTGGTGAGAGCAAGAAAAAAAAACTTCTTCAGAAACAACATAGAAACATAAATATGAACATTCAGTGTACATGATTCCCTAAATTCAAGGAAAATGATAACCCTAGTATAGTTGACATGCCTTTAAAATTAATCAATTAATCATAAATATCTTTCCTACTCCCAGGAATACCAATACTGTGTTACAGGTTTTTTCGTAAGACATATGAGAATCGACTGAAAAAATTTATTAACAGATAAGTTCATAAGATGACGTCATATCTGGTGTGGTGACTTTTTCTGTCAATGGGATCCAAGTATTGTAACATCGATGGAAGAAATGTGTGAATCATAAATGGGACTATGTTGAAAAAAAAAAAACCTCATTTGGGCACATTCCATGAAAGTCTCTTGGTCAGCTTATGAAACTTTTCAGTTGACCCCTTATACTCTAAGAATATCTTTGGATTTCTAACTTGAAATGTAGCCCTGGTTAGTCGTGGATAGTGATGAAAAACAATTTTAAAAGAATTGAAAAAAAGTGGTTCATAAATTCAGAAGTGTGAATAATTTTGAGGAAGTTACAACAAGTGCTTGTGGTTGGAAAAAGCAGAAAAAAAAAAGAAAAAAGTATTATTTCAATAAAAAAAAATTCCCGTTTTATTCATGGTTTCCAAGAGAAAAGACACAAACCCACTGGAAGAAATGACAGCTGCTAATTTACGATAAGTGAGTCATTAAATAAGGACTTCTGCTGCATGCACCTGCAGCCTCACATCATCAATGGATGATGCTTATATAATGCAATATTTGTCTTTTTTTTTCTTTGTTTCTTTGTTTGTTTCTGTTTCATTTTTTTTTTTTTAATTTGCCTATTGAAAGTTCGATACTGTTAAAAATTGACTCAGAAAAACAAACATCAATACAACAATGACTATCAATAATCATAATAATAATAAGAAGAAGAAAGACAGAAAGAAAGAAAGAAAGAAAAAGATAATAAGAAAAAAAGAGGAAAATAGTAATAATAATGATGATGATAGTGATGAGAAGAAGAAAGAAAGAAAGAAAACAAGTGAAAATAATAAAGTATGATGATGATGATGATAATGAGAAGAAGAATATGAAGAAAGAAAGAAAGAAAGAAAGAAATAAAAAGCAAGTGAAAATAATAGATGATGATGATGATGATGATGATGATGATAAGAAGAATATGAAGAAAGAAAGAAAGAAAGAAAGAAAAAGATAATAAGAAAAAAAGAGGAAAATAGTAATAATAATGATGATGATAGTGATGAGAAGAAGAAAAGAAAGAAAGAAAGAAAGAAGAAAACAAGTGAAAATAATAGAGGATAATGATGATGATGATAAGAAGAATACAAAGACAGAAAGAAAGAAAGAAAGAATGAAGTGAAAATAATAATAATAATAATAATAATAATCACAAGAAGAAGAAAAAGAAGAAGATGAAGAAGTAAGGAAAGAAGAAAGAACAAAAAGAAAACAGTAAGTGAAAATAATAAAGGAAAATAATAATAATGATGACGATGGTGATGAAGAAGAAAGAAAGAAAGAAAGAAAGAAAGAAAGAAAAGAGCATGCGAAAAAATAGATGATGATGATGATGATGATGAAAAGAGAAAGAAAGAAAGAAAAATGCGTGTGAAAACGATAGGGAATAATAATAATAACAAGAAGAAGAAGAAGAAGAAGAAGAAGAAGAAGAAGAAGAAGAAACAACAACAAAAAAAAAGAAAAATGTATTCGAAATAATAATAATAATAATAATAAGTGGACCAGATAAGAACTCCCACTAATGGACCCTAGAACGAGAAAACTCATTGTGATGCATCAGGCCTTATACATCCCAGAGATGACACAGACAGTCTGTAAGTGTCAAGGAAAGAATGAGGAAGAGGTCTTGCTAGCATTCAAGACAGCGTCAGTGTATCAATACAATGACTCAAAGATTACATAAAAATGTGCTGAAAAAAAACTGCTTACAGCGACCAGAAACAATATGCTAAACACAAGCATCAAGAGAACAAAAATAACCAGAAACAAAAATGGAAAGCAAAACAACTTTATGGACATTTCAAGTGACAAACAAGTGAAATCTCACACGAGAAAACTTTTACATGGTAAAGAAAAAGAAAAGAGAAACTGAATCTGTTCTGATACCAGCACAAAACAACGCCATAAGGACTAACAGTGCAAAAGCAAAAATAGACAAGACGCAACAAAATAGCAGATGTACATAATCTGGAGACGGAGACAAAATGATCAATCCCAGAAATGAATGGTTCAAATTAGTGCAAAGAGAGTGTAAGACTAGACATGAAGGTATATGTGTCTCTGCCTCCTACCAGACAGGAATTGACACAAGGTCAATGACCCAAAGGTCGATTATAGTGGGGATTTAGGGGAGGGGAAGGTCAGGCATGAGTCGAGGCTCGAGCCCTGCCGGTCTATGCTGGTCATCAGCCCACTTAGTGCAATGCAGGCCTGATGAGCCAAGCTGGACTTGGACCCAAATCTGGGTCCAGGCACATATGCCTGATAATAGTTTAATAGTTTAAGCTGGACAGCAAGGTCCAGTACCATACATATATATATATTTAATTGGGAAAGTAATTATGTTCTACTCGAAAGGATATATATGTTTATCCAAACCTTTTGCCCCAGGCAGGATGTGACACAAGGACAATTTTTAAAGCAGAGTACAGCTGGTTATAATTCAGTATTTTCTTTCTTCTCAAGTCATTCAGATCTCAGTGAAAAACAAAGTCAAACCGAGTGTGAAAAACTTACAATTGTTAAAATAATAAGAAAAATAATTTGCCGATAATTATATCTTCAATCAACTATTCGAATTTGATACAAATAATTTCAACATAATCATATGATTTCAAGAATTCCCACTGAGTTCTAATTATTTGCAAGTAATTAAAAGTAGTTCACAGTCATTTCAAACAGGTAAAGTAAAGTTGGCAACCTTAGTCAAGGGTGACCCAAAGGCTTCATTTTCAATAGCTACTACACCAAGGTGTAAGGGGAGGGTGCTACTCCATTCCCTGAATTGCTCCAACACCCACCTAACAACAAGTGTCCTAGATATGACACTAAACAATCTGATGGTGAGGTTCCAGTAATGCTGGAGCTTTGGAAATGCAGTGTGTCCTTTCATTGTAATCGCTCCCAGGTTCACTCTGATAGGGTCCTATCTATGGGTCGAATAGAACTGTTTGACTTTTAAACTGAGTGTAAACAAATGACTGATGTTAAATTGAATTGTTAGTGATACATAGCAATACGTAGAACCATTTAACTGTGTGTAAACGAATGATTAATAGTAAATAGAATTATTCATATTAGATAGAAATACTTGAACCATTCAACTGTGTGCAAAGAAAAAATGAGCTTAGGCTCATTAAAAAATGTTATCAACAAAATGAATTTACGAATCATATGTATCTAATATATGTATAAACAAAATTTGCTATTAAATAACCCTACAATGGTTGATATGCCACAAAACCAAACCAAATCAAACCATATATACTTGATATATATGTATAAACAAGATTTAGCATTAAATAACCAACAATGGTTGATATGCCATAAAACCTAACCAAATCTAACCAAATATACTTGATATATACTTTATGGAATTTAGCAAACAAGATTTGGCATTAAATAACCAACAATGGTTGATATGCCATAAAACCAAACTAAACCAAACCTGGTACTATCACATCAGGTGAGATTAGACCTGAAAATAATGACAATCAAAGTGTGACAACACACTCCCCAGAGCTCCAAAAATGGAGCCTCACAAATCGAGGCGGTTCAATGTCATACACAGGACAGAATTGGAAAGAATGGAGCTTCTCAAGCTGAAATATTTATCAAACCTTTAAAAAGGTTCAGTCGAGGAGCAAGATCAGAATCAAATCCAAAAACACTTTACAGATTCACTTCTTAGAATATCCATGGAGCTGATATCTTCACACTGGAAATAATGAGATCTTGTTGTTTTGGAGAGCTTGTTCAATAGTTTTTACAGGATTGGCTTCTATGGAGTGAGTTAATGTTGCTTTATGGAATTTAGCAAAAGGAGAAATTTTCTAAAAGCCAGATTTTTATTGAAAAATTTAAAGAAAGAAAGAAAATAGAAAGAATAAAAACAGAAAGAAAAAAGGAAGAAAGAAAGAAAGAAAGAAAGAAAGAAAGCAAAAAAGAAAGAAAGAAAGAAAAGCAAGTAAAGAGAAAGAAAGATAAATAGTAGAAAAGATAATGTAGAAAGAAAGAAAGAAAGAAAGAAAGAAAGAAAGAAAGAAAGAAAGAAAGAAAATAGAAAGAATAAAAATAGAGAGAAAAAAGGAGGAAAAAAAGAAAATAGAAAGAAAGAAAATGGAAAGAACAAAAACAGAAAGATAAAAGGAGGAAAAAAAGGAAAGAAAGAAAGAAAGAAAGAAAGAAAGAAAGAAAGATAAATAGTAGAAAAGATAATGTAGAAAGAAAGAAAGAAAGAAAGAAAGAAAATAGAAAGAATAAAAACAGAAAGAAAAAAGGAGGAAAAAAAGAAAAAGAAAATAGAAAGAAAGAAAATGGAAAGAACAAAAACAGAAAGATAAAAGGAGGAAAAAGAAAATAGAAAGAAAGAAAGAAAGAAAGAAAGAAAGAATAAAAACAGAAAGAAAAAAGGAGGGAAAAAAGGAAAAAGAAAATTGAAAGAAAGAAAGAAAAAAAGGTTGACATTAGAAAAAAGAGAATTGCTTAAAAGAGCAAGTGATATGGAAAAACAGAGAAAAAGATAAAAAGATGAAAAGTAAAGAGAAGGGAATGAAGTAGTCATAGAGAAAGAGAGAGAGAGAGAGAGAGAGAAAGAGAAAGAGAGAGAGAGAGAAAGAGAGTGAGAGTAGGTGAGTGAGTGAAAAAGAAAGAAAGAGAGAGAAAACAAAAAATTTTGAAAAAGTTGCTGGCTTCTTGAACAAGATTTTTTCCCTGTTTGAAAAATCAGTTTTCCAGCAAAGATAACAACCTGAGATTCCAAATATAAATTTTGAATGTATTTACCCACCCACACACACACACATGCACACACACACACACACACACACATATATATATATATATATATAGTGATATATTGATAGATATTGGCAAATAAAAATATATATTTGAAGATATCAAAAGTAAATATATATGCATTCAAAGCACATTGCACATCTGTGCATAAATATATATATATATATATATATATATATATAAATTATATATATATATTCATACACATATATCTATGTAAATATGTTAATTATATATATATGTTAATAAAAATAACAATAAGGATAATTGATATTTTTTTAATTTATAACACATAACAGCTGTTTTATGTTCAGTGCAATTTAAATAATTTTAAAGCTGTGTTAAACAACAGCTGTTTGGACAATCAAATAAAAACATTTATTTATTATTATGTGAGTTTTTCGCACCAGCATTAGCTAGCAGTCTTTCACTGGAGAGTGAATGACAGCAAGTCTCTGCAGGTCTCTAGGACTCTTCTGAGTATTCTGTCCGATCCCAACATTGCTATAGTCTGAATGGTTTATATTCTTTCCCCTGATCTCTATTTCCTCCAGTCTTTTCTCCAAGATTTTGGCAACCATTCCAAAAGCTCCAACTACAATTGACTATCTCTTTCTAACTAATTTTCAATGATCCAATACAGATTATTGATAGATAGATAGATACATAGATAGATAGATAGATTGGTAGATAGATAGATACATAGATAGATAGATCGATAGATACTTCCCCTGGTAGCAATTATTATATTAGCATGCTTAGAGGATGTTCACTTCAGGTTCTTTATTTTGTAGTAAATAAACTAATAAAAAAATAAGATGCAAAATTTATCTATCTATCTATCTATCTATCTTTTTTTCATATTTAAGTCTCTTCATAATCTATCTATCTATCTATCTATCTTCTAATTTCAGACTTAATACTTTAACATTCTTACCATTTTTGTCCGGTGAAGAAAGTAAGTTGGCATGATGATAAAGTTTGCAGCAGAAACATGGTATTGGTAGTAGTTTGTTTAACATAGTTTCAACATTTAATCCTTTTTTTTTTATAAGACAAAATAGTTGTGAGGAATAAATTTAAAAAATGGAAATAAAAACAAACAAGCAAACAAAAAAAAACAAATTCAGAAAAATGTTTCTTCAAATAGCTGAGTCACACCTGACTTAAGAAGGGTGTCCACAGCTTTTTTTAGTTCTCTGGCAAAGTCCTAGTATTTGTTTATTGTTTTACTTTCTTTCTTTTTTCACTCAGTGGTCTGTCTGAATGACAAAATCCACAAGATGGCAAGCTATTCTATTATTATTATACTCCTTGCACATATTTCACACCAGAGTTAGCTGATGGTTTTTCATTAGAGTTTGAGTGACAGCAAGTCTCCTTGGGTCTCCAGGACTCTTCTCAGTATTCTGGTTGATCAAAACAATGTTGTTCTTTGGTTGGTCTCAATTCATTCTCTGCTTTCCAACTCTTCCAGCTCCCTTTCCAAGTCTTTGAGCAGAATTCCAAGTATACCAGTTATGGTTGGTATCATTGTCACCCTCATGTTCAACAGCTTTCTTAGTTCTCTGGCAAGGTTCAAGTATAATTATAATTATTAATTGTATCGGGCCATTGGCTTAATGAATAGAGTGTTCGCCAATGGTCTGTGAGACCAGAGATCAATCCCAGGTCGAGTCATACCAAAGACTCAAAAAATGGTACTTGATGCCTCCTTGCTTAACACTCAATATATGTATATAAGTCTGGTGCCCGTGGTGTTTAAGGAAGTGCCGTGGTGTAATGGTTATCGTCGTAGGAAATGGACACGGCAACACGAGTTCAAATCCTGGACAAAACTGATTGCATTTCACATAGCACTAGTACCCTTGGGAAAGGTATGAATCCAATTATTCTCCCTCCAGCTATGGGTAAATTGTAGGACAGACTAGGTTCTTCAGCCTTGATGAGGCAACTAGTCTAGGAGAAGGACAACTCTGAATTCAAACCTGTTAAACTCCGCTTAAAATTTAACCTTGTGTCATTTCCTGCCTGAGCGGAGGGGTTGGTAAATATATATATAAGTCTGGTGGTGTCGTGAGATACTGCTGGGGTGAAATGATGCTTCGGTCCCAAAACCATGCCTGAACCCAGAGTCATCATCTGATGAAGGCTTTGTTAGAAGCAATGCTGTTGTATAAACATCAGTCATTGTATGATACCTATATATATGTTTTGAGTGTTCGCCAATGGCCAAGCAGGATGGGGTTCAATCCCAGGTCCAATCGTACCAAAGACTCAAAAAATGTTACTTAATATCTCCTCGTTTAACACTCAGCACAATAAATTAGGGATCATAGGTAAAGTGGGGAAAGGAGTAGTGCCCTCCCCATACACCACTGTGTGGAAGCTATGGAAAAGGGAACCTTTGGGTCACCCTAGACTGTGGTCACCAACCTAACTTACTTTAATCATATGTATCTACATATATTTTAGGCCAATCTCTTCTCAAAAAATGGTACTTTTCTCGAGAGTATTAGGGGAGGTAACTTCCATGCCTTAACACCTTCCATTGTTTTTCACTATTTTCCCTTTTTTCATTATAAGCATAGAACATTTTTTTAATACCTAATTCCATTGCTATATCTTGTCTAATAGTTTATATAAGGGTTTCAACTTCTTTCTCATTCTTGGCAAATATCTTAAGAACATCCATATACATAAGGTCATATATATATATATATGTGCATGTTTCATTAAATAGTAAAGACACGTTTTGTCTGTATAATTCATTAAAGATTCTTTCAAGTTTCTTGATAAGAATGTTGGTTTCAGGTTGGTATTGGTGGATGAATTTACCAAAATTGTCCCATACCCTTCATAGGCCATCATCAGGGTCTACTTGCATGTGTAAAGAGTGTTGTTTTAAAATGAGTATTGAAAGATTTTTTGAAAGTTTTTTGGTTTTTATAACATAACAAAACTACACACACACACACATATATATATATATATATATATATATATATATATATATATATATATACTTCTGTTATTTTTTTTGGTTCTTTAGTTTCGTCATCATATACAAATTAAGTTGTACTATCACTAGCCATTGGCCTCATGAGAAGAGTGTTCCTTAATGGTCTGGGAGACTTAGGTTCAATCCCAGATTGATTCATACCAAAGACTCAAAAAATGCTACTTGATGTCACCTTGGTCGGCACTCAGCACCATAAGATAAGGATCAAAGGTAAAGTGGAGCAATCCAGGGAATAGAGTAGTGTCCTCTCCTACACCTTGGTGTAGGGGAGGAAACTACTCTATTGAAAAGGGAGCTCGACTAAGGTTGCCAAAAAAAAAAAAAATATTAAAGTCCTAGAGAGCCAAGAAGACTTGCAATCACTTCAACTTAACTGAAGACCACCTGTTGCAAAGAAACCAAAAGAACAGATGTCCTAATATATATATATATATATATATATATATATATATATATATATATGTAATTGATATGAAACTGTGTGTATGTACATATACAGGCAAATAATGACCCACATACATAACAACTCACCCCACAAACATACTTATCTGTTCATTGATCAAGGTTCTCCTAACTACTTATCTTCTCCTTAGCTGCATCTTTGAGAAATAAAAATCATTCATCACTTGATAAACAGATGCTTTCAGAAATGTATGCAATACAATTGCATTTTCTGCCTTTAGCCTTTACTACATAGTTTCAAATAGATAGATATCTGTGTATCAACCGAGTGACAATCATGTCAATAGATAGATAGATAGATAGATAGATATGAACAGAATGAGAGTTGTGTGTACAACAAAATAGATATATAGATAGATAAAGAATAAAACAGAGTGAAAGAGGGAAAAATGGATTGGCTGAAATAGATAGATAGATAGATAGATAGGAACAGAATGAGAGAGGTATGCGTACACTAAAATTGATTGGTTTGGTTTGGTTGGGTTGGGTTTAATGGCATAACAACCATTGTAGGTTATTTAATGCCAAATCCTCTTTACACATGTATATTAAATATATAGGATTTGGTTTGGTTGGATTTTATGGAAAATCAACCATTGTAGGTTATTTAATGCCAAATACTATTTATACATATATATTAAATATAGAGGATTTGGTTTGGTTGGGTTTTATGGCATATCAACCATTGTAGGTTATTTAATGCTGAAACCTTTTTATACATATATATTAAATATGCTTTTAAAGCACATTTTTAGTTAAATTTTTTTTAATGAACCAGAGCTCATTTTCTTCCACACAGTTAAAGGGTTTCACTGATTTCTATCAAATGCAAATAATTCTATTGACTATTAATCATTTGTTTGCACACAGTTTCAAGTATTGCCATGAATCACTAACAATTCAATTAAACATGAGTCATTAGTTTACACACAGTTAGATGATCAAGCAGTTCTGTTTCAAACAATTCATTTTAGCATGTGAACAAAGTTAAATGGTTCCAAGTATTGCTATGAATCTCTAATAATTCAGTTAAAGATCAGTTATTTGTTTACACACAGTTAAAAGATCAAACAGTTCTATTCCTAACAATTCAGTTTCACGTAAGTCAACAAAGTTAAGTGGTTCCAAATATTGCTATGAATCACTAACAATTCAATTAAACATCAGTCATTTGTTTACAAGCAGTTCAATGATCAAACAGTTTTATTTCAAACAATTCAATTCAGCATAAGTACAAAGTTTAGGGCCCTTTAGGTAAGACCCTTTGAGGTGCTACCAGTGTGAGTCAGAGTGGAGTTGGGAGTAATAGCAATGAAAGGGTACTCCTCATTCCCCAAAGCTCCAGTATTAGGGGAGTTTCAACATCAAATTGTTTAATGTCATATCCAGAGAACTTTTTAGGGAGGTGGAGGTTTTACCCCTCTGCAGAGATGCAGTCAGTGTATTCTGCAGAGTGGGGATCTATTTTTATATTTTAGGGGTTTGATGGGAAGGGTGATCTAGTTTAAAGGGAATTCTGGGAAGGACAATCTAGTTGATACAGTGTGGTTATTTCTATGTGTATATTGTACTATTTGTTTATTCATTTACACTTTTATGTTTTTTTTTTTGTTTTTTTTTCTAGTGTTTTTGTTTATTTGAAATCATTGTTATTATTGTTGCTGTTGTTGTTGCACTTTTATTATTTTATTCTTATTCTTTTTTATCATTTTTTATCCACTAATTTATTCTTATTTTCATTTATTCGGATTTATATATATATATATATATATATATATATATATATATATATATATATATATAAAGAGAGAGAGAACAATTCTTATAAAGAAGAAAGGGTGCCCTGCATCTTGGTGGTGAATAAAATAAAAATACAGAGAAGAGACAGAGATGCCAAGAGACAGAGACAGTAAAAAGTGTCAACTATCCGTCTGAAACAGTCAACTCAGATCTGAACACTCTTCAGGGTTAGTGCCAGCCATTGATATTATTTTCTTCACACAACTGCCCCATTAGTACAACTACATTAGCCAACTACATCTTTTGCAGAGGCTAAAATCACCCACCCCTCCTAATGGGTTTTCTAGCTATGATAGCAAACTGAATCTTCAGTCAAGGTTCCAATTTTGCAGATCAACACCAGATATGACGTCATCATACGGACTTTTCAGTCAGTTAACTTTTCAGCCCACCCTGACGTGTTTATATATACATGTCATTATATCTACCAATCAAAAATGGTTCAAATCTAGCAGTCTGGCCAGCCACCTAGCTACTTACCTATTTACCTATCTACCAAACCCAGTCAGTTCATATCTATCTATCTATTTATCCATCCATCTTTCTATTTGCTATCATCTTATTAATATATCTAAGTTTATTCATTAGCTATCTCACAATCTGTTCATATTTACTAACCTTTCTTTATCTGGTAATATATATCTTTCATAGTTTTATCCAATTTATATACAAGTCTCCTTTCTTTTTTCCAAAAAGGAAAAGTATATGAATATCATGAAGAAGTCAGTCACTTGACATGAATCTGACTAAATACGTCAGGATCATTTTGAATCTTGAAATTCAAAAAAATATTGAGAAAAATTCTTCAATAGAATATTTGGTTTCTGTTTTTGATGTAGTTTGACTGGTGTGGTTTGGTGTGGTTTGGTTTTTGGCATATCAACCATTGTTTGTTATTTAATGCCAAATCCTTTTTTACATATATATTTAGTATATGATTTGTAAATACATTTTGTAGATACACAGTTAAATGATCAAACAGTTCTATTTCTAACAATTCTATCAAGCATGAATCAAAATTAAAAAGTTCAAAGTATTGCTATGTATCACTAACAATTCTATTAAGCATTTATTTATACACAGTTAAATGATCAAACTGTTCAATTTCTAATAATTCAATTTAGCATAAGTCATTTGTTTGATATCGCTTTAGATTTGAAACAGTTCTATTTGACCCATAGATAGGACCCTGTTGGGTACTACTACTTCAGGCCAGAGTGAACCTTGGAGTGATGGCAAAAAAGGGGTACCTCGCATTACTGGAGCCTCACCATTTGATGGTTTAATGTCATTACCAGGATACTCATTGGGAGGGTTTTACCCCTCTGCAGAGATGCAGTTGGTGTATTCTACAGCCTAACCCAACTGGGCTGAGTTTGACAGGATATTCAGAAACAAAAGATAGCAGATATGATAAATTTAGTACCTGAAAAAGTAAAACCTTTATGATTTGCTATTAATAGTTTTTTTCAGAAATTGTTTTGATATCTGCATGAAGACATCTATCTATCTATCTATCTATCTATCTATCTCAGTTTGTTCATATCTATCTGTCTATCTATCTTAGTCCGTTCATTTCTATCTATCTATCTATCTATCTATCTATCTATCTATCTATCTATCTCAGTCTGTTCCTATCTATTTATCTATCTATCTATCTGATCACATTTATTTGTACAGTGCTACCCTGTCTATCTATATGTCTTTTTTTCAGCCCTCTCCCTGTCCCAGTACACGATTTCAATGATAAAGTCAGTCTCTGGACTTAATGGAGATGTCTGGGTCATTTTTATGCAACAGAGATTATTGTGTTATCAAGGAAACATAGCTCGATATTCCGCAACGGATGATAGCAGATCTGGATAATTTTTAACTTCAAAAGGAAAAAATCTTTTAAATATGCTAATGGCAAGTATATGAAATTGTTTTTTTCAGAAAAATTATTATTGAATTATTTTGATTGTTGAATAAAAGGCTGATGTTTAAGATAGGACTGAAGGGATCCTGATAGTGTTGTAGCTAACATACTGGACTGTAAAACCATAGTAAACAAGTTCAATCTCCAGTCATGATTTTATGCTCCCTTTTAGATTCATATCTTTTGGAAATGGAATGAAGCTCTTTATCCTGCAAGCTATAGGTTAAGTAATGTCACTACTGTACTTCTACAAGGATAGATTTAGCCTTTAATAACCCACAAAGGTTGACATGCCATTAAACAAAGCAACCAAACAAAATTAAAAGTAAGGCCATTTCTTCTATCTATCTATCTCAGTCTGTTCATATCTAGTTATCTATCTATCTATCTATCTATCTCAGTCTGTTCATATCTATCTATCTATCTATCTCAGTCTGTTCATATCTATCTATCTATCTATCTATCTATCTATCTATCTATCTCAGTCTGTTCATATCTATCTATCTATCTATCTATCTATCTATCTATCTCAGTCTGTTCATATCTATCTATCTATCTATCTATCTATCTATCTCAGTCTGTTCATATCTATCTATCTATCTATCTATCTATCTATCTCAGTTTATATTTATCTTTACATGTTAACATTGATTCGTTTATCTATTTATCTCTCTATCTCACTCTCACACTGTCTCTATCTCACTCCCTCATTCTCTCTCTCTTTCTCTCTCTCTCTCATTATAAATACATATATCTATATATATATCAATAGATAGGTTGATATATGTATATATATCTAGATTGATATGAATACATCAATGCATACCTCCTTACCTACACACATACAAACATACAAATACACATATATATATATATATATATATATATATATATATATAGATAGATTGATAGATAGATAGATAGATTCATATAAATATATCTATACATACTTCCATACCTAGATAGATAGATAGACTGTATATCTATATGTATATCTAGATTTACATCCATGCATATCTCCATAGATTGATAGATAGATAGATAGATAGATTCATAGATTCATATAAATATATCTAGACATTTTTCCATACCTAGATAGATAGATAGATAGACTGTATATCTATATATATTTAGATTCTAATAAATACATCCATTCATATATCGATAGATAGATAGATAGATAGATAGATAGATATCCATATATACCTCCATACATATATAGATAAATAGATTCATATATGTATATATATATATATAGATTCATATAAATATATCTATACATACTTCCATACCTAGATAGATAGATAGACTGTATATCTATATGTATATCTAGATTTACATCCATGCATATCTCCATAGATAGATAGATAGATAGATAGATAGATTCATAGATTCATATAAATATATCTAGACATTTTTCCATACCTAGATAGATAGATAGATAGACTGTATATCTATATATATTTAGATTCTAATAAATACATCCATTCATATATCGATAGATAGATAGATAGATAGATAGATAGATATCCATATATACCTCCATACATATATATATAGATAAATAGATTCATATATGTATATATATATATATATAGATTCATATAAATATATCTATACATACTTCCATACCTAGAGAGATAGATAGACTATATATCTATATATATCTAGATTCTAATAAATACATCCATACATATCTCCATACCTAGATAGATAGATAGATAGATAGAAAACAAAATGTATTCATATTTGTTTGATGTACTGACAGATTAACAAATCTAAAAAATAAAGCCATTAGATAAATAGACCAATAAATCAATAGTCAATAATATTTTTTTTATTTGCACACATCATAATAAACCTTGCTTTTCTGCAGTGCGGCAGATGCAGTCACTCGCAGATGCAGTCACTCCACTTCCATAAATATGAAACTGGATTGGTCGAATCATATCGTATTGAAGTTAAAACAATTTTCTCAAAAAATAACAACGCAGCTGGCAAGAAATAACAAAAATTTACACACACACGCACACACACACACATATGCATACACACATACACACAGAAAAGACAAAGTCCCTTTGGTGTTGTGGTTAACATGCTGACTGTGACAACATAGTAAGTAAGTTCAAACTCCAGCTGGTCTAGTACATTCACTTTCGGACTAATACCCTAGGGTAATTGGGAAAAGTATGAACTCCGTCATTCACCTACCAATTGGTTAAATAGTACCACTACTGTTCTTCTAAAAGAATGAATTAAATAACCCACAAAGTTTGATATGCCATTAAAACAAAGAGACTAAACTAAACCTTAGAAGCTTTGCATAATCTGCTACTTGAACCTCAACTTTGATGACAGTGCCTGTTGTTACTGAGGGGTCACCTACCTAACTACTGAGCGGCCTCAATGTTGCTTAACTTTGGTGATTTCACAAGGATGGGTCCTTTAATAAGAAACCCCGAAGTTATGGGTTAAATAATACCACTGATGTTCAACAAGGACGGCTTTGGCATTAAATAACCCGTAATTGTTGATATGCCTTTTAACAATGAAACTGACAGTGAAACACATATACAGACATTCACCTAAATAGATAAGTACCTATACACATACATATGTGTATACATATGAAAGATGAGCTGAATAGTCCTCAGCTCAACCAAGATCTAATAATTACACAGCCTCAACATTGCTTAACTTTGGTGATTTGTAGGGACCAGAGCTTGAGGTGAGACATCAGGCAATCTAATATTCATGTTTGAACTTCTATATTATGGGTAATAATTTTTCTCAGCTTCTTAATACTGTCCAAATGTCAGAGATAGGGAATGATCATTATTTCTTGTAATTTGTCAATTAGAATTCTCAATTTGATCGTCTTGGTCAAAATTATTTAATTGATGATATTAACATGCTGGACTGTGACATCATCGCAAGCAAACTTGAACATTAGTTACGCTATTGTGTTTACCCAAAGACAAATACTCTTGTCAAAGGTATGACTATCTCTATTTCTCACCAGACAGGATTTGACACATGGTCTTTTTTATGGTGGGAATTTTAGGGAAGGAGGAGGTTGGGCACAAGCCGAGACTCGTGCACTGCTGGACTAGGCTGGTCATTAGTTTACTTGGTGCAATCTGATTCAGATGATCCTGCTGGACTTGGACTTACTAAGTTGCATGTGACTCCAGCATGTATCCCTGCTCATAGTTTGAATTAGATCCAAAGGTCTTGTTCTATGCTATGCTATGCTATCAATGATTCTTCACCCACCCGAAGATGACATAGCCTGAGCTGGGGCGTTGCGAGCCACAAATCTATCACTGACCTTGATACACCATCCAGCATGAATGCCTTGGGAAAGATATGAACCTCCTAATACCCCCAGCTCTGTGTTAGATAGAACCACTGCTGTTCTTCTCCTTGGACAGGTTTGGCATAGAATAACATTGAATGTTACCACCACTTCAGTAAAAAGAATTCTCAGATTGAGATATTAAAACAAAAACAAAAAAAAGAGTTTTGGTTTTGTTTTGTTTTGTTTTATGGCACATTAACCATTGTTGGTCATTAATGTCAAATCCATTTTTATACATATAAACAGTTTTATTTCAAACAATTCAGTTTAGTACAAGTACACAGTTTGAATGTCAAAAACAGTTCTATTTCAAAGAATTCTGTTTAGCATAAGTACACAGGTTCAATGTCAAAAACAGTTCTATTTCAAACAATTCAGTTCAGTATAAATACACAGTTTAAATGTCAAAAACAGTTCTATTTCAAAGAATTCTGTTTAGCAGAAGTACGCAGGTTCAATGTCAAAAACAGTTCTATTTCAAACAATTCAGTTCAGTATAAGTGCATAGTTTTAATGTCAAAAACAGAAGAATTCTTTTTAGCATAAGTGCATAGGTTTAAGTTAAAAAAACAGTTCTATTTTAAACAATTCAGTTTAGCCTACAAAAGCACTTCTTTTTCAAACTATTCAGTTTAGCATAACTACACAGTTTATTTCTATTTGACCCCTAGAAGCCTATCAGGTGTTGCCATTCCAGGCCAGAGAGGACCTGAGAGCGATGGCAATGAAGAAGTACTCCGCATTTCCCAAGCTCAAGCATCAGATTGTTTAATGTCATATCCTGGACACTTGTTGAGGGAGGAGTCTTACCCTTCTGCAGAGAAGCAGTCAGTCTATTCTACAGTCCCAGCTGATAGGGCACAAAGAGTTTTGTAATCAAAAATATCCCCCACCCACATTTAAAATATCTTTGGATTGCAAATCTTGCTTGGGTTGAAAGAATCTCAATGATCCGGCAAGATCCTGTAGAGCTAAAAATTTGATTTCTGAATCTATGTTCCAAGCCATAGAGGCAAATCCTGCGAGTAGGACATGAAGAGTATCAAGCAATTTGCCGGCCTACAAAAGCATTCTGTTAAAAATTATTTTAAGTGTGAGAACAAAAATGAAATAATTACGATAGAGAAAAAAAAATTTTTTAAGCAAGTCCAAAGTCTTTACTATGGCTAAAAAAATTTGAAAAAAAAAAAGAAAGATGAAGATTTTGGACTCAGATGAAAAAAAATGTTTTTATTATGATTATTTCATTTTAGTTCTTATACTTCAAATAATTTTTAATAGAATGCCTTTGTATGCTGGAAAATTTTGAAGTTGAAACGCAATAGCAGAAACAGAATAAATTAATACATAATGCATATATCATCAATTACATCAAGTATATATATTCAGCAGTTTACCTTTTTTCATATACATTCTGTCCAATTCATTTCATTCCCTCTCATATATATATATATATATATATATATATATCTTTAAGAAAAAACCAAAGACCAGTTAATTTAGGATTATAAATTTATTTCCATCCTGTTTTCCAGTTTCTGGTGTAAACCAAAAACACGAAGAAAAATATAACAGGACTTCTTCAGATCCAATGGATAATTAATTAAAACAGAATAGACACGTGGGGTGGAGTAGGGGGGGAAGAGATTAAGGAGTTACCTCCTCGTTTTATTGAATTTCCGTTTTTTTATTTACCTATTTATTTCATTTTCAAATTTCGTCAGTTATAATTACGGTGATTTAACTTTTTTATTTATTTGTTTAATTTATTTTCTTTTCATGTTAAGTTCAATAATTAACTTTTAAGAGAAATATTAATGCTTATATTAATTTTGATACCATTTAATTAGCTACCTATTTTTTCCTAGTGTGTATGTTAGATACATTTTTTTTTTCCGGTTTCACTATTTATTTCTAGGTTTTTAAATTTCTTGTCTATAGTTTAAATTTAGTCTTATGTCTACATCT
>OY757935.1:23247492-23257492 GCA_963585895.1 Sepioteuthis lessoniana
TTACTCTGCATGTGAAACTTTTTTTATATAGTTTTCTGTGTATATTAATTAGCCATGCATTGAGCACTTCATTTCGATTATTTCTTTTAAGTCTTTTTGTAGACTTAAATGATATGGTATATATATATATCATCATCATCATCATCATCATCATATCGTGCTGGTAGCACGGATATCCCTGGTCCTCTCTCGCCACTCCTCCCTATCGTTCATCGCCCTAGGTAGGTCTTCAGGACAACACCCTGTATCCTCACATAGCTGCTGAATGTACGTTCGAGCTGGTCGCCCTGCTTTTGCGCGGCCATGTGTGGGGATCCATAAGAGTACATCTCTTATGAGTTCATCTCTGCTTCTCCAGCAGTGTCCTGCATGTCTGGTTCGTCTAACTTGAATAGTTTTCGTGATGGAAGGCAGGTGTCCGTACAGTTGGTGTCTTGTGGGGTGTTGCTGCCAGGACTTGTTCAGGATTGCATGCAGCATTCTTGTGTAATTGCCATCTAGTTTCTTCTCCAGCTGTTTTGTTAGCGTCCATGTAGTGCATCCATATAGCAGTATCAATGTGACCGCTGCCTGGGAGAAACTGCGTTTCATTTTATCAGCCAGGTCTGATTTCCATATAATCGATAGCCTATCGATAGCTGTCCATGCTTTCGTTAGCCTCGTTTCGATGTCCTTTTCGATTGATTTGACGCTGCTTCCTAGGTACGTGAATTTGTCTACTAGTTTAAGTGGGGTTATATATATATATATATATACATATATATATACAGTCAGCCACAAAAGTGAGTACATCCCTCACATTTCTGCAGATATTTAAGTATATCTCTTCATGGGATAACACTGACAAAATGACACTTTGACACAATGAAAAGTAGTCTGTGTGCGGCTTATATAACAGAGTTAATTTATTTTCCCCTCAAAATAACTCAAAATACAACCATATGTATATATATAAAATGAAAGATAATGTTTTCAAGGTGTCAAATGAAAGAAGCAGAAAATACACTGCAGAAACAATTATGGACACAGACTACGCCAATGACATTGAGCATCTGGCAAATGCACCTGCTCAAGCAGAAACCCAGCTACATAATCTGGAACAAGCAGCTGCAGGCATAGGCCTCCAAGTCAATGCACACAAGACAGAATGCATGTGCTTTAATCAAAGAGGTGACATCTCCACACAAAATGGTATTTCTCTGAAACTAATTGACAAGTTCACTTCCCAAGAAGCAGTGTCTCATCAACTGAGACTGACATCAACACGCAACTAGTGAAATCATGTATAACTATTGATAGGCTATTGGTCATTTGGAAGTCAGACCGGACTGATAAAATGAAACACAGAATTTTTCTATCAGCGGTCATGTTGATACGGCTGTATGGATGCACTACATGAACGCTAGCTAAACGTATGGAGAAAAAGCTTGACGGCAACTACACAAGAATACTGCAAGCAATAATGAACAAGTCCTGGTGGCAGCACCCCACAAAGCAGCAGCTGTGTGGTCACTTACCACACTTCACAAAAACTAGCCAAGTTAGACGAACCAAACATGCGGGACACTGTTGGAGAAATAGGGATGAACTCATAAGTGATGTACTCCTGTGAACCCCTCACATTGACAAGCAATGGCAGGGCGACCAGCTAGGACGTACATACAACAGCTCTATGCTGATACATGATGTAGCCTTGAAGACCAACCAGAGGCAATGGATGATAGAGAAGGGTGGCGGGAGAGGGTCAGGGATATCCTTGCTGATGGCACAACATGATGATGATGATGATATATATACATGTGTGTGTGAGTATATATATATATATATATACTTCACTGAAAAATGCTGCCTCAGTGCTGCAACTCCTACATGTATATATATATATATATATATATTTCAAGGGATACAGCCTAAGGTGCTGCTGACCTCATCGTCAGTTATGTTCTTCACAAGATCATTAGGTGTTTCAGGTCTTTCAATATCATACACCTTCAATCAGGCGACCCAGCAACTGTTGATCAGCCACCAGCTTGAGTTCAAAGAGTATAACAGCGGAAAAAAAAACATGAGTCTTTATACAAAATAACACGAGCAAAACATCCAATCAAATGCAACTCCAGGCCATCCCTCTTGCATAAAAAAGGTGGAAGCTAAGCAGATGGTTTTCCTCCTAACAGAGAAAGTGATTACCTAGAGATGCACTTTGAATGAGACGCTCAGAATGGACTAAAAGGTAATATATATATGTGTGTGTGTGTGTGTGTGTGTGTGTGTGTGTGTGTGTGTGTGTGTGTGTGTTGTTAGGCAGCTGTCATTCATTCAAGCATGTTTCATTAAATAATAAAGACAAATTTTGTGTGTATAATTTATTTAAGATCCTTTCAAGTTTCCTGATAAGTGTCTTAGTTTCAGGTTGGAATTGGTGGATGAATTTACCAAAATTGTCCCGAGCACTTTCAACCCTTTATACACCATCATCAGGGGTTGCTTGCTTGTGTAAGGTGTGTTTATTTTTTTAAAAAAGTTTTTGTAAGTTTATACAATGACAAAAATATGGGAATGCAGAGTTGGATAAAAACAGGTGAACTGATGTATTTAAGAAAGGAAATGCTATTTTAAAAACAATGGAAACAGAAACTGATGATGGCGTATGAAGGGTCAAACTGCTTGGGATAATTGTGGTAAATTCATCCACCAATTCCAACTTGAAAGTAAGACACTTATCAGAAAACTTGAAAGGATCTTAAATAAATTATACAGACAAAATTTGTCTTTATTATTTAATGAAACATGCTTAAATATATGTACATATGTATACATTTATATAAGCGTATATATATATATATATATATATATATATATATATATATATATATGTGTGTGTGTGTGTGTGTGTGTGTGTGTGTGTGTGTGTATTTGGTTTGGTTTCTTTGTTTAATGGCATATCAACCTTTGTAGGTTATTTAATACCGAAGCTATTCTCCTAGAAGAACAGTAGTGGTACTATTTAACTCATAGCAGGGAGGTTCCCAAGGGTATTTGGCTGAAAGGGAACGTAATAGCACAACTGGAGTACAAACTCGCTTCTTACAATTTCACAGTCCATCGCTTTAACCATTACACAATGAGCCCCCCCCTGTATGTGTATGCACATTAATAAAAATACTGACTGAATACTGATACTGTTACATGTATACCTGAGCACATACATATAAGATTTGAACCTCAGAATGATCAAACTGAAAGATTTGTATGATAGAGAACCAACCATATTGGAAAGAAAAGAAAATGAAAGCAGACAACAACTTTTAGAAGAATATATTTGGAAACAAAAAATAAAACAAAGCCAAAAACATTCATTCGAGAAGAAAGAGTATTGTGGGTTTGGATTTTTAATGGCACATCAAATGTTCAATTGGAATCATAAATTTAGATTTTCAATACTCTGTTGCAATCTTTCTTTTTAAAATCAAACTTTTTTATTTGTCTATAATTATCATTCAGTTATATGGCATCAATTATTCCTGTTAAAGACTAATAATTTATACACAATTAAATGGTTTCAAGAAACTATAGTAAAAATAGTTGGCGACCTTAGTCAAGGATAACTCGATGGCTCCCTTTTTAATAGCTACTACACCGAGGTGTAGAAGAGGGCACTACTCCTTTTCATGGATTGCTCCACTTTACCCTTGATTCTTATCTTATAATGCTGAGTTTTAAGCTAGGTGACATTAAGTTCCATTTTTTAAGTCTTTGGTATGACAGGACCTGGGATTGAACCCAGGTCTTCCGGGCCATTCGCAAACACTCTACTCATTAGACCAATAATAATTATCATTTATTGCATACAGTTATATGGTATCAAGTATAGCTATCTAATGAAAATAAGTTTCCAAAAGATCTGTTTGACCAATTGAAGGGATCAAAACAAGTTCAACTATTCAAGCAAGAACCAGTAGGAGGAGGAGGAGGAGAAGAAAAGAAAGAAGTAGCAATAGTATGGTTACTCTCTTGATTAGCAAGTCAACCTTCATGTATTGTTATATTTTGACCTTCGACCCGGCCCAAAAATACTATTCCAAGGTGATGCACCGGAAGGAAGTGACACATTCCAATGGCCAGTAATCGAAAGAGATAGCGTGGGCGGATTAAGGCTTATAATATGGGACAAGGTGAAGGTCCCACGGTGCCACTACAGTGATGCACTGGAAGAGAGTAACCTCTGAACTGCATGACAGTTATTTCCGCTTGATGACGATTAAACATACAATTTCAAAGATCCAGTGGGCGATCGTGTGGGCATTGAATTATTATTTAACTCAGTTGAGTTCGAGTCCAAGAAGCAGTTGCCAGGAGAGTTCCAGACGGAGTTATAGACGAAATGTGGTAGGGAAAACCACATCAGGCCAAAGGGGCCTTTGGGCCCTGATGAGTGAGCCCCTAGGCCCCCGGTTGGGCAGCCTTAGAGAACAAGAAAGACACAACGTGACGGTCATAACAGTGGGGTCAAAATATGAAGTTTATGTTCGGTCTCCAGCACCCTCTCACATGCAAACCTTGAACAGCCCTTTCGAACCCTTGCAATAAAGTGAGAGGTAAAATATATATGTAAAGAAATCTTCCTGTGTTTTCCTTCATGCGTCTGTTTTATTGTTGTGTCGTTGTGATGCTGCATGAACGTGTAAATGACTATATAACAGTATCATTTAATGCTAAATCTATCCTTGTTGAAGAAAAGTAGAAGTATTTAACCCATAGCTGTAAGGGATAAGCAAATTCATGCCTTTCCCATGAGTACTACTCTGAAAGTGAAGGTAATTGCACAACTGAAGTTTGAACTAGCTTATGACAACACCCTTGTACAGCCAGTCAGCCAAGAGGCCATAGGGACTTCCTCCCCCAACATAATAATAGTAGAAATAGTAATAGTAGTTGTTGTGGTAGTAATAGTTGTTGTACAAGAAAAAAAGAAGTAGTAGTATCCCTATTTACCAACCCCTCTGCTCGGGCAGAATATGACACAAGGTCAATTTTTAAGTGAAGTTTAACAGGTTTGAATTCAGAGTTTTCCTTCTCCTAGACTAGTTGTCTCACCAAGGCTGAAGAACCTAGTCTGCCCTACTATTTACTCATAGCTGGAGGGAGAATAATTGGATTCATACCTTTTCCAAGGGTATTAGTGCTATATGAAATGTAATCAGTCTCGTCCAGGAATTTGACCTCGTGTCGCCGTGTCCATTTCCTAGGACGATTACCATTACACCACGGGCACCTTCTAAAGAAGTAGTAGTATCAGTGGTTGAAGTAGTAGAAAAAGAAGTGAAAGAAATAAAAGTGATTTACTTTGCTTTTTTTTACTTAGATGTGGTGCAAGGCCATATGAATGGGGCACTCAATGAGACTTGAACATATTTGTGTGGGTTTGCTAGACTTGCTTGCTAACCATTACCCCACTTGGAAGAAATGGTAGCAGTAGAAATAATAGTAGCTGGTGAAGAAGAAGTTGATAAAAATAAAAAAAAACCCGCCAAAATGAATCAAGGAGTGAATTTTAAAAAAATAAAAAATAAACATAATTCCTTTTCATTTTTTCAATTCAATTGTGTAACATTTTTTTAAAAATACATTTTACGCTTATTTGTGAATCAATTTTCTTTTTTTTTTTTGATGCTTTACTTTTTATTAACTAAGAACACCATTTCAATTTTTTTTCTTCATTTTAAATTCTTTTTCAAATAAATCCAGAATAGCTCATTTGACATTTATTCAAGTCTTTGATGCAACGGTTTATAAAAATTGATTTCAAAAATATCCCACGGAGTTGCAAAGGTATTGAAGCAGCATTTTGAAACTCGGAAGGAAAAAAAAAACCTTGGTTATGCTATTTTACCACAGGAAATGTTGAAAACAACTGAATGTTTGTAAGAAATCCCCAGTTTGAGGTTGAGAAAATGTTTCTTGAGGCAGTGAATTTGACTAGTTCAGTTGTTTGGAGAAAAAGATGTTGACTTTTACAGCTGGAGGTGTGGTTTCTAATCCAATTATAAGCTACTTGTATAATTAAACAAAATATTTTTCCAATTTTTTTTTATTAAGGCTAGTGTCTAAAAACTCGATTACAAATATAATATGTTGCAAAAAATAAAAAATAAAAACTATTTTTGATAAAATACAAATAATATTCTTGCTTAACAAAAATATAATTTAGTCAGATTTTCATTGAGTATAGTCAATTTATTCCAGAGAGACAGAGAGAGAGAGACAGAGAGAGAGAAAGACAACAGAGAATCAAAGAGAAAAGGAAAAGACAAAAATATACAAAGATCAGTTGGTTGGTTGGTTGGTTGGTTGGTTTTACAGAGAGAGAGAGACAGAGAGAGAGACAGAGAAACACAGAGAAAAACAACAGAGAATCAAAGAGAAAAGGAAAAAGCAAAAATATATAAAGATCAGTTGGTTGGTTGGTTGGTTGGTTGTACAGAGAGGGATAGACAGAGAACAGAGAGAGAGAAAGACAACAGAGAATCAAAGAGAAAAGGAAAAAACAAAAATATACAAAGATCAGTTGGTTGGTTGGTTTTACAGCAGTTCCACCATTGACAGTTAATTCTATCCAAAAATCAGTTTGACAATTTACACCAATTATATTTGGTACAAAAATGTATCTTCATAATTCTTTAAAACAGGTAGTAAAGTAGTAAATTTGGCGACCATAGACGAGGCCGACCAGAAGGCTCCCTTTTCAATAGCTGTTACACCAAGGTGTTGGGGAGGGCGCTACACCTTTCCCTGGACTGCTCCACTTTACCCTTGATACGTACCTTATACCGCTAAGTGTTAAGCAAGGAAGTATCAAGTACCATTTTTAAAGTCTTCAGTATGACACGATCTGGGATTGAACCCAGGTCTCCCAGACCATTGGTGAACACTATACCCAATAGGTGGTCCAGCTCATTAAAACAGGTAAATACCACATACTTAGTTGCAATATAAATCTTTTTAAAGTCAATGTATCAATAAAATTCACAATCATTTTAAACAGGTAAATACCTCATAATTAGTTGAAAAATCAATGTTTTAAGAGCCAATATTCTTGAAGAAAGTTCACAATCATTTCAAACAAGTAAACACTTCATACTAAGTAAGTAAAGTTGGTGACCATAGTCGAGGGCGACCAGAAGGCTCCTTTTTCAATTGCTACTACACCGAGGTGTAGGAGAGGGTGCTACGTCTTTCCCTGGATGGCTCCACTTTATCTTTGATACGTACCTTATATTGTTGAGTGTTAAGCAAGGAGGTATCAAGTACCATTTTTAAAGTCTTTGGTATGATGCGACCTAGCATTGAACCTAGGTCTCCCGGCCCATTCGCGAACACTCTAACCAATAGGCCAATGAGCCAGTTACACTCACAAAAATGTGCCTCTACATGTACAAAATATTTCAAAATTCGTCATCTATTTTTATTTTCAATTCCAAAATGAAAACAAAAGAATTAAAAGAAATCTCAAATTGTGATGATAAAATGAACATGGGAAAAGGTATGAATCCAAATATTCTCTCTCCAGCTATGGGTAAATAGTAGGGCAGACTGGGTTCTTCAGCCTTGGTGAGGTATCTAGTCTAGGAGAAGGAAAACTCTGAATTCAAACCTGTAAAACTCCGCTTAAAATTGACCTTGTGTTATATCCTGCCCAAGCGGAGGGGTTGGGTAAATATGATAAAATGAACATATCATGTCTGGGCACCTTGCGTGACATAATGGTAAACAAGCTAGATAAACAAGTGAGTTTGAGTCTAACTGGATGCCCCATACATCCGACCTTGGAACCATATAATTGTGCACAAACAAATGAATATTATTCGACAGAAATAGTTGCTTTAAAGCATATAATTGTGTATCAGTCATAAGAATTTAATAGAGTTATATAAAACCATATAACTGGGTGCAAATTATTTGTATTAGATAGGAATACTTGATATCCAAAAACTGTGCGCAAAAAGCATGAAAGAAACAACTCAAAAGATATAAATGTACAATGTACACAATTCCCTCACCTCTAAGATGGGTTGATATGCCATTAAAATTATTTGTATTAGATAGGAATACTTGATATCATATAACTGTGTACAAAACACTCTAAACAAACAACCACACAAAAAATGCTATTATAAATATACAATGAATGTGATCCAAGGATCATATGATGTTTGTATTTAGTTAGTGATATTAAGTTGATCTCTTGATCCCAAGGGATGTTTCTACCTGGCTAACTCAGTAATCTGGGGCTACAGAGTACTCTGACTGCATCTCTGCTGTGGAGTAAGACTCCTCCCAATGAGTATCCTGGCTATGACATTTAATAATCTGATGGTAAGGCTTCAGTAATGGTACAGCTTTGGGGAATATAAGGTACACCTTCATTGCCATTCCTCCCATGTCCACTCTGGCCCAGAGGGGTAGCACCTGGTAGAGTCCTATCAATAGGTCAAAAAGAAATCTTTGACATTTAAACTGAGTCCAAACAAATGACTAATGCAAAATTAATTTGTTAAAAATAAAACTGCTTTACATTTACTTGTGCATAAACAAATGATTGATGTTTCATTGAATTGTTAGCAATATGTAGCAATACTAGGAACTATTTAACTTTGTTGACATGCTAAACTGAATTGTTTGAAATAGAACTGTTTGATCATTCAATCGTGTGTAAACAAATCATTGATTTTTCATTGAATTGTTTCCAATACATAGCAATACTTGGAACTTTTTAACTTTGTTGACATGCTAAACTGAATTGTTTGAAATAGAACTGTTTGATCATTCAATCGTGTGTAAACAAATGACTGATGTTTCATTGAATTGTTAGCGATACATAGCAATATTTGGAACTATTTCACCATCTGAACTCATGTTGACAAGTCCATTTCCAATGCCGGTAACTCTTACACCACGAGCACCAATTTAAAAGTAATGTGTTTAGAAAAGTCAGTAACTGTTCCCTCCATGACACTTTCTCTGACTATGATACAGGATACAAGTCAGAGTTGTTTTATAGGATTCCACTATCTTACAAGTTGTTCCATCCTTGCATATAAACACACACATACAGATGTTATGAATATATATAGATATGGAGAAAATTGAAAAAGAAAGTTATCCAATGGGGATGAATTCATTATGGAGGCAAGTCTACAATTAAACGTTCTGGTTTTAATGAACCTTCATCAGGAAATTAAAATGAAGAAACAAGTATTGATAAAATTATTGTTCTATCAACACTTGTTTAACCATTTTAAAGTCTTGATGATGGCTCATTGAAACCGAGACATTTTAACATTCACTTTACTTCATATTGGTCAGTCGGCTGGGGCTGTAGAATACATTGACATCGCCCAATGAGTGTCCTGCTAATGACACTAAACAATCTATTAGTGAGGTTTCAGTGATGCTTGGGCTTTGGAGAATGCAGGGTACCCCTTCATTGCCATTGCTCCAAGGTCCTCTCTGGCCCGGAATGGTAGCACCTGATAGGGCCCTATCTTTGAGTCAAATAGAACTGTTTGACATTTAAACAGAGTGTAAGCAAATCTATGGGATAAATAGAACTAAACTGCATACTTATGCTAAACTGAATTTTTTTTAATTAGAACTGTTTAACAAAATTGAATAGTTTGAAATAGAAACGTTTTTGACAATTAAATCGTGTACTTACATTTAAACTGAGTGCTTATGCTAAACTGAATTGCTTGAAATGGAAATGTTTTTGACATTGAAACTGTACTTACACTAAACTGAATTATCTAATATAAAAGTGTTTTGACATTTAACAGTGCGTAAACAAAATCTGTTCTTATACTAAACTGATTTAGCTGAATTAGAACTGTTTGAATAAACCGAATAACTTGAAATAGAAATGTTTTTGACAATTGAACGATGTACTCATGCTAAACAGAATTGTTTGAAATAGAACTTACTATTTGTATAAAAATTGGCG